>CM075885.1:3143515-4343515 GCA_038021265.1 Cyprinella venusta
CAAAAATGGAGGCTCTAGACCCTTCCAGAGCCGAGATATCGGATGTCAAAGTTTTGACCTGAAAAAAAACATAAGGGGTAACACTGTTGTTTTTGGCCGAAATTTTGACCCCCTCCGATCTTCTTGAAACTCTGGATTCTGACAGAGGGCCACGAGACTTCGACCAGCGCGCAAAAATGGAGGCTCTAGACCCTTCCAGAGCCGAGATATCGGATGTCAAAGTTTTGACCTGAAAAAAAACATAAGGGGTAACACTGTCGTTTTTGGCCGAAATTTTGACCCCCTCCGATCTTCTTGAAACTCTGGATTCTGATAGAGGGCCACGAGACTTCGACCAGCGCGCAAAAATTGAGGCTCTAGACCCTTCCAGAGCCGAGATATCGGATGTCAAAGTTTTGACCTGAAAAAAAAACATAAGGGGTAACACTGTCGTTTTTGGCCGAAATTTTGACCCCCTCCGATCTTCTTGAAACTCTGGATTCTGACAGAGGGCCACGAGACTTCAAACAGCGCGCAAAAATGGAGGCTCTAGACCCTTCCAGAGCCGAGATATCGGATGTCAAAGTTTTGACCTGAAAAAAAAAAACATAAGGGGTAACACTGTCGTTTTTGGCCGAAATTTTGACCCCCTCCGATCTTCTTGAAACTCTGGATTCTGACAGAGGGCCACGAGACTTCGACCAGCGCGCAAAAATGGAGGCTCTAGACCCTTCCAGAGACGATATATCGGACATCAAAGTTTTGACCCGAAAAAAAAACATAAGGGGTAACACTGTTGTTTTTGGCCGAAATTTTGACCCCCTCCGATCTTGTTGAAACTATTGATTCTGACAGAGGGCCACGAGACTTCGACCAGCGCGCAAAAATGGAGGCTCTAGACCCTTCCAGAGCCGAGATATCGGATGTCAAAGTTTTGACCTGAAAGCAAAAAACATAAGGGGTAACACTGTCGTTTTTGGCCGAAATTTTGACCCCCTCCGATCTTCTTGAAACTCTGGATTCTGACAGAGGGCCACGAGACTTCGACCAGCATGCAAAAATGGAGGCTCTAGACCCTTCCAGAGCCGAGATATCGGATGTCAAAGTTTTGACCTGAAAAAAAAAACATAAGGGGTAACACTGTCGTTTTTGGCCGAAATTTTGACCCCCTCTGATCTTCTTGAAACTCTGGATTCTGACAGAGGGCCACGAGACTTCGACCAGCGCGCAAAAATGGAGGCTCTAGACCCTTCCAGAGCCGAGATATCGGATGTCAAAGTTTTGATCTGAAAAAAAAAAACATAAGGGGTAACACTGTCGTTTTTGGCCGAAATTTTGACCCCCTCCGATCTTCTTGAAACTCTGGATTCTGACAGAGGGCCACGAGACTTCGACCAGCGCGCAAAAATGGAGGCTCTAGACCCTTCCAGAGCCGAGATATCGGATGTCAAAGTTTTGACCTGAAAAAAAAAAACATAAGGGGTAACACTGTCGTTTTTGGCCGAAATTTTGACCCCCTCCGATCTTCTTGAAATTCTGGATTCTGACAGAGGGCCACGAGACTTCGACCAGCGCGCAAAAATGGAGGCTCTAGACCCTTCCAGAGCCGAGATATCGGATGTCAAAGTTTTGACCCGAAAAAAAAACATAAGGGGTAACACTGTCGTTTTTGGCCGAAATTTTGACCCCCTCCGATCTTCTTGAAACTCTGGATTCTGACAGAGGGCCACGAGACTTCGACCAGCGCGCAAAAATGGAGGCTCTAGACCCTTCCAGAGCCGAGATATCGGATGTCAAAGTTTTGACCCGAAAAAAAACATAAGGGGTAACACTGTCGTTTTTGGTCGAAATTTTGACCCCCTCCGATCTTCTTGAAACTCTGGATTCTGACAGAGGGCCACGAGACTTCGACCAGCGCGCAAAAATGGAGGCTCTAGAACCTTCCAGAGCCGAGATATCGGACGTCAAAGTGTTGACCCGAAAAAAAAACATAAGGGGTAACACTGTTGTTTTTGGCCAAAATTTTGACCCCCTCCGATCATCTTGAAACTCTGGATTCTGACAGAGGGCCACGAGACTTCGACCAGCGCGCAAAAATGGAGGCTCTAGACCCTTCCAGAGCCGAGATATCGGATGTGAAAGTTTTGACCTGAAAAAAAAACATAAGGGGTAACACTGTCGTTTTTGGCTGAAATTTTGACCCCCTCCGATCTTCTTGAAACTCTGGATTCTGACAGAGGGCCACGAGACTTCAACCAGCGCGCAAAAATGGAGGCTCTAGACCCTTCCAGAGCCGAGATATCGGATGTCAAAGTTTTGACCTGAAAAAAAACATAAGGGGTAACACTGTCGTTTTTGGCCGAAATTTTGACCCCCTCCGACCTTCTTGAAACTCTGGATTCTGACAGAGGGCCACGAGACTTCGACCAGCGCGCAAAAATGGAGGCTCTAGACCCTTCCAGAGCCGAGATATCGGATGTCAAAGTTTTGACCTGAAAAAAAAACATAAGGGGTAACACTGTCGTTTTTGGCTGAAATTTTGACCCCCTCCGATCTTCTTGAAACTCTGGATTCTGACAGAGGGCCACGAGACTTCGACCAGCGCGCAAAAATGGAGGCTCTAGACCCTTCCAGAGCCGAGATATCGGATGTCAAAGTTTTGACCTGAAAAAAAAAAACATAAGGGGTAACACTGTCGTTTTTGGCCAAAATTTTGACCCCCTCCGATCTTCTTGAAACTCTGGATTCTGACAGAGGGCCACGAGACTTCGACCAGCGCGCAAAAATGGAGGCTCTAGACCCTTCCAGAGCCGAGATATCGGATGTGAACGTTTTGACCTGAAAAAAAAACATAAGGGGTAACACTGTCGTTTTTGGCCGAAATTTTGACCCCCTCCGACCTTCTTGAAACTCTGGATTCTGACAGAGGGCCACGAGACTTCGACCAGCGCGCAAAAATGGAGGCTCTAGACCCTTCCAGAGCCGAGATATCGGATGTCAAAGTTTTGACCTGAAAAAAAAACATAAGGGGTAACACTGTCGTTTTTGGCCGAAATTTTGACCCCCTCCGATCTTCTTGAAACTCTGGATTCTGACAGAGGGCCACGAGACTTCGACCAGCGCGCAAAAATGGAGGCTCTAGACCCTTCCAGAGCCGAGATATCGGATGTCAAAGTTTTGACCTGAAAAAAAAAACATAAGGGGTAACACTGTCGTTTTTGGCCAAAATTTTGACCCCCTCCGATCTTCTTGAAACTCTGGATTCTGACAGAGGGCCACGAGACTTCGACCAGCGCGCAAAAATGGAGGCTCTAGACCCTTCCAGAGCCGAGATATCGGATGTGAACGTTTTGACCTGAAAAAAAAAACATAAGGGGTAACACTGTCGTTTTTGGCTGAAATTTTGACCCCCTCCGATCTTCTTGAAACTCTGGATTCTGACAGAGGGCCACGAGACTTCAACCAGCGCGCAAAAATGGAGGCTCTAGACCCTTCCAGAGCCGAGATATCGGATGTCAAAGTTTTGACCTGAAAAAAAACATAAGGGGTAACACTGTCGTTTTTGGCCGAAATTTTGACCCCCTCCGACCTTCTTGAAACTCTGGATTCTGACAGAGGGCCACGAGACTTCGACCAGCGCGCAAAAATGGAGGCTCTAGACCCTTCCAGAGCCGAGATATCGGATGTCAAAGTTTTGACCTGAAAAAAAAACATAAGGGGTAACACTGTCGTTTTTGGCCGAAATTTTGACCCCCTCCGATCTTCATGAAACTCTGGATTCTGACAGAGGGCCACGAGACTTCGACCAGCGCGCAAAAATGGAGGCTCTAGACCCTTCCAGAGCCGAGATATCGGATGTCAAAGTTTTGACCCGAAAAAAAAACATAAGGGGTAACACTGTCGTTTTCGGCCGAAATTTTGACCCCCTCTGATCTTCTTGAAACTCTGGATTCTGACAGAGGGCCACGAGACTTCGACCAGCGCGCAAAAATGGAGGCTCTAGACCCTTCCAGAGCCGAGATATCGGATGTCAAAGTTTTGACCTGAAAAAAAAACATAAGGGGTAACACTGTCGTTTTTGGCCGAAATTTTGACCCCCTCCGATCTTCTTGAAACTCTGGATTCTGACAGAGGGCCACGAGACTTCGACCAGCGCGAAAAAATGGAGGCTCTAGACCCTTCCAGAGCCGAGATATCGGATGTCAAAGTTTTGACCTGAAAAAAAAACATAAGGGGTAACACTGTCGTTTTTGGCCGAAATTTTGACCCCCTCCGATCTTCTAAAAAACTCTGGATTCTGACAGAGGGCCACGAGACTTCGACCAGCGCGCAAAAATGGAGGCTCTAGACCCTTCCAGAGCCGAGATATTGGATGTCAAAGTTTTGACCCGAAAAAAAAAACATAAGGGGTAACACTGTCGTTTTTGGCCGAAATTTTGACCCCCTCCGATCTTCTTGAAACTCTGGATTCTGACAGAGGGCCACGAGACTTCGACCAGCGCGCAAAAATGGAGGCTCTAGACCCTTCCAGAGCCGAGATATCGGATGTCAAAGTTTTGACCTGAAAAAAAAACATAAGGGGTAACACTGTCGTTTTTGGCCGAAATTTTGACCCCCTCCGATCTTCTTGAAACTCTGGATTCTGACAGAGGGCCACGAGACTTCGACCAGCGCGCAAAAATGGAGGCTCTAGACCCTTCCAGAGCCGAGATATCGGATGTCAAAATTTTGACCTGAAAAAAAAAAACATAAATGGTAAATGGTCGTTTTTGGCCGAAATTTTGACCCCCTCCGATCTTCTTGAAACTCTGGATTCTGACAGAGGGCCACAAGACTTCGACCAGCGCGCAAAAATGGAGGCTCTAGACCCTTCCAGAGCCGAGATATTGGATGTCAAAGTTTTGACCCGAAAAAAAAAAACATAAGGGGTAACACTGTCGTTTTTGGCCGAAATTTTTACCCCCTCCGATCTTCTTGAAACTCTGGATTCTGACAGAGGGCCACGAGACTTCGACCAGTGCGCAAAAATGGAGGCTCTAGACCCTTCCAGAGCCGAGATATCGGATGTCAAAGTTTTGACCTGAAAAAAAAACATAAGGGGTAACACTGTCGTTTTTGGCCGAAATTTTGACCCCCTCCGATCTTCTTGAAACTCTGGATTCTGACAGAGGGCCACGAGACTTCGACCAGCGCGCAAAAATGGAGGCTCTAGACCCTTCCAGAGCCGAGATATCGGATGTCAAAGTTTTGACCTGAAAAAAAAACATAAGGGGTAACACTGTCGTTTTTGGCCGAAATTTTGACCCCCTCCGATCTTCTTGAAACTCTGGATTCTGACAGAGGGCCACGAGACTTCGACCAGCGCGCAAAAATGGAGGCTCTAGACCCTTCCAGAGCCGAGATATCGGATGTCAAAGTTTTGACCTGAAAAAAAAACATAAGGGGTAACACTGTCGTTTTTGGCCGAAATTTTGACCCCCTCCGATCTTCTTGAAACTCTGGATTCTGACAGAGGGCCACGAGACTTCGACCAGCGCGCAAAAATGGAGGCTCTAGACCCTTCCAGAGCCGAGATATCGGATGTCAAAGTTTTGACCTGAAAAAAAACATAAGGGGTAACACTGTTGTTTTTGGCCGAAATTTTGACCCCCTCCGATCTTCTTGAAACTCTGGATTCTGACAGAGGGCCACGAGACTTCGACCAGCGCGCAAAAATGGAGGCTCTAGACCCTTCCAGAGCCGAGATATCGGATGTCAAAGTTTTGACCTGAAAAAAAAAACATAAGGGGTAACACTGTCGTTTTTGGCCGAAATTTTGACCCCCTCCGATCTTCTTGAAACTCTGGATTCTGACAGAGGGCCACGAGACTTCGACCAGCGCGCAAAAATGGAGGCTCTAGACCCTTCCAGAGCCGAGATATCGGATGTCAAAGTTTTGACCTGAAAAAAAAAACATAAGGGGTAACACTGTCGTTTTTGGCAGAAATTTTGACCCCCTCCGATCTTCTCGAAACTCTGGATTCTGACAGAGGGCCACGAGACTTCGACCAGCGCGCAAAAATGGAGGCTCTAGACCCTTCCGGAGCCGAGATATCGGATGTCAAAGTTTTGACCTGAAAAAAAAACATAAGGGGTAACACTGTCGTTTTTGGCCGAAATTTTGACCCCCTCCGATCTTCTTGAAACTCTGGATTCTGACAGAGGGCCAAGAGACTCCGACCAGCACGCAAAAATGGAGGCTCTAGACCCTTCCAGAGCCGAAATATCGGATGTCAAATTTTTGACCTGAAAAAAAACATAAGGGGTAACACTGTCGTTTTTGGCCGAAATTTTGACCCCCTCCGATCTTCTTGAAACTCTGGATTCTGACAGAGGGCCACGAGACTTCGACCAGCGCGCAAAAATGGAGGCTCTAGACCCTTCCAGAGCCGAGATATCGGATGTCAAAGTTTTGACCTGAAAAAAAAACATAAGGGGTAACACTGTCGTTTTTGGCCGAAATTTTGACCCCCTCCGATCTTCTTGAAACTCTGGATTCTGACAGAGGGCCACGAGACTTCGACCAGCGCGCAAAAATGGAGGCTCTAGACCCTTCCAGAGCCGAGATATCGGATGTCAAAGTTTTGACCTGAAAAAAAAAAACATAAGGGGTAACACTGTCGTTTTTGGCCGAAATTTTGACCCCCTCCGATCTTCTTGAAACTCTGGATTCTGACAGAGGGCCACGAGACTTCGACCAGCGCACAAAAATGGAGGCTCTAGACCCTTCCAGAGCCGAGATATCGGATGTCAAAGTTTTGACCTGAAAAAAAAATATAAAGGGTAACACTGTCGTTTTTGGCCGAAATTTTGACCCCCTCCGATCTTCTTGAAACTCTGGATTCTGACAGAGGGCCACGAGACTTCGACCAGCGCGCAAAAATGGAGGCTCTAGACCCTTCCAGAGCCGAGATATCGGATGTCAAAGTTTTGACCTGAAAAAAAAAAACATAAGGGGTAACACTGTCGTTTTTGGCCGAAATTTTGACCCCCTCCGATCTTCTTGAAACTCTGGATTCTGACAGAGGGCCACGAGACTTCGACCAGTGCGCAAAAATGGAGGCTCTAGACCCTTCCAGAGCCGAGATATCGGATGTCAAAATTTTGACCTGAAAAAAAAACATAAGGGGTAACACTGTCGTTTTTGGCCGAAATTTTGACCCCCTCCGATCTTCTTGAAACTCTGGATTCTGACAGAGGGCCACGAGACTTCGACCAGCGCGCAAAAATGGAGGCTCTAGACCCTTCCAGAGCCGAGATATCGGATGTCAAAGTTTTGACCCGAAAAAACAAAAACAAAAGGGGTAACACTGTCGTTTTTGGCCGAAATTTTGACCCCCTCCGATCTTTTTGAAATTCTGGATTCTGACAGAGGGCCACGAGACTTCGACCAGCATGCAAAAATGGAGGCTCTAGACCCTTCCAGAGCAGAGATATCGGATGTCAAAGTTTTGACCTGAAAAAAAAACATAAGGGGTAACACTGTCGTTTTTGGCCGAAATTTTGACCCCTCCGATCTTCTTGAAACTCTGGATTCTGACAGAGGGCCACGAGACTTCGACCAGCGCGCAAAAATGGAGGCTCTAGACCCTTCCAGAGCCGAGATATCGGATGTCAAAGTTTTGACCTGAAAAAAAAAACATAAGGGGTAACACTGTCGTTTTTGGCCGAAATTTTGACCCCCTCCGATCTTCTTGAAACTCTGGATTCTGACAGAGGGCCACGAGACTTCGACCAGCGCACAAAAATGGAGGCTCTAGACCCTTCCAGAGCCGAGATATCGGATGTCAAAGTTTTGACCTGAAAAAAAAAACATAAGGGGTAACACTGTCGTTTTTGGCCGAAATTTTGACCCCCTCCGATCTTCTTGAAACTCTGGATTCTGACAGAGGGCCACAAGACTTCGACCAGCGCGCAAAAATGGAGGCTCTAGACCCTTCCAGAGCCGAGATATCGGATGTCAAAGTTTTGACCTGAAAAAAAAAACATAAGGGGTAACACTGTCGTTTTTGGCCGAAATTTTGACCCCCTCCGATCTTCTTGAAACTCTGGATTCTGACAGAGGGCCACGAGACTTCGACCAGCGCGCAAAAATGGAGGCTCTAGACCCTTCCAGAGCCGAGATATCGGATGTCAAAGTTTTGACCTGAAAAAAAAAAAAACATAAGGGGTAACACTGTCGTTTTTGGCCAAAAGTTTGACCCCCTCCGATCTTCTTGAAACTCTGGATTCTGACAGAGGGCCACGAGACTTCGACCAGCGCGCAAAAATGGAGGCTCTAGACCCTTCCAGAGCCGAGATATCGGATGTCAAAGTTTTGACCTGAAAAAAAAAAAACATAAGGGGTAACACTGTCGTTTTTGGCCGAAATTTTGACCCCCTCCGATCTTCTTGAAACTCTGGATTCTGACAGAGGGCCACGAGACTTCGACCAGCGCGCAAAAATGGAGGCTCTAGACCCTTCCAGAGCCGAGATATCGGATGTCAAAGTTTTGACCTGAAAAAAAAACATAAGGGGTAACACTGTCGTTTTTGGCCGAAATTTTGACCCCTCCGATCTTCTTGAAACTCTGGATTCTGACAGAGGGCCACGAGACTTCGACCAGCGCGCAAAAATGGAGGCTCTAGACCCTTCCAGAGCCGAGATATCGGATGTCAAAGTTTTGACCTGAAAAAAAAAAACATAAGGGGTAACACTGTCGTTTTTGGCCGAAATTTTGACCCCCTCCGATCTTCTTGAAACTCTGGATTCTGACAGAGGGCCACGAGACTTCGACCAGCGCGCAAAAATGGAGGCTCTAGACCCTTCCAGAGCCGAGATATCGGATGTCAAAGTTTTGACCTGAAAAAAAAACATAAGGGGTAACACTGTCGTTTTTGGCCGAAATTTTGACCCCCTCCGATCTTCTTGAAACTCTGGATTCTGACAGAGGGCCACGAGACTTCGACCAGCGCGCAAAAATGGAGGCTCTAGACCCTTCCAGAGCCGAGATATCGGATGTCAAAGTTTTGACCTGAAAAAAAAACATAAGAGGTAACACTGTCGTTTTTGGCCGAAATTTTGACCCCCTCCGATCTTCTTGAAACTCTGGATTCTGACAGAGGGCCACGAGACTTCGACCAGCGCGCAAAAATGGAGGCTCTAGACCCTTCCAGAGCCGAGATATCGGATGTCAAAGTTTTGACCCGAAAAAAAAACATAAGGGGTAACACTGTCGTTTTTGGCCGAAATTTTGACCCCCTCCGATCTTCTTGAAACTCTGGATTCTGACAGAGGGCCACGAGACTTCGACCAGCGCGCAAAAATGGAGGCTCTAGACCCTTCCAGAGCCGAGATATCGGATGTCAAAGTTTTGACCCGAAAAAAAACATAAGGGGTAACACTGTCGTTTTTGGTCGAAATTTTGACCCCCTCCGATCTTCTTGAAACTCTGGATTCTGACAGAGGGCCACGAGACTTCGACCAGCGCGCAAAAATGGAGGCTCTAGACCCTTCCAGAGCCGAGATATCGGATGTCAAAGTTTTGACCCGAAAAAAAAACATAAGGGGTAACACTGTCGTTTTTGGCCGAAATTTTGACCCCCTCCGATCTTCTTGAAACTCTGGATTCTGACAGAGGGCCACGAGACTTCGACCAGCGCGCAAAAATGGAGGCTCTAGACCCTTCCAGAGCCGAGATATCGGATGTCAAAGTTTTGACCCGAAAAAAAACATAAGGGGTAACACTGTCGTTTTTGGTCGAAATTTTGACCCCCTCCGATCTTCTTGAAACTCTGGATTCTGACAGAGGGCCACGAGACTTCGACCAGCGCGCAAAAATGGAGGCTCTAGAACCTTCCAGAGCCGAGATATCGGACGTCAAAGTGTTGACCCGAAAAAAAAACATAAGGGGTAACACTGTTGTTTTTGGCCAAAATTTTGACCCCCTCCGATCATCTTGAAACTCTGGATTCTGACAGAGGGCCACGAGACTTCGACCAGCGCGCAAAAATGGAGGCTCTAGACCCTTCCAGAGCCGAGATATCGGATGTGAAAGTTTTGACCTGAAAAAAAAACATAAGGGGTAACACTGTCGTTTTTGGCTGAAATTTTGACCCCCTCCGATCTTCTTGAAACTCTGGATTCTGACAGAGGGCCACGAGACTTCAACCAGCGCGCAAAAATGGAGGCTCTAGACCCTTCCAGAGCCGAGATATCGGATGTCAAAGTTTTGACCTGAAAAAAAACTTAAGGGGTAACACTGTCGTTTTTGGCCGAAATTTTGACCCCCTCCGACCTTCTTGAAACTCTGGATTCTGACAGAGGGCCACGAGACTTCGACCAGCGCGCAAAAATGGAGGCTCTAGACCCTTCCAGAGCCGAGATATCGGATGTCAAAGTTTTGACCTGAAAAAAAAACATAAGGGGTAACACTGTCGTTTTTGGCCGAAATTTTGACCCCCTCCGATCTTCTTGAAACTCTGGATTCTGACAGAGGGCCACGAGACTTCGACCAGCGCGCAAAAATGGAGGCTCTAGACCCTTCCAGAGCCGAGATATCGGATGTCAAAGTTTTGACCTGAAAAAAAAAAACATAAGGGGTAACACTGTCGTTTTTGGCCAAAATTTTGACCCCCTCCGATCTTCTTGAAACTCTGGATTCTGACAGAGGGCCACGAGACTTCGACCAGCGCGCAAAAATGGAGGCTCTAGACCCTTCCAGAGCCGAGATATCGGATGTGAACGTTTTGACCTGAAAAAAAAACATAAGGGGTAACACTGTCGTTTTTGGCCGAAATTTTGACCCCCTCCGACCTTCTTGAAACTCTGGATTCTGACAGAGGGCCACGAGACTTCGACCAGCGCGCAAAAATGGAGGCTCTAGACCCTTCCAGAGCCGAGATATCGGATGTCAAAGTTTTGACCTGAAAAAAAAACATAAGGGGTAACACTGTCGTTTTTGGCCGAAATTTTGACCCCCTCCGATCTTCTTGAAACTCTGGATTCTGACAGAGGGCCACGAGACTTCGACCAGCGCGCAAAAATGGAGGCTCTAGACCCTTCCAGAGCCGAGATATCGGATGTCAAAGTTTTGACCTGAAAAAAAAACATAAGGGGTAACACTGTCGTTTTTGGCCAAAATTTTGACCCCCTCCGATCTTCTTGAAACTCTGGATTCTGACAGAGGGCCACGAGACTTCGACCAGCGCGCAAAAATGGAGGCTCTAGACCCTTCCAGAGCCGAGATATCGGATGTGAACGTTTTGACCTGAAAAAAAAAACATAAGGGGTAACACTGTCGTTTTTGGCTGAAATTTTGACCCCCTCCGATCTTCTTGAAACTCTGGATTCTGACAGAGGGCCACGAGACTTCAACCAGCGCGCAAAAATGGAGGCTCTAGACCCTTCCAGAGCCGAGATATCGGATGTCAAAGTTTTGACCTGAAAAAAAACATAAGGGGTAACACTGTCGTTTTTGGCCGAAATTTTGACCCCCTCCGACCTTCTTGAAACTCTGGATTCTGACAGAGGGCCACGAGACTTCGACCAGCGCGCAAAAATGGAGGCTCTAGACCCTTCCAGAGCCGAGATATCGGATGTCAAAGTTTTGACCTGAAAAAAAAAACATAAGGGGTAACACTGTCGTTTTTGGCCGAAATTTTGACCCCCTCCGATCTTCATGAAACTCTGGATTCTGACAGAGGGCCACGAGACTTCGACCAGCGCGCAAAAATGGAGGCTCTAGACCCTTCCAGAGCCGAGATATCGGATGTCAAAGTTTTGACCCGAAAAAAAAACATAAGGGGTAACACTGTCGTTTTCGGCCGAAATTTTGACCCCCTCTGATCTTCTTGAAACTCTGGATTCTGACAGAGGGCCACGAGACTTCGACCAGCGCGCAAAAATGGAGGCTCTAGACCCTTCCAGAGCCGAGATATCGGATGTCAAAGTTTTGACCTGAAAAAAAAACATAAGGGGTAACACTGTCGTTTTTGGCCGAAATTTTGACCCCCTCCGATCTTCTTGAAACTCTGGATTCTGACAGAGGGCCACGAGACTTCGACCAGCGCGAAAAAATGGAGGCTCTAGACCCTTCCAGAGCCGAGATATCGGATGTCAAAGTTTTGACCTGAAAAAAAAACATAAGGGGTAACACTGTCGTTTTTGGCCGAAATTTTGACCCCCTCCGATCTTCTAAAAAACTCTGGATTCTGACAGAGGGCCACGAGACTTCGACCAGCGCGCAAAAATGGAGGCTCTAGACCCTTCCAGAGCCGAGATATTGGATGTCAAAGTTTTGACCCGAAAAAAAAAACATAAGGGGTAACACTGTCGTTTTTGGCCGAAATTTTGACCCCCTCCGATCTTCTTGAAACTCTGGATTCTGACAGAGGGCCACGAGACTTCGACCAGCGCGCAAAAATGGAGGCTCTAGACCCTTCCAGAGCCGAGATATCGGATGTCAAAGTTTTGACCTGAAAAAAAAACATAAGGGGTAACACTGTCGTTTTTGGCCGAAATTTTGACCCCCTCCGATCTTCTTGAAACTCTGGATTCTGACAGAGGGCCACGAGACTTCGACCAGCGCGCAAAAATGGAGGCTCTAGACCCTTCCAGAGCCGAGATATCGGATGTCAAAATTTTGACCTGAAAAAAAAAAAACATAAATGGTAAATGGTCGTTTTTGGCCGAAATTTTGACCCCCTCCGATCTTCTTGAAACTCTGGATTCTGACAGAGGGCCACAAGACTTCGACCAGCGCGCAAAAATGGAGGCTCTAGACCCTTCCAGAGCCGAGATATTGGATGTCAAAGTTTTGACCCGAAAAAAAAAACATAAGGGGTAACACTGTCGTTTTTGGCCGAAATTTTTACCCCCTCCGATCTTCTTGAAACTCTGGATTCTGACAGAGGGCCACGAGACTTCGACCAGTGCGCAAAAATGGAGGCTCTAGACCCTTCCAGAGCCGAGATATCGGATGTCAAAGTTTTGACCTGAAAAAAAAACATAAGGGGTAACACTGTCGTTTTTGGCCGAAATTTTGACCCCCTCCGATCTTCTTGAATTTCTGGATTCTGACAGAGGGCCACGAGACTTCGACCAGCGCGCAAAAATGGAGGCTCTAGACCCTTCCAGAGCCGAGATATCGGATGTCAAAGTTTTGACCTGAAAAAAAAACATAAGGGGTAACACTGTCGTTTTTGGCCGAAATTTTGACCCCCTCCGATCTTCTTGAAACTCTGGATTCTGACAGAGGGCCACGAGACTTCGACCAGCGCGCAAAAATGGAGGCTCTAGACCCTTCCAGAGCCGAGATATCGGATGTCAAAGTTTTGACCTGAAAAAAAAACATAAGGGGTAACACTGTCGTTTTTGGCCGAAATTTTGACCCCCTCCGATCTTCTTGAAACTCTGGATTCTGACAGAGGGCCACGAGACTTCGACCAGCGCGCAAAAATGGAGGCTCTAGACCCTTCCAGAGCCGAGATATCGGATGTCAAAGTTTTGACCTGAAAAAAAACATAAGGGGTAACACTGTTGTTTTTGGCCGAAATTTTGACCCCCTCCGATCTTCTTGAAACTCTGGATTCTGACAGAGGGCCACGAGACTTCGACCAGCGCGCAAAAATGGAGGCTCTAGACCCTTCCAGAGCCGAGATATCGGATGTCAAAGTTTTGACCTGAAAAAAAAAACATAAGGGGTAACACTGTCGTTTTTGGCCGAAATTTTGACCCCCTCCGATCTTCTTGAAACTCTGGATTCTGACAGAGGGCCACGAGACTTCGACCAGCGCGCAAAAATGGAGGCTCTAGACCCTTCCAGAGCCGAGATATCGGATGTCAAAGTTTTGACCTGAAAAAAAAAACATAAGGGGTAACACTGTCGTTTTTGGCAGAAATTTTGACCCCCTCCGATCTTCTCGAAACTCTGGATTCTGACAGAGGGCCACGAGACTTCGACCAGCGCGCAAAAATGGAGGCTCTAGACCCTTCCGGAGCCGAGATATCGGATGTCAAAGTTTTGACCTGAAAAAAAAACATAAGGGGTAACACTGTCGTTTTTGGCCGAAATTTTGACCCCCTCCGATCTTCTTGAAACTCTGGATTCTGACAGAGGGCCAAGAGACTCCGACCAGCACGCAAAAATGGAGGCTCTAGACCCTTCCAGAGCCGAAATATCGGATGTCAAATTTTTGACCTGAAAAAAAACATAAGGGGTAACACTGTCGTTTTTGGCCGAAATTTTGACCCCCTCCGATCTTCTTGAAACTCTGGATTCTGACAGAGGGCCACGAGACTTCGACCAGCGCGCAAAAATGGAGGCTCTAGACCCTTCCAGAGCCGAGATATCGGATGTCAAAGTTTTGACCTGAAAAAAAAACATAAGGGGTAACACTGTCGTTTTTGGCCGAAATTTTGACCCCCTCCGATCTTCTTGAAACTCTGGATTCTGACAGAGGGCCACGAGACTTCGACCAGCGCGCAAAAATGGAGGCTCTAGACCCTTCCAGAGCCGAGATATCGGATGTCAAAGTTTTGACCTGAAAAAAAAAAACATAAGGGGTAACACTGTCGTTTTTGGCCGAAATTTTGACCCCCTCCGATCTTCTTGAAACTCTGGATTCTGACAGAGGGCCACGAGACTTCGACCAGCGCACAAAAATGGAGGCTCTAGACCCTTCCAGAGCCGAGATATCGGATGTCAAAGTTTTGACCTGAAAAAAAAATATAAGGGGTAACACTGTCGTTTTTGGCCGAAATTTTGACCCCCTCCGATCTTCTTGAAACTCTGGATTCTGACAGAGGGCCACGAGACTTCGACCAGCGCGCAAAAATGGAGGCTCTAGACCCTTCCAGAGCCGAGATATCGGATGTCAAAGTTTTGACCTGAAAAAAAAAAACATAAGGGGTAACACTGTCGTTTTTGGCCGAAATTTTGACCCCCTCCGATCTTCTTGAAACTCTGGATTCTGACAGAGGGCCACGAGACTTCGACCAGTGCGCAAAAATGGAGGCTCTAGACCCTTCCAGAGCCGAGATATCGGATGTCAAAATTTTGACCTGAAAAAAAAACATAAGGGGTAACACTGTCGTTTTTGGCCGAAATTTTGACCCCCTCCGATCTTCTTGAAACTCTGGATTCTGACAGAGGGCCACGAGACTTCGACCAGCGCGCAAAAATGGAGGCTCTAGACCCTTCCAGAGCCGAGATATCGGATGTCAAAGTTTTGACCCGAAAAAACAAAAACAAAAGGGGTAACACTGTCGTTTTTGGCCGAAATTTTGACCCCCTCCGATCTTTTTGAAATTCTGGATTCTGACAGAGGGCCACGAGACTTCGACCAGCATGCAAAAATGGAGGCTCTAGACCCTTCCAGAGCAGAGATATCGGATGTCAAAGTTTTGACCTGAAAAAAAAACATAAGGGGTAACACTGTCGTTTTTGGCCGAAATTTTGACCCCTCCGATCTTCTTGAAACTCTGGATTCTGACAGAGGGCCACGAGACTTCGACCAGCGCGCAAAAATGGAGGCTCTAGACCCTTCCAGAGCCGAGATATCGGATGTCAAAGTTTTGACCTGAAAAAAAAAACATAAGGGGTAACACTGTCGTTTTTGGCCGAAATTTTGACCCCCTCCGATCTTCTTGAAACTCTGGATTCTGACAGAGGGCCACGAGACTTCGACCAGCGCACAAAAATGGAGGCTCTAGACCCTTCCAGAGCCGAGATATCGGATGTCAAAGTTTTGACCTGAAAAAAAAAACATAAGGGGTAACACTGTCGTTTTTGGCCGAAATTTTGACCCCCTCCGATCTTCTTGAAACTCTGGATTCTGACAGAGGGCCACAAGACTTCGACCAGCGCGCAAAAATGGAGGCTCTAGACCCTTCCAGAGCCGAGATATCGGATGTCAAAGTTTTGACCTGAAAAAAAAAACATAAGGGGTAACACTGTCGTTTTTGGCCGAAATTTTGACCCCCTCCGATCTTCTTGAAACTCTGGATTCTGACAGAGGGCCACGAGACTTCGACCAGCGCGCAAAAATGGAGGCTCTAGACCCTTCCAGAGCCGAGATATCGGATGTCAAAGTTTTGACCTGAAAAAAAAAAAACATAAGGGGTAACACTGTCGTTTTTGGCCAAAAGTTTGACCCCCTCCGATCTTCTTGAAACTCTGGATTCTGACAGAGGGCCACGAGACTTCGACCAGCGCGCAAAAATGGAGGCTCTAGACCCTTCCAGAGCCGAGATATCGGATGTCAAAGTTTTGACCTGAAAAAAAAAAACATAAGGGGTAACACTGTCGTTTTTGGCCGAAATTTTGACCCCCTCCGATCTTCTTGAAACTCTGGATTCTGACAGAGGGCCACGAGACTTCGACCAGCGCGCAAAAATGGAGGCTCTAGACCCTTCCAGAGCCGAGATATCGGATGTCAAAGTTTTGACCTGAAAAAAAAACATAAGGGGTAACACTGTCGTTTTTGGCCGAAATTTTGACCCCCTCCGATCTTCTTGAAACTCTGGATTCTGACAGAGGGCCACGAGACTTCGACCAGCGCGCAAAAATGGAGGCTCTAGACCCTTCCAGAGCCGAGATATCGGATGTCAAAGTTTTGACCTGAAAAAAAAAAAAACATAAGGGGTAACACTGTCGTTTTTGGCCGAAATTTTGACCCCCTCCGATCTTCTTGAAACTCTGGATTCTGACAGAGGGCCACGAGACTTCGACCAGCGCGCAAAAATGGAGGCTCTAGACCCTTCCAGAGCCGAGATATCGGATGTCAAAGTTTTGACCTGAAAAAAAAACATAAGGGGTAACACTGTCGTTTTTGGCCGAAATTTTGACCCCCTCCGATCTTCTTGAAACTCTGGATTCTGACAGAGGGCCACGAGACTTCGACCAGCGCGCAAAAATGGAGGCTCTAGACCCTTCCAGAGCCGAGATATCGGATGTCAAAGTTTTGACCTGAAAAAAAAACATAAGAGGTAACACTGTCGTTTTTGGCCGAAATTTTGACCCCCTCCGATCTTCTTGAAACTCTGGATTCTGACAGAGGGCCACGAGACTTCGACCAGCGCGCAAAAATGGAGGCTCTAGACCCTTCCAGAGCCGAGATATCGGATGTCAAAGTTTTGACCTGAAAAAAAAACATAAGGGGTAACACTGTCGTTTTTGGCCGAAATTTTGACCCCCTCCGATCTTCTTGAAACTCTGGATTCTGACAGAGGGCCACGAGACTTCGACCAGCGTGCAAAAATGGAGGTTCTAGACCCTTCCAGAGCCGAGATATCGGATGTCAAAATTTTGACCTGAAAAAAAAACATAAGGGGTAACACTGTCGTTTTTGGCCAAAATTTTGACCCCCTCCGATCTTCTTGAAACTCTGGATTCTGACAGAGGGCCACGAGACTTCGACCAGCGCGCAAAAATGGAGGCTCTAGACCCTTCCAGAGCCGAGATATCGGATGTCAAAGTTTTGACCTGAAAAAAAAAAACATAAGGGGTAACACTGTCGTTTTTGGCCGAAATTTTGACCCCCTCCGATCTTCTTGAAACTCTGGATTCTGACAGAGGGCCACGAGACTTCGACCAGCGCGCAAAAATGGAGGCTCTAGACCCTTCCAGAGCCGAGATATCGGATGTCAAAGTTTTGACCTGAAAAAAAAAACATAAGGGGTAACACTGTCGTTTTTGGCCGAAATTTTGACCCCTCCTATCTTCTTGAAACTCTGGATTCTGACAGAGGGCCACGAGACTTCGACCAGCACGCAAAAATGGAGGCTCTAGACCCTTCCAGAGCCGAGATATCGGATGTCAAAGTTTTGACCTGAAAAAAAAAAACATAAGGGGTAACACTGTCGTTTTTGGCCGAAATTTTGACCCCCTCCGATCTTCTTGAAACTCTGGATTCTGACAGAGGGCCACGAGACTTCGACCAGCACGCAAAAATGGAGGCTCTAGACCCTTCCAGAGCCGAGATATCGGATGTCAAAGTTTTGACCTGAAAAAAAAAACATAAGGGATAACACTGTCGTTTTTGGCCGAAATTTTGACCCCCTCCGATCTTCTTGAAACTCTGGATTCTGACAGAGGGGCACGAGACTTCGACCAGCGCGCAAAAATGGAGGCTCTAGACCCTTCCAGAGCCGAGATATCGGATGTCAAAGTTTTGACCAGAAAAAAAACATAAGGGGTAACACTGTCGTTTTTGGCCGAAATTTTGACCCCCTCCGATCTTCTTGAAACTCTGGATTCTGACAGAGGGCCACGAGACTTCGACCAGCGCGCAAAAATGGAGGCTCTAGACCCTTCCAGAGCCGAGATATCGGATGTCAAAGTTTTGACCTGAAAAAAAAACATAAGGGGTAACACTGTCGTTTTTGGCCGAAATTTTGACCCCCTCCGATCTTCTTGAAACTCTGGATTCTGACAGAGGGCCACGAGACTTCGACCAGCGCGCAAAAATGGAGGCTCTAGACCCTTCCAGAGCCGAGATATCGGATGTCAAAGTTTTGACCTGAAAAAAAACATAAGGGGTAACACTGTCGTTTTTGGCCGAAATTTTGACCCCCTCCGATTTTCTTGAAACTCTGGATTCTGACAGAGGGCCACGAGACTTCGACCAGCGCGCAAAAATGGAGGCTCTAGACCCTTCCAGAGCCGAGATATCGGATGTCAAAGTTTTGACCTGAAAAAAAAACATAAGGGGTAACACTGTCGTTTTTGGCCGAAATTTTGACCCCCTCCGATCTTCTTGAAACTCTGGATTCTGACAGAGGGCCACGAGACTTCGACCAGCGCGCAAAAATGGAGGCTCTAGACCCTTCCAGAGCCGAGATATCGGATGTCAAAGTTTTGACCTGAAAAAAAAAACATAAGGGGTAACACTGTCGTTTTTGGCCGAAATTTTGACCCCCTCCGATCTTCTTGAAACTCTGGATTCTGACAGAGGGCCACGAGACTTCGACCAGCGCGCAAAAATTGAGGCTCTAGACCCTTCCAGAGCTGAGATATCGGATGTCAAAGTTTTGACCTGAAAAAAAAAACATAAGGGGTAACACTGTCGTTTTTGGCCGAAATTTTGACCCCCTCCGATCTTCTTGAAACTCTGGATTCTGACAGAGGGCCACGAGACTTCGACCAGCGCGCAAAAATGGAGGCTCTAGACCCTTCCAGAGCCGAGATATCGGATGTCAAAATTTTGACCTGAAAAAAAAAACATAAGGGGTAACACTGTCGTTTTTGGCCGAAATTTTGACCCCCTCCGATCTTCTTGAAACTCTGGATTCTGACAGAGGGCCACGAGACTTCGACCAGTGCGCAAAAATGGAGGCTCTAGACCCTTCCAGAGCCGAGATATCGGATGTCAAAGTTTTGACCCGAAAAAAAAAACATAAGGGGTAACACTGTCGTTTTTGGCCGAAATTTTGACCCACTCCGATCTATTTGAAACTCTGGATTCTGACAGAGGGCCACGAGACTTCGACCAGCGCGCAAAAATGGAGGCTCTAGACCCTTCCAGAGCCGAGATATCGGATGTCAAAGTTTTGACCTGAAAAAAAAACATAAGGGGTAACACTGTCGTTTTTGGCCGAAATTTTGACCCCCTCCGATCTTTATGAAACTCTGGATTCTGACAGAGGGCCACGAGACTTCGACCAGCGCGCAAAAATGGAGGCTCTAGACCCTTCCAGAGCCGAGATATCGGATGTCAAAGTTTTGACCCGAAAAAAAAAAAAACATAAGGGGTAACACTGTCGTTTTTGGCCAAAATTTTGACCCCCTCCGATCTTCTTGAAACTCTGGATTCTGACAGAGGGCCACAAAACTTCGACCAGCGCGCAAAAATGGAGGCTCTAGACCCTTCCAGAGCCGAGATATCGGATGTCAAAGTTTTGACCTGAAAAAAAAAACATAAGGGGTAACACTGTCGTTTTTGGCCGAAATTTTGACCCCCTCCGATCTTCTTGAAACTCTGGATTCTGACAGAGGGCCACGAGACTTCGACCAGCGCGAAAAAATGGAGGCTCTAGACCCTTCCAGAGCCGAGATATCGGATGTCAAAGTTTTGACCTGAAAAAAAGACATAAGGGGTAACACTGTCGTTTTTGGCCGAAATTTTGACCCCCTCCGATCTTCTTGAAACTCTGGATTCTGACAGAGGGCCACGAGACTTCGACCAGCGCGCAAAAATGGAGGCTCTAGGACCCTTCCAGAGCCGAGATATTGGATGTCAAAGTTTTGACCCGAAAAAAAAAAACATAAGGGGTAACACTGTCGTTTTGGCCGAAATTTTGACCCCCTCCGATCTTCTTGAAACTCTGGATTCTGACAGAGGGCCACGAGACTTCGACCAGCGCGCAAAAATGGAGGCTCTAGACCCTTCCAGAGCCGAGATATCGGATGTCAAAGTTTTGACCTGAAAAACAACAACATAAGGGGTAACACTGTCGTTTTTGGCCGAAATTTTGACCCCCTCCGATCTTCTTGAAACTCTGGATTCTGACAGAGGGCCACGAGACTTCGACCAGCGCGCAAAAATGGAGGCTCTAGACCCTTCCAGAGCCGAGATATCGGATGTCAAAGTTTTGACCTGAAAAAAAAACATAAGGGGTAACACTGTCGTTTTTGGCCGAAATTTTCACCCCCTCCGATCTTCTTGAAACTCTGGATTCTGACAGAGGGCCACGAGACTTCGACCAGCGCGCAAAAATGGAGGCTCTAGACCATTCCAGAGCCGAGATATCGGATGTCAAAGTTTTGACCTGAAAAAAAACATAAGGGGTAACACTGTTGTTTTTGGCCGAAATTTTGACCCCCTCCGATCTTCTTGAAACTCTGGATTCTGACAGAGGGCCACGAGACTTCGACCAGCGCGCAAAAATGGAGGCTCTAGACCCTTCCAGAGCCGAGATATCGGATGTCAAAGTTTTGACCTGAAAAAAAAACATAAGGGGTAACATTGTCGTTTTTGGCCGAAATTTTGACCCCCTCCGATCTTCTTGAAACTCTGGATTCTGACAGAGGGCCACGAGACTTCGACCAGCGCGCAAAAATTGAGGCTCTAGACCCTTCCAGAGCCGAGAAATCGGATGTCAAAGTTTTGACCTGAAAAAAAAACATAAGGGGTAACACTGTCGTTTTTGGCCGAAATTTTGACCCCCTCCGATCTTCTTGAAACTCTGGATTCTGACAGAGGGCCACGAGACTTCGACCAGCGCGCAAAAATGGAGGCTCTAGACCCTTCCAGAGCCGAGATATCGGATGTCAAAGTTTTGACCTGAAAAAAAAAACATAAAGGGTAACACTGTCGTTTTTGGCAGAAATTTTGACCCCCTCCGATCTTCTCGAAACTCTGGATTCTGACAGAGGGCCACGAGACTTCGACCAGCGCGCAAAAATGGAGGCTCTAGATCCTTCCGGAGCCGAGATATCGGATGTCAAAGTTTTGACCTGAAAAAAAAACATAAGGGGTAACACTGTCGTTTTTGGCCGAAATTTTGACCCCCTCCGATCTTCTTGAAACTCTTGATTCTGACAGAGGGCCAAGAGACTTCGACCAGCGCGCAAAAATGGAGGCTCTAGACCCTTCCAGAGCCGAGATATCGGATGTCAAATTTTTGACCTGAAAAAAAAACATAAGGGGTAACACTGTCGTTTTTGGCCGAAATTTTGACCCCCTCCGATCTTCTTGAAACTCTGGATTCTGACAGAGGGCCACGAGACTTCGACCAGCGCGCAAAAATGGAGGCTCTAGACCCTTCCAGAGCCGAGATATCGGATGTCAAAGTTTTGACCTGAAAAAAAAACATAAGGGGTAACACTGTCGTTTTTGGCCGAAATTTTGACCCCCTCCGATCTTCTTGAAACTCTGGATTCTGACAGAGGGCCACGAGACTTCGACCAGCGCGCAAAAATTGAGGCTCTAGACCCTTCCAGAGCTGAGATATCGGATGTCAAAGTTTTGACCTGAAAAAAAAAACATAAGGGGTAACACTGTCGTTTTTGGCCGAAATTTTGACCCCCTCCGATCTTCTTGAAACTCTGGATTCTGACAGAGGGCCACGAGATTTCGACCAGCGCGCAAAAATGGAGGCTCTAGACCCTTCCAGAGCCGAGATATCGGATGTCAAAATTTTGACCTGAAAAAAAAAACATAAGGGGTAACACTGTCGTTTTTGGCCAAAATTTTGACCCCCTCCGATCTTCTTGAAACTCTGGATTCTGACAGAGGGCCACGAGACTTCGACCAGCGCGCAAAAATGGAGGCTCTAGACCCTTCCAGAGCCGAGATATCGGATGTCAAAGTTTTGACCCGAAAAAAAAAAACATAAGGGGTAACACTGTCGTTTTTGGCCGAAATTTTGACCCCCTCCGATCTATTTGAAACTCTGGATTCTGACAGAGGGCCACGAGACTTCGACCAGCGCGCAAAAATGGAGGCTCTAGACCCTTCCAGAGCCGAGATATCGGATGTCAAAGTTTTGACCTGAAAAAAAAAACATAAGGGGTAACACTGTCGTTTTTGGCCGAAATTTTGACCCCCTCCGATCTTCTTGAAACTCTGGATTCTGACAGAGGGCCACGAGACTTCGACCAGCGCGCAAAAATGGAGGCTCTAGACCCTTCCAGAGCCGAGATATCGGATGTCAAAGTTTTGACCTGAAAAAAAAACATAAGGGGTAACACTGTCGTTTTTGGCCGAAATTTTGACCCCCTCCGATCTTCTTGAAACTCTGGATTCTGACAGAGGGCCACGAGACTTCGACCAGCGCGAAAAAATGGAGGCTCTAGACCCTTCCAGAGCCGAGATATCGGATGTCAAAGTTTTGACCTGAAAAAAAAACATAAGGGGTAACACTGTCGTTTTTGGACGAAATTTTGACCCCCTCCGATCTTCTTGAAACTCTGGATTCTGACAGAGGGCCACGAGACTTCGACCAGCGCGCAAAAATGGAGGCTCTAGACCCTTCCAGAGCCGAGATATCGGATGTCAAAGTTTTGACCTGAAAAAAAAACATAAGGGGTAACAAAGTCGTTTTTGGCCGAAATTTTGACCCCCTCCGATGTTCTTGAAACTCTGGATTCTGACAGAGGGCCACGAGACTTCGACCAGCGCGCAAAAAATGGAGGCTCTAGACCCTTCCAGAGCCGAGATATCGGATGTCAAAGTTTTGACCTGAAAAAAAAACATAAGGGGTAACACTGTCGTTTTTGGCCGAAATTTTGACCCCCTCCGATCTTCTTGAAACTCTGGATTCTGAAAGAGGGCCACGAGACTTCGACCAGCGCGCAAAAATGGAGGCTCTAGACCCTTCCAGAGCCGAGATATCGGATGTCAAAGTTTTGACCTGAAAAAAAAACATAAGGGGTAACACTGTCGTTTTTGGTCGAAATTTTGACCCCCTCCGATCTTCTTGAAACTCTGGATTCTGACAGAGGGCCACGAGACTTCGACCAGCGCGCAAAAATGGAGGCTCTAGACCCTTCCAGAGCCGAGATATCGGATGTCAAAGTTTTGACCTGAAAAAAAAAAAACATAAGGGGTAACACTGTCGTTTTTGGCCGAAATTTTGACCCCCTCCGATCTTCTTGAAACTCTGGATTCTGACAGAGGGCCACGAGACTTCGACCAGCATGCAAAAATGGAGGCTCTAGACCCTTCCAGAGCCGAGATGTCGGATGTCAAAGTTTTGACCTGAAAAAAAAATATAAGGGGTAACACTGTCGTTTTTGGCCGAAATTTTGACCCCCTCCGATCTTCGTGAAACTCTGGATTCTGACAGAGGGCCATGAGACTTCGACCAGCGCGCAAAAATGGAGGCTCTAGACCCTTCCAGAGCCGAGATATCGGATGTCAAAGTTTTGACCTGAAAAAAAAACATAAGGGGTAACACTGTCGTTTTGGCCGAAATTTTGACCCCCTCCGATCTTCTTGAAACTCTGGATTCTGACAGAGGGCCACGAGACTTCGACCAGCGCGCAAAAATGGAGGCTCTAGACCCTTCCAGAGCCGAGATATCGGATGTCAAAGTTTTGTTTTGACCTGAAGTTTGTCAAAGAAGTTTGTTTTGACCCGAAGTTTTGACCCGGAAAAAAATAAACATAAGGGGTAACACTGTCGTTTTTGGCCGAAATTTTGACCCCCTCCGATCTTCTTGAAACTCTGGATTCTGACAGAGGGCCACGAGACTTCGACCAGCGCGAAAAAATGGAGGCTCTAGACCCTTCCAGAGCCGAGATATCGGATGTCAAAGTTTTGACCTGAAAAAAAAAAACATAAAGGGTAACACTGTCGTTTTGGCCGAAATTTTGACCCCCTCCGATCTTCTCGAAACTCTGGATTCTGACAGAGGGCCACGAGACTTCGACCAGCGCGCAAAAATGGAGGCTCTAGATCCTTCCGGAGCCGAGATATCGGATGTCAAAGTTTTGACCTGAAAAAAAAACATAAGGGGTAACACTGTCGTTTTTGGCCGAAATTTTGACCCCCTCCGATCTTCTTGAAACTCTTGATTCTGACAGAGGGCCAAGAGACTTCGACCAGCGCGCAAAAATGGAGGCTCTAGACCCTTCCAGAGCCGAGATATCGGATGTCAAATTTTTGACCTGAAAAAAAAACATAAGGGGTAACACTGTCGTTTTTGGCCGAAATTTTGACCCCCTCCGATCTTCTTGAAACTCTGGATTCTGACAGAGGGCCACGAGACTTCGACCAGCGCGCAAAAATGGAGGCTCTAGACCCTTCCAGAGCCGAGATATCGGATGTCAAAGTTTTGACCTGAAAAAAAAACATAAGGGGTAACACTGTCGTTTTTGGCCGAAATTTTGACCCCCTCCGATCTTCTTGAAACTCTGGATTCTGACAGAGGGCCACGAGACTTCGACCAGCGCGCAAAAATTGAGGCTCTAGACCCTTCCAGAGCTGAGATATCGGATGTCAAAGTTTTGACCTGAAAAAAAAAACATAAGGGGTAACACTGTCGTTTTTGGCCGAAATTTTGACCCCCTCCGATCTTCTTGAAACTCTGGATTCTGACAGAGGGCCACGAGACTTCGACCAGCGCGCAAAAATGGAGGCTCTAGACCCTTCCAGAGCCGAGATATCGGATGTCAAAATTTTGACCTGAAAAAAAAAACATAAGGGGTAACACTGTCGTTTTTGGCCGAAATTTTGACCCCCTCCGATCTTCTTGAAACTCTGGATTCTGACAGAGGGCCACGAGACTTCGACCAGCGCGCAAAAATGGAGGCTCTAGACCCTTCCAGAGCCGAGATATCGGATGTCAAAGTTTTGACCCGAAAAAAAAAACATAAGGGGTAACACTGTCGTTTTTGGCCGAAATTTTGACCCCCTCCGATCTATTTGAAACTCTGGATTCTGACAGAGGGCCACGAGACTTCGACCAGCGCGCAAAAATGGAGGCTCTAGACCCTTCCAGAGCCGAGATATCGGATGTCAAAGTTTTGACCTGAAAAAAAAACATAAGGGGTAACACTGTCGTTTTTGGCCGAAATTTTGACCCCCTCCGATCTTCTTGAAACTCTGGATTCTGACAGAGGGCCACGAGACTTCGACCAGCGCGCAAAAATGGAGGCTCTAGACCCTTCCAGAGCCGAGATATCGGATGTCAAAGTTTTGACCTGAAAAAAAAACATAAGGGGTAACACTGTCGTTTTTGGCCGAAATTTTGACCCCCTCCGATCTTCTTGAAACTCTGGATTCTGACAGAGGGCCACGAGACTTTGACCAGCGCGCAAAAATGGAGGCTCTAGACCCTTCCAGAGCCGAGATATCGGATGTCAAAGTTTTGACCTGAAAAAAAAACATAAGGGGTAACAAAGTCGTTTTTGGCCGAAATTTTGACCCCCTCCGATGTTCTTGAAACTCTGGATTCTGACAGAGGGCCACGAGACTTCGACCAGCGCGCAAAAATGGAGGCTCTAGACCCTTCCAGAGCCGAGATATCGGATGTCAAAGTTTTGACCTGAAAAAAAAACATAAGGGGTAACACTGTCGTTTTTGGCCGAAATTTTGACCCCCTCCGATCTTCTTGAAACTCTGGATTCTGAAAGAGGGCCACGAGACTTCGACCAGCGCGCAAAAATGGAGGCTCTAGACCCTTCCAGAGCCGAGATATCGGATGTCAAAGTTTTGACCTGAAAAAAAAACATAAGGGGTAACACTGTCGTTTTTGGTCGAAATTTTGACCCCCTCCGATCTTCTTGAAACTCTGGATTCTGACAGAGGGCCACGAGACTTCGACCAGCGCGCAAAAATGGAGGCTCTAGACCCTTCCAGAGCCGAGATATCGGATGTCAAAGTTTTGAGCTGAAAAAAAAAAAAACATAAGGGGTAACACTGTCGTTTTTGGCCGAAATTTTGACCCCCTCCGATCTTCTTGAAACTCTGGATTCTGACAGAGGGCCACGAGACTTCGACCAGCATGCAAAAATGGAGGCTCTAGACCCTTCCAGAGCCGAGATATCGGATGTCAAAGTTTTGACCTGAAAAAAAAATATAAGGGGTAACACTGTCGTTTTTGGCCGAAATTTTGACCCCCTCCGATCTTCGTGAAACTCTGGATTCTGACAGAGGGCCATGAGACTTCGACCAGCGCGCAAAAATGGAGGCTCTAGACCCTTCCAGAGCCGAGATATCGGATGTCAAAGTTTTGACCTGAAAAAAAAACATAAGGGGTAACACTGTCGTTTTTGGCCGAAATTTTGACCCCCTCCGATCTTCTTGAAACTCTGGTTTCTGACAGAGGGCCACGAGACTTCGACCAGCGCGCAAAAATGGAGGCTCTATACCCTTCCAGAGCCGAGATATCGGATGTCAAAGTTTTGACCTGAAAAAAAAACATAAGGGGTAACACTGTCGTTTTTGGCCGAAATTTTGACCCCCTCCGATCTTCTTGAAACTCTGGATTCTGACAGAGGGCCACGAGACTTCGACCAGCGCGCAAAAATGGAGGCTCTAGACCCTTCCAGAGCCGAGATATCGGATGTCAAAGTTTTGACCCGAAAAAAAAAACATAAGGGGTAACACTGTCGTTTTTGGCCGAAATTTTGACCCCCTCCGATCTATTTGAAACTCTGGATTCTGACAGAGGGCCACGAGACTTCGACCAGCGCGCAAAAATGGAGGCTCTAGACCCTTCCAGAGCCGAGATATCGGATGTCAAAGTTTTGACCTGAAAAAAAAAACATAAAGGGTAACACTGTCGTTTTTGGCAGAAATTTTGACCCCCTCCGATCTTCTCGAAACTCTGGATTCTGACAGAGGGCCACGAGACTTCGACCAGCGCGCAAAAATGGAGGCTCTAGATCCTTCCGGAGCCGAGATATCGGATGTCAAAGTTTTGACCTGAAAAAAAAACATAAGGGGTAACACTGTCGTTTTTGGCCGAAATTTTGACCCCCTCCGATCTTCTTGAAACTCTTGATTCTGACAGAGGGCCAAGAGACTTCGACCAGCGCGCAAAAATGGAGGCTCTAGACCCTTCCAGAGCCGAGATATCGGATGTCAAATTTTTGACCTGAAAAAAAAACATAAGGGGTAACACTGTCGTTTTTGGCCGAAATTTTGACCCCCTCCGATCTTCTTGAAACTCTGGATTCTGACAGAGGGCCACGAGACTTCGACCAGCGCGCAAAAATGGAGGCTCTAGACCCTTCCAGAGCCGAGATATCGGATGTCAAAGTTTTGACCTGAAAAAAAAACATAAGGGGTAACACTGTCGTTTTTGGCCGAAATTTTGACCCCCTCCGATCTTCTTGAAACTCTGGATTCTGACAGAGGGCCACGAGACTTCGACCAGCGCGCAAAAATTGAGGCTCTAGACCCTTCCAGAGCTGAGATATCGGATGTCAAAGTTTTGACCTGAAAAAAAAAACATAAGGGGTAACACTGTCGTTTTTGGCCGAAATTTTGACCCCCTCCGATCTTCTTGAAACTCTGGATTCTGACAGAGGGCCACGAGATTTCGACCAGCGCGCAAAAATGGAGGCTCTAGACCCTTCCAGAGCCGAGATATCGGATGTCAAAATTTTGACCTGAAAAAAAAAACATAAGGGGTAACACTGTCGTTTTTGGCCAAAATTTTGACCCCCTCCGATCTTCTTGAAACTCTGGATTCTGACAGAGGGCCACGAGACTTCGACCAGCGCGCAAAAATGGAGGCTCTAGACCCTTCCAGAGCCGAGATATCGGATGTCAAAGTTTTGACCCGAAAAAAAAAACATAAGGGGTAACACTGTCGTTTTTGGCCGAAATTTTGACCCCCTCCGATCTATTTGAAACTCTGGATTCTGACAGAGGGCCACGAGACTTCGACCAGCGCGCAAAAATGGAGGCTCTAGACCCTTCCAGAGCCGAGATATCGGATGTCAAAGTTTTGACCTGAAAAAAAAACATAAGGGGTAACACTGTCGTTTTTGGCCGAAATTTTGACCCCCTCCGATCTTCTTGAAACTCTGGATTCTGACAGAGGGCCACGAGACTTCGACCAGCGCGCAAAAATGGAGGCTCTAGACCCTTCCAGAGCCGAGATATCGGATGTCAAAGTTTTGACCTGAAAAAAAAACATAAGGGGTAACACTGTCGTTTTTGGCCGAAATTTTGACCCCCTCCGATCTTCTTGAAACTCTGGATTCTGACAGAGGGCCACGAGACTTCGACCAGCGCGAAAAAATGGAGGCTCTAGACCCTTCCAGAGCCGAGATATCGGATGTCAAAGTTTTGACCTGAAAAAAAAACATAAGGGGTAACACTGTCGTTTTTGGACGAAATTTTGACCCCCTCCGATCTTCTTGAAACTCTGGATTCTGACAGAGGGCCACGAGACTTCGACCAGCGCGCAAAAATGGAGGCTCTAGACCCTTCCAGAGCCGAGATATCGGATGTCAAAGTTTTGACCTGAAAAAAAAACATAAGGGGTAACAAAGTCGTTTTTGGCCGAAATTTTGACCCCCTCCGATGTTCTTGAAACTCTGGATTCTGACAGAGGGCCACGAGACTTCGACCAGCGCGCAAAAATGGAGGCTCTAGACCCTTCCAGAGCCGAGATATCGGATGTCAAAGTTTTGACCTGAAAAAAAAACATAAGGGGTAACACTGTCGTTTTTGGCCGAAATTTTGACCCCCTCCGATCTTCTTGAAACTCTGGATTCTGAAAGAGGGCCACGAGACTTCGACCAGCGCGCAAAAATGGAGGCTCTAGACCCTTCCAGAGCCGAGATATCGGATGTCAAAGTTTTGACCTGAAAAAAAAACATAAGGGGTAACACTGTCGTTTTTGGTCGAAATTTTGACCCCCTCCGATCTTCTTGAAACTCTGGATTCTGACAGAGGGCCACGAGACTTCGACCAGCGCGCAAAAATGGAGGCTCTAGACCCTTCCAGAGCCGAGATATCGGATGTCAAAGTTTTGACCTGAAAAAAAAAAAACATAAGGGGTAACACTGTCGTTTTTGGCCGAAATTTTGACCCCCTCCGATCTTCTTGAAACTCTGGATTCTGACAGAGGGCCACGAGACTTCGACCAGCATGCAAAAATGGAGGCTCTAGACCCTTCCAGAGCCGAGATGTCGGATGTCAAAGTTTTGACCTGAAAAAAAAATATAAGGGGTAACACTATCGTTTTTGGCCGAAATTTTGACCCCCTCCGATCTTCGTGAAACTCTGGATTCTGACAGAGGGCCATGAGACTTCGACCAGCGCGCAAAAATGGAGGCTCTAGACCCTTCCAGAGCCGAGATATCGGATGTCAAAGTTTTGACCTGAAAAAAAAACATAAGGGGTAACACTGTCGTTTTTGGCCGAAATTTTGACCCCCTCCGATCTTCTTGAAACTCTGGATTCTGACAGAGGGCCACGAGACTTCGACCAGCGCGCAAAAATGGAGGCTCTAGACCCTTCCAGAGCCGAGATATCGGATGTCAAAGTTTTGTTTTGACCTGAAGTTTGTCAAAGAAGTTTGTTTTGACCCGAAGTTTTGACCCGGAAAAAAATAAACATAAGGGGTAACACTGTCGTTTTTGGCCGAAATTTTGACCCCCTCCGATCTTCTTGAAACTCTGGATTCTGACAGAGGGCCACGAGACTTCGACCAGCGCGAAAAAATGGAGGCTCTAGACCCTTCCAGAGCCGAGATATCGGATGTCAAAGTTTTGACCTGAAAAAAAAAACATAAAGGGTAACACTGTCGTTTTTGGCCGAAATTTTGACCCCCTCCGATCTTCTCGAAACTCTGGATTCTGACAGAGGGCCACGAGACTTCGACCAGCGCGCAAAAATGGAGGCTCTAGATCCTTCCGGAGCCGAGATATCGGATGTCAAAGTTTTGACCTGAAAAAAAAACATAAGGGGTAACACTGTCGTTTTTGGCCGAAATTTTGACCCCCTCCGATCTTCTTGAAACTCTTGATTCTGACAGAGGGCCAAGAGACTTCGACCAGCGCGCAAAAATGGAGGCTCTAGACCCTTCCAGAGCCGAGATATCGGATGTCAAATTTTTGACCTGAAAAAAAAACATAAGGGGTAACACTGTCGTTTTTGGCCGAAATTTTGACCCCCTCCGATCTTCTTGAAACTCTGGATTCTGACAGAGGGCCACGAGACTTCGACCAGCGCGCAAAAATGGAGGCTCTAGACCCTTCCAGAGCCGAGATATCGGATGTCAAAGTTTTGACCTGAAAAAAAAACATAAGGGGTAACACTGTCGTTTTTGGCCGAAATTTTGACCCCCTCCGATCTTCTTGAAACTCTGGATTCTGACAGAGGGCCACGAGACTTCGACCAGCGCGCAAAAATTGAGGCTCTAGACCCTTCCAGAGCTGAGATATCGGATGTCAAAGTTTTGACCTGAAAAAAAAAACATAAGGGGTAACACTGTCGTTTTTGGCCGAAATTTTGACCCCCTCCGATCTTCTTGAAACTCTGGATTCTGACAGAGGGCCACGAGACTTCGACCAGCGCGCAAAAATGGAGGCTCTAGACCCTTCCAGAGCCGAGATATCGGATGTCAAAATTTTGACCTGAAAAAAAAAACATAAGGGGTAACACTGTCGTTTTTGGCCGAAATTTTGACCCCCTCCGATCTTCTTGAAACTCTGGATTCTGACAGAGGGCCACGAGACTTCGACCAGCGCGCAAAATGGAGGCTCTAGACCCTTCCAGAGCCGAGATATCGGATGTCAAAGTTTTGACCCGAAAAAAAAAACATAAGGGGTAACACTGTCGTTTTTGGCCGAAATTTTGACCCCCTCCGATCTATTTGAAACTCTGGATTCTGACAGAGGGCCACGAGACTTCGACCAGCGCGCAAAAATGGAGGCTCTAGACCCTTCCAGAGCCGAGATATCGGATGTCAAAGTTTTGACCTGAAAAAAAAACATAAGGGGTAACACTGTCGTTTTTGGCCGAAATTTTGACCCCCTCCGATCTTCTTGAAACTCTGGATTCTGACAGAGGGCCACGAGACTTCGACCAGCGCGCAAAAATGGAGGCTCTAGACCCTTCCAGAGCCGAGATATCGGATGTCAAAGTTTTGACCTGAAAAAAAAACATAAGGGGTAACACTGTCGTTTTTGGCCGAAATTTTGACCCCCTCCGATCTTCTTGAAACTCTGGATTCTGACAGAGGGCCACGAGACTTCGACCAGCGCGCAAAAATGGAGGCTCTAGACCCTTCCAGAGCCGAGATATCGGATGTCAAAGTTTTGACCTGAAAAAAAAACATAAGGGGTAACACTGTCGTTTTTGGCCGAAATTTTGACCCCCTCCGATCTTCTTGAAACTCTGGATTCTGACAGAGGGCCACGAGACTTTGACCAGCGCGCAAAAATGGAGGCTCTAGACCCTTCCAGAGCCGAGATATCGGATGTCAAAGTTTTGACCTGAAAAAAAAACATAAGGGGTAACAAAGTCGTTTTTGGCCGAAATTTTGACCCCCTCCGATGTTCTTGAAACTCTGGATTCTGACAGAGGGCCACGAGACTTCGACCAGCGCGCAAAAATGGAGGCTCTAGACCCTTCCAGAGCCGAGATATCGGATGTCAAAGTTTTGACCTGAAAAAAAAACATAAGGGGTAACACTGTCGTTTTTGGCCGAAATTTTGACCCCCTCCGATCTTCTTGAAACTCTGGATTCTGAAAGAGGGCCACGAGACTTCGACCAGCGCGCAAAAATGGAGGCTCTAGACCCTTCCAGAGCCGAGATATCGGATGTCAAAGTTTTGACCTGAAAAAAAAACATAAGGGGTAACACTGTCGTTTTTGGTCGAAATTTTGACCCCCTCCGATCTTCTTGAAACTCTGGATTCTGACAGAGGGCCACGAGACTTCGACCAGCGCGCAAAAATGGAGGCTCTAGACCCTTCCAGAGCCGAGATATCGGATGTCAAAATTTTGAGCTGAAAAAAAAAAAAACATAAGGGGTAACACTGTCGTTTTTGGCCGAAATTTTGACCCCCTCCGATCTTCTTGAAACTCTGGATTCTGACAGAGGGCCACGAGACTTCGACCAGCATGCAAAAATGGAGGCTCTAGACCCTTCCAGAGCCGAGATATCGGATGTCAAAGTTTTGACCTGAAAAAAAAATATAAGGGGTAACACTGTCGTTTTTGGCCGAAATTTTGACCCCCTCCGATCTTCGTGAAACTCTGGATTCTGACAGAGGGCCATGAGACTTCGACCAGCGCGCAAAAATGGAGGCTCTAGACCCTTCCAGAGCCGAGATATCGGATGTCAAAGTTTTGACCTGAAAAAAAAACATAAGGGGTAACACTGTCGTTTTTGGCCGAAATTTTGACCCCCTCCGATCTTCTTGAAACTCTGGTTTCTGACAGAGGGCCACGAGACTTCGACCAGCGCGCAAAAATGGAGGCTCTATACCCTTCCAGAGCCGAGATATCGGATGTCAAAGTTTTGACCTGAAAAAAAAACATAAGGGGTAACACTGTCGTTTTTGGCCGAAATTTTGACCCCCTCCGATCTTCTTGAAACTCTGGATTCTGACAGAGGGCCACGAGACTTCGACCAGCGCGCAAAAATGGAGGCTCTAGACCCTTCCAGAGCCGAGATATCGGATGTCAAAGTTTTGTTTTGACCTGAAGTTTGTCAAAGAAGTTTGTTTTGACCCGAAGTTTTGACCCGGAAAAAAATAAACATAAGGGGTAACACTGTCGTTTTTGGCCGAAATTTTGACCCCCTCCGATCTTCTTGAAACTCTGGATTCTGACAGAGGGCCACGAGACTTCGACCAGCGCGAAAAAATGGAGGCTCTAGACCCTTCCAGAGCCGAGATATCGGATGTCAAAGTTTTGACCTGAAAAAAAAAACATAAGGGGTAACACTGTCGTTTTTGGACGAAATTTTGACCCCCTCCGATCTTCTTGAAACTCTGGATTCTGACAGAGGGCCACGAGACTTCGACCAGCGCGCAAAAATGGAGGCTCTAGACCCTTCCAGAGCCGAGATATCGGATGTCAAAGTTTTGACCTGAAAAAAAAAACATAAGGGGTAACACTGTCGTTTTTGGCCGAAATTTTGACCCCCTCCGATCTTCTTGAAACTCTGGATTCTGACAGAGGGCCACGAGACTTCGACCAGCGCGCAAAAATGGAGGCTCTAGACCCTTCCAGAGCCGAGATATCGGATGTCAAAGTTTTGACCCGAAAAAAAAAAACATAAGGGGTAACACTGTCGTTTTTGGCCGAAATTTTGACCCCCTCCGATCTTCTTGAAACTCTGGATTCTGACAGAGGGCCACGAAACTTCGACCAGCGCGCAAAAATGGAGGCTCTAGACCCTTCCAGAGCCGAGATATCAGATGTCAAAGTTTTGACCTGAAAAAAAAACATAAGGGGTAACACTGTCGTTTTTGGCCGAAATTTTGACCCCCTCCGATCTTCTTGAAACTTTGGATTCTGACAGAGGGCCACGAGACTTCGACCAGCGCGCAAAAATGGAGGCTCTAGACCCTTCCAGAGCCGAGATATCAGATGTCAAAGTTTTGACCTGAAAAAAAACATAAGGGGTAACACTGTCGTTTTTGGCCGAAATTTTGACCCCCTCCGATCTTCTTGAAACTCTGGATTCTGACAGAGGGCCACGAGACTTCGACCAGCGCGCAAAAATGGTGGCTCTAGACCCTTCCAGAGCCGAGATATCGGATGTCAAAGTTTTGACCTGAAAAAAAAAACATAAGGGGTAACACTGTCGTTTTTGGACGAAATTTTGACCCCCTCCGATCTTCTTGAAACTCTGGATTCTGACAGAGGGCCACGAGACTTCGACCAGCGCGCAAAAATGGAGGCTCTAGACCCTTCCAGAGCCGAGATATCGGATGTCAAAGTTTTGACCTGAAAAAAAAAAACATAAGGGGTAACACTGTCGTTTTTGGCCGAAATTTTGACCCCCTCCGATCTTCTTGAAACTCTGGATTCTGACAGAGGGCCACGAGACTTCGACCAGCGCGCAAAAATGGAGGCTCTAGACCCTTCCAGAGCCGAGATATCGGATGTCAAAGTTTTGACCCGAAAAAAAACATAAGGGGTAACACTGTCGTTTTTGGCCGAAATTTTGACCGCCTCCGATCTTCTTGAAACTCTGGATTCTGACAGAGGGCCACGAGACTTCGACCAGCGCGCAAAAATGGAGGCTCTAGACCCTTCCAGAGCCGAGATATCAGATGTCAAAGTTTTGACCTGAAAAAAAAAACATAAGGGGTAACACTGTCGTTTTTGGCCGAAATTTTGACCCCCTCCGATCTTCTTGAAACTTTGGATTCTGACAGAGGGCCACGAGACTTCGACCAGCGCGCAAAAATGGAGGCTCTAGACCCTTCCAGAGCCGAGATATCAGATGTCAAAGTTTTGACCTGAAAAAAAACATAAGGGGTAACACTGTCGTTTTTGGCCGAAATTTTGACCCCCTCCGATCTTCTTGAAACTCTGGATTCTGACAGAGGGCCACGAGACTTCGACCAGCGCGCAAAAATTGTGGCTCTAGACCCTTCCAGAGCCGAGATATCGGATGTCAAAGTTTTGACCTGAAAAAAAAAACATAAGGGGTAACACTGTCGTTTTTGGCCGAAATTTTGACCCCCTCCGATCTTCTTGAAACTTTGGATTCTGACAGAGGGCCACGAGACTTCGACCAGCGCGCAAAAATGGAGGCTCTAGACCCTTCCAGAGCCGAGATATCAGATGTCAAAGTTTTGACCTGAAAAAAAACATAAGGGGTAACACTGTCGTTTTTGGCCGAAATTTTGACCCCCTCCGATCTTCTTGAAACTCTGGATTCTGACAGAGGGCCACGAGACTTCGACCAGCGCGCAAAAATGGTGGCTCTAGACCCTTCCAGAGCCGAGATATCGGATGTCAAAGTTTTGACCTGAAAAAAAAAAAACATAAGGGGTAACACTGTCGTTTTTGGCCGAAATTTTGCCCCCGTCCGATCTTCTTGAAACTCTGGATTCTGACAGAGGGCCACGAGACTTCGACCAGCGCGCAAAAATGGAGGCTCTAGACCCTTCCAGAGCCGAGATATCGGATGTCAAAGTTTTGACCTGAAAAAAAAAACATAAGGGGTAACACTGTCGTTTTTGGCCGAAATTTTGACCCCCTCCGATCTTCTTGAAACTCTGAATTCTGACAGAGGGCCACAAGACTTCGACCAGCGCGCAAAAATGGAGGCTCTAGACCCTTCCAGAGCCGAGATATCAGATGTCAAAGTTTTGACCTGAAAAAAAACATAAGGGGTAACACTGTCGTTTTTGGCCGAAATTTTGACCCCCTCCGATCTTCTTGAAACTCTGGATTCTGACAGAGGGCCACGAGACTTCGACCAGCGTGCAAAAATGGAGGCTCTAGACCCTTCCAGAGCCGAGATATCGGATGTCAAAGTTTTGTTTTGACCTGAAGTTTGTCAAAGAAGTTTGTTTTGACCCGAAGTTTTGACCCGAAAAAAAAAACATAAGGGGTAACACTGTCGTTTTTGGCCGAAATTTTGACCCCCTCCGATCTTCTTGAAACTCTAGATTCTGACAGAGGGCCACGAGACTTCGACCAGCGCGCAAAAATTGAGGCTCTAGACCCTTCCAGAGCCGAGATATCGGATGTCAAAGTTTTGACCTGAAAAAAAAACATATGGGGTAACACTGTCGTTTTTGGCCGAAATTTTGACCCCCTCCGATCTTCTTGAAACTCTGGATTCTGACAGAGGGCCACGAGACTTCGACCAGCGCGAAAAAATGGAGGCTCTAGACCCTTCCAGAGCCGAGATATCGGATGTCAAAGTTTTGACCTGAAAAAAAAAACATAAGGGGTAACACTGTCGTTTTTGGACGAAATTTTGACCCCCTCTGATCTTCTTGAAACTCTGGATTCTGACAGAGGGCCACGAGACTTCGACCAGCGCGCAAAAATGGAGGCTCTAGACCCTTCCAGAGCCGAGATATCGGATGTCAAAGTTTTGACCTGAAAAAAAAAACATAAGGGGTAACAAAGTCGTTTTTGGCCGAAATTTTGACCCCCTCCGATGTTCTTGAAACTCTGGATTCTGACAGAGGGCCACGAGATTTCGACCAGCGCACAAAAATGGAGGCTCTAGACCCTTCCAGAGCCGAGATATCAGATGTCAAAGTTTTGACCTGAAAAAAAAAATATAAGGGGTAACACTGTCGTTTTTGGCCGAAATGTTGACCCCCTCCGATCTTCTTGAAACTCTGGATTCTGACAGAGGGCCACGAGACTTCGACCAGCGCGCAAAAATGGAGGCTCTAGACCCTTCCAGAGCCGAGATATCGGATGTCAAAGTTTTGACCTGAAAAAAAAACATAAGGGGTAACACTGTCGTTTTTGGCCGAAATTTTGACCCCCTCCGATCTTCTTGAAACTCTGGATTCTGACAGAGGGCCACGAGACTTCGACCAGCGCGAAAAAATGGAGGCTCTAGACCCTTCCAGAGCCGAGATATCGGATGTCAAAGTTTTGACCTGAAAAAAAAACATAAGGGGTAACACTGTCGTTTTTGGCCGAAATTTTGACCCCCTCCGATCTTCTTGAAACTCTGGATTCTGACAGAGGGCCACGAGACTTCGACCAGCGCGCAAAAATGGAGGCTCTAGACCCTTCCAGAGCCGAGATATCGGATGTCAAAGTTTTGACCTGAAAAAAAAAACATAAGGGGTAACACTGTCGTTTTTGGCCGAAATTTTGACCCCCTCCGATCTTCTTGAAACTCTGGATTCTGACAGAGGGCCACGAGACTTCGACCAGCGCGCAAAAATGGAGGCTCTAGACCCTTCCAGAGCCGAGATATCGGATGTCAAAGTTTTGACCCGAAAAAAAAAACATAAGGGGTAACACTGTCGTTTTTGGCCGCAATTTTGACCCCCTCCGATCTTCTTGAAACTCTGGATTCTGACAGAGGGCCACGAGACTTCGACCAGCGCGCAAAAATGGAGGCTCTAGACCCTTCCAGAGCCGAGATATCGGATGTCAAAGTTTTGACCTGAAAAAAAAACATAAGGGGTAACACTGTCGTTTTTGGCCGAAATTTTGACCCCCTCCGATCTTCTTGAAACTCTGGATTCTGACAGAGGGCCACGAGACTTCGACCAGCGCACAAAAATGGAGGCTCTAGACCCTTCCAGAGCCGAGATATCGGATGTCAAAGTTTTGACCCGAAAAAAAAACATAAGGGGTAACACTGTCGTTTTTGGCCGAAATTTTGACCCCCTCCGATCTTCTTGAAACTCTGGATTCTGAAAGAGGGCCACGAGACTTCGACCAGCGCGCAATAATGGAGGCTCTAGACCCTTCCAGAGCCGAGATATCAGATGTCAAAGTTTTGACCTGAAAAAAAACATAAGGGGTAACACTGTCGTTTTTGGCCGAAATTTTGACCCCCTCCGATCTTCTTGAAACTCTGGATTCTGACAGAGGGCCACGAGACTTCGACCAGCGCGCAAAAATGGAGGCTCTAGACCCTTCCAGAGCCGAGATATCGGATGTCAAAGTTTTGACCTGAAAAAAAACATAAGGGGAAACACTGTCGTTTTTGGACGAAATTTTGACCCCCTGCGATCTTCTTGAAACTCTGGATTCTGACAGAGGGCCACGAGACTTCGACCAGCGCGCAAAAATGGAGGCTCTAGACCCTTCCAAAGCCGAGATATCGGATGTCAAAGTTTTGACCTGAAAAAAAAAAACATAAGGGGTAACACTGTCGTTTTTGGCCGAAATTTTGACCCCCTCCGATCTTCTTGAAACTCTGGATTCTGACAGAGGGCCACGAGACTTCGACCAGCGCGCAAAAATGGAGGCTCTAGACCCTTCCAGAGCCGAGATACCGGATGTCAAAGTTTTGACCTGAAAAAAAAACATAAGGGGTAACACTGTCGTTTTTGGCCGAAATTTTGACCCCTCCGATCTTCTTGAAACTCTGGATTCTGACAGAGGGCCACAAGACTTCGACCAGCGCGAAAAAATGGAGGCTCTAGACCCTTCCAGAGCCGAGATATCGGATGTCAAAGTTTTGACCTGAAAAAAAACATAAGGGGAAACACTGTCGTTTTTGGACGAAATTTTGACCCCCTCCGATCTTCTTGAAACTCTGGATTCTGACAGAGGGCCACGAGACTTCGACCAGCGCGCAAAAATGGAGGCTATAGACCCTTCCAGAGCCGAGATATCGGATGTCAAAGTTTTGACCTGAAAAAAAAAACATAAGGGGTAACACTGTCGTTTTTGGCCGAAATTTTGACCCCCTCCGATCTTCTTGAAACTCTGGATTCTGACAGAGGGCCACGAGACTTCGACCAGCGCGCAAAAATGGAGGCTCTAGACCCTTCCAGAGCCGAGATATCGGATGTCAAAGTTTTGACCTGAAAAAAAAACATAAGGGGTAACACTGTCGTTTTTGGTCGAAATTTTGACCCCCTCCGATCTTCTTGAAACTCTGGATTCTGACAGAGGGCCACGAGACTTCGACCAGCGCGCAAAAATGGAGGCTCTAGACCCTTCCAGAGCCGAGATATCGGATGTCAAAATTTTGACCTGAAAAAAAAACATAAGGGGTAACACTGTCGTTTTTGGCCGAAATTTTGACCCCCTCCGATCTTCTTGAAACTCTGGATTCTGAAAGAGGGCCACGAGACTTCGACCAGCGCGCAAAAATGGAGGCTCTAGACCCTTCCAGAGCCGAGATATCGGATGTCAAAGTTTTGACCTGAAAAAAAAACATAAGGGGTAACACTGTCGTTTTTGGTCGAAATTTTGACCCCCTCCGATCTTCTTGAAACTCTGGATTCTGACAGAGGGCCACGAGACTTCGACCAGCGCGCAAAAATGGAGGCTCTAGACCCTTCCAGAGCCGAGATATCGGATGTCAAAATTTTGAGCTGAAAAAAAAAAAAACATAAGGGGTAACACTGTCGTTTTTGGCCGAAATTTTGACCCCCTCCGATCTTCTTGAAACTCTGGATTCTGACAGAGGGCCACGAGACTTCGACCAGCATGCAAAAATGGAGGCTCTAGACCCTTCCAGAGCCGAGATATCGGATGTCAAAGTTTTGACCTGAAAAAAAAATATAAGGGGTAACACTGTCGTTTTTGGCCGAAATTTTGACCCCCTCCGATCTTCGTGAAACTCTGGATTCTGACAGAGGGCCATGAGACTTCGACCAGCGCGCAAAAATGGAGGCTCTAGACCCTTCCAGAGCCGAGATATCGGATGTCAAAGTTTTGACCTGAAAAAAAAACATAAGGGGTAACACTGTCGTTTTTGGCCGAAATTTTGACCCCCTCCGATCTTCTTGAAACTCTGGTTTCTGACAGAGGGCCACGAGACTTCGACCAGCGCGCAAAAATGGAGGCTCTATACCCTTCCAGAGCCGAGATATCGGATGTCAAAGTTTTGACCTGAAAAAAAAACATAAGGGGTAACACTGTCGTTTTTGGCCGAAATTTTGACCCCCTCCGATCTTCTTGAAACTCTGGATTCTGACAGAGGGCCACGAGACTTCGACCAGCGCGCAAAAATGGAGGCTCTAGACCCTTCCAGAGCCGAGATATCGGATGTCAAAGTTTTGTTTTGACCTGAAGTTTGTCAAAGAAGTTTGTTTTGACCCGAAGTTTTGACCCGGAAAAAAATAAACATAAGGGGTAACACTGTCGTTTTTGGCCGAAATTTTGACCCCCTCCGATCTTCTTGAAACTCTGGATTCTGACAGAGGGCCACGAGACTTCGACCAGCGCGAAAAAATGGAGGCTCTAGACCCTTCCAGAGCCGAGATATCGGATGTCAAAGTTTTGACCTGAAAAAAAAAACATAAGGGGTAACACTGTCGTTTTTGGACGAAATTTTGACCCCCTCCGATCTTCTTGAAACTCTGGATTCTGACAGAGGGCCACGAGACTTCGACCAGCGCGCAAAAATGGAGGCTCTAGACCCTTCCAGAGCCGAGATATCGGATGTCAAAGTTTTGACCTGAAAAAAAAAACATAAGGGGTAACACTGTCGTTTTTGGCCGAAATTTTGACCCCCTCCGATCTTCTTGAAACTCTGGATTCTGACAGAGGGCCACGAGACTTCGACCAGCGCGCAAAAATGGAGGCTCTAGACCCTTCCAGAGCCGAGATATCGGATGTCAAAGTTTTGACCCGAAAAAAAAAAACATAAGGGGTAACACTGTCGTTTTTGGCCGAAATTTTGACCCCCTCCGATCTTCTTGAAACTCTGGATTCTGACAGAGGGCCACGAAACTTCGACCAGCGCGCAAAAATGGAGGCTCTAGACCCTTCCAGAGCCGAGATATCAGATGTCAAAGTTTTGACCTGAAAAAAAAACATAAGGGGTAACACTGTCGTTTTTGGCCGAAATTTTGACCCCCTCCGATCTTCTTGAAACTTTGGATTCTGACAGAGGGCCACGAGACTTCGACCAGCGCGCAAAAATGGAGGCTCTAGACCCTTCCAGAGCCGAGATATCAGATGTCAAAGTTTTGACCTGAAAAAAAACATAAGGGGTAACACTGTCGTTTTTGGCCGAAATTTTGACCCCCTCCGATCTTCTTGAAACTCTGGATTCTGACAGAGGGCCACGAGACTTCGACCAGCGCGCAAAAATGGTGGCTCTAGACCCTTCCAGAGCCGAGATATCGGATGTCAAAGTTTTGACCTGAAAAAAAAAACATAAGGGGTAACACTGTCGTTTTTGGACGAAATTTTGACCCCCTCCGATCTTCTTGAAACTCTGGATTCTGACAGAGGGCCACGAGACTTCGACCAGCGCGCAAAAATGGAGGCTCTAGACCCTTCCAGAGCCGAGATATCGGATGTCAAAGTTTTGACCTGAAAAAAAAAAACATAAGGGGTAACACTGTCGTTTTTGGCCGAAATTTTGACCCCCTCCGATCTTCTTGAAACTCTGGATTCTGACAGAGGGCCACGAGACTTCGACCAGCGCGCAAAAATGGAGGCTCTAGACCCTTCCAGAGCCGAGATATCGGATGTCAAAGTTTTGACCCGAAAAAAAACATAAGGGGTAACACTGTCGTTTTTGGCCGAAATTTTGACCGCCTCCGATCTTCTTGAAACTCTGGATTCTGACAGAGGGCCACGAGACTTCGACCAGCGCGCAAAAATGGAGGCTCTAGACCCTTCCAGAGCCGAGATATCAGATGTCAAAGTTTTGACCTGAAAAAAAAAACATAAGGGGTAACACTGTCGTTTTTGGCCGAAATTTTGACCCCCTCCGATCTTCTTGAAACTTTGGATTCTGACAGAGGGCCACGAGACTTCGACCAGCGCGCAAAAATGGAGGCTCTAGACCCTTCCAGAGCCGAGATATCAGATGTCAAAGTTTTGACCTGAAAAAAAACATAAGGGGTAACACTGTCGTTTTTGGCCGAAATTTTGACCCCCTCCGATCTTCTTGAAACTCTGGATTCTGACAGAGGGCCACGAGACTTCGACCAGCGCGCAAAAATTGTGGCTCTAGACCCTTCCAGAGCCGAGATATCGGATGTCAAAGTTTTGACCTGAAAAAAAAAACATAAGGGGTAACACTGTCGTTTTTGGCCGAAATTTTGACCCCCTCCGATCTTCTTGAAACTTTGGATTCTGACAGAGGGCCACGAGACTTCGACCAGCGCGCAAAAATGGAGGCTCTAGACCCTTCCAGAGCCGAGATATCAGATGTCAAAGTTTTGACCTGAAAAAAAACATAAGGGGTAACACTGTCGTTTTTGGCCGAAATTTTGACCCCCTCCGATCTTCTTGAAACTCTGGATTCTGACAGAGGGCCACGAGACTTCGACCAGCGCGCAAAAATGGTGGCTCTAGACCCTTCCAGAGCCGAGATATCGGATGTCAAAGTTTTGACCTGAAAAAAAAAAAACATAAGGGGTAACACTGTCGTTTTTGGCCGAAATTTTGCCCCCGTCCGATCTTCTTGAAACTCTGGATTCTGACAGAGGGCCACGAGACTTCGACCAGCGCGCAAAAATGGAGGCTCTAGACCCTTCCAGAGCCGAGATATCGGATGTCAAAGTTTTGACCTGAAAAAAAAAACATAAGGGGTAACACTGTCGTTTTTGGCCGAAATTTTGACCCCCTCCGATCTTCTTGAAACTCTGAATTCTGACAGAGGGCCACAAGACTTCGACCAGCGCGCAAAAATGGAGGCTCTAGACCCTTCCAGAGCCGAGATATCAGATGTCAAAGTTTTGACCTGAAAAAAAACATAAGGGGTAACACTGTCGTTTTTGGCCGAAATTTTGACCCCCTCCGATCTTCTTGAAACTCTGGATTCTGACAGAGGGCCACGAGACTTCGACCAGCGTGCAAAAATGGAGGCTCTAGACCCTTCCAGAGCCGAGATATCGGATGTCAAAGTTTTGTTTTGACCTGAAGTTTGTCAAAGAAGTTTGTTTTGACCCGAAGTTTTGACCCGAAAAAAAAAACATAAGGGGTAACACTGTCGTTTTTGGCCGAAATTTTGACCCCCTCCGATCTTCTTGAAACTCTAGATTCTGACAGAGGGCCACGAGACTTCGACCAGCGCGCAAAAATTGAGGCTCTAGACCCTTCCAGAGCCGAGATATCGGATGTCAAAGTTTTGACCTGAAAAAAAAACATATGGGGTAACACTGTCGTTTTTGGCCGAAATTTTGACCCCCTCCGATCTTCTTGAAACTCTGGATTCTGACAGAGGGCCACGAGACTTCGACCAGCGCGAAAAAATGGAGGCTCTAGACCCTTCCAGAGCCGAGATATCGGATGTCAAAGTTTTGACCTGAAAAAAAAAACATAAGGGGTAACACTGTCGTTTTTGGACGAAATTTTGACCCCCTCTGATCTTCTTGAAACTCTGGATTCTGACAGAGGGCCACGAGACTTCGACCAGCGCGCAAAAATGGAGGCTCTAGACCCTTCCAGAGCCGAGATATCGGATGTCAAAGTTTTGACCTGAAAAAAAAAACATAAGGGGTAACAAAGTCGTTTTTGGCCGAAATTTTGACCCCCTCCGATGTTCTTGAAACTCTGGATTCTGACAGAGGGCCACGAGATTTCGACCAGCGCACAAAAATGGAGGCTCTAGACCCTTCCAGAGCCGAGATATCAGATGTCAAAGTTTTGACCTGAAAAAAAAAATATAAGGGGTAACACTGTCGTTTTTGGCCGAAATGTTGACCCCCTCCGATCTTCTTGAAACTCTGGATTCTGACAGAGGGCCACGAGACTTCGACCAGCGCGCAAAAATGGAGGCTCTAGACCCTTCCAGAGCCGAGATATCGGATGTCAAAGTTTTGACCTGAAAAAAAAACATAAGGGGTAACACTGTCGTTTTTGGCCGAAATTTTGACCCCCTCCGATCTTCTTGAAACTCTGGATTCTGACAGAGGGCCACGAGACTTCGACCAGCGCGAAAAAATGGAGGCTCTAGACCCTTCCAGAGCCGAGATATCGGATGTCAAAGTTTTGACCTGAAAAAAAAACATAAGGGGTAACACTGTCGTTTTTGGCCGAAATTTTGACCCCCTCCGATCTTCTTGAAACTCTGGATTCTGACAGAGGGCCACGAGACTTCGACCAGCGCGCAAAAATGGAGGCTCTAGACCCTTCCAGAGCCGAGATATCGGATGTCAAAGTTTTGACCTGAAAAAAAAAACATAAGGGGTAACACTGTCGTTTTTGGCCGAAATTTTGACCCCCTCCGATCTTCTTGAAACTCTGGATTCTGACAGAGGGCCACGAGACTTCGACCAGCGCGCAAAAATGGAGGCTCTAGACCCTTCCAGAGCCGAGATATCGGATGTCAAAGTTTTGACCCGAAAAAAAAACATAAGGGGTAACACTGTCGTTTTTGGCCGCAATTTTGACCCCCTCCGATCTTCTTGAAACTCTGGATTCTGACAGAGGGCCACGAGACTTCGACCAGCGCGCAAAAATGGAGGCTCTAGACCCTTCCAGAGCCGAGATATCGGATGTCAAAGTTTTGACCTGAAAAAAAAACATAAGGGGTAACACTGTCGTTTTTGGCCGAAATTTTGACCCCCTCCGATCTTCTTGAAACTCTGGATTCTGACAGAGGGCCACGAGACTTCGACCAGCGCACAAAAATGGAGGCTCTAGACCCTTCCAGAGCCGAGATATCGGATGTCAAAGTTTTGACCCGAAAAAAAAACATAAGGGGTAACACTGTCGTTTTTGGCCGAAATTTTGACCCCCTCCGATCTTCTTGAAACTCTGGATTCTGAAAGAGGGCCACGAGACTTCGACCAGCGCGCAATAATGGAGGCTCTAGACCCTTCCAGAGCCGAGATATCAGATGTCAAAGTTTTGACCTGAAAAAAAACATAAGGGGTAACACTGTCGTTTTTGGCCGAAATTTTGACCCCCTCCGATCTTCTTGAAACTCTGGATTCTGACAGAGGGCCACGAGACTTCGACCAGCGCGCAAAAATGGAGGCTCTAGACCCTTCCAGAGCCGAGATATCGGATGTCAAAGTTTTGACCTGAAAAAAAACATAAGGGGAAACACTGTCGTTTTTGGACGAAATTTTGACCCCCTGCGATCTTCTTGAAACTCTGGATTCTGACAGAGGGCCACGAGACTTCGACCAGCGCGCAAAAATGGAGGCTCTAGACCCTTCCAAAGCCGAGATATCGGATGTCAAAGTTTTGACCTGAAAAAAAAAAACATAAGGGGTAACACTGTCGTTTTTGGCCGAAATTTTGACCCCCTCCGATCTTCTTGAAACTCTGGATTCTGACAGAGGGCCACGAGACTTCGACCAGCGCGCAAAAATGGAGGCTCTAGACCCTTCCAGAGCCGAGATACCGGATGTCAAAGTTTTGACCTGAAAAAAAAACATAAGGGGTAACACTGTCGTTTTTGGCCGAAATTTTGACCCCTCCGATCTTCTTGAAACTCTGGATTCTGACAGAGGGCCACAAGACTTCGACCAGCGCGAAAAAATGGAGGCTCTAGACCCTTCCAGAGCCGAGATATCGGATGTCAAAGTTTTGACCTGAAAAAAAACATAAGGGGAAACACTGTCGTTTTTGGACGAAATTTTGACCCCCTCCGATCTTCTTGAAACTCTGGATTCTGACAGAGGGCCACGAGACTTCGACCAGCGCGCAAAAATGGAGGCTATAGACCCTTCCAGAGCCGAGATATCGGATGTCAAAGTTTTGACCTGAAAAAAAAAACATAAGGGGTAACACTGTCGTTTTTGGCCGAAATTTTGACCCCCTCCGATCTTCTTGAAACTCTGGATTCTGACAGAGGGCCACGAGACTTCGACCAGCGCGCAAAAATGGAGGCTCTAGACCCTTCCAGAGCCGAGATATCGGATGTCAAAGTTTTGACCTGAAAAAAAAAACATAAGGGGTAACACTGTCGTTTTTGGCCGAAATTTTGACCCCCTCCGATCTTCTTGAAACTCTGGATTCTGACAGAGGGCCACGAGACTTCGACCAGCGCGCAAAAATGGAGGCTCTAGACCCTTCCAGAGCCGAGATATCAGATGTCAAAGTTTTGACCTGAAAAAAAAAACATAAGGGGTAACACTGTCGTTTTTGGCCGAAATTTTGACCCCCTCCGATCTTCTTGAAACTCTGGATTCTGACAGAGGGCCACGAGACTTCGACCAGCGCGCAAAAATGGAGGCTCTAGACCCTTCCAGAGCCGAGATATCGGATGTCAAAGTTTTGACCTGAAAAAAAAAACATAAGGGGTAACACTGTCGTTTTTGGCCGAAATTTTGACCCCCTCCGATCTTCTTGAAACTCTGGATTCTGACAGAGGGCCACGAGACTTCGACCAGCGCGCAAAAATGGAGGCTCTAGACCCTTCCAGAGCCGAAATATCGGATGTCAAAGTTTTGACCCGAAAAAAAAAAACATAAGGGGTAACACTGTCGTTTTTGGCCGAAATTTTGACCCCCTCCGATCTTCTTGAAACTCTGGATTCTGACAGAGGGCCACGAGACTTCGACCAGCGCGCAAAAATGGAGGCTCTAGACCCTTCCAGAGCTGAGGTATCAGATGTCAAAGTTTTGACCTGAAAAAAAAACATAAGGGGTAACACTGTCGTTTTTGGCCGAAATTTTGACCCCCTCCGATCTTCTTGAAACTCTGGATTCTGACAGAGGGCCACGAGACTTCGACCAGCGCGCAAAAATGGAGGCTCTAGACCCTTCCAGAGCCGAGATATCGGATGTCAAAGTTTTGACCTGAAAAAAAAAACATAAGGGGTAACACTGTCGTTTTTAGCCGAAATTTTGACCCCCTCTGATCTTCTTGAAACTCTGGATTTTGACAGAGGGCCACGAGACTTCGACCAGCGCGCAAAAATGGAGGCTCTAGACCCTTCCAGAGCCGAGATATCGGATGTCAAAGTTTTGACCCGAAAAAAAAACATAAGGGGTAACACTGTCGTTTTTGGCCGAAATTTTGACCCCCTCCGATCTTCTTGAAACTCTGGATTCTGACAGAGGGCCACGAGACTTCGACCAGCGCGCAAAAATGGAGCCTCTAGACCCTTCCAGAGCTGAAATATCGAAGGTTAAAATTTGGACCCGAAAAAAAAAAACATAAGGGGTAACACTGTCTCTTTTTACTTGGCCGAAATTTTGACCTCCTCCGATCTCTGCCAGAATCCAGAGTTTCAAGAAGATCGGAGGGGCTCAAAATTTCGGCCAAAAAAAAAAAAAAAATGACAGTGTTACCCCTTATGTTTTTTTTTTCGGGTCCAAATTTTGACCTTCGATATTTCGGCTTTGGAAGGGTCTAGAGCCTCCATTTTTGCACTCAGGTCTAATTGTCATGGCCCTCTATCAGAATCCAGAGTTTTGAGAAGATTGGGGAAACTTAATTTTTCGCACCCCCCCCCCCCCCCCCTCCAAAAAAAAAAACGTAAGGGGTAACACTGTCGTTTTTTTTTTTTTTTCTGGTCGAAAATTTGAGTTTCCATATCTCAGCTCTGGAAGGGTCTAGAGCCTCCATTTTTGCACTCAGGTCTAAGTCTTTTTTGTGATGTTGTTTGGAATGATGCAATTCATTTTATAATAACTATATGTAAACTGCTTGTAAAGACTTTATAGAACAGTCTTTTATGTAAAACAGTTTTTATATGAAACCATATGTAAAAGACTTTATAGATAGTCTTCTGTTATACAGTTTTTATATGTAAACTGTTTATAATAAATACACAGAAACATATTGTAACAAATGTTTATTGGTTTTATAAGAAAGACACAGAAACATATTGTAACAAGAATGCTTTATTAATGGAATGTAACCAGTATTATGCATGTCAGTAGTGAAAGAAAAAATGTATTACCTAAATGTTGTGTTCCAGACTAAAAGGCGAAGGATGCTGAGAAACCGTGTGAGGAGAAGGAAGATCAAGCTAAAGAAGGCCGAGATTGTTGAAGGGACTGAAAGAGTTAAATATGGATCCAGGTCTAGGATTGGACAGATTGTGCATATGACTTGAAAGAGGTGTGACATGTAAATGTATTATAAAAAGTAAAATGAAATGTATGAGGTTAGACTCTGGAAACTGGACCAGACTATCCATTGTTTGATGATCCAAGTCTGACACCTGCTGGTGTAACTTGTGAACTGCATTTATTTAACAAATTTTGTTAACCTGTTTGAAAGAAAAACTTTGGAAAACTTTGCCTGCCAAGAGTCACTGCTTGCAGTAAAGAACTTAGCCACGGAGGGGTCTTTCTACTGGGGTGTGAGTATGAATTTGTGAATTATTATCTATTGTAGAATTCAACCATCTTTACCTTACCTGAGAATAAACAAAATAAGGTAGAAGGTGAATGACTTATAACGAAGGTACTAGGATAGATCCAACACCATAGAACAGCCTCGAAATTTTGAGTTTCTCTGATCTTCTTGAAACTCTGGTTTCTGGTATAGGGCCATGGAACTTAGATCTGGAAGGGTCTAGAGCCTCCATTTTGGCACACAGGTCTGAGATATTGAGATTCCACGTAGCATTTATGCCCTTATAAATAATTTGCAAAAATGGAGGCTCTAGACCCTTCCAGAAATTTGGACCCGAAAAAAAAAAAACATAAGGGGTAACACTGTCATTTTTTTTTTTGGCCGAAATTTTGACCCCCTCTGATCTTCTTGAAACTCTGGATTCTGACAGAGGGCCACAAGACTTCGACCAGCGTGCAAAAATTGAGGCTCTAGACCCTTCCAGAGCCGAGATATCGAAGGTCAAAATTTGGACCCGAAAAAAAACATAAGGGGTAAACAATGTCGTTTTTTTTTTTGGCCGAAATTTTGACCCCCTCCGATCTTCTTGAAACTCTGGATTCTGACAGAGGGCCACGAGACTTCGACCAGCGCGCAAAAATGGAGACTCTAGACCCTTCCAGAGCCGAGATATCGAAGGTCAAAATTTGGACCCGAAAAAAAAAAACATAAGGTGTAACACTGTCGTTCTTTTTTTTTTTTGGCCGAAATTTTGACCCCTCCGATCTTCTTGAAACTCTGGATTCTGACAGAGGGCCACAAGACTTCGACCAGCGCGCAAAAATGGAGGCTCTAGACCCTTCCAGAGCCGAGATATTGAAGGTCAAAATTTGGACCCGAAAAAAAAAACATAAGGGGTAACACTGTCTTTTTTTTTTTGGCTGAAATTTTGACCCCCTCCGATTTTCTTGAAACTCTGGATTCTGACAGAGGGCCTCGAGAATTCGACCAGCGCGCAAAAATGGTGGCTCTAGACCCTTCCAGAGCCGAGATATCGAAGGTCAAAATTTGAAAAAACAAACAAAAACAAGACAAAAAAATAAAACAAAAAACATGAAACAAAAAACACAAACATAAGACAAAAAACATAAAACAAAACACAAAACATAATACAAAAAACACAAAACAAAACATAAAAAACAAAAAACACGAAACAAAAAATGTAAAACAAAAAACATAAAACAGAACACAAAACACAAAACACAAAAAAACATACAACAAAAACATGAAACACAAAACATAACACAAAAAACATAAAACAACAAACAAAAACATGAGACAAAAAAAAACAATACCAAAAACATAATACAAAAAAACAAGAACATAATACAAGAACAAAATACATAATCCAAGAACATAATACAAGAACACAATATATAATACAAGAACATAACACATAATAAAAGAACATAATACATAATCCAGGAACATAATACAAGAACACTATACATAATACACAATAAAAGAACATAATTCAAGAACATAATACAAGAACACAATACAAAAACACACTAAATAATACAAGAACATAATACAAGAACATAATACAAGAACACTATGCATAATACAAGAACATAATACAAGAACATAACACATAATACAAGAACATAATAAAAGAACATAATGCATAATACAAGAACATAATACACAATACAAGAACATAATAAAACAACATAATACAACACAATACATAATACAAGAACACAATGAAAGAACATACTAAATAATACAATTACATACTAAATAATACAAGAACACATAACAAAAGAACATAATACAAAAACATAATACAAGAACAAAATACATAATACAAGAACACAATACAAGAACATAATACAAGAACACAATACAAGAACATAATATATAATACAAGAACATGATACAATAACATAATACAACACTATACACAATACAAGAACACAATACATAATAGAAGAACACACTAAATAATACAAGAACATAACACACAATACATAATACAAGAACACAATGAAAGAACACAATACAAGAACATACTAAATAATACAAGAACACAATACATGATACAAGAACATAATACAAGAACAGACTAAATAATACAAGAACATGACACAATACAAGAACATGATACAAAAACATAATAAAAGAACATAATACATAATACAGGAGCACAATGAAAGAACACAATACATTATACAAAAAACACACTACATAATTCAATAACACAATACACGAACACAATATATAATACAAGAACACAATACATGAACATAATATATAATACAAGAACAAAATACATAATAGAACATAATACAAGCACACAATACATAATAAAAGAACACAATACAAGAACATAATATAACAACACAATACAAGAACACTATAGATAATACAAGAACATAGTAAAAGAAAATAATACAAGAACACAATACATTATACAAGAACATAATAGATAATACAGAACATAATACATGAACATAATAAATAATACGAGAACATAACACAAGAATATAATATATAATACAAGAATATAATACAATAACAAAATACTGTACAAGAACACAATACATAATAAAAGAACATAATACAAGATCACTATACATAATGCAAGAACAAAATACAAGAACACTATACATAATACAAGAACACAATACTAGAACACTATACAAGAACATAATTCAAGAACACAATACGAGAACAACACAATACAAGAACATAACAAATAATACATGAATATAATTCAAGAACATAATACGAGAACATAATACAATAACAAAACACAATACATAATACAAGAACATTATACATAATACAAGAGCACAATACATAATGAAAAAACACAATACAAGAACATAATAGATAATACAAGAACATAATAAGAGAACATAATGGATAATACAAGAACACTATATATAATACAAACACAATACAAGAACATAATATATAATACAAGAACACTACACATAATATAAGAACACAATACAAGAACATAATTCAAGAACATAATATATAATACAAGAACAAAATACAAGCACATAATAAAAAACATAATAGATAATATAAGAATATAATAGATAATACAAGAACATAATACGAGAACATAACACAAGAACACAATACAAGAAAACTATACATAATACAAGAACAAAATACAAAAGCACAATAAATAATACAAGAACATAAAACAAAAACATAATACAAAAAACAAACATAATACAAGAACAAAATACAAAAAAAAACACATTTTAAACAGCACTTTATTTTTAACACTTTTTTCTTTACTATGACAAAAAATACCATTTCTGCACTCACACGTCTTCCTGGCTCCATGAACCACACTCTAGGTTACAGAGATCCTGCTTTAGCACAAACCATCACAACATTTCCCTCCACAGGACCAGCCATAGCTGAAGACAACTGCAGAGACACCTGAAAAATACCCACATCATACACTATCCAGTTCTAGAAACACAAATCAGTGTCAAACAGCACACTAGCAGCAACTACATTCTCACCAGGAAGAACGACGTACACCACAATCTGCACTGCTGGATCCATATCAACACTGACAGACAACTGGAACAGCCATAGCTGGAGAAAACTGCAGACACACCTGAAAAATACAAAAAAACCATCATCATACACTATCCAATTCTAGAAACACAAATCAGTGTCCAACCGCACGCTAGCAGCAACTACATTCTCACCAGCAAGAACGACGTACACCGCAATCTGTCAGTGTTGATAATGATATCGCTCCAGCAGTGCACACAACTGGAACAGCCATAGCTGGAGAAAACTGAAAAATACAACAAAAAAAACAAACCTAAGACAAAAACAAACAAAAAACAAACATAAGAAAAAAAAAAACAAAAGACAAAAAAAACAAACATAAGACAAAAAAAACGATGTACACTTAAGACAGAAAAACAAACATGAGACAAAAAAAACAAACATAAGAAAAAAAAACATAAGACAAAAAAGGATGTACACTTGTAAGACAGAAAAACAAACATAAGACAAAAAAATAAGACAAAAACAAACATAAGACAAAACAATGTACAGTTATAAGACAGAAAAACAAACATAAGACAAAAAACAAACATAAGACAAAAACAAAAAACAAACATAAGGTTGACAAAAAAAACAAACATAAGAAAAAAAAACATAAGACAAAAAAGAAACAAAAGACAAACACAAACATAAGACAAAAAAAACAAACATACATAAGAAAAAAACAAGACAAAAACAAACATAAGACAAAAAACAAAATCATAATACAAGAACAAAACAGCACACAAAAACCCCACTACATTTTAAACAGTACTTTATTTTTAACACTTTTTTCTTTACTATGACCAAAATATACCATTTCTGCACTCACACGTCTTCCTGGCTCCATGAACCACACTCTAGGTTACAGAGATCCTGCTTTAGCACAAACCATCACAACATTTCCCTCCACAGGACCAGCCATAGCTGAAGACAACTGCAGAGACACCTGAAAAATACCCACATCATACACTATCCAGTTCTAGAAACACAAATCAGTGTCAAACAGCACACTAGCAGCAACTACATTCTCACCAGGAAGAACGATGTACACCACAATCTGCACTGCTGGATCCATATCAACACTGACAGACAACTGGAACAGCCATAGCTGGAGAAAACTGCAGACACACCTGAAAAATACAAAAACACCATCATCATACACTATCCAGTTCTTGAAACACAAATCAGTGTCCAACAGCACTCTAGCAACAACATTCTCACCAGCAAGAACGATGTACACCGCAATCTGTCAGTGTTGAAATTGCTCCAGCAGTGCACACAACTGGAACAGCCATAGCTGGCGAAAACTGCAGGCACCCCTGAAAAATACAAAAACACCAACATACACTATCCACTTCTAGAAACACAAATCAGTGTCAAACAGCACTCTAGCAGCAACTACATTCTCACCAGGAAGAACGCTGTACACCACAATCTGCACTGCTGGAGCCATATCAACACTGACAGACACTTGTGACTGAATCACCAGCCTTTGCTTTAACCATCTGAAATCCATGACGGACTATCACTCCTTTGGATAAGACCTGACAGAAGAAGACAGAACACAAACAGACCAGCAAATTTAACTTCAACACTAATGGCCACTCACCATAGATTGTCAGCGCTGTAGCTACCAGCCTCTACAACAAATCAATACTCCAGTCACTGGAAAGCACCACATTTGAACAGCTGATTGAGTTTCACTGTACTTACTTCACTAAACGATGGCTTGGCGGGACAAATGGGTAGGAGAAGCGGAACTCTTGTACCTGTAGTGAACTATGCCAAATTATAACCATAAAAAAAACCTCTGGATTACCACTCACCTGGGGAAAGATAAAAATTAATCAGTTTCATGCTACAGAAAGTCTTCATTCTTTAAAAAAAAATACAAGTCTTCCCAGCACATTCATATCAGCCTTAAGATTAACAGTGTTTAGGGAGAACGCAGCCCATCCATTCTTGTTTGTGGTAACATTCAAAAGCAGTTTGTTGGCCCAGTTGCTCCCCTCAAAGAGATGCAGCTTTGTCAAGTCACGTAGATCTGTTAGGAATGATCAAGGTTAGGAAAGGGAACCATTTTGATGGCTTCTGCAATAAGGGATGACATCTTGCTTACCTTTCCATCAAGCATTGAACAAGGAGGTCCACAACTTTGCCGACTACAAACGTAATGGACACCGTTGCACATTTTCACACCATTACATTTGCGAGAGAAAATCCTAACAAACAGTGGAGAATATCAACTTTGTGGCTTAAAGTGAATGTCTTCTAAACATCATAAAGACTATATGGCTCAGATCAGCCAATAGCTCACCTGCTCTCTCCTCAATATCATACACATTTACAAGAAATGCATCTTGCATTTGCTCTTCAAATTTGGTGTTGGAAAAAAACTGACATAACAGTAAGAGAGGCACAGCCCACGGCATTCATTTGGTAGGAGAACGGAAATAGACAATTAAAAGAAAGAAATAATAAACATTTAAAGCGGTCATTGAAGTTGAAATTCCTGCTTCTTACAAGAACCTGCTTTTCATTTATGGTCAGAACACTCAAAATGGAGAAACAACTGGTCTCACCATTTAACCAAACGCCACAAATTTAAGATTCATGGGGACAACTCTGAAATGAACTGCAAAGGCACAAACAAACTCACATGCATTGCATAATGAATTTAAAAAAAAATGATAGCTTTAACCAAGGATAATTCACAGCTCACCCATTTGTCCTGGATTGGAAATGGGTCTGAACATGATTTTGCTCTCTTCAGTCACTCTGAAGACCTTCAACCTTCAGCTTCCGCACCAAATCTCAATCTGCTCAAGAAGCCAGTAGAGAACTTCAGTTAACATACAAGAAACCAAGACAAAAAGAACCACAAGAATCTAATGACTACAACATACCTGGAAACAAAAGCAGCGGTGAAAGTGGAGTCATCTTGTTTTCAGATCCAGATCAAAAAAAGGCACATCTGACGTTGGCTCAACTTTAATTCAATGAGCAAAACAATTCCAGATCAACGTTGATTCAATGCTATCAGGGAAAGTTCCCTACAAAGGACCACAAACCACACCAACTGCAGGAGAAGATGAAGTGAACAGATCCTAAACTTTTAGGCTTAGGCTTTTTAAAGAGCCCAGCCAGCTGCAGACACTGATGAGTAGGAGGAGTTCCAAGATCCAATCAGCCGTTGAACCACCAATCAGCTGCTGGAATGCTTTTAGAAGACATCTTACCTGTTAGAAGAAAAACACAAGAACCACAAGCAATTTTTTAATGTTATTTACACTTTGTTATAAACAAAGTTATTTTATTGTTATAAAACACTTTCAATCATTGAGCTAAAAACAATGGTTAAGATCCTCCTTTCAATGTCAAAATTTCTTAACTTCCTAAAGACTTAAACGCTGTCTAGTTTTCTTATGTATAAAATCCACATTGACTTGGAAGGAAAGTTTCTCATCAATGACCAGGCTAACAGCCAGGCTTAGTCAATCCTGGTGCCTTATCTGTTCAGTCAGTGGTCACACCGATCAGAAACCAATGTGTTTTGTAAGTTATTCCGTTTTGTCATCGATGTGTTCAGCGCAATGTTGATCAGCCTGCATTAAAATACCTCAGATACATATTAGCATTCAGTCAAGTAGCTTACTATTATTATTGTAACATTATGATGGTAGCCTACCATTATTAACTATAATAATAATTGTCCATATGGGCATTGGTACTGTTCAATTGTGTTTTTGAAGACTGCTGTTGTTCTAAGTTTGACAGATAGGTCTTTAATAGGCTATTGTATGTGATGAGGGAATTAGACAAATGACTGATAAAGAAGCAAAAGTTTTGTCAATCAAGTCAGGCAATAAGTAGCTCTAAACACATGTTTCGTCCTTTACAAAACATAGTTCCCTCAGGCGAATTAATGTCACGTGATCTCCCCAGAGACGCCATCTTAGAGGGCAAAACCGCTGTATTTACCATGTGTTTACAAAGTTATATCAGAGAATGTCTTTTTACAAACAAATATTTATTTTTCTTGTTTATACTGTTATGCAAATCATGAAAAGACAAAGTGAAATAGATTATAAAGACACTATTAAAACAAGACAGAGAGAGGTACAATGCAAAAATTTCATTCATAAATGGTGTCCGTATGCAGTAACGAAGGAAGCACTGAGCAATGATTATGCAGCTTTACCTCACATATTTTCATGTGTACCATTATCTGCTATTGGTGAGGAGTTTTTACACATGTGAGCAATACCGAGCCAGGAAATCACTGGAGGTGTACGATCACATTGACGTGGGGTTGGTTTGGCGACGTTTGCTCAAGTGCAATCAATGGAAAAGTCATCATAGTGAAGTAGCATGATGCTAATCTGTCTATTAAAAAGCCATAGCCTGCACAACTTCATTACTATGTTCCCCTTAAAACAGTCACCGGTGCTTTCTGTAATATGCATGTAACTTACTTGCGGGCGTCATGGTTCGGTGCCTGAATATAAAAATAAATAACTCGCGTGCAATTTAATTAATGTAATGCGGAACTACATTATACACGGGTTCTTTAGGGACATTATCTGAGATTGCAATGCAGGACTGTGAGATCAAACAGTGCAAACAATGTTGTTTTGTATGTTTTTAATACCTCGTCATTTTGTTCATACAGGACATTCAAACTGCAATGTGTTAACTTATATTTGTTTAACGTTACACTCGCAATACAATACAACATTGTGCTTTTGTCAAACAAATTCTTGCGTGTTTTGAGTGAGTTTCTTTCCTGTTTATCCTCGCCAGCCATAATCTCCGTCGTTGTTCGGACAAAAGCTTAGTCTTCTCTAAATCCCGATTTAACTGAACCTCCGGCACGATTTTATCAACCATTGACCCAGCAGGAGAAGACCATTTTCACTTTAGAGCACGAAACTCATTTCACTTCGTTCAACTCGTATTACTTCTTCTAATGTTTTGCCCTCAGCAATGGCGCCGGGGTCGGCAAATGCCGTATGTCTTCTTCTTCTTCTTCTTCTTCTTCTTCTTCCTGTTTAATGGCGATTAACTCCTAAGGAGCATTATCGCCACCTACTGTGCTGCTCTGCCGTATGTTCTTCTTCTTCTTCTTCTTCTTCTTGTAGGATTCCGGCAGTGTAGACGCTGCTGAGCGTATTACTGCCCTCCACGGGTCAAAGTTTGTACTAAATTCTTACATACAATCCTGTATCATGCAAGAATTGAAGAACTGCTTTGGAGATCAGTTTATGCTCATCACTGTGTCCAAACAAAGATAAAACAGAAAAAACTCCATGCCCTGACAGTTTACTGAAGAGAATATTTCTTTCAACCCTATACTTTCTGCATTCCAGAAACACATGCCCTACAGTCTCAAGATTCCCACATTCACACAAGCCAGAAACATGTTTCCCTACAATGTGCAAAGAATAATTCAACCCACAGTGCCCCAATCTCAATCTGCACATTTTTACTGAGACCCTGCGGGATAAAAAGTTACATGGGCATCTTTTCCTAACTTCAGGTTGAATAGAAAAGTATTGTCTACCCCTAATTTCCTTTTCCCACCCTCTCTGCCATTCTTTTATTAATCCCTCTTTAATTTTTCCTCTTAATTCCACTCTCCCTAATAATACATGGACATCTACCTCTCTTCCTAAGCTCTCCTTTGCAATATTATCCACTCGTTCATTCCCACTCACCCCAACATGCCCGGGAACCCAGCAAAAACTGATGTTGCAAATAAACCTAGATCTAAAAACCGCATTCAAGATGTCATTGACAATGTCAGGACGGGATTTAGATTTTCCTACTTTTAAATTATCTAGAGCACCTACAGAATCAGAACAAATAATAACTTCTAGGTTTGACTTCCTCAATCCACCATACAGCCCATAGGATTGCCATTGCCCGTATGTTGTGACGTCATGTGAGAACTATGTATGGCATGCCCACTTTTGGATGACATCGTAGATGTTGAAGCACTTATATTGAGAAGGCCTTTCAGAAGGTATCTTTCTTTAAACTTCTGTGTAAACCAAAAAATTATGTTTTTTGGTGACTATGAAAGTAGATCTCTTTCATTCTAAATTTGTCCTTAATTTGCTACTTTTCTTGCCAAATTTTATATTCACAAAAGTAAATTTTCAAAGAAAACTCATTTTTTTATTTATAAGAAAGATATTGATATGTATTTAAATTCATTGAAGGACTCTAAAAACTCTACTGCACGTAAGGCTGTGCATTATTGTCGATCATTTAAGCTTGTTTAATGTTGTTAAAGTTTATGGAATGTAACCCTCTGTTTTTTTTTGTTTTTTTTTATTCTATTGTACACTCTAAAAAATGCTGGGTTGTTTTAACCCAAATTTGGGTCAAATATGGACTAACCCAGCCGTTGGGTTAAATTTTTACATTACATTTTTTAACCCAACATTTCGGGTTTGTCCATATTTGACCCAAAATTGGGTTAAAACAACCCAACATTTTTTATAGTGTATATTAATGTCTCGATTGTATTTGTTATTTCTGCATAAAAAAAGAACAGATAAGTGAACTTAAAAAAAAGAGAAGGCCTTTCAGACGTGAAACACTGTTTCGGGACAGGTCCGACCCATTGGCTTTTCCCGACCATTACCTGCAAAAGCGTTAGCCTACTGCTTTTATGGAGATGGCATCTGCTATACCTGTGCAGACTGTTGGGTCCCAAAATTTTATCAGACACTTACCAGTCTGCAAAATGTTCTTGTATTTGATCTTGACCTGTTGCCAGGTCCTCTTTGGTTCAGTCATGTTTATTCTGTTTAAATATTGATAGGATGTGTAACAAAAAAAAGTAACATAAATTAATCAGCTCAGATTCACACATGTTACAACATTGACTTCCACTGTTCATTCTTAAGTTTACAGTTGTTCATTTGAGCAAATGACAAGTAACTCCTTGAATGTATAATTATGACGTTTTCAGTAGCGCATTCAGTCGATCCGCAATTGTTTGCCATGCCCTTTCTCGCTCCTTTATAATAGCGGCAGTGTTTCCTTTTCTGAGTATGATGTGCTTCAATTCCTCGTAAGTCTCCATTAAAAGATGTTGCTCATTTGGTGTGAAGTAGCCTATGCAGTGTTCAAAATTTGGACCCCAAGAAACTCAAAGGGCGTCGAATTTTTCGGTGGAAAAAACTGTTTCTCTGATCTTCTTGAAACTCTGGATTCTGAGAGGGCCATGGGACGTAGATGTTGCATAATGGGATAAATGCTATGTGGGATGTCCATATCTCAGCTCAGGAAGGGTCTACTCTAGAGCTTCCATGCAGGTCTAAGTTTCATGGCCCTCTATCAGAATTCAGAGTTTCGACAAGATCGGAGAAACTCAAAATTTTGACCCGAAAAAACAAAAAGGGGTACCCCTGTCGACTTTTTCGATGCAAAAAAGCTTCTCTGATCTTCTTGAAACTCTGGATTCTGATAGAGGACCATGGGACTTAGACCTGAGTGCAAAAATGGAGGCTCTAGACCCTTCCAGAGCCGAGATATGGACTTCCCACAGACCCCGGGGGGCCTGCTAGTGCAGTAAAGTAGTTTTTATCACGACAGGAACTTTAGTTAAAATATCTACCAAATATACCACCCGAAACCCCATTCAATAGATTGCAGGTGGGATGGTGTCCAACATAAAAATGGTATGAAACTCCTACAGGTTTGGAACAACGTGAGGGTGAGTATGTGATGACAAATATAATTTGTGGTTGAACTATACCTTTAAAGGCATAGTTCACCCAAAAATTTAAATTAGCCCATGATTTAATCACCCTGGCCTCAAGCCATCCTTGGCGAATATGACATTCTTCTCTCAGAAAAAAACAATCAGAGTTATATTAAACAATGTCCTGGCCCTTCCAAGCTTTATATTGGCTGTAAATGATTGTTTCTGTTTTGAAAGCCCATAAAAGTGCATCTATCCATAATACAACTGCATCTATCCATGATAAAAGTGCATCTATCTATAAAAAATATATATTAATATAAAATATTTAAAATATTCATATTTAAGTTGCACTTTAGATTTAAGTCAAATCCATATATTCTTTCGGCCGGACGTTATTTTACTTTATTACCGTGTTTTGCTGGTCGGCAGCATGTGCTGTTTGGGGGACTTCCTAAGTAAGCAGTTAAAACTAAACCGAATATGAGACCCCCTTCAAACTCTGGAAGGATAGTTTTGATTTATTGCAGTTTTACAGCAGTAGCATTTTTGCTAGAGCTTACTCATCTTCTTCTGAATATTACAATTTATTTTTGAAGATGCATTCCACCTGTTGATTTCCACTCATGAATTAGTGCAGTGCAAGATGTTCATCACATCCTCCACCAGAGGGAGACATTACACCACAGGAGCCCTCGGTGTGTTTTGTGTGGTCACAGATGCCAGTGGATGGATTTACAATTGGCTTTATGCACAGCTGCACTACTTCCTGAACTTCAGCCAGCTGCTTGTTTCCTGTCTGGCATTATTGAACAAACTGATTAATCCAGGTGTGTCTAACCTCAGTAGTCACAACAACAATAATCAGGCACACCTGAATTAATCAAGTTTGTCCAATAATGTCAGACAGGAAACAAGCAGCTGGATGAAGTTCATGAAGTAGTGCAGCTGTGCGTTGCAACTATATATCACACGAAATACGTTCTGAGGAAACTATTTTGCAAATCGCAATTATTACGTTACATGCCAACATATAAGCAGTGCTGTATTACGTTCGTCCTTAACCTAATACTATTGCATTGCTATTACGTTTGTCCTGAACATAATACATCCAAAGCAGGTTTCTTTACAATTTATGCATAATCGTGGCATTAAATTTTTGACTTTGATACACTTTTAACCTTAAAAATATCTTGTTTAACCATTTTGTAGTATTTAGTGTATTTACACAAAAAGCATTTTCTCCAATAAAACGCAACATACTGATACATTCACAAAAGACATACATTTTATTAACTTGATGTAAACCAAATTCAAGAATCCATACGTTGGTTGCAAGAAACAGATCCAAATTCAGTATTTTATCCAGTATTCTCAGCAGCGACCGCAAATCCGCGTTGGTGATGAATTCAAATTCAAAAAATGCGCCTTCAAGAAGCGTTACGACATGTTTTACGGCAGTCATATCAAACGCTCATTGGCTCTCGCCTGCTTCGTCACAGATTGCGACATGCCGTGTTTCAGTCAGTGTAGTAGATTTGAAATGGAGAGGAGCGCGCGCCTTCAGAGAGCGAACCGAAATCATTTCCATGGATTAATATTAATAACTTTAATTCTGCTCTGTATCTCATACACAACTACTATAATACTGACAGAGGACTGCGATGTGAACGACTTTTGGTAATGTTAACGTTAGCGGTTTTGACATTTTCCCAATAAATAAATTATTGTGAAACGTATAACGTTACTTGTCTGTCTGTTATGTTTTTTTTTCTGTATAATTGTGTTATCCTACGTAGTTTTAAGGAATGGTTATGTTTAGGGGTATAGGATTAGGGTTAGTGGCTCAAAATATATTGTATGCTAAAACCCATCTATGTCCATTATGTTTTATCCTTTTTATATTCTGTATAAAATGAATATGTTTAAGTTTTGTGAGTATGATTAAGGGATCTTGTTACATTTATCTTTAAAAGTGAAAGTATACAGATATCGTTATGATATGACATAGACGTAAATAGTTAACGTTTTATAGCTGTAAAAACGTAAAAATGTTACGTTTAAATTTTACAAATACGTCCATATTATACGTTTTTAGCATCTATCAAAACGTAAAATATGTACGTTTTACATATTTGAAAATTACGTATTAGTATCTACGTATTAACAATGAGACATATTACGTTAAGGACCAACGTAATAGCACTGCTTATATGTTGGCATGTAACGTAATTGCGATTTGCAAAATAGTTTCCTCAGAACGTATTTCGTGTGATACAGGGTTGGTGCATAAAGCCAATTGAGAGTTAAATGGACACAAAAGTCTACTTTATAGCATTTGAGTGTAGTGTAGCTGTTTTACACATTTCGAGATGTTGACATTTAACATTTATTTTATATAATTATATTATTCTCTTCATAGTGTGTAGATCTACAGCAAGTCAACCAGCGGTAGTTAAACTGGAGAAGGTGAGAAGCGGGAGTGACGCTGCTTAAATAGATCAGGCTCTCCAGGACAAGACAGAAAGAAAAACATGCCTCTTTTGTCAAAGCCAGACAAAGCCCCACAGACCTTAAAGTGGGCAATTCAAAATTCTGAAGGGTAAGTTTTCATAAGAAAAAAAAGATGGAGGGGAAAAAGTTATCTAAGCCATTACGTTCCTTCACAATAGCTCTGGTTGAAGTTGTCTCTTCTGATCTTCTCTCAGCTGGACTTCTGCTTTCCAGCCTGTCTTCTCTGATCTCCAGTCATCCGAGAGGCTTCTGCCAGCCTGCGAGCTGTCAAAGTAGCCCTGGAATCAAACGCCACGCCATGCTCAGCTATGATCAAAGGAACACAGGTAAGGCAGCCACAGAGACACATACAATTGGCATCTAAAAAAGTAAGCCGTCTACCCTCCCACCCCTCCTTCCCTCCTGCTTTTTTATCTCCTTTTACTACTCTGACACTGAGAGGAGAAACGTGGAGCACATTGATCAGAATAAAGCAAAGTGATCAGGTTTTGAAGATGCGGGGGGAAGTTTGTTCTTGCCAGAAACTTTTGGACAAAGGGAATTCTGGGATAAAGGTGAGGGCGCTGCATAAAGGGACACTTGGAACAGTTTTTACGTTTTTTTTTTCATCACCTTTGAACAATCTTTTCCTTGTTGATAATCCTCTTAACACAGAGACGTCCGTGTCGATTCAAACGCATCTTTCATTTCTTGGCCAAATGACAACACGCTTACAAATGCAATATATAGACCAGGGGGTTTGTCTGGTGGTTTCAAACACCTTGTTCAAAACACTCTATGTACAATATAGACAAAAGCTCCAACCTCATGAAAAAGGCTACATATCTAACTGCACATATTTAGTCAATCGCAAAGAAAATGAATAACTGAAAATAATAATAACAATAAAATAAAATTAATTTGAATAAAAGTGTCTCAGGAATCAATCAATGCAAAAATCTTTTTTAAGGATGCATTGAATTTATCAAAAGACTACAGTATATATTTCAATATTTTAATTAAATTAATATTATATTTATCAAAGAAATGCATCCTGAACAAAATGTATCATGGTCACTTTCCACAAAAATATTAAGCATCAACATTAATAAGAATAAATGTTTCTTGAGCAGCAAATCAGCCTATTAGAATGATTTCTAAAGGATCAAGTGACACTAAAGACTGGAGTAATGATGTTATGAGTAATGATGCTGAAAATACAGCTTTGCCGTCATGCCGTCTAAATAACTTTTTAAAACATAAAAGTAGAACATATTGGGTAACACTTTACAATAAGATTTCATTTGTTAATAGTACTTAGCATGAACTAACAATGAAAAATATTTCTAAAGCATTTTTTAACCTCAGTTAATGTTAATCTCAACATTTACTAATAAAAGTTGTATCTATTAACATAATGTACCTGAACTAACAATGGACAGTTGCATTTTTATTAATTAATGTTAACAAAGATACTGTAATGTATTTCTCATGTTTAGTTAATGCATTAAGTAATCGTACCTAATGGAACCTTACTGTAAAGTGTTGATAAATATATATTTTAAATGTAACATATGGCGGTTTATACTGTGTTTTTGGTCAGCCTGGGTGAGCACAAGTGACTTCTTTCAAAAACATAAATGATATACCTACATGGTACAGCCTATGGCAGCGCACAATGCACTTCTCATCCTTCTACTAACACAAATGTTGAAATATATTCAGAAGAATGACATTTCTAACATGGCATTTAATATCATGTTATTAATTATGACTCATGTGACATTTAAGACGTCACAGTCAGTATGCAGAACATTAACTAATATAGATTCTGAGGTTTAGTGTTTTCTCTCCCACACACACATACACACACACACTACTTTTACACAATTCACACAACTTAAATAAAATGTAAATTTAATTTTTTTCATGCCAGAAAATTATGGTTTTCAACGAGACCAAAATAAGAGACCAAAATAAGTTCGATATGTAAACATTTGCATTCAACACAGCACAACTTGTATTGATAATTGAACACAACAATAAGAAAAAAATATTGTATTATAAATATATATAGGCCTGGTTTCACAGACAGGGCTTAGGGCCAGGATTAGGCCTTAGTTTAATTAGGAAATTTAAGTAGCTTTTATAAACGTGCCTTAGAAAAAAACATTACTGGTGTGCATCTTGAAACAAAACAACGCCACTGACATATTTTAAGATCTTGACATATTTAAGGGGGTAGGGAAGGGGAGGAAGTTATTATACATGAAAATGAATAACAACTCCCTTTCTAGGTTCAAGATGTATGTAAAATGGAGACTTCCCATTTGCACCCGGTTCCATGGACGAAGAAAAAGAGGAAATAGATAAAGATTTATATCGGACCGGCTGATCTTTGCTGGCAAACAAGAGAGCAACCGCTGACTTCATAGAAGAAGAAAACGCCTGCAGCCGACAATCACAGGTAATTTATATTTTTCATTTAACTTAATCTGCCACACACACACACACACACACACACACACACACACACACACACAGAGAGAGAAACTATTAATAGTCAGCTTCTTCTGTAATGTGCTTATGATAAAGAATATTACACAGAAGTTTGTGTCCAGTAACCAGGGATGCTTGAGCATATTACATGTAGTGACCTTTACAAATATCATTTCTCCAGAGCTATCACTGTAATTTAATGGTCTTAAGAAAGTGATCATTAAAATATAAACTTGCAGATCTGGATAATACACTTATTTGTTTCTGAAACAATAGTCATCTTAGAACAACAGACAAATATAAAAAAAAAACCCTGCTTACCAACAACATCTAAAGTGTAAATATAGATATTTCCAAATATTTCAGTTAGTATTGCTAAACTACTGCATTTTATTGTGAAGATGTTCACTATAATTCTAATGTTAATTCATTAAGCAAAACGTCTCAGTCTCTCTCTGAGTATAAATAAAGTGTTTACTAAAAGCAGTTTACTGTACACTGTAAAAAAATCCATCTATTTCAAATTAATAACTTAAGTTCAGTTGTTGCATCAAATTTTTTAGTTTAATTAAATTGGCTGCACAAGTCTAATATCAGTAAGCATTTTACCATAACTTATATATTTTCGTCCATTTAAGCACTCAGAAAGGAACTAAAATGTTCATAAAATATTTACTTTTATGCATTAGGCATATGCTTTGTTCTCGTAGCTCAACTGACGCTAGAAACGGGGAATGCATGAAGTAATATAATGTTAATAATGTACTGAGAGTTGATTTGGATAAAAGGGTCTGCCAAATGTATTAATGTAAAGAAGATATCTTATGGGAGGGGTTTTGGTTTTATATATCTGGTGCATCTGCTCTTGAGTGATGCATTTCCAAGACTCACATTCTGTTTACAGAATTTAGTGTCTACACCAAGAAAGTGACATGGCAAAAAAGGAAAACTATAAAAAACAACAAAAAAAAAAAAGAAAAAGAAGAAGCGGCAGCCTTCACCACGTTCTTCAATTAAACTTCCTCTATTCGGACTTGTCACATATATCGTTTTATATACAGGAAATTCCATCTATCATGGGATTTTTGCACCCATTTCTTGTTTGTGGAGGATGTGGTTTCTTTTGCACTCACTTTAAAGGGTGCCACTTATACGGGGGCGGGGGGCGGGCGTTTGAATCGAGCACATGAGCGACTGTCACAATCACGACACGGGGTATGACTCTGCAAAAAAGCACACTGATTTATATTTGCCTTTTAAAAATGACTTTGTTCAAGGCCATTGTCCCTGTCAGAGTGATGGAATAACACATACTAACACATTGGAGGGCAATGGGCTAAACACATCCAGAAGTAAACACACCTTTTCCATTATGCTCTGAAAATCTCTGAAAATGCCATCATTTGAGCTTGAGACGATCTGATCAAAAATTTAATGATTTTAAATGTTGCACATTTATGCTATTGTGAACCATAATATTGATTTAAAGATAAGACTGATGGTTTTCAGTTCTGTTCAGGGTGCTGTGACCCCAAAAACCAATATTTTAAATATTTTAAATATACATATTTTGTAATCTTAACAAACGTCTTTTATATTTTTTTTACATAAATGATGTTGCCCCAATATTTAGTACAAATAAAATAAAATATTAATTAATTTAATTAATAATAATAAAACATTTGTGACCCCCCCCCCCAAAAAAAATCGTTTTTATAACCCCTATTGTACCCTATACCAGTAAATAATAAAATAAAAATGATTGTGTGTATATTCATACAGTATATTTTCATACCAGAAATGAATTCAGACCTGCACTTATTTGTTTCTGAAACAAGATAACAAAACAAATCTGTTCTCCATCCTGCCGCAGAGTATAATAATAATGGATAAAAAAATAAAGAAAAATGATAAAATATTAATAAAGGAAAAAACACCAGAATAAAATAATAAAGTATTAATAAAGAAATAATTTATAAAATAATATAATATAATATAATAATAATAATATACATTTACACCACAAAAAAAAGTTAAGCCCTATTACAGCCTACAGCAGAATATATATATATATATATATATAGAAAAAAATAAAGATATGATATTTGTAAAATTATAGATAACACGGATAATAAAACATCTTCATAAACTTTGGCTAATGTTCCCATTTTGAGCCCTGTTGTACCCCACACCACACATTACATAATGTTGCATGACAGAGGAGATCTAACTCAAAGCAGAAGTGCTGGGCACTCGATGGGTGTATTAATGCTGAGCATCTGAAACAACAGCATATGGAAATCTCTCATGAGACCACAGACTTGAGGCAGAGTCTTACTTGAAATGGCCAGAAAGAAAAGAACACAAAAGGAAACATCGGAGAAAGATGAGCAAGATGAGCCCATCCAAAGATTAATGGCATTTATATGGAGAGAGAATGAGTGAGAAATTGAGATGCGCAGGTGTTGATCAGGTGGCATGCAGAGGTGATCTGAGACACTGAAGGTGAAAATAGAGAGGGAAAGATATAGAACATTTCAATGACAATGAGATAATGGATAAGTCATAGAAAGAAGAAGAAAAAAATCAGCAGAGACAAGGTGTGGGGAAAGAAATGAGGAAAAAACTTAGGAGACAGGGAGATGGACTGAACTGAACACCATATTTCTAGTAGAACCCTTATGTCCAGCTAAACCTTAAAATGCATTTTATATTAAGAGTTAGCTTGCACCCAAGTTCACACATAGATTTATTATATAGATTTAGTCATGCCTGACAATCTGCACATAAATAGCTTCCTATGATGTCATTTAACAGATTATTTTACCCACAATAAATAATAATAAAATGTAATTTTGTCAAAACAAGGTGTTTGTTTACATTTTATATTTACTGGTAAGTACATTTTACTTTTAGATTATATGAAGTAATTGTAATAATTAAACTAATTATAATTAATATTTAATAATAATAAATATCACAAATGCATCCGACAGAGGATAAACGGCATAAAAGTTGAAATGAAATCTTTGAAGTGTTCAATCCATGAGAAATTAAAGAGTTTGATATACTATGAAACCACACATTCAGAACTCAAAATATCCTCAAATCTTGCATTTCTCAAATCTGTACTTGCATCAAGGGTCAGAAAATGCCAAAAAACTAAAATATAACAAACACTAAATTGACTAAAAACTTAAGTTGACCTTAAGGGGAAAAATGGGGGATTAAAATTCTATAAAAAAAAAGAAAGTATGATATGACCGCTTTCAAAACAACTTGAAAAAATGTCACAGAGCTGATGAGGGATGTGTGCATTTTACAGCGGGATGTGTGCAAGAGAGAGACAGTGTCGTGTGTGTTTGGTGTCAGAGGAAGTAGGGCAGTGTGCTGAAGACCAGCGTGTCGTGTTCACCTCTGATTCACACGGCGGCAATGCTCAATATCTGACGAACGCCCACTCGCCTCTGAAAGGTCACAAGATCATGGTCCTATTGAGACATTAGAAAAGAGGTGTGCACCGATGACATGCATCTGAAGTATGCAAATGAAAACCAAGCTCTCATGACATCAACGTTAACAGCAGTGCAACAATTATAACAGAGATGCATGTTGACACTTTTCTAAATTTCAAAAAAATATTTTTTATTTTATTATTATTTATTTTTTTATTTATTTATTTTATTATTTTATTACATTTCCTTAGTATTTACATTAAAACTAAAACTAAAATTTTTACAAACCTCAAATTATAAACAAAATCAGACTTTTAGATTTAGTTTTCTAAGGTAACTTTTCAAATGACGTGCAAAGGGGTCAAATATACAAAACATACAATATATGTAGATATAAACATCAAATTGTGTGTGTATGTATATGTCTATATATTTATAGACAGATATATTTAGTAGCCTATATTATAAATGATTCATTCACTATACATGATCATAACACCTCTCTGCAATGTTTAACCGATAAATTTTCCTTTTAGATTATATAAAATAATTAAATAATGAAACTAATAATGAATAATAATAATAATACACACACACACACACACACACACATATATATATATATGTATATACATACACATATATATATATATATACTCTCTCACACACACTATCATCATCATCATATTCACATTTTATTGATCTATTATTTAAAATAATATGATCTTGATATCCTACTGTGATAAATTAAAGAAATTATGAAAAAAAACTGTTAAAGAAAGTTAGCCCTAGAAAAGTACATAATATTAAAGATGTCTGCCCAATAGATTGAGTTTTACTGTAAAAGCAAAAGAAAAACTTCAAGTTATGCAAACTCAAGTCGTCAAGGCAGAGTTCTGTGCCGTTTACACAGTGACCTCTTGTGAGCATCCAAGGAACTGCAGTAAAAGCTGTAGTTCCTCTTCTACAACATTCAAGTCTAATAACTTCCCCCAACCCAGATAAGTTCATAAAGGGCAGGAATCGAATATCTTGGAATTCACATTCCAGACTTCATATTGCTTAATGACAGGGAGGAAGTCTGAATTGCCATGTTGAGGAGTGGTGGTTGTGGTGCTCTTATGAGTAGTGCTATCATGACGGCGTGGTGATGAAGGAGCTCTCCACTGCATGCGATGGTTGGAGAACCCTCATGACCGAGACCACCCACCCTGAGTCCGTCTCCCAACAGCGTCTACGACGCCCGCAGAGCAGCTCAGACAACTCAGACAAGGCAGGGTTCAGACACAAGTGAGGCTCGGCTCACCTCGTCCAATCAGTGACAGCGGAGGGGTTCATGGGAAGGTGAGGCGCTGCTCAACCTTGGCCAATCAGAGATGACATTGAACGTTTGCTCTTCCCGGCCTGTGGCTCTTGGGTTTGACTGAGGCTCCATGTCTGAGAAGAGACCGACTCAAGTGGACCGCTGGCTAGACAGACACAAAAACAAGCCTCTATTTCCCTGTCTGGTCTATTTGGGAAAAGCTGCTAAAATGTTCTGCATCTAAACTGTGTGTGTGGCAACATTCATAACATCCCCAAAGGTGATGCACAAGAACATGTAGGTAATTTACTTTAAGATATTATGCACTTTTACAAAATCTTGATTTTGTCTTTAGGGTCTAAGAGAATTAGCCTGGGTTTCCCCATTCTGCCTTGCCGCAGCGCGATTTTATTTGCGCAATTACGCAGTCTGGATACCATGAACCAAATTTTCCCCTGAAGTAGGGAACCAATCACCGGGGAGGGAGCACAGGCACATTTGATAGACGTACAGGCGCATTTGATAGACATTCGTAGCACCCAATAATACGGCTCTGGGCATTCGTAAACCACGCCTCAAATACGAGAAATTGAACATGTGGTTTCCAGACCACGTTTCATTCTCAATGATTCGTGGTCTGGCGTTTGCCAGGCTAGAATAGAATAGAATAGAATAGAATAGAATAGAATAGAATAGAATAGAATAGAATTTCATGTTTAAATGTAAAAAAAAAACATTATTTTTCATGTGACATTTTTGCAGCTCCTCTCGTCCCAGTCTGTCAGTAACGCTCTGTTTAGTTATTATCTCTGTGAAGCCCCTCCTTACGAAAAGCACAATGTGCTCTGATTGGTCGGCTGGACAAGTGTGGTGTTGTGATTGGTCAACCACTTACAGCGTGTTAGAGAAATGTCCCGCACCTTACAATAATCGCCAGTTTTGGTACACTACTAACTCAACAAGGCCCCCTTTATTTTGCACGTGTCTAGGGATTATTTAAATGAGGAATTTTGTGACATTTTGTGGAAGAAAACTCAGAGTACAATCAAAGCGTTTCAGGGAGTTCAGAAATAGTGTCCAACTGATAAGACTCCCTTTGGTATGGACTTTGTAACTTTTCAGACTTTTTTCATGCTCAAACCGCAACAGCAATTCGAAATTGTAAAAAAGCCTAACAGATCCTCTTTAATTGCACGTACATCACTTTTCCATAAATCTTGGATTCCCACCCACAAAAAAGTGACATCACATATAAAATCCATTGCCTCTATGACTGAGATGTCCTCACTGATATAGCAAATCCGAGTGCGAGTAAAAAGTGCATAACCCTTCTCTGGGGTCATCAGGTGTGGGGAATGCAAACAGTGACTTATCGTGCCAGCCCAGTGGGTATTCCTAACAGGATTACAACAGAGATAGACGGCCGAGATTGAGAGTGAACAGTCTCTCAATCCAGACAGGCTCTATTACAGCTGCCAGATTACACCAAACATGACAGAAATCTCCAAAACAAATAAACTCACTTTGGCCTTCTAAATCCTCAGCCTTGTAAGTGAACTCCTTAGAAAAGCCTATAGAAAGAAACCAGAGGAAGCACTGTAGGAACAGAGTGATCTGATGACACGCCAATTCGTATTTCCATTTTTGGCATGCTACAGTATCAACACGCATAATCGCTTTTCAGCGTGTTTATGAACACCGTTGACTTAACTTTACTGTATATATAAATATATGACCTACCCCAACCCCATCCCTAAACCCACACGTCACTGGGGTTAATACCATTTATGAGTCTTCCCCTACCATCCTAGGAAAAAAAACTTGACTTGAAAGTGGCATGTATGTTTACGCAAAGTCATGATGCCATGTTGGTAGGAACTTGCATGCCATGCTAATGCAATGCAATAAAATTAAATAAAATAAGTAATCATTTACTATAATATGATGTTTGTAATACATATACAATGTGGTAGCACTTCATTTTACAGCCCTGTTTCACATGAATATGCTATGCACTTATTGTAGTAATGACACTGACTGGGTAACTAAATACTAACCCTGTACCTACCCCTAAACCTAACTCATGTTTTTACCTTACACTACTGAGTACTTTTTTGGGTAAGTACACTGCAAATACATTGAAAGTGCATGTACTGTAAAATAAAGTGCAAGCTATATTATAAATATATTTGCAATTTATATGTTGCCTATTGGATCATATTAAACAGTCAAACCTTTATCCCCTATTATAAATATTAAAAAGTAAAACTATATTTAAAAAAAAACATTTTGATTAGAGAAAAGACAAAATACAAAATAAATAAATGGTAAAAAAAAAAAACTTTGTTGGCAAAAAAACAACAACAACAAAATAACACTTTTGATGAATAAACTATGTAATATGTGTTCCATCATAGAAAAGTTCAGTATTTTATCTAATATATTAAGACATGATGGACATATTTTGTTGAAGGCGGAACAAAATTCATGTCCGAAAACCTAGAGTTATCCCTAAAATCAGCAGGAAATTATACGTGAAGCCAAAACTTGACATAAACGGTCAATTTGTCTTTCAAACCTGATTGGTTGATTGAAATATTTTTCTAGAATCAACAAAGATGTTGTACTTGGTGAAATCATGCTCACTGCAAGCCATTTCACACCGCAAGTTGTCAGTTGTCATAAATGTCAGACTGTAAGGCATGCAGTCAAGACGTGTTGAAAACAGATACACAAGATGATTCGTCAGTGTTTTACATCATCAGTCCATGACGCGTTCGATGACGGTGACCTGCATTTAATGCTGGATTGAAATTTTGATCGCAATGGTCATTAATCGGCTGTCAAACTAATAATCAAAGACTACAAATTTTAGCCTAGGATCAGAGGAATCTTTTTAGGCCTTAAAATTTTTTTTGTCTCAGACGACCAAATCGTGGTCAGAATCGTACAGTGTGAACCCGGCTTAAGTCTGTCCATTATCCAGACTCAGTGACTCGGGCCTGAGCACAGGCAGAAGCACCGCAACGCCGCTCGGCATCCGAGGAGAGCCAGCGAGAGCAGAAAACCAAGAATTAGCCTTGAAAAGAGCAAATAAATAGGTGCTTCAACTTGAAAAGCCTGTAACAAAGCCTTTTGAGGACCTGAGAGACGACATGAGAAAGAATGAGGAGAGATGAGGAGAGAGAGAGAGAGGGGGGAAACTAGTGTTTTGTCTCTCAGCTCAGAGCTGGTGAAGGGGCAAAGCGCCACACAGGGCCGTTTCTGAGGGAAAGCTTGTTAATGAAGCTCAGGGGGAAAGGAGAGCTCATCAGACTGAGACACATCCTCTAAAATCCTCTCACACACATTTTATATAACATATATTCACATATACACACTGAACTACTTCTAGACTTTTAATGAGAGCGGGGCGGGATTTATACTCCTGCTGATATGCATTTCACCTGAGGCTACAATATCGAAGTATAGCCTATACTTTATTGTCTCCACCTACACAACCAGCTAGCCAATGACCCATAAGCCTGAAGGGTTTTACTATACACTGTAAATCACTAGTTAAAGCTCACCAGTGTCTCATTGACCTCATCTTCACCCCGGTGACATCAAAAAATGACCCCTTTGCAAATCAATGACACTAACAGGGAAAAGCCATGTTCATCAAAAAATAGATTTTTTTTTGATGAAGTTTTTTTTTTAAGTTTTGCTTATGCAAAAATTGTCTTGTATGCACGATATGTCCTGACTTTTTTTTTTTTTTTTTTTTTTTGATGTCGCTGGGTGGTTGCTTACATGCTCAAGTCAAATTAAGGCCTCAAGGAGTACTTTCTTTAATGCATTTGTCATTTGATTTGTTTTGTCTACAAGACCTTAATCTTAACACCAAAAAGATCATTTTGTATGAGAAGTTCAAGCAGAATGAGCAATGAGAAGAGTTTGCTAAATAATTACGTTCAGCAAGCAATACCAATTAATTTTTTACAAAACAAATTTAAATCAACATATGAGAGATATGATAAGAATGCCAAATGCAGCAGGTTGCAGTTTTGCTCAACAGCCCGTTTGCCAGCATGCCCCCTTGCATCTCGATGAACGCCAAATATAGTGTTTTACTGTTCGGTAAATTGTAGTAAATGGAAAATGGCTTGGGATTTCTGACCTCTGAATGTGTCAAATAGTGCCATTGCTACCGAGTTGGAAGCCTGAAACAAAAAGCCCTGGTTTGGTATCATTACCTTCCCTCATTATAGCATTAGCTCTATAAAATGCTCCTGTTGTTTGGGAGAAATACTTACTCTCCTCATAATGGAGAGGCTCACACACAAATAGTGGCCCAGTGTGGACACAGACCCAAGTGAAGTGCAGACAGGGACGATTGTCTCAAGTAAAGGAAGCTAAAAGCAGCTCTGTCCCTGGAATGCTGACAGATGGACAGAGACATTTTTTAGCAGCATTTCAGTCCATCTCTGAATTTGACTGGTGTCTAGGATCGCATATACTACTGTTCCGCAATGCTGACAGGAAGAGAGAAATAATGAGCGAAGATAGAGAAAGAAGGCAATTTAAAATCACTTGCACCATGCATGGAAGTAGAGAGGTGTGGGCAAAAAAGGAGGAAGACTTGCCAATTACGTTGTGCTCAACCTCCTGCTCCTCCATTATGGAGCTCTTTCCTTTCACAGTGCTGTCTGGCTCTCAGCGTGGCCCCTCTGATTGTGTGAGGCGTCACTGTCTCACTGATCTCTCTCTCTCTGATAGAATCAGATCCTCATGCTGGAGAACTCTACACCATGCCTACATACTGTAACATATCAGATATCTGAAATTAAAAGATGTAGAAGTCATACAATAAGGAAGAAACATTCATTACAAATGCAGTGTGGTCAAACATGGATAAGGAACAGCAGTAGCTTTTGAAGTGAAGATACATCAGAGTGAGAGATGGAGAGATATAGTAAGACAGACTTTCAAATAGATATATGAGTAGATGGATAGACAGACAGACGGACAAAGTAGACAGACAGACAGACAGACAGACAGACAGACAGACAGACAGACAGACGAGTAGATAGATAGACAAGATGAGTAGACATAATCAGAAAGACAGACGAGTGGACAGACCAATAGATTTATCCAATAGGTCTATTGGATAGATACATAGGTAGATAGGTAGACAGACAGACAGACAGACAGACAGACAGACAGATAGATAGATAGATAGATAGATAGATAGATAGATAGATAGATAGATAGATAGATAGATAGATAGATAGATAGATAGATAGATAGATAGATAGATAGATAGATAGATAGATGCATAGACAGACAGACAGACAGACAGACAGACAGACAGACAGACAGACAGACAGACAGACAGATAGACAGACAGACAGATAGATAGATAGATAGATAGATAGATAGATAGATAGATAGATAGATGCATAGACAGACAGACAGACAGACAGACAGACAGACAGACAGACAGACAGACAGACAGACAGACAGACAGACAGACAGACAGACAGACAGACAGACAGACAGACAGACAGACAGACAGATAGATAGATAGATAGATAGATAGATAGATAGATAGATAGATAGATAGATAGATAGATAGATAGATAGATAGATAGATAGATAGATAGATAAGATGAGAAATAAGTAGAAAGACAGACAGATAGATAGATCTGACTGGTAATACAACCAAAAAAATCATCACAAAAATGACAGTCACACTGTAACTAAAACATTTTTTTTAAGTAACAAGTATTTTCATTTTACTGTCTGATGGCAAAACACTGAAACAGGCAATTAGCCTTTTACACTAAAATCACTGATTGTGTGTGACAGCTGAACTGAGACTACATATGCGGCATGCTGCCCCTTATTATTTCAGCTCCGCTTCAGTCACCTCCTGTAACATTGACATGAGTCTAAACAAAGACGCGCTGCAACATCGGATCACAGGCTAAAAGAAAACATCCCTCAAATAAGATTTCAAATGAACCCTAGGGACAGTACAGTACGCTCCGACTTCACACGTCAGACAGATTTACTCAAGATGCAAATCAAAATGGCTAAATATGAATTATGCATGTTAAATTCTAAACATCAGAAAAACACCAAACATCTAAAATGATACACTACATAAAGTAAACGAACTGTGTAGATGCAGTGAGATATCACATTTCACAGCTCTCTCATCTCTCGTGTTGTGTTTTCAGCGTGCAGCATTAGGAATCCAGCAATGTTCCAGTCATTCTCTGGTGTTCAAGTGGCCCCTGCAACTAATGTAGCAAGCCAGCAGAACCAGTGGGCCCTGGGGCCCTCGTTCTCCACCTTTCCCTACTCCTATCACACCAACCCGAACCCGGGCCCCTACCACAGCAATCAGCCCTCAACCTGTCCTTGGACCCAATGGAAGGTATGCAAAATCTCTGACACGTTTAGTTTTTGATTGCATTTAACTGTGAAAAAAACGAATATTACATTGCATTGCATTGAATGAAATCGAATGCAATGCAGCGTGTTTTAGTGTGTTTTCATGGAAAATGTATCTTAACTGATATTATTCATTAAGTGGAACATTCATAGGATCAAGTCTGACTTTGTTGACTAAGTCGCTCTTTATTTTAGCGACTGGTCGTCATTAGCACACTGGCAGTATCATTAGAGCTGGTTTTAATTTGGTTACATGCATCGTAACACAAATTAAAATGACCTCTTGGTGTGGAGGGGGGCAAAAACTCACATGATCTAAAAAAGAGAGAAAGAAAGTGTTAGTCAGTCAGCATGTCTGTGAATGTCACTATTAGTAAATTATTCATTTTACCTTATTAAAATAAGACTAATCATTTAAGGTTTAAGTATGTATGTGAATATATTTCAAAGGAATTGACAATGAAAGGGTCAGATTCAGAAAGTAAAAAAAAAATGTTGCAGTTTAAAGTCTTTATGAAAATATTCTTAGATGCCAGGAAAAATAATTACGATTTTATCAGTATAAATTAATGTGTGTGAATTGCATTGTACAAAATCAGAGGCTTTTTTCCTCTCGTTTCTGCTACATTGATACTTAACCCCATAATGTGATTATAGACGCATGCCTATGTCCGCACATTTGAGCCAGAAACCACCCAAACAGCCTTTGTGTCCCAGGACTCATTTGTCTGGAATTCCAATGCTGTGGATTTGCTGGCGGTTTTGTTTCGCAGCGTAATTCCACACTATGTGCTGACAGAACACTAATCACAATAGTCACATTCGACAAGTGTTTATTTTGACTGTAGAAAGTAAAAGTTCCTGAACTGGACTGAGAGTTTCTATACATCATTCATTATTTTTCCATTCTTAGGCATTTTCTTAAATATTGCTCAGAGCTGCTTTTGAATAGCTTAGGAGAGCAATATAAATGGCCAAATATATAAGAGAGAAAAATACAGAGAAACATTTAACTAAGATTTAATATTGAAATTTCTAAAATCAAATCTTGGCAGGTTTATTAAAGGGATACTCCACTTTTTTTGGAAATAGGCTTATTTTACAACTCCCCCAGAGTTTTTGAATCCTTTTAGGCGATTTTCTGATATTTAGAAGAATATCAGTAACCAGACAGTTTCTGGTCTCATTGACTTCCATAGTAATTTTTTTTCCTACTATGGAAGTCAATGAGACCAGAAACTATCTGGTTACTGATATTCTTCTAAATATCAGAAAATCGACTGAATGGATTTGAAAACGGTAAAACACAAATGTTTAACTCTGGGGGAGTTGTAAAATGAGCCTATTTCCAAAAAAGTGGAGTGTCCCTTTAAGTTATCTATTTATCAATCTATACATCTTGTGTGTATGTGTATATATAATATATATACACATATGTACACATGCATACATACATGCATATACATAATAAAATTGAATATTTACATATACATTTTTAAATAAAAATTTGATAGGGACTTTCCATAAACATATCGATATGTGTTATGTTAACCTTTAGCGTCTACACCTGAACCACGCACATGTATATATGACACTTAAAAACTCATATTATATTTGAAAAGAGACATGGCCATTGTTTAACCGTATTGTCTACACAAGCCTTTTGTTCTTGGAACCCAATAATCGTCGCTTTAATTAAAAAAATGAAGCCAGATGTATTATTCATATATCTATACGGGGAACTCTAATAACATTACTAGTAAAAATACACCTCTCATTTGTGTTGTGATCATTTGTCTTTCAAATGAGTTATGATCTGCTTAAATTTGGCCAGACAGAAGAAAAAACATTCACTTCATCTGCACTTTTAATACCTGTCAGAAGGAAGAAAGATAGAAATCAGATTTTCAGACAGTCAGTTTTAGGGTGTGTGAAAGGGAATGGAAAAGGCTGGAGCACATCAAAGCTGCCTTGTGTTTGCTCTGGTCCACAAGAGGCCTTTCATGTGTTAAAGTGTGTGTGCGTCTGTGTTTTGGTGTGGATCTGTGTATTTCAAACACTGCAGCACTACCTGTGTTTGGAGGAAAGAGGCTGATCTCTTAGAAGCGTGCTGTCCCTTGAGGCTACGGCAGACGTACACACACACTTTCACTCAAGAAGACACAGATCTATAACTGTGTATCTACTCGCCTCCCCGCCTATGAGGCGGTTCGGGTAGAGCCAAGGGGTTATGGGAAGACGTATTATGGGAGACGGAGATGGGGGGGGGGACTAATAAGACCAAAGCAGACTGCGAGGAGACCACCTACCCCGTCTGGCTCAGACCCAAACTCAGTCTGACATCCTGCGGCCCACTGGACTGGCAGGAGGGAGGGCAGGTCAAGAGATGTTTGATGGGGATAGACACTTGTAGCCTACACTGACGCGGGTGTGCATTAAAGTCCATACCTTGGACTGCACAGTTAAAATGCTCTTGACGGAGCAGATACGCTATATACAGTCTTGAATGCTAACAGAAATGTGAAAGCATTACACACACAATCTTACATGATGTTTCTGAACATGTATTGCCCTGTAAATGGCTGTCTTTGTGGAAATATCATAAATAGTTTAAATTTGGCATGAAACAAAAATGTATTCATTATTCTAAATGAATGATATTACAGTATTGTAACATTTATGTTGAAAATGGTATTGTGTAAACGACTCACACACAGTATGAATTCTATTTTCAATGAACAAGCATTGCTAAAGCAGGGTGGGTGAGGCGCGGATCTAGAGAAACGGTGCACTCTAAACGGTGCACTCTAACGGTGCACTTGGGTTGTTTTAACCCAACTTTGGGTCAAATATGGACTAACCCAGCCGTTGGGTTAAATTTTTACATTACATTTTAAACCCAACATTTCGGGTTTGTCCATATTTGACCCAAAATTGGGTTAAAACAACAAAACCAGCATTTTTTAGAGTGTGGCGTTTATCTCAACTCAATCGTCCAGGACAAAAAAAAAAAAAAAAAAAAAAAAAGAGATGGCTAAAAAAAATTAAAGATGGGTGGAAGAATAGAAAATGGAATAAAAGCAAATGAGGAAGGAAGGATGGAGAACAAGAACATCAAAATTGACTTGCAATCCATTCTCCAATCATTGTGAATCAGCAGTGAGAGGAAACTGTATTAGCAGCTCTGATTATGACAAACGGCCTGTCATCAATTGCAACATAAGATGGGGATTTTTTCCAGGACTCGTCACTGTTCTCCCTTTCTATAAAATAACTGAGTCTGATCAGAAGTACTCTCGATCAAGTACAGCATTTCCAGGGACTTTTACAGCCCTGCTGTGTAGCGATGTTGCTTGGTCCTTCCGTGTCTCTTTGACCCGTCAGGGTTGCTCCCCGGTAATAGGATTCAACCAGCGGCCTTTTACAGGGTTAGTTCACCCAAAAATGAAAAAAATTCGGTCCGTATTTACTCATGTTGTTCCAAACCTCTATGTGTTTATTTGTTCTGCTGAACACAAAGGAAGTTATTTGGAAGAATGTTTTAAACAAACAGATCTCATTCCCCATTGACTACCATAGTATGTATATTTTATATTTTTCTATGGTAGTCAATGGGGAATCAGATCTGATTGATTAAAACATTCTTCCAAATATCTTCCTTTGTGTTCAGCAGAACAAATAAACACATAGAGGTTTGGAACAACGTGAGGGCGAGTAAATACTGACAGAATTTTCATTTTTGGGTAAACTAACCCTTTAAGTTAAATACATTGTGTGTAAAAAAAACAACAATGTGGGATGGGAACCTGTTTATCTGTCTGGAAAAAAAGAATTCAAAAGAATCTGTTTATATTATAGAAAATAATCATTAGGGCTGTCAAAACGATTAATCGCGATTAATCGCATCCAAAATAAAAGTTTGTGTTTACATAATATATGTGGGGGCACTGTGTATAATTATTTTAGATATATAAACACACACACATGCTTGTATATATTTAAGAAATATTTTCATGTATACTCTGTATAGATTTATATATAATTTATATTATATATAAATATAAATATTATATATATATAAATGATTTTTTTTTCTTAAACATACATTCTTGTGTGTTTTTATATTTATACTAAATAATTATACACAGTGCACCCACATATATCATGTAAACACAAACTTTTATTTTGGATGCGATTAATCGTTTTGACAGCCCTAATAATCATATATAATCAATTTCAAGCTTATTAATTGCACGATGTTCTGATGATACACACGTGCTTTGGCGCACATAAAAAGCCTGAATGTGCTGAACAGGCCTGAAACAAGTGAACAGTCCTTTCATCACAAGCTTGATTCTTGCCTCAACAAAGATGGCAGCTGAAGTCCTGGCATGTGCAATCCCCATTAACAAGCAAGCATACTCTCCTTTATAAGATTAATGCAGTACATGTTGCAGGTGTCTGCCAAAATTCCTGTCTTATTTAAACCGCCCGGCCCATACCGGCCCTGTAATCCTATTAGGCCTAATTGAGTGAAGTCGGCAGTCTTTTTCAGTTAAACCATGTTCAGCCACTAATAGGATTCAAAGGAAAAAGGTTCAATGCATGGAGTATATGCTAGTGTGGGCTTTTAGCCTTGAGCGGGGCAGAGCGTTGTGCCCCAGGGCACCTGTGAGGCCTGATCTGGCCAGAGGGCTAGACGGGACGCGAGGAGGGACGGGGTCTATTTAGGTGTGCGGGGATTATTACAAGCAGTAAAGGTTTCGCTTTTTTTCTTTTTAATACAATCTGACAGTTTAATAAAACTCGAGAATCTGTACATCCCCACACTGCTGGAGCACGAAAGTGAGAAGAACATCATTTCTTAATGGGTGAATCTGACAAAAACATTCAGATCACATTTCAAGCTGTGCCACAGAAATAAAACTGTAATGAAGATTATTTCAATTAGAACGTACAAATATGATGCACAAATAGCTTTTTAATAATTATTTTGGTTCAGATTACAGTATGATATTCTGGCATTCACAGTAGGGTTGTGTATCGTTTGAATTTGAACGATTCTGATTCCGATTCCTTGTTTCGATTCCGGTTCCCAACGATTCTCGATTCCGATTCTTTCAAGAGGCAGGGTCAAAAAAGTTTAGCTAACCTTGCTAACCAACGGTCTTTCTGAAGGAAATACTCCTTTCTAAAGGGAAATACTAATTTTTTGTCACAAATTTTGCATTTTGCCGAGATTTTGTTATTTTTAGAAAAATGAAGCCCCACTTTGGACCGCCGACGAAAGCTACTCATGTTCGACTCGTGCGGTATACACTTCCGGTATACGCTTCCAACACTTCCGGTATACGCTTCTTCGTTGGTGTTGTTTAGCGGCTTCTTCTTCTGGTCGGCGGACTGTGAATATCGAAATTTTAACTTCTGAACGATTCCGGGAAAAACGAAAAGTTAGTCCCGGTTCCAATCGATACTCGATTCTCGATACCCAACCCTAGCCGTCTCACACTGATTTTAGAAACAGGCTTCTGTGGAGCAATTTCTATTTTTCTATTTTTTTTTTAAGATTGTTTAAAAACTTTTTTTTTTTAAATATTATAACATTTATAGGAGTTTTACAGGAGAAAAAAAGACATTTTGTGAACTTGAGTGTGTGAAAAAAGGCTATATCAGTTTAGAAAATCATACTATTATTGCTTTAATAGAAATAATAAAATGTTTTGTGTCATTATTGTAATAACAATAATACATTTAATAGAGTTTAATAACAATAAAAAGTAGATAATGATAATTATTAACTCTTATAATGTTATGAAAGGACAAACATGAACCTGATGATTCATGTATGGAAGGTGATAAAACAGTGTCACAGTTGCCTGCTGTTAAGTGACAGATCTCGCATGTGATTTTTCCACTACATAGAATTACTTTGATCGTATTGATTAAACGGTAAAAGGCAGGAGAACTAGACTCTTCTTGTCTTCAAAGATATTATCTATCTGTCCCAACTGACCTCTGGCCTCTGATTAGTGTGAGTCCATTTCTGCGTTTGATGGGGAAACATGTATCAAACAGGGCCACTATGGCCCTTAATGTGGTGTATCACCAGGGGCCCTCGCAAAACCCTCAGGGCGACATCTCAGAATCACAGCTCAGCCACGCTGATTAGTCACTGGCAACTTTGGGACAAAATAACTGAAAAGGACACAGGAGTTGCTCTCCAGTCAGGGTGCACGAGTCTCTTGTGAGGGATTAGACTAAACTGAAATTAAATTAAAAAATTAAAAATAAAAGCAGGAAAGTGGCAAGCCACCAGGGGAGCCAATGCTTCCTGTAGGAATTCAGATAAATGTCAATCAAGATCGGAGGGGAAACGTCATTAGCATTTCCTAATCTCATTCAGATTACTCTATCCGTCCCATTATGGGAAGTTAATCTCTAGAATAATATTTCTTTTGTTTCTCAAATCCTCTTTGGTGTCAATGAGTGGGTTTCTCCACAGGTTCTAGCCCCCAACAGGCTTTTTGTTTTAGTAAATAAATCCGTTTGCTTGCATCTAATTTGAAAAGGTCATTTGTACAATGAAAATAGGATGTACTGTTCGGTATGAAAGATACACGTAAACTAAAACACTAAGCGGGAACTGTCCTGGAGGTGATGAAAGAGGACTTTTACAGCAATAATAAGTGAGAATACCTTCTAATCAACTGGCTCACACGGTGAAATAGTTAAAAGACAGTGAGAACCGACATGTGGAGGCAGCCTGTAAGCAACACGAGTCAGAATTAACTATTTTATTAATGAATATTCAGCTTTTATTGTGCTTTCTCGTTTTATGCCTAAGCTAACATTTTGCGCTGCATTTCCCGGTCAATTTACTTCCTAAGCACCTTTCAAACAAAAATTGTGAAACATTGTAGATGCTGGTTAAAAGTGGCAGTTAAAAAGCACATTAACTCAGGGTCAAATAGCGTGTAAAGCCGTTTATTGTTATGGGCCAGCGATTTGAATGTTTGGACCGCAAATCTGATTTTAAATATAAAACTTTTCCACATAAAGAACTCTTTTACTAAAGTAAATACTTATGATCAAATTATTCCTGTGCCCTTTATGAGGAAAAGTGTGAGAATATCTAATCCTACTGGTGCTTGTAAATTTTGATGATGCAGGTCTCCCATGCAAACCTGGAGATATTGTGGATATTTAAAATTTAGATTTCCCTGAAATTGTCTTGAAAATTGGATTTTTAATTAACAATGAATAAATGAAAATGTTCTACTTCTGTTCAGCTTATTTTTTTTATTTGTTCTCGAGTGTAATAATCATTATCCAGTATTTATGAATGGAAAACTGTAAAAGTTAGGAAACAGTAGTTATATTACTTTTTATGCAGATTTTTTTTTTTTTTTACAAAAAACAGTGAGATTGCCAGAGCAGAATATCAGTGTCTTCAATATTCAATATAATATTGTGAATTAAAATAGACAAGTCAATTAACAATATATAGATCCTACAAAATAAGAAATATTAAATGTTGGCAAATTAATACTGTAGTTATTACAATGCCGCCCCCAATTTTTGCCATGCATATTTAGTAATATTTTCTGTTTCATAGTGCTGGAAAAATACTCATACATACATAATACACACACACACACACACACACGCACCCATGCACACACAGTCTCAGTAGGTTATGGGTTGGAATACAGTTTGTAAAATAGAGCTCTCCATGTGTCGCCAACACTGAACGATTTACTCTATGTGACCTAACAATCTCCCAACCAGGCCCCCAAGACTTTTAAGATTTTAAGATGATGAATTACAAAAGAAGGGACAGAAAGAGAGGCTGAACAAGAAAGAAAGGAAAATTAAAAAAAAAATCAAAGAATTGGATTAATTGGCATATTGCAAGGTGGCTGAGCACAGCTAGAGAGAGTGTCAGCTTTTGGAGAATCACTGCCATTCTCAAAGCTGAACCGTCTGCACAATTAGCCAGTCGAACTTTGACCCCAAGCAAAATAATTAATGAAAAACAGAGGATGAAGACAAAATGTGCAGATCCATTTGAGGGAGTGAGGGAGAATAATACATCAAAGAGCATCAGTAATTGGCCCTGTGGCTTTCATTCCTTGCCCCATTTCTTTCAATTCATTGACTCAAAATAATGGGTTCAGGTTCATTATCAACAGGTCGTAAGCTTAGGAGTGCTAAACGGGCTTGGGGTGTGTGTGTTGAGGGCTTAGTGGGACCCGTAGATGAGTCTACACAAGTAAACGCATGATATTGTTGTGCCATAGAGAGCGACAGCTTGGCTTTTGAGAACGATTCCACCCATAAAATCAAAATGCTGGAATATAACTGGTACGGTCAGGTAAGTCAGTCGAGCATTTAATGTTTTGTATACTAGATCGTGAGATAGTAGTGAGATTGAGCCATTGCTTATATGCTGGTTTGTCCTGCCATATAAAGTGTGTTATTTTTGTCAAGGGACAACTTTAAGTGCTTTAAAGTCTGTCCTATTGCGTCGAATTAATCTGTAGTGAAAAACCGCATTACAAACTAGGTGTATAATGAGAAACATATATAATGTGTCAATGTTATGCTACATTTGTCAAAGTAAATTCAATCTGGCTAATTTAATTCACATAATTGTATCATTGGTGTTGCGTGTGTGTTATAATAATGGGTCATTTTACGCTTCATATTTTCAGCAAACAGTCTTCTAAAGCATCTTAGACTGAAAACCAGCCATAAGATCACAGTTTTGATATGGAAATTAATCTCATTTAAAAAAAAAACATTTATAAAAAAAATGCAAATTTGGCTACTTGGGTTTTTTATATACAAATAAGCAAATAAACAAACAAAAAACAAACAAACAAATGCTTCAATAAAAAATAATTTCTAGTCATTCTCTTAAAATTCATATCATATAAATGTCCAAAAAAGAACACCATCTCAAAAACAGTAAAGCATTTTTGAGCAGAGAATACTTATTTTTAGCTTGCATGCTGTAGATCCCTTGTTAAAATGCGTGTTTGTGTGTAAACAAAAGCATGTGCGTTTACAGTGGTGCTTTCATTGCGTTGTTGAGGCACAGAATGTCACGACTCACGATCTGTCCTTGCGTATCACATGCAATTATCTCAATGTTCAAGTTACCAACACGTGATGAGGGTAAAATTCCTTAAAATAGTTCATCACAAACCTAACATCCTCAGTCGGATACCCTCCACCCCACACCCTGACTCTCTGAAGCAGCTCGTACCCCCAGCGCGGTTCGGTTGACTTTGGTGGTTTTCCCATACCTGGGTGTGCCATATCAGGCACTTAATAACCTAATAGGTCTTAAAGTCAGACTTTTGGTTTGCGCAGCACCCTGCAGTGATGAAAAGAGAAGCATCGTCTCACGTTAACGTCACCCACGTACTCGGCTGAGAGGGAAACGAGAGGAGAAAAAAAACACTGAAAGCTCCTCAAGAATGTGGGATTCCGTTCAACGGAGTGTGTTGTTCGTCAATGTGGTGGCGTGGTGCGAAAGATTCATTTTCACCATTTGACAGCCATTACACTGGTTTATAGGAAATTAAAAGACTTCTGGGGATGTGAAAATTCTGGCTGAAACAGAAAGTTCACATTGAGTCAAATTATATTATGCTATTTTAATGTCTCCTACAATAGGTGTACATGCACCATTGGTCAAAAACATCATAATATACATTGCAGCATCACCTAATTTCTCAAAATTTGACAAAATGGTTAGTGCAAAGATTCAGTCTCTATACGAACTACTCTGCTCTGATTGGTCAGATGGTCCAGTCTGTTGTGATTGGGTTGCAGCACAGAAAACAGCATCTTATCCACATTTCGACAACACGAACTAAACTTTTCCAGTATAAGCTACAACTACAATGTTTGAGGGCAGGTCAAAGTAAATGCTGTTTTTTGGGCAGCCAATGAAGATCATAAACTGCCATTATGCAAATTTGTTAGATTGTTACATATAGGTATGTACAACAGGAAGTGATATTGGAATTGCTGACGACTCATTTTGGGCAGTTCAGAATCGATTATTTTGTTTGTTGTGCACTTTGATCTTTAAAACTTTGCTGACCTTTTACATTAACAAACAGCTATATTTCACAATGCCTGATTGTAATTTTCAAAAAAAGCATAATAGGGGCACTTTAAGTCAATGTGACAGTCGCAGTTGTAAAACAAAACTTAATCACTAGAAAAAGTCACTTTTTTACTGTTGAAGAGAAATTCTACATAAATGTGTATGAATTTCATTGCTTTAGAAAACAAAATATCAAAACTAGTGTTTTTGATCAATTAAACAGACAAGTTCTCTTGCAATTCACAGATGCCCCTTGGTTTGATGTTTGATTATCTAATGCAATGACATTCAGACATTTTTAAAGGGGTAGTTCACTTTGAAAGTAATTTTTGATATGTTTTAGCTTACCTCAAGGGCATCCAAGATAGGTGTCTTTGTTCACTTGTTCACAAGAGATCACTTCCGGCGCTTGCACAGACAGAAGCGCCCTCGTCTACAGAGTACTTGGCCGTGACTGTGATTACAAGAGGTAAAAACGATATAAATACTGTTAGTTTTCTCACACAAACTGCTCGTTTGGTGTCTTAGGCCATCAATACTTACATTTACGAGTCATTAAATCATGTTTAATTTGGACTTCTCTGTGCATGCTCTTTGAGGAGGACCCCCTAGACCTCCATTACATGACCTAAAAATATCAAAATTGAAAATAGTGTGGAAACAAAGACACCTACATCTTGGATGCCCTTGAAGTAAGCTAAAACATATTAAAAATTAATTTCAAAGTGAACTATCCCTTTAAGTGGCATTACGCACCTGTTGTGTATGTAGTAAATAAACCTTCCTCTTGTTGCACGTGATCAATTTCCCAACATGCCCCAAAAATACCTCATCTGATATGCCACAAATCAAAGGAGAGAGTAGAAGGGTCCGTCCAGAAGATCAGCTTCTGTTTCAGACAGACGGACAAGGCCTTTCATTCAATGGCCGCCACACTGGTCACTTTGTACTAGCGTCTGTTCTTTTACTCCACGATCAAATTCAACTCAGGCTGTGCTGATTAATCAATTTGGGCCGGGAGAGTGTGGAGAGTTCGGTCTGTGCAAGGAAATTACAATGATCCAATTTAAATCACAAAATCAGTGTATTCATCTTAAAAGAAATGTCTGGATATTACAATTCATTTGATTAAGTCGTAATAGAGAAGAGGTCTGAAATATGAAAAGTTCACCCCCTCTTTTATAGCACTGTTGAGTGAATAAACCTTTGTTTTGCATAGCTAAGTTATGTGATAACATGCATTTCACTCAATATAACAAAGTTTGATAATGTCTCGAGGAATGACACTGAAATCAAACATGAATGCTAAAACGTTGAGCATAGATATAAACAATCTTTGTGTGTGCGAGTATCAGATTTGTGTGTCTCTCTGGGTCAGTGTAATGACTGAAAGCTTTTACAAATTTTTCAACTGCGACTTTGTATGTATTTGAGACGACCATGACTGGTTTAACGTGTCACGCATGTTACCGCACAATCAGACACACTTGTGCCTCTGTGTATGTCCACAAATGCACATGGACGCTGTGTAGATCTCTCACACACACATAAATGACACTGACTTGAAGAGAACGTGGACACAAACGTTTCTTTGTCATCCTTCAAACTGCGTATTATTAGTTCGGGTAAGGTCAAAGTTGATCTAATTTTCTGCTTAGTCTTCATTAAACAGCTATTGCATTATTTCATTTTACACAATTAGATTTAGTCCATAATGAATATATCTCAAGCTAAAGCTTTTGAACCGGGCTTTGCAAATTTAGCTCACAAATGCACTTTATGTGCACTTGGAAGAAAAAAAAAAGGTTGTAAAGTTAAATATATTTTACTCTGGACCATAGGCCATACCATCACTCACATTATAAACTCAAATTCTCAGGATAAAGGCAGCAATTGTCCAGATGTTTGGAGCGACAACCCGTTCAACTTTTGATACTCCTTTAAACTTGCACTCATAAATAAAGTTTAAATGCTTAAAGTACATTCTTCCTATCAGATAAGACAAGAGTCTGTGTTTAAAGGCCAAATTGAATTCCCTGTTTCAATCTTTCATGACATTTGAAGTAAAGTGGATTGATTGTGTTCAGCTATTTTACAACAGAAAGCTGAGACAATGGCACGAGGGCTTGAGTACTCAAAATAAAACAGTCTAGTCTAAAATTAAGGAGTCTATAATACAGTTTTCAGCCATGTTTTATGACTATACATTGATATAGACAGTGGTGCCTATTACTATTGCTCATACTTAGTGATTTGAACAAACCCATAAGCCTAAACTTTTGCATGTAACTCATCTCTCAACCATGAATGATAATTAGATAGTTTGTTGGGTAAAGGTGCTTTACTACGGAAGCGTGTTGAATTCACTTGAAGAAAAAAAAATCTACTCAGAAAGTTAAAAAAGTTAAAAAGTACTACTCTAAAAGTTTTTTCTCTGTTTTTCTGAATTAACGAGTTAACAATCTGAGAATTCCGAGATCATTTTTCATGGAAAAAAGTTTTTGCTCTTTTTTTTTTTGAATTTCTGAGCTTTTGAGATTAATTCAGAAAAACAGAGCAAAATAAATTTTCCATGAAAAATTATCTTGTAATTCTGAGATAATTAACTCGATTCAGAAAAACAGAGTAGATTTTGTTTTCTTCAAGTGAATGCAACACGCTTCTGTACTTTTCAAAGCAATCAAACTTGAAAGAAAATTGAAAAAGGGACCCGATCGATTTGAGAGTGGGCTCTTTTAACTTGGGTCAGTAAGAAACCACCTAGCAACTATCCAGAAGACCATAGCAAACGCATAGAAAAGGGCTCAAAACGCCGCAGAAAACACAGAGCAACACCCAAGCATCATGATACATTTTCTTCAGAACTGCACTACAACTGTTCAAAGGTTTGGGGTCTGTAAGATTTAAAAAAAAAAAAAACATTTCTTATCAATCAATGTTGAAAACATTGGTGCTGCTTAATATTTTTGTGGAAACCATGATATATATATATATATCAGAGTTTCCGCTAGAAAAAAATGGTGCCGGTCAAAGTGACCGGCAGAGGTTTAGTTTAACGGACATTTTGATGATAAGCCGGTCAAATACCGTCTCTTAATTAGTCAAGTTGAGGAAAACTGGAGGCAGGTTATGTAACTTAAAAAAAGACATAATCAGGCCGTATAGAATGCAATATGTTTATTAGCATAACTTTCAAATAGAAAAGATGAAAACATGAACGTCCGTACAATACCTGAATAGTAGCCTAGTTTTTACTCAAGCGAACTTAATTATATACTGTAGTAGCGTCTCATGGTAACATTTAAATTGGCCACCATGAAATGACTCCTTGTCAAATTAATTGGAACAAACAAATGACTAGGCCTATAACACTGTCTTGCGTAATTTTAGGCTTTTTACGATGTTTTGCAGTGCTGAAATGTACAGCTGCCGACTTAAAATCAAAACTTCGCAGTGTCTCTCCACAACTTGCAATGCGCATATGCCGCGTAACCTTGTTCTCGACTTCGCTGCTTTCATCTTGATCCGATTCTGCAGCGAGAACCCTCTCTGCAGTGAGAACCCTCAACTTTAGTCACGTCCCTGCCTGACTAAAGTTGCTTGCATTGTATTCAGCATCCCCAAGCGAGTCTGCGAGCGCAGAGAGGGTTTTCTCCGCTGCTGCCTTGCTTTCAAGAAACCACCGCATGTGTCTGAAGCCTCAGACATTGTCCAAACTCGTGTTCTTGAAGGTGAACTCAAGAGAACTGTAGGCTAGATAAGGAAAGCAATTCTTTTTCTTTCTTTTTTTAAGTTTGAGACAATTTAAATTGTCATCCACGTGCTCTCTGCGCAAAAAAAATCAGTTAGATATGGCGTCTGGTGGCCTTAATAGTTAATTTAGCCTACCATTACCAAAATGTATTTAATTTAACACGTTGATGTTGATGTGATTTTTATTTATATAATAAATAAAAATTCTTTATTTAAAAATTTGCCCATTGATTCGTTTAATTTTACAGTTTCTTTTGTGTGTCTACAGATGATATAAGCCAATTTAAATTTTAATATTGCGCGCTGCGCAAAAATAGGCTTATCAAAATCTGGCCTAACAATTAATAGGCTATTTTTAAACATTTATGTAGACCTATGTATATATTTTTTATAATTTTGTTCGTATTTTTATTTTAGTTATATTATTAGGCCCATTTATTCGTTTAATTTTACAGCAGTTTGTATGTACAACGGTTATAATAAGCCTATTTACATTTTTATCGTGTGCGATGGGCAAAAGTTCAGTTATCAAAATGCTGGCCTATAATTTACTTTTAAAACTTTTATGTGTATTTTTGTTTATATAATTTTATTCATATTATTAGGCCCATTTATTCGTTTAATTTTACAGGACTTTTTGTGTATGCTTCCTGTTCTTGCTAGTCCTTATTTGTAATTTGAAATGAAACATTTCTGTTTGGAAAATGTTGTTGTTGGTCTTTAGTTCTTTGTAAGGTAAGGCTGTGGTCTAACCTAAAAGTGAAATAAAAATACATGCAGATTTCTTTCGTTTTTTGGAGCGAGCGGGGGCGATTTGAGTGGAGCGCGAAGCAAACTGCGTTGAGCGCTGAACTGGGAGCCTTTATGAACATTCTGTGAAGCAGCGCCGGGAACAGTGATTTGATTATTGAATATTATACGAGGTTGAACTGTCCGTGTGACAGAGCGGGCATAAAATGGACACGAGCGCGAGTAATAACGTGGAGCGTTATTAACCAATTGATCCAAATATAAGGCGCTCCGGGCCATATGTGCAGTCTAACAACATTCAAACGGTAGAGCCTGTTCCTTTATAACATAGCCAAATGTCGGTGTATTTTTGCTTAATAGATTTTAGGCTTATTCTCTAGTTCAGATTGTGGCAGGGGGCGGGATTATTAGGCAATTTTAATCGGACAATTTGACCGGAGAGATTTTATTTTGTCGGACATTTAATTTTTTTCCCGGCCAATGTCCGGTAATTACCGGACAACGGAAACCCTGATATATATATATATATATTCCTTTTAGGATTCTTGGTAACACTTTATTTTACAGTGTCCTTGTTACTTGTACTTACCATAGAAGTAACATTAAATTATGCATAATTACATGCAACTAACAAATCCTAATCATACCCTAACCCAACATGTAGTTGCTTAATATTACTCGGTACTTAAATATATAATTACACAGCAACAATGACAGCTTAAAATAAAGTGTAACCGGATTCTTTGATGAACAGTTCAAAAGTACAGCATTTATTTGTAAAAGAAATATTGGTTACTCTTGATTTTAAGGTGACGTAGTTACGTTGTACTTACAAGTACTACTCATTCACTAAATGTACTTACTATAGAGTTACGTTTAGGGTTAGTTATTACAGTCTTAGAAGAAAAGGTTCTATATAGAACCTTAAAAGGTTCTAAAGCCCTATGTATTTGGAACCCCTAAAATGCAATGCATGTTAATGATCACAAAATTCAAGATACGGTGGTTAAAAAAAATGTAATTAATCAATATCACACGAAGAGTGCCATTTCAGTTTTTATCCTACAAAAATCAGCATGATGAAAATGATATTAAGTTACTACAACAGTTTAATAAACAATGTGTTACAAAATGTTGCAGAATAATGTAATATATAAATGAATAATAGCCTTTAAAGAACCTTTGTGCCAAAAGTGTTCTTTCTTGTCATTATTGAACCTTTTTTGTCATAAAATGTCCTTTGGAGTCGAGTAAAGAACCCTATGCTACATATTTAGAACTCTTTTTTCTAAGAGTGTACTATAGTAAGTACTACGTCACCTTAAAATAAAATATAACCGAAATCTTTTGTAATATTAGAAAAGTCTTTACTGTGACTTTTTGATCAATTTGATCAAAAGAATTTTCTTAATCTTACTGACTCCAATCTTTTGAACAGTTTGTGCATCACTGCTTGGACACCATAACGTCCTTTTTTGTTTGCTACGCTTGTGTATAATAGAACTATCCTCAAATGTTCTTTACCCCAGCTCACCTCACCACCAAGACAAACCATGAAATTAACTATTAACTACGACTCTGACGTTACCACACAACTCTGCGCTGCCAAAAAGAAATCCTTTAGGTGATTCAAACCAGTGATTAGACCCAACCCCGAATAAAGAAGGCCTTTCAAAACCACAGCTTACCCATAAGCCCTTGCTCTGAGAGTGCTGGGTTCTTTTTGTGAGTCTGGTGTGTGGAGGGAAGTCTTGTGATGCGGTTTGGTCATTTCGTGATTTTAAGGGGATCAGTGCAAAGCGGGGTGCCAAGTTGGAAGATCACAGGAAACGGTTATGCTTCTAAAAAGTTGTTTGCCCCTCCAAATATTATGGATAAATTTCCCAATGAAAGCAATCGGAGTCACTACAACTACTTTCCAATGCGTCATTTGAAGCGGATAGCCTGTATTTGAATCAAGAGGAATGTGTTTTACAGTTGCTGTTTGTTTTGGATCTGCAATTAAATCTGTCCGTCTGAATGGGACGGGGTTGAGTGAATTCCTCTCAGGTGTGCCTGTGAACGGCTTGCCTTGTCGGCCCTGATGGAGTGGAGGCTAATTGATTTACATCGAAAATCTCATTAGACGTAATCACATCTTTTCTGGGGAAACCAACTTTCTATTCAGCCTACTCTTTAAACGCACAAACGTATTAGCAACCTATGAAGCTGTTTATGTAACATTGCAGATGTTAACATTTGTTGAGTTTCTATCTCACAAATCCAAGTTTATATCTACAGTAGGAAATCTGAATTTATTCAGATTCTAAAACTCAGAATTGACTTTGTTTCAGTTACCAAATGCAATGACATTCATACATTTTTAAGCAAGACTTACCAGTCCAAATACTTTTTACTGTATGGCAGTTTTGAATATAAAAATCAAAACTGCTGTAAGCATCTTTACAAGGCCTTGCATGCTTAAGACACGTTACGTTTGCCATGAAAAGTTAAAAATTCAGATGTTTTTCCAAACAAATCCGAGTATATCTTGAGTTTATTATAAGATATAAACTTGGAATTGTGAGAAAAAAGTCAAAATTGCAAGTTTATATCTCACAATTCTGACTTATTGCATGCAGTTCATGCAAAGATATAAACTCAGAATTCCAAGGTTTAAGCATGTAATTCCATGGAAAAGTCAGAATTGTGAGGAAAAAAAGTCAGAATTGTGAATTATGAACTTGGAATTGTGAGGAAAAAAGTGTGAATTTGTAAACTTGGAAATGTGAGGAAAAAAGTCAGAATTGCAATATTTATATTTCACAATTCTAACGTTTTGCATGCGGTTAATGCAATTTAGATATAAACTCAGAATTCCAAGGTATAAAGCTTGTAATTGCATGGAAAAGTCGGAATTGTGAGGAAAAAAATTGTGAATTATAAATTTATAAACTTGGAATTGTGAGGGGAAAAAAGTCAGAATTGCAAGATATAAACTAAAGAGTTTATATCATGCAATTCTGACTTTTTTTTCCAGAACGGTCAGTTATAAAGTCTGAATTGTGAGATATAAACACCCAAGTTAGAATTGTAAGATTAATATTCTCAATGATCTTTTTTTTTAATTTTTCTATTCCATGGCAGAAACTAGCTTCCAGGTAACAAAATCACAAACCACCTGGTATTGATTTTAAAGAAAAATAATAAAGAATAATTGCACAGGTACATTTGAAATTAAATAGAATAAAATGAAACATTTACATGTTTGGGGACACTTAATCAGACAATGAAAAATAATCCAGGTAAATGTCGTATATAAATGTTGTGCAATTTTCACATACCATATTTCTTGTTGATAAAATGGGTTGAAGCACTGAGCTCAGGGAGGACAGTTTGGCACTCCTATCATACAGTTAAAATGAGTGTAATATTTAATTTATATATGAATCATTAAAGTCTTCTGGTTATTATGCATTCCTTTTCTACTTGGATAAAACAGCTCTCAGATGTGTGAGCTGGACTTTGAAGTCTTGTCTCAGAAGCGGCCCAACTCTTACAGGAAGTAGCTCATGTTTTATACATACTGTATGTGGGACTAACAAAGGTGAGAATTCAGACCCAGAGAAAAACATGGAAAAATGGCCAACCAGGATTTTCGGTTAGAGGTAAATATACAAACACATACAGAAACTCTAGAAAACACACACACACACACACGTTTCCATGTTTTATGGAGAGTTTTCCCTCATGGGGACCAAAACAATTTCCCCATGAGGTCAAATTGAGGTCCCAATAACATGGGAATACCATGCGCACACACACACACAGGTTCAATGGCACTGTAGTCAATTCCTAGAAACTTTCCTTTGCATTTCCTTTAAAACAGGAAACAAGGCAACAAAAGGATGCTGATACACATATCCTGTCTACTTTAGAGCTCTGCAATGATTTCAACCATTTCCAAAGCATCTTCTCACTGTTCTGATGCCATGAATCATCACTTGAGATACTAGTTGTAAAATGACCTCAGTTTTCTTCCTTAGTTTATATTTTGCAGCACTGAAAAAAGCAACTATTCCTAGTAAATGCGCTTTTTATATTTCTCAATTGTGATTTGATATTTAACAATATCACTTGACATCTCACAATTGCGATTTATCATAATTGTGACTTTATATCACTTTGTGACTTTAAATATCACTTTTTGATACCTCACAACTGCAAATAATTTCTCAAAATTGCAAATGCATGTCTCCCAATTACAAATGTGTGACTTCATCTCTCACAATCAACAACTATGACTTCATTTCTTGTTTTAGAGATGATCTTACAATTACATTTTTTTTATTTTGTACTCTGAGTGAGGTGGGAACAGACTTCCATAAATTTGATTTGGTGGTTCAAACTAGCAGTAAATCAGACTTGTACAGTTTCTACAGAGAAACACAAACAACACTGTAGACTGTGGGGGAAAAAAATCTCCATAGTGCAAAATAAAAACTGCCCTGGATGACAAAATTGAATGGAAAACAGTCAAAACAATGTAGTAATCTGAATCTGAGAGGCTTCAGTAAGCAGCACTATGCACTTTTTGGCCTTGCGTGTACTTGTTCTCATAGTGAATGTGTGTGCACTACACTACTTACAAGTGCACATGCAAGAGAGTGTGTCTACAGTAGCATTTCGTTTGATTAATTTGTGTGTACATTGTGTGTGTGTGTGTGTTAAAGAGATGACCTATGAGGGGAATGTGCTGAGTAAGGCTGTAAAGAGGGTCAGGCAGGAAGAACCAAGAACAAAATAACGCTCCGAGTCTCTAGCACCTGAAATTCTGCCTCTGTCAGGCCTTTGGGTGACCACTAAATCCCGTACAGAGGAAGCTGAGAAAGCTGATGTGTCATGCCTTCCTCTCCAGGCCTGTGTTTCTGCACACACAGCTCAGGAAAGCCACACACACACACATATGCTCAGTTATCCTTCTGCTTTCCTAGCCTTGTTGCATTTACACTGGACAGAGATTGCAGCTCCTCTCGGCTTGCGGTTTAAGGGCAAAGAGTGTGTGCATGTTGTTTTTCGTGACACACCTGCTGAGTCTGACCTGCTGCGAGGGCCTGCTTGTGGACCATGAGCCGCTGCTGTGTGGTTCAAGTCATCTCTCTCACTGAGATCCAACTGCTGCCGGTACGTAGCTGCAAAAGCGAGAGAAATAGGGATGAGAGATGCATGAGAGTTTGAGTTCAAATGCTGTTTGTGAGTCATTGAGTGCAATGTTCTTTAATGGTTGCTTGCAATTGTTTCATGGAAAACTGAGTTTAGATGAGCTTCAGTTACTCTGAGTGCTGTTTTGAAAAGATTGCTTCTTGTTGCTCAGCTGGTAGAGTACACTATGGCACTCGAGGTTATGGGTTCGATTCCCATGATGAAAAAAAAAATGTATACCATAAGTCACTTAGGAAGTGTTTGTCAAATGCATAAATATGCATTGAATATCTATTTGGGTTTGACCCTTTGTTAAATGGACAGAGATGATACAATCAAACAGATTTATGGCTCCAGCAAAAAAAATTAAATATCTGTAATACGTCTGAAGAGAGCTGAATGACAGAAGTAGGATTAAGAGACACACGCACACTAAGTGGCTGTAAAGCACACATTGATCCCCAGAAGTATTTTGACACTTGAGTCATCCTCAAAAATGACTAAATGTCATATTAAATATATGTTAAAAGAAATATTAAATATTATAAGCATGTCAATATTTTAATAGTAAGAATGATATACTTTCATATTGCGAACCTACATTTCTATACATTAAATTATGCCTAGTTTGATGGTTTGCATTTTTGCCTGTGTGGCTAAACTGTTTAAATATGTATAAATATCAAGATCATGCTGTCAAATTCAAGAGGAGGAACCACACCTGATGTGAATGTGATTCCGTTCTTTGTGTGTGTGTGTGTGTGTGTGTGTGTGTGTGTGTGTGTGTAAGAAGTTTTACTTTCTCTTCCCCTCAGAAACTTTTGTGGTCTAACAGCATTGATTCTTAAGAGGAATATTCAGTATAGCACAACTGATGTCTTCAGAAACTAAACAAAAGAGTACCTCTGACTCACATCTGTCAAAATAAAGGCATATCCTATAGATTTATAATGAAGTGATTGAACTTCTTTAACCATTCCAACTCATTATAATACCTGACCTTTTGGCCATGAAAGGTTATGTCCATGATTTCTAAAGCTGGTAAAAATTGCCCCCCCTCCCCAGTGTTTCAAAACACAGATTTTTCTGAAGTGAAACCAGAACTTGACTAATGCTGAAACAAAATTAAGCAACATCAACGCTAGCACACTAGATTATACCTCGTCATTCCAGACACACTTCTAGGCAAGATGCACACTTAAAGACCAAATCAAGGTAAAGGAAATGTTATTATATTTTATATTACACTAATGTGTCAGTGTTTCTGTTTTTCCATGCTGTCATTATTTAGTATGAATAATATACAATTATTAATTCAACTAATTTAACTAATATGTTGATATGAACTGCTATTCTGCTTGCTTAACGTTTGTGTGTGTGTGTGTATATATAAATATATATACACATACACACACATTAGTTATTTAAATACAAGATAAAGGAGTACACATTACTATTTCAGACAATATACACATTGATATACATCAAAAGATAAACATTAACAAAAGTGTAAACAAAATAAGAGTATGAACTTTATGAAGCATGCAAATATCAAATGTATCATTGATAATTTAGTGTAAGATCAGATCCTAATCTGGATGCTGAATGTTAATGAGTGTGTAATGTTGTTTGATATGTCATCTAATACATCTGCACATAGGGCTTCCATTGTCTACACTTTATTTGTGAACGAAATCACTGCTTCAAACGCATTAGAGGCTTTGATTAGTTAGTAGTCGTGTATCCTGCACTCACAACAGAAAGGGGAGATGCAAGTCAAGGACGTGGCCCTATAACACAACTATAACCCTTCCCTTCCCCACTGCGGAGATGAGCTCTCAGACACACAATGGCTTCTTTCACCTTTGCCTGGGATAAGAGAGAAGTTACACTCTTAGGTCTTTTTGAAGCCAAATCTAGTGTGTGTAATGAAAAGAGCTTTGCGATGGCTGATAAACAGAGACAGACCTCTGGTGAACTGTTGAGTATGCAGTCAGAGGGGCATGGAAGATCCGATTTGGTCCTCGGATTCATCCTTCAAGGGCTTAAATAACTATTTCAGAGCGAAGGGGAGAATATTTTCCATTTAAGATTTCCACTGAAGGGCGATACAGCCGAACGTCCAGCCGAAAAAAATATTTCTGGCCCAACTAGCTTGAGTATTAAATGCCTCTTTTGTGATGGCAAACAGATGTTTTGATCAAATTAAACGCAACTTTCGTTCACACAATTGAGTATCTTTAGTCGACGGTCAGTAAAAGTTCAGTTATGAAATTTTTCCGAAAATACTTTGACCGCCATAAAAGTAACTCAACAGTTGTGCTTTTGTGAGCGTAGACAACATAATAATGACTGCTAGGGGTCGCCTCCGTCACCCCGAATGAATGCTTCCCTCCTAAATTTAGCTTTACGATATGTTATAGACTAAAATAAGGGGAGCCGGCGGGTTCAAGACAGTTAGTTTTTGAAAGCAGATAAAACAATGTTGTCTAGTGGGTCTGGTCCAGAGATGGGTCATTTGGAAACCACACACAACAAGCAGTGATTGTCTCGGACCCCCTGAAGCAGAAGTGGTAGAAGGGGGAAGTCTGGGATTGGCTGCCTCACGCAAACAAATCTGGGCGGTCCCACCGAATTAGCCATATAGGCAAAAGACCTCGACCCTGCAGTGATCGGTAACCCTTCCACTTGAGGTGACTACTACGACCTGCGATAGAATTTAAGGAAAGGCCTGGTCTTAAAACTAATTAGGTCACGGAGTTCCTCCTGCTTGGTTATAAAGACCGGACAGGAACAAGAGGGGACAGTCACTTGGTTTCCTCTCCCCTGCCTGGGATCCTACCTTAGCATTCCTCCGTGTGGAAGTACAGGGATTAAGAATGCCACATTTAACTGACTGTAGTTTCTACAAGATGAGAGACGGAGCTCGAGTTTCCAACGTAAGGACTTGCTATGTTCTGCTTTGACTTGTTTTGCGCAAGATAAGGGCCGTTTTGGTGCTTGGTTAAAGGGTAGTTCACCCAGTTCTGTCCTCATTTACTCAACATTTCAAACCTGTAGGACTTTCTTTCTTCTGTGGAACAACTGAAAAAAACTGTTTTTGTCCATATGATGAAACTCAGTGGGGTCTTCCACAGAAGAAACAAGTCAAACATGACCATATGAGGGTGAGTAAATGATGACAGCATTTGAATGTTTATGTGAATATCCCTTTCAGAATTGTGGTTTGGTTTTTTTGGATTTGCAGTGATTTTGGGGGACGTTTTAAGCAGGAAACTGAGATTGAGACATGGTTCAAATTCAATCTTGGGCTTATGCTTACTAAATGAAGGGAATAAGTGCACTTTTTTGGCATATCTTGAATATGGTTAGGTGGTTCTGGATGTTGGAAAACAAGTTAAATGAAAGAGATAGAAGTAAAGGACATCATTTGTGGACAAATAAGACTAAAAAAAGCTATTGTTTTCTCTTCTTTTTGAAGGTTCAAAGTCATCTGGAGAACAAGTACCACCTCCACCAGACCCAGCAGGTCAAACAATACCTAACTTTGGGCAGCAAACTTGCAAGCCAGGCCCACCCGGTCGCCCATCCTCACCCGGGCCAGGCCCTGGGCACGGTGCCCGTCATGCGCAACGGACACATGCCACCCATGAGCGACAGCAGCACGCCAGGAAGCCCCGTCACCTTGCTCACGCTGGCCAACAATCACGACAGCGAGGTGAGTACTTCCTGTGATCTCATCTCTCTGAGTGTTTGCACTCATCAATAGCTCTGATCACATTCACAATGAAAGAGATAAGAGCTGATTTATCCTCACAGTCGTCTTTCAGAGATGATGAATCATCTGTTATTGGATTAGTGGCCCAGTTTATTCACACCACGTCTCTCACTTTCACTCTGCATTGACTCAATGACTGACGACTCAAAACAAGCAAACTTGACATATTCAACCTCTGTTGATGGAAGAATGCACTATAATCACGGTTTTCTTTTAGTTTCCAATGGATGAAGTTATTGATGATCTTATTAGCCTTGAAACCGGGTTCAAAGATGGGGGTTTGGATTGTATAGAGCCAGGAATCATAATGCAAAATAATGTAAGTATATACCCAGTTAATCTCCTCACTTTGTCAATTGTCGATGCAATTAATAATGATCGGTGTATAATAAATGGCTTGTACAGTATGTCAAAATAACTAGCAGTCAAAATATCTAGTAAAACTCATAATTAAAAGTAAATTAATTAGGGCTGTGAAATGATTAATCACGATTAATCGCATTCAAAATAAACGTTTGTGTTTACATAATATATGTGTGCGTAGTGTGTATAATTATTTTGTATATATATAAATACACACACATGCATGTATATATTTAAGAAAAATGTGTTCTCAATATATCAAATATTTATATTCATATATAATATTAAAAATGTATAAATATATATAAAGTATATACGTGCAAATATTTCTTAAATATATACATGCATGTGTGTGTATTTATATATACAAAATAATTATACACACTACACACATATATATTACGTAAACACAAACTTTTATTTTGGATGCGATTAATCGCGATTAATCATTTCACAGCCCTAAAATTAATATATAATGCATTACAGTGCAGACTAATTGCCTTATAGAACAACTTCTTTTAAATCAATTTAATTGAAAACAAAATAGTTGAACCATAACCAGAATATTTGCAGAATATCAATAATGAACACTAATTAGATCAAATACTATTTTATATAATTATAAATGCTTTAGAAATAATTCAAAATTAAACAAAGTATTAACTCTAATGCCAGCAAGTAAAAAAAAAAAGTATAAATAGCTATTTGATGCATTATATAAACAGACCTTAAGTAAAGTGTTGCAATGAAATGAAAATGACAAAGTGCTTCTGTATGTGCATAGATAAATAAAACAGGTCTGAATCCAAAACATAAGCTACATTTGTAGGTTTCAAAATGAATTAAACTTTAATAACACAAACACGCGCCAGTCTTTGGTGTGCTGAAAGGGGGTTTGTCTTTGCGTGAGATCCAGCTGAGAGTCAAAGTTCAGTCTGTGCCGTGAAAAAAGGGGGGAACAGACTTAAATCTCAGGCTTTAAACAGTGGAACAATACAGATTAGTCTGTTAATGTTGTCGGCATGCAGAGAGGTATGCCTTAGAAGAGCCAGACTATGTTAATGAGTGATCACTTCTCCAAAACGGAGAGAGGGAGCAAGCTAGAAAAATACCTCAACTCTGCTAAATGCCAAAAGCGCATGCATTCTGCTAAGGAATTGCAATTCAGCTAGAGCCAATGAAAACCCTTAGGTAAGCATGTGGGCACACAAGTGGCCCAACTATGTGTGAGACCAGCATGAAATTGTTACTGTCATACCGACGTCCGTAGACGGACAAAGCATCGCTTGACTTGTGATGACTACAACACCTGAACTCACTAGAGAGGTATGTGATACTAAGAGCATGATGGGAAACGAATAAGGCAGAGCGTGCTGAGGAAGTAGAGGGAGAGAGAGAGAATGAGCAAGCGAGAGTTTTGTATTTGAGTAAGCAGTCAAGCATCAGATTGAGCTAATATCTTCTCTCCCAGTGGACTTGTTCAGAAATGATACCATGCTTAAACGGATCAATTCGTTCTAATTAGTCATACAGCACGACGCATCAAGCCGCTTCCCCGTGTCAACATATCTGCTAACATGATGGGAATGGATTGAAGCGATTACGACGCGAACAGTCAAGGGGCTGTGGCAATCTTTCATGTTGATAAGCCCTACTGAGATAATGGAGAAACACTATAACGCCTGCCACTTCTGTCTTCCTGTAACACTCTGACCTCCTCTATAATCCTGCACTACGCTTACATTTCACCTAAACAGAAGTGGGATTTTTCACTGCTATAGCTTTTGTTGGAATGGTAGTTGGTGAAAAACGTACATGTAAATGGTGCTGACCGATTATACCATAGCAGAATAATAGAAACCGATCTGTTTGTTGAGTTTCTCTGCTCATTTAAGACTCATAAACTGAGTTTATGCATATAAGCTCTGCAGAAATCCAGAATTGGATCATCCATCATTCATAACATCCTCATTTTATATATTTAATTGAATTTGGCTGTAATAATCACATTTTAATCCTCAAAGTAGGACATCAGTGTCAAAAATCATGCATGTAACACCAAAAATATTACATTTGATCCTAAATCGACTGGATCACATGCATGCAGAATCCCTTCAACATGAACATGTAATGTCCCTGTGTGAATCTAGACTTGCTCTCTGTTTCCTCTGAAGGTGTCACTGAACAACAGCATGCTGGAGATGTACGGCGGTGACCAAGGTAAGCCTCATTGCCCACAACGCTCTCAGCTAATGGAAGTCAGTCACAGGTACCTGTGCTGTTAGCAAAGGCATTTCAGAAAGAAACACTTACAGGAGCAGTTTCGTTTCAGATTAAAAACCGCAAAGATGTGAATGCAGTTTTGAAACGGTTCATTTTCTGTTTCTCATATGGTGGAGCGTTGCAATAGCCATGACAAGGTCATGAGTGTAAGTCTCGACACTCTTAAAAAAACTAAAAATTATATTGAACTCTAGGGTTCTTGACTTAATTTTAAAGAACCCCAAAGTCTTAAATGATTGCATAATACTTTCACGATTAACCTTTATTTTAATTTGTTTTTTAGTGATGAAGTGTTTGAGCTGTTTAATTCATAAATTTTTTAATGAATTAAAAGATAATTAGTTAATTAAAGCTGAATGCTCGAAAAAGGTTTTATATACGAATCACCTTACTGAACCCTTAAGGTTCAATATAGAAACTTTTCTTCTAAGAGTGAAAAAGAACTTTTCTTCTAAGAGAGAAAACACAAATAAATATATAAAGATGTTTTTGTGTGTTTCTTGGGACTTAACTTGTGACCTAAGAGCACAAAAAATGAAATGAATGAATGGACCAATAAACAAAGAAATATTTTTTTTTGGGACTTAAACTTGTGACCTTCTACTAGCTCCATACTTGAATTATGTATAAATTAGCCGTCTCAAAATTGCATTAACGTTTATGCATTTGGCATACTTCATTATTTTCTAAATTACATATTTTTTAAACTGACTTCTGCTATATTTAATTACATTATACTGTGATAAGTGTTCCCAATAAACACACAAAACATAATAATAATAATAATAGTAAATATTATTTTTGTGTTTCTTGGGAACACTTTTATTGTTGTATAATATAATCAAATATAATTAAAGTCAATATGAAAATGAAAAATATTTAGTTAATTTGATTATACTTTCATCTGCCTCTCATCAACATGTTTTAATCCTCAAAAATTAGTGTAAAACGTCTACAATCACTCATTATAATTGCAGCATAATATGATAATTAGTCAATAAAAATATGCTAAAAATATATATTGTGAATCCACTGTAAGTTGCTTTGGATAAAAGCATGTCAGATGCATACATATAAATATAATATATATATATATATATATATATATATATACACACAAGTATGTATGTATGTATGTATATATATATATATATATATATATACATATTATCTTTCTAATAAAAGGGCATACTGTAAATAGATCTAGCAAAGCAAACCCATGGCTCATTCAGAAGGCCGAGGCTGTGAGAGTCAAACACAACTGTATGTTTCATGTTATCATCCAGTTGTCTTATTCTAAGAGTCAGCGTGCTCCGTGTTTAGCTCGCCATTGTGTTGCTCTCATTCTTCATTATCAATGCTTCAGTGAGCGGGATATGGTAGCATGTATTCTTAGCATGATAGACATGGCACAATTCCTCCTTTGTGGGTGCCTTTTTTTCTTATGAATGTCATGCATCAAGTAAAGCTAATTGATTCAGGAAATAGAAAGGATGCCCGGAGAACTCTTCACTCCGGCAGGGAAATAAGTGCATTACTATCTTTTTCACATAAGCGTGCAGCACGGCGCTCTTGTTTGGTTACGCGCGGCTCAAATGACCTTATTGAATCAGCAGAAATGAATTGAGAAATCCAATCACTGCTCCCAATTATATAATTTGGAAGAATGTGAATATGAATGCAGAAGCATTAGGCCTCCCTCCACTTCACCCGCTCCGGGATGTCAGCAGCAGATTAATCGTAAGGTCCCGAAGGATTAAAAGAAGATACACAGATTGTCTACATTAAGACCTGGTGTTGACTAGTTAGGTGAGAATGACACTTATTCAGACACAAAAAGAGGGCTTGTGCTGAAGTGTAACTGCATGAGATGGGTGTTGTTTTGGGATCAGGCAGGAATCTTGAGGACTGGCTAAAGTTGTTATTGATCTAATGGCTTTTTGGGGGGGGGGTGTTCAATTTACCTTTGGATATACACTTATTAGTTTCTGCAATAAACTTTCTTCTCTTACAGAACACGACACCAGAGTCACGGCCAAAGAAAGACAGAAAAAAGACAACCACAATCTAAGTAAGAGAGCATCTGCTAAAAAAAAATGACTTTTCTTTTATGGCACTCAAATTGACTCCAGAACTGACGCAAAGTCAAAGTCAAATTATTAGCATGCATATTAATAGGATATTGGCTGTTTATTAGTACTTATAAATGGGTATTAATACCTTACCATATTCTACATCCCTTAATCCACCCAATACCTAAACTTAACTACCTTAAGAACTATTAATAAGCAGTAATTAGGACTTTATTGAGGCAAAAGTCATCGTTGATAGTAGGAATTGGACCCTAATCTAAAGTGTGACCATTTAATTAAGAGATACTTTTAATTTTAATGATGTATAGTAAATGTTGCATTATGCAACTTATTGCAGACTGTTTCCAATATTCTTTCAGATTTTTGGGATGATGAGGCTAATTTCAAAATGTTTTTTTATTTATTATTTAAATGTAATTTAGGCTCTCAAAAGACAGTTCGAGTCACTTTCAACAAAATATGATGTAATTATTTCTATTCAATAATAATTCGATAATGCATTAATTATTTCCATTTAACATTAATATTAGGTTTGGTTTGTGCCGCATGACTTACTTTGTTCTCCTAATTGCCAGTTGAAAGACGACGGCGATACAACATCAACTACAGGATCAAAGAGCTGGGAACGCTGATACCGAAATCAAATGACCCGTAAGTAAAAGTCTTACTGGATTCACAGCCAAACTCAAAGTCTTCACATCAAATCACATCAGAGATTGAGTCTTAAAGACAGGGCACAATGACACTGAAGTAGAGAGAGAAAACGACAGTACGGGGCTCATTTCTCAAGGAAATCCCGACAGCGCGAACAGACCACCATCTGAATGATGAAAATGAGGTTCAAGGCAAAGTATAGACCATTTGAACTAAAGTTTAAGCACAACTGAACCCAGAGATGAAGTACGCTGCAGACAGGGAGCCCATTGCCCCGGCTTAATTGAACTTTTTATGGAATTTAAATGGAAGTCTAGTGCTGTCACCTTGCCATTAACACAAGATAAAGGAGATTATTAGCTCCGATCAGGCCAACATCTTATTCCAAAGAAAGAGACAATTTCACGACACTTTCCTCCTTTTAAAAAGTAATGGTATCGGGAATGACTGCACTTTACTTCGGCTTCCGAAGTCCAATTTTTTTTCTTTTTTCTGCCTCTTCCGACACCTATTTTTGCTCAGGGATTAATTTTACCGTACAAGGGGCCGCAGAATGGTCTTTCTGCAGACGTACTTAACTATTCCATTAAAATTCCCATTCAAAGGCAAGGTAATGTCCGAGAATGAATAATTGGCCATGTAAATCACAGTTTCTTGGTCCTGGGGAAAAAAAAGGAGACCCTTGTGAGGCTTTTCTCTGTGTATGAAAGTTCTGCTGATGCAAAGGCGGTGTTGAGAAAGGTTATCTTTTACGTTTCTCTGCCAGTGATATGCGCTGGAACAAAGGGACGATCCTCAAGGCCTCGGTGGAATACATTAAGTGGCTGCAGAAAGAGCAGCAGCACGCCCGTGATCTCGAGAGCCGACAGAAGAAACTAGAACAGGCCAACAGAAGACTCCAGCTACGAATCCAGGTAAAAGACACACAAAAAGTACAAGTGAACGAGGGGAATATGGCCTTGGCCAGAGAATGAGATGTAGACATGAGAGACGGTAGAAAGAGATGGTTGTAGAAGCAAAAGGCAAGACTTTTTTTTTTTTTAAAGCGAGAGATTTAAAACATGAAATGATGAAAAAAAGACCAACTTACATTCCAGGCTAGACAATGACATCTTTATAAACCATCAGATCAAAAACAATTTAATTCTACACTTGGAGCATTTATCCGAAATAACATCTAAATTGGGCCGATAGCATTAAATTAACCGTAATTTTATTTTATTTTAAAATGGGGGAAAACAATAATTCATAATTAAGTCAAAAAGAGTTACAACAGAAACAGCAGAATTTACCTACATAACAGACCAAGGGGCAAAAATGATTCGGTGAGTCGTTTGTTTGACCACTGAATCACTCTCTCCTCGTCAAATCTACAGACAAGATAAAATGCGGTAAAATTTAGCGATATTGTATTTTGTTTTGTTTCTCGTTGGAAACTGGAAGCAAAATAAAGTCACTCTACTAAAAACAGTCCTTTTAGCTAAAACCAGCATGGCTTTAACTGGTCCCTTACGCGGATGACCATCTTTACCAGCTTAGCTTGAAAACAAAGGTTCAAACACCCGCCCCCCCCCCCCCCATGTGCCTGACACCATCGATGTTTGTAACCGCCTTCGAAACACGGCGAGCCGAGGTGATTATCCGATTAATAATAGCGGCTACGGCTTCGTCAGGAGAGGAATGTGTCCCGGAATTAGATTATGAGGGCTAATAACTTTGAAGAGCTGGGCTCCTTGTCTGAATTTATGCATTAGTTTCCAACAGTATTGACATATTCACGGACCAGGCGCGAGTCTTCTTCACACATGTGAAGACATCGCAATTAGCCCTCAAAGTAATTACCCCGAGGCTTCCTTTCCAAAAGCTAATGCTAATAATACCAATTGAGTGTCTGAAGAGACCCACGCTGAGAGGCAATAGCTCATTTAGACTGTCTCCGCTACAGATGATGTGTGGGAGTAATGGAAATATGAAACCATAGCGGTTAGTGTAGACACAAGCATGAGTACCAGGTTAGTAATTAGTGTTAATCTCATCGACCAAATGAGTGAACAAATCTTTTTATTATTTCATCAACAACAACAAAAATGAGTAATAAACGTGCACATCATTATTTTAAAATAAGATGTGTAAACAAATAAAGATTATGAGGTCACACCTACAGTGTCCATGTTACACATCTTACATGTAATAACTATGCATAATTTACTGTTTTGACTTCAGAAAATTCAAACAACTAACTCAAATTATATAGTGCGTACGTGTTGGTACTCAATAATAAAAATAACACCCCAAAAATGCCTGGTATTATTATTTTTCAAAGAAAAAATACATAAGATTAATGTAATATCCAATAATAATGTTTTAAATGATCCAATCTCCCAAACTCACTCTATACGTAACATTATTAATGATTTGGTTTATTTTGCTTTATTAGATGCCATTCTAGTCACAGAATAAACATGACAATTGAATAATGACCAATTTAAGAATATTTTCACCAAAAACTGTGTAGGGGTGTCAGCTCAAGGGCAAAGGTCTGGGTAAGTTAATCCCTGCGTCCCAATTCGCTTACTTATACTACGCCCTAAAAGTAGCCCTATGTACTCTTTTTGTGAAGAAAAAGTACATACTTTTGAGTACGTATCAAAAAAGTAGGCAAGCTTTGGGACATACTATCACGTCATCTTTAACGGACGGCTCTGTCGCGTGCTGCGTCCATCCTGTCACCATAAACTGCCCTGTCAATCATCTCGTCACAGTTAAAATCCTCGATTCAATCTAATTTGATTTGCTACCGTATCGGGGTCTTTCATGTCTATACTTTCCTTGTGTTTTGCAATTTGAATATAATGATGCATTAAAAAAATGGCTAAATGTATTCTTACAAAAGTTCACAATGCAGCTGCAGATGCAATATAATGTGGAGAACATTGAAGAAATTAATTTCGTCAGGTCAGATAGTGTTAATTAATCACTCAAACCTCTTTATCTAAACCTCTCAACATAACCGCAGGACTCGCGCGTCCTCCGTGTCTGTAGTTTTTTTTAACACTTTTTACTCGTGTTTGTAGTTCTAACCGAATCCTCGTTCAACGCGCAAAGGGTTGTGGGCAATATCGGCTGTTAGAGTGTGCATCGATCTACACTTCGGATTCTGACCGGAAAAAGTAGACCATCCGGGTATCTTTGAAATACTCATTTCAACATACTACGGTTTGGGACGCACTAATTCTATTTTCGAATACTATTTAGGACGGATAGTATGCAAATTGGGACGCAGCAAATGATTGTGCGCCACACACCTTTAAGCTGTCCTGTTGTAACGGGAAGCCCTGCTTGCCGGATGTTACCTCAGAATTGATCTCCGTGATGGATGAGTTTTTAAAGTTGAATGCACCCCTTCATGTGTTTATGGCACGTAAGGGCCTAGAGGAAAAAAAGAGGGAAAGAGACCAAATTAGAGTGTCATCTATTTCTGTCAGACCTGACCCGGACGGCCTGAATGCAAAGTGGACAGTTTATCTCAACCCACCTTCCTGTGTGTTTCTCCGACAGGAACTGGAAATCCAGGCTCGTGCTCACGGTCTGCCCAGTATGGCTGCTCCAATGGGAGCAGTTGAGCTTTCATCCCATCTCCTGAAGCAGCAGCAGCAGCAGCAGCACCCGACCCCCCCACAGCCAGGACAGCCCCCCCTCTACCCTCAGGAGGACATGAGCAGCCCGGACTACGCCCAGCGGACACCCTTACCGGCGGCCATAGTCGTGGGGAACGGCGGAGAACAGACCGACGGCTCCACCACCTTCTCGGATCCTCTCTCCCACTTCACTGACTTCTTCTGCAGCACCTTGAAAGAAGAGCATCGGCTGGACGAGATCCTGATGGACGACCCCCTCTCGCCCTTCGGGACCGACCCACTCCTCTCCGCAGGATCGCCCGCGGCGTCTAAAGGGAGCAGTCGCAGGAGCAGCTTCAGCTCAGAGGAAGCAGACGACCTCTGACCGTCCCGACGCCGACCTGCAACACTGTGTAACTGACCTCCCATTTCCATTGGATTACACAGACGACGGGAACTCATCCCAACATCTTACCCAATGTTGAGTCAGACACATCAAAAAAGGGAGATTGACTGATCTACTGACATTGACATACTGTGCAGATAAAGGACTGTCTGTACAGCAATAACACTGGTTACCAGTTCACTGGATTACTAAATGTGTATTTCTGACACTTAATGGCATTGTTGAGATGGACCAGTCTAAAGAGAGAAATCTTTGTGTGCCTTATCCAAAGCAAGCTAACTTTATTACCACTGAGACCAGAAGCGATGCAGATGTAATTATGCTAGGCAGGAAAACCCTAACACGTCTTTCTGTATATCATACATAATCTATTTTTCCAGAAACATACCGTTTAAGTATTTATGTTTTAATCCCTGTATTCTTAAAAAAAAAACATTTCTTATTCTAACATTCTTTTACTTTTTATATATAACTCTAGGGGTGTGGGAAAACACAATAAACCCCTTTTTGATAAACTCAACACAGTGTCTCATATTTCTTGCATATTCAAATTGTCGTTCAAGTCAAAGTTTTCGGTAAAAATAGATAGTTTGAAGAGTGTTGGCAACCAAACTGTTTTGGTGACCAAAAAACAACAACACAAGGACACATCTTCTTTTATGTTCCACAGAAGAAAGAGTCATACAGGTTTGGAACAACACGAAGGTGAGTAAGTTGACAGAGTGTTTGTGTGTGTGAGAGAGAGCGCTGTCCCTTTAAAGGGATACTCCACTTTTTTTGGAAATAGGCTCATTTTACAACTCCCCCAGATTTAGTTTTACCTTTTTCGAATGTATTCAGACAATTTTTTGATATTTAGAAGAATACCAGTAACCAGACAGTTTCTGGTCCCATTGACTTCCATATTAGGAAGAAAAATATATACTATGGAAGTCAATGAGACCAGAAACTGTCTAGTTACTGATATTCTTCTAAATATCTTAAAATAGGCTCTATGCACAGCTCCACTACTTCCTGAACTTCAGCCAGCTTCTTGTTTCCTGTCTGGCATTATTGGACACATTGATTAATTCAGGTGTGTTTGATTATTGTTGCCGTGACTACTGAGGTCAAGCACACCTGAATTAATCAAATTGTCCAATAATGGTATACAGGAAACAAGGAGCTGGCTGAAATTCAGGAAGTAGTGCAGTTGTGCATAGAGCCTATTGGCTGAATGGATTCGAAAACGGTAAAACCCAACAGTTTAACTCTGGGGGAGTTGTAAAATGAGCCTATTTCCAAAAAAGTGGAGTATCCCTTTAAGTTATCAAATAATAATAAAATGGCAGTTTAGAATATTTTGTAGAATGTTAGAACTTTACATTTAAGTTTAAATTCTTGAAAAGTATATTCATAATGAATCTCCAATTCGTATGGAAGCTTGTTTCTGCCATGGAATAAAATATATATAGCCACAAATTATAAAGCCACAAATCTGAGAAATAATTTACATCTCGCAGTAATGATTTTTTCCCTCACAATAGTGATTTTTATCCCAGAAATTCTATCCATCTTCCTCAGAATTGTGAGGGAAAAAGTCGTAATTGTCGGAAAAGGTTTTGTTTTTTATTTCCTCAGAATTGCAAGATATGAACTTGAGTTTTCTTTTTATTCCATGGTGGAAACGTGCTTTCATAAATTAGTCTTAAAGGAGTAGTTCACTTTAAAAAAAAACTTTTGCTGATAATTTACTCACCCCCATGTCATCCAAGATATCCATCCATGTCATTCTTTCTTCAGGTGAAAAAAAAAAATTAAGGTTTTTGATGAAAACATTCCAAAATTTTTCCCCATATAATGGACTTCAATGGGAACCAAACGGTTCAAGGTCCAAAAGAGAGTTTCAGTGCAGCTTCAAAGGGCTTTAAACGACACCAGACGATGAATAAGGGTCTTTTCCCAAGTCAACTCGTTCATTTTGTTCATTGAATGAACCAAATGACACGAAAAAAGAATTGTTCATTTTGAACAGAGCAAGGCGACCATTTGAGCTTATAAAACTTAAACTTTTTTATTCATTTTTTAAATGAGCAATTGTTTCGCTTGATAAGACCCTTATTCGTCATCTGGTGTTGTTTAAAGCCCCTTGAAGCTGCACTGAAACTCTCATTTGGACCTTGAACCGTTTTGGTTCCCAAAAAGTTATTGACTCCTGTCAATTAAGAAGTTCTTAAAAAAATATTTGAGAACTTTTTTTTCTCTATGAACTGCACTTCTATTTACCTCACATGAACAGAGTCCGGCCCAAGACTGATGATGACACCCAGCTCCCGCTGATGAAGATGACCCTCAGCCGCAGGACAGTAATGACACTCAAATAATGAATAACTCAAATAATTATGTGCTAGCGGTCTTCTGAACAACTACTAACACAAAAACCATCCGCAGAAGAAGTTAACCAGAACAGTCATGAGAGAAATCCCAAACGAGTCGAGTTCTGCTGCATACACAAACACGATCATTAATAGTTAGCAACAACATCTCGCAGCTGCTCTGAGCTCTTCTGAGTCAAGTTGATTTAAAGTTTTATTTTGGACTTGCCCAGAATACGCAGCCTTCTAAAGACGTATTTCATTAGCAGATATTATTTAACCAAAATCGAAAATGAAATAACACATTAATAATACAACAAACACTAGCACCAAAAAAAAAAAAAAAAAAACACGTCAATGCATTTCAGCAGATAGCCCGCGTTCATCAAAGCCTGGCTAAATTAATGTTTGAGAATGTTATTAGCTTATATGTTTCTCTGTAATGAAATCGAAAAAGCTTCGACTTGCATCTCCGCCGCAGACGGAAAATAAAATTGAACTGCCACATCATTATCAAGCGCTGATACTCCAACTACAAAGTGCTGAGTGATGTTTACGCTTAATTGGCCAGAGCAATTACCCAAAGTAAATATAGATTTTCATTAAATTACAAACATGGACGAGGCCTCATGGAAATCATTTCCATGAGCGCAATTTCCTTTTTCTCAGCCACTTCCAAACCATTTTTCCTCCGCAAACACAGTCCTTTGGTTTATTTCAATATGGATAAAGAATTGAAAAAGGAACAAATATTATGTTCAGTGCAAAAAAAAGCAATCATACTATCACACATGTACAAGACTAGAGAAGGAGAAATCTACAATTGTTGTAGTCAGATGAGAAAGAAACTAGATTTTTACATTCTGAGTGAAACTTGAGCATGCAAAACGTGCCACTATTTTGTATCGCTAGTACATGCTTTCTAACTGGTCCAGATCAGAGTCTCTATCATATTGTGGCCTGTAGATATACAGTCCCTTCCTCAAAGCAACTCTATGGAGTTTTGTCACATGTTAAATGGTGTTTTACATGCAAACAGAACCATTTCATCCAGAGGTTTAGGGTCTCACCACTATTAATATATCATGCATTATTTAAAATGCACTCTTAACACACGAGCACACACAATGTATTATGCAGCAGAAGCTTAGATAGATATTCTACATAGTATTTCAATCATTCACAGCCATAGGTCAATATATTTTCATTTCTTAGAAAAATTACAATCAATATACGACATTAATGTAGAATCCCAGAAAATGGAGGGTTGGTAACTGAATTAGTTCCCGCTGTCCTGTGTGTCACCAGCAGATGGTGGTAATAGACTGAGATCCTCATATGTGCCACACAATGAGAGTTGAGAATGTATAGTCAGTAAATCGTGTTTCACAGCGACCTCCGGATTGTTCCGCCATCTGATGTTGATGTACATAAATCTTAGAAACAATAGAAGATTGGGAGATTTTTAGTGGGGGAATATAAGTGGCTTTGCTTCTTAGATGTGTAAAAGCATCAGATGTTATCTATTTGTGCAGGAATAATAGAGATAATCCTCCATATAATCTGAGAATGAATAAAGAAAGCAAAAAAGCATCTCACACTCACCTGGCGGAGAGGTCAATGACATTGTTGAGCATTCCTGGTGATTTCATTTAGGCTAAAAAATACACAACACACATATTGAAAATGTTAACATTATAGCATTAAAAAATAAACAAAAAATATGATTCAATAATAATTCAATAAATAATAATATTAACTACTTGGAACTGCAACAAATTAAATAAAGTGATTAAGTATATATATATATATATATATATATATATATATATGAAGAGTTCAGATGCAAAAGCCTCTAAATGCCATTTGAAATTTTCTTCTAGAATGATCATTTTTATCAAGCTTGTATATTTAAGTTCAGTAATTTCACTTAAATGACAATTAATAGGTAATCTTCATTGCCATTTGTGGTTAATAAGTTTGATTGTGATCAATCAGGCTGACTAGCACTACCCAGTGTTAGACTGCCCACTGACCAGCCTTCCCATAATCCTCTGGGGCATAGAGCCTCCGTTTTGTGTTTATGGGACCACACCCAGCAGTATTTCACAAACTCCCACGTCACTGGCCGGAGAGCCGAATTAACGACGGAGCACAAAGAGATGAAAAGCCTCCAGCGGGGCGGCGCTATAAAACCCCTGAATGTGATTTCCAGAGATCGAATGAATTGAACCAGATGCCAAAACATAACTTCAAACAAATTGACTTCCAATTATTTAGACGCACACTTCCAGATGTGCCGCAGATGCAGACGGGGAGAGCAAAGGTATCTCAGGCCCGTGTGTGCTTTATTCCACAATAAAGATGGGGTACGGTCGAGTGTGTTTTAAATCACTCGGATCAGGGCAGGATGTTGAGACGACCAGTGCGGATGTGGAGACGAGAGTGTCATTAGGACAAAGTGAACTGACAGAGTTCCAGACAGACATTAATGGACAAGACCATTTAGAGAGAGAGAGAAAGAGAGAGAGAGAGAGAGAGAGAGAGAGAGAGAGAGAGAGAGAGAGAGAGAGAGAGAGAGAGAGAGAGAGAGAGAGAGAGAGAGTTTTGGGCGAGGTGCTGGGAGAACAGTCATCTAGCAAAGACATTTCTTAAATGCTAATTTGCCTTCTGCCAAACCTTCATTCTGGAAATGAAATCACAGGCGGAGGAAAATCTTGCTCTGGTTTTCTAATGCATATACTGTACGTGAGTGCATTTTAATTCACAGGTTTACCTACATTTACTAGCATACGTGCGAAACTCATGTTCATTTTGCAAGTATATCACAGTGACTGCCATAAATATATAGCCATCCACTGATATTGAGTTGCCAATGTCTGATGTAGAAACAGATATCTGGAAATCAGGGCAGCGAAAAGCCAATATAATGCTATCTATCAACTATCCAACTCTAAACTATCAATATTATATATACAAATAAGTGTTTTATATATTGAATGCACTGATATATATGATAATTCTGTTAATATCAATAAACACAAATAATCACAAATTATATATATATATATATATATATATATATATATATATATATATATATATAAAGGCTGTGCAAAAAATAATTTTGATTAATCGCAAACAAAATAAAAGTCTGTGTTTAGATAATATATTTGTGTGTGCTATATATAATTATTTTGTATATATAAATACACACACATGCATGTATATATTTAAGAAAATGTGTTATTCATATATTAAATATTTATATAATATAGATTATGTATTTATACATATATACAGAATTTAAGCGCAAATAATTCTTCAATATATACATGCATGCATAGGTATTTATATATAAATAATTATATACAGCACACACAAATATATTATGTAAACACAGACTTTTATTTTGGGTGCGATTAATCGCAATTAATTTTTGCACAGCCCTAATATATATAAATCCAACAAATTGAGTATAAAATTGCCCAAATTTTTTTTTTTTTTTTTTTATAAAATAATCTATTTACTCAAAATTCACAAAAAAAACCCTGATAATAATAATAATAATAATAAAACAAATCAATTCATTAATATAAAAAACCCCAGTAAATGACACAATTGGCTGAATCTTTTCTAAACAACTCTAAATATCAGAAATTAATCAATGAATAGATTGATTTATTGGTCACTAGTAAACAGTTAAAAAAGATGATTATTAATATGCAGTCCCACATTCAATAGACTAACCCATCATCTTTCTGTCCCACCGCGGTCAGATATCCCGTGGCCCTGCGGGAGCCCTGTATATTTTCTTTATGCTTAATATCTATAATTGACCAGAGCAAAGTGCAAAGCGTTCATTCCATTATAAACAGTACGAGTGTGTTTGGGGAGGTCGAGCAGGGATTTCTGGGAATTCTGAAAGGGTCCACGGGGGCTCTTTAATTCGAGACCCGGCTCTGGACTATGCTAATCTTCCGGCGGTCCATCGGTCTCTCCTCGTAACCTCTGATAATCTGAGTGACCTTGGCAGGGCGGCGGACGGCACCCGTCATTGATTTGTAATTCAAAATGAGAACGACAGGTCTGAAGGCCCGGCCGCGCAACAGAAGCCTCTCCTTCATAAACACTGCTGGGAAATCAAGAAAATAACGTAAGCAGGAGGGAGATATTAATCCTAGAAACACAGCCACCATCACTCTGAGGTGTGTGTGTTCAGACCAGCAGTGTTGGCTTTCGGAGGCTCGTTATCATACCGGGATAATTGGCACTGTGCGGGTCGGCCCGTTTGACCAGGACTTTGTGCATTATTCATCTGCAGCGGGCCGTCGCCACGCCCTTTAGATGGAGACTTATTAATTATTAATGGATAATTGTTTATTAAATGCAGAGGCTTGACCCTATTATGCCTATTACAGCCTGTGGAGTAGACACTGGCCGTTTGACCGTATCCTAAAGATGTGATGCGGGGCCTACAGCTGCACGGGACATGAGGGACATGAGGATGAAGAGGATGAGAAGGAATGAGGAAGAGCAGACTAACAGGTGCAGGGTCAAAAGGGAGACGGGACTACATATTTATGAGTTAAGGTTGCTTTCGTGGGTCATGTGCTTCACTCGGGATGGCAGGCAGGTTGGGATACTAGTTTCCAGTTTAAGCACTCAATTATAAATTGTACTTTTTTTTATTTGCTCCCAAGAAAGACGAATCCATTCATATCTGAATGTTTGCTCGTTCTCACAGAATAGTGAAAACATTAATAATACAATATAATACAAATATAAGATTACCATTGAATATACTATTAATAATAATTGTAGTTATTATAAATATCACATATCATTTTTATTGACAGAAAACAGTGAACTTTAATACAAAAATAATATAATATTGATGATAATATGTAATAATGTATATATATATATAATATTATATAATAATATAAATATATAATTATATATATATATATATATATATATATATATATTAGGGCTGTGCAAAAGTTAATTGCGATTATTCGCATCCAAAATAAAAGTCTGTGTTTACATAATATATTTGTGTGTGCTATATATAATTATTTTGTATATATAAATACCTATGCATGCATGTATATATTTAAGAATTATTTGCGCTTAAATTCAGTATATATATATATATATATATAAATATATAATCTATATTATATAAATATAAATATTTTATATATGAATAACACATTTTCTTAAATATATACATGCATGTGTGTGTATTTATATATACAAAATAATTATATATAGCACACACAAATATATTATGTAAACACAGACTTTTATTTTGGATGCGATTAATCGCAATTAATTTTTGCACAGCCCTAATATATATAATATATATTATATATATATATATATATATATATATATATATATAATATAGTGATACAATATTGTTATCAATATTATTTATTTATAAAATATACAATACTAAGAATAACTGCTATTATTTGTAATAATATATTGTGTGTATTATTATTATTATTGACAAAAACAGTGAAAACTAATAGTTGACAAAAACGATAATATTAATATTGAAAATAATAGCAACTTATTATTATTATTTATAATGTTGTATATTATTACTACTATATATTACATTATGTAATGATAATAGTAATAACTTTTATCTATTATTGTTATTTTCATTTTCCATTGCACATAAATCCTTGTGACTTGTAACAAGTGACTTGTTTTATTATCAATCTATTTCTTTTATCTGTATTTCTGCAGAGGTGTGGTCACGGCTAAAGGAGTTGTTTTACATTAATATTACATTTATTAATTTACCTGATGCTTTTATGCAAAGCGATTTACAATTGCTATATATTTATATATATATCGCAACTAGGGGTTAAGTGTCGATTCGAACCCGGGTCTCTCACACCAAAGGCATGTGTCTTATCCACTGCGCCATCACCACCCCAGCAGTAAATGATTCTAACTTTAAAAATGATAATGTAATTATATGTTTTAATTGTTCACAGTATAGGTCACTTTAATTCCATTCAGCTATAATTGTTTCATCCTAATTAAAGCAGAAGTGTCTTTATCAAACGGGTCACGGTGTGAGTGTGTGTCAGGACAGGAGGATTGAGGAAACTCCGGCCACTAGAGGTCAGTGTTGGAGCAGAATTCACCACTCAAATCCTCCCTAAAAACACAGAACATTTCAAAACAACTCATGCCCGAGCAGCCACACACAACCTCACTGAGTGTTTTCATTTACACCGATTAAACCAGCACCATAAACGATCACTAAAAGCTCCAAATAATTATTACAATTAAGAACACGGTCATTTGACTCTTTGTCAAATGAAAATCACTGATATCCCACGAGGAATTTGATGGAACTACTTGAAAAATCATTTAATTCTCATCAGCATAAAGGGCGCAGAGAACACATTTTCCATTTGCCTCTTAGTCAGCAAACATACTTTTACAATTTATATAAATCTGTGACAGTGTACGTTGAGTAAAATATCTGCCAAGGACTTCAATAACACCCAGGAGTGTGACAGAAATTAAACAGCCTTATTAGAATTTACACATGTTGAAGAAAACATGAGAGACTGTGTGGGAGAAACCACATGTGGATCCAGAGAGAAATCTGAACACAAGTGTTTAATTGTGTTCAAGCGTGGAGGGAGAGAGTATTGCTTTACTTTTTTTGTCTTTCCGAACGACAGATTTACTCGACCTGACTTGTGATGTGCTATTAGCAGAGTCACATATTGCATGATAAAATCAATTCGAGCTTGTATTTGGTAAAGAAGACTAAAATATTGTAGGTGTTACAATCAGAAGGTGGGATATTATTTCTTTCCTTCCGTTGAATGTGATGATCATGTGTGGGGTGGAGAATTTGTGTGGAAGTAATGACACTTCTGAATCATAAACACCCTCACATTTAAGCCTGAGAAAAGTAGGATAAGAACTGTAAAAAAGGAAGAATTCTCATGCCAAATGAATATACAGTATGTATAATAAAAAAAATAATGCTAACAGGCCATTACTCTCCCTCTATGAAAATTGATATACAACATTTAAAAACATTCTCCAAACCTATGTACATATACAAATTGTATTATTAGCAGTAGTATAATGATAATAATATCTGCAGGCCATATCTTCTATATAAGATCGTAGTTGTAATAATGATAATAATGAAAAGATATTAAAAATAAAATCCATTATTATAAGTAAAATCCTAAAAGATATTTAATTTAGGGCTGTCAAAACGATTAATCGCGATTAATCGCATCCAAAATAAAAGTTAGTGTTTACACAATATATGTGGGTGCACTGTGTATAATTATTATATATATATAAATACACACACATGCTTGTATATATTTAAGAAATATTTTCATGTATATTCTGTATATAGATTTATATAGAATTTATATTATATATAAATATAAATATTTTATATATAAATAATATTTATATAGTATTTAGTATAGTATTTATATATATAATATTTATTTATAATATTTATATTTTTTTCTTAAATATACATGCATGTGTGTTTTTTATATATATACAAAATAATTATACACAGTGCACCCACATATATTATGTAAACACAAACTTTTATTTTGGATGCGATTAATTGCGATTAATCGTTTTGACAGCCCTAAATTAATTGTATTTCCCATACATTCAGTGAAGAACTGCTTTAGTAAATCGTCTGTGTATCTGTTCCAGTAAATAACAGCAGCGGCTCAAACACATCTAATACGGTGTGTGTTGAGGATTAGCCCGGCTCAATGAGAGACGCGTTACGAGCCGTCCAGCAAACGCAGCACGCAGGATCCCACTGAAATAAAGAACAAATGAGAGATAATTACGGCCGAAGGAACGGAGGTGGGGGGTTGGTTACCGTTACACTCGCATGCAAATGCTGCGTTGTTGCATGCCGAGCATCCTAATACCCTGAGAGTCAAATACCTTCCCTTTTTTTCCACATTATGGAATTTGTCATGTTCAGTTGGAGCTGTCATATTCAAAACTGTGTGCGCTAATGTGTGTAATCTGCTTTGCAACACATCAATTATGATGGATATTCCTCTAGTGGAGGTTTATCTCTTTTTTCCTCTCAGTAATCACTCCACACTTATTAGGAAGCCTGTTTAGTAAATAACGATCTCCACTGAAGGATGCTGAACGTGTAGGGATTGACGGAGTGTGAGCGCAGGAGGGAAAACCGTTGAAAACATTTAGATTTATGAGTGCCTCTATTTATTTGCACCCAAATATACTTGTGTGTGTGAGTGTGCGTGTTTCTATGGGCGTATAACACAATTTGAATGCCTCAAACTAACTATTTTTGCCATGTACCATGCACAACTACCCAGAATGCCTTGCTCGACGTCCAAACTGAGAGTCAAAAGATTGTCCGGTTAATGTCAATTTGTAAAAATAGAAACCATAACATGCAGAAGTTAAATGCATATGCCAAGAAAAACTAGTCAGGTTAAATTGAATTAAAAAATTATGGACTGTACAATCAAATAAAGTGTTACCCAAAACACTTTTACTGCGATTGAGTTGGGATAGGGGTGAGGACAGGTTTGGCGGTTTGGTTTAAGGGTATAAGGGAAGTTTAATTACAGAAATTAATTGCAGCTGCAATTATGCAGGTGTTTACACAATAAGTGTATTATAAAATGATTTATTTAAATGTTAGTACATAAAGTGGAACCGCATATTGGATATAAAACAAAAAAAAAACAAACAAAAAAAAAAACAGGTAAAAATATTAAACAAAAAGCACAACAGACCACACTAAAAAGAGTCACGTAATATAATCAACGTCTATTATCTACATACCACTCCAAAAAACGGCAGACTGCTCACCGGAGAGAAAGAAAAAAGATTGTGTGAGAGAGTGGGTCGTAATTCCTCCTTCAGCCTTCAGTGTAGGTGATAACAGTGAGCTCTTAAAACAGCGTGACCCCTTTCACCACGCAACAAAGGCCTGTTTGTCCCCCATACACCTGACACAAATAAACACACTTCAGCGTGGCCTCACCTCTCGCCCTGACCCTTTCACCCGTTCTCCTGCAAAGCTCCATGAAGAGAGGCTGCAGTCTCCGCTCTGATCCTGTGAGACTCCACACACCTCGTGAGTGATGATGGAAATCTGCACACCACCAGCTTCCTGTACAGCGGAAGAGATCGGAAATGTTAAAAACATAAAAACACATGCATTATGCCCAAAAAAAGAGGACTTTAATTAAATATCATTGTTTTTCTACTGATTTCTGACTGGTTCCACTATAAAAGTACATTAATTCAGTTCAAATACAATAAGCAGTTTTAACATGTATCATGGTCATAATGCTTGGATGATTTTACTTTAATTGGTCAATCTTTTTTAAGAACTTCGAGATTTGAGTTATTAAATGGCATGAATGTATAAGAGTGCTGTAACTTCATTTTTGCCTTTACTAAATGGTCCTGCTGTGTGATGAATGAATTTGTAAAAAGTACAAATATTCCATGTAGTTTCTAGATTAATTCAAGGTTATGAAGTCACATGAATAATAATTATAAAATAATTTGCTAAATGTTATGTTTAGTATGCCTTTGGAAGGAGTCTTGCATGTTCCACCACAAACTTCTTAAAAATCGACCCAAATAGTATATAATTCAGTATTATTGTACTGTTTTCACTGTACCGTGGTGCCACCTCATATCTTATTTAAGAGAATGACATCACTCTTAAAAATAAAGGTTCTTTATTGGCATTTATGGTTCCATTAAGAACATTTAAAATGCATGGAACCTTTACATTCCACAAAAGGTTCTTTATAGTGGAAAAAGTTTCTTTATATTATAAAGTGTTCTTTGGGGAAGCTTGTATTTGTACTTTAAACTTTCTGACAATAGCTCATCTTTAAATGGCTGATCTGTATTTGAGTTTGTATAAATGAGGCTCCCAATCTCCTTCCCTCACTTGGCACTGTAACCTGGATCAGTCCTGGCAGTGTAAAACAACTGAATGATGGATATCTGAACTCCAAACACTCTGAACTGATCATATTCAGATAGGATAGTTATTTAAAAAAAAAACAGCCTTACAAGAATGAATGAGATGACTATGGTGAATAGAGAAATCCAAGCAGATTGGCACGTCTTCATTTCATTCTGATCTGTAACTTGAGGAGAAGCATTTAAAATTGATTTAATGCGCAGCACATCCTGCGGCTCAAATAACTATTCAAAGACGTAAGGCACACCTAAAAATGTCTGAATATCATTGAATTATTTTACAAAATATCAAACCCAGAGTAATTTTACAGAAATATGGCCCACATTAGACAAGAGATTTTTTTTTCAGGTATTAAATTATAAAAGAAAAACATTCCGTTCAAAATTCAGACAAGTATTAGGACACTTTATTTGTCAAACATTTAATAAGTGCCCTTATTATGCTATATTTTAAAGCTACCTAATTTAATTTTGGAGGTCTCCTACAACAGATTTACATGCATCAAAAACACTTTCATTTTCTCGTAATATACATTGCTGTGTCAGCTCTTTTCTCAGTGTCTGAAACGGCTCAATCAAGGATTCATGTAACCTTAAAGGGATACTCCACTTTTTTTGGAAATAGGCTCATTTTACAACTCCCTCAGAGTTAAACAGTTGAGTTTAACCGTTTTCGAATCCATTCAGCCAATTTTCTGATATTTAGAAGAATATCAGTAACCAGACAGTTTCTGGTCCCATTGACTTAAAAAAAAATATATACTATGGAAGTCAATGAGACCAGAAACTGTCTGGTTAATGATATTCTTCTAAATATCAGAAAACCGGCTGAATGGATTCGAAAACGGTAAAACCCAACTGTTTAACTCTGGGGGAGTTGTAAAATGAGCCTATCCCAATGAGCCTATTGGTCAGATGGCCCAGTCTGTTGCGATTAGTCTACTCTGCTCTGATTGGTCAGACAGCCCAGTCTGTTGTGATTGGTCTACCCACTTACAGTTTGTGTCAAAAACTAAACGCCTGTTACCATATCAGAGGCTTCCTCAGTGCTTGATACACAGTGATACAAACAGTAAACTAGTAACTACAGTGTTTGAGGTCAGGGGAAAGTAGACACTCTTCGTAGGCGTCCAATGAAGACCAATGGCTAGCATTAGGCTAGTTTGTGACAAACCTACGTAGGTGTGTGCAGTTCCAAAGACGGCAAATACTGACAACTGGTTCCAGGCCTTTAAGAATCACTTCTTTCATTTATCCATTTATGCACTTTGATCTTTAAAACTTGTCAGACCTTTTACATTCACAAACAGTTACAAACTACATGAAAGGTAGTTGAAATTGGTCTATCGCATAGATAGCAGGAACTCAATTCAAGTAGACAGCCAATGACCTGAGCATAAAAACTTCATAGCGGCAACAGAAACTCATGGTTTTCCACAGACTCCAAAACTGAGATATCTTAAACAGCTTTAGAAGATGTAAACCCAGCACTTTTTTGGACTACATTTGATCTAATGCCCAACGGTGTTTGGAAACTGGATCTTTTACATTCACAAACAGTTACAAACTACATGAAAGGCAAGATCCGAAAAAGCATACCGGGATGGGGGACTTTGAGTGTCAAAATACTTTTTAAGGCCGCTTTCTCTGAATGAAGCCCTGATAACGGCAACTCAAATTCTATATCTTTTATGTCCCTATTCCAATATAATAGTTTTGCGTCTGTTTCAAAGATTTTTGAATTCTTCGCCTGTTTTCTGTTACTATCTTAGCCAAAAAACTTCAGGCAAACAGGATATGAAGAAATCCCAAAGGTTCTCTGGAGAGCAGCCCCTGGACCCGCTAATCAATTTAATTTGGAGATCGACCGACCAAATGAGGCCGCAGTGCCTCTCCAGGCCAGCAGAGGTGAACTTGAGCTGGGCTGACACGACACACCTGTGGATCCCCAACGGAGAAACACAAACTACACCACATCCCAAAACAAATATGTTTTCGCTGAACTCAATACAATCAAGCATGGGGCACACAGAAAACAGCTAATTCAAGTAGACAGCCGATGACCTGTGCATAAAAACTTCATAACGGCAAAATAAACTTGAGGTTTGCCACGAACAGCACGCCATAACTGGGATACCTTAAACAGCTTCAGAAGATGTAAACCCAACACTTTTTTGGGACTTTTTGGATCTAATGCCCAACCAGTGTTTGGAAACTGGACCTCTCAGACCAAACGGTTTAATCAGAAAAGTGTTTTACTTCAAATCAAGCCAATATGTTCCTTCTCCCGTAACAACCCGCTAAACTAAATATAGAGTGTGGCATGTAGTCCCATAATTCAGTCTGACCTGCTCTCGCAGACAAACACAGAAACGTTATTTTCACACGTTCCTTATCTCCCATCCACATTGCAGGATTTAGCACTAAAATAACAAGCGTCGGTCAGGTGGCTTCGCTCAGTAAACTGCTCGTACGTTAAGAAAGATGTTACACTCCTGTCAGTCCGGCTCCCATCTTGTTTTACCAGGTGGAGCCGCCACAGTCACTCATGTTTTGATATAAACCAACTGGAGAGGACAGATACCAGTTTAGTCGGAGGAAATCAGCCAGAGCAAACAAATACATCTCAAGCCCCACTAACACTGCCACATCTGACAACCATTAACCATGTATCAATGGATGAGAGAGAGAGAGAGAGAGAGAGGGGGGGAGTGAACCTTTAAATTGGCCCGATTTGGTTTGGAATCTAGTAAATAAACAGAGATCCAGGCATCATCCTTCATTAGTGATGGAGGGCCCCTGGAATGTGAACGGAAAGATGCACACCTGCACTAAAGGGGCCGCTTTCCACTTACTCATCCACAGTACACTTCAGCTGACTGTCTGAATCACTTTAGAAACAAACCATTGCGAAACTTTAGAAACACCCATTGTGTGAGGACTGTCAATCTTTTACTGCCAAAGAATAAAATAACAATTGTGAGTCAATAACACGACTAGTTTTTGAATATACTACCAGATGAGTGTGTCAGGATGCATTTACTGAAAACATGCCCTGGATTTTATTTCCTCTCAGTTCAGCACAGTACTTTGGTGATGAGAAATTTGCTGCGTTAAGCGATTCCAGAGTGCCAGCGTGACTGAAGCTCGCTCGAAACACAAGGAGGTCTCCCGGGAACGCTAAATTGTTACAAAGCAAGGAAAGGCTTTTGCGCTGATGGCTGAAAAGTGAAAGGCGCTCATATCGGTAACAAGGGCCTCCAGAGCGGGTGTTCTTCAACATGAACGCAAAGCTGGAGAGAGCAGAAAAGAGTGAGACAGACACGAAGGCGAGAAAAGGTGGCTCTGCGCTTGTTTCAATTGGCACACCTGCTTTGAGAAACTTGGCTCGAACGGAGAGGTCTAAAAGTTAATTACACTCTCGGTATGGCCAAGAGAAATGTTGCTAACTGACGTAACCTGATAATAATTTCAATTTTGCTGACAGTTATAAACTCATCAAGTTGCAGCCTAGGGCTTGCGCAACGTGCACAATGAACGCCTGTGTCTTCGAATTCAGTCCCACGACTAATTCACTACCTCTCTCGGCTGTCTAAATTAGCGTCTTAAATTATAGTACCAAATATTTCCTGGTTAATAAAAGGCGTTCACAATGGACATAGCTGTGCGCGCTTGCTTTAGTGTTGCAAAACGTGCTAAAAACAGCATTAAATTTAACACGCGACCAACACTTAGCCGCAATTTTGTTTCCATGGCACACAGAAACACAAGGAAAAGCATGTAAGTCTGTTGTCTGGATACTGACACAAGATAATTTGTCTAACTTTGCTCACTGTAACTTAACCACTGGCAGCAATTGTGTATTATGTGATCTTATAGTATGTGTTTATTTAAATTTGCACGTAGGTTCAAAACCGTCAAAAAGCAGCACTCCATTAACAGTGATGCAAAGCATAGTTCACCCCAAAATCAAAAGAAAGAAATAGCTAAAAGATAAAGCATATTTTTGAGGATCAATATTTTTAATTCTGGCATAAGATTTAGTTTTTGTTAAAAATAATTACATTTGTAATGTGCGTGTGTGTGTAGAGCTGTCAGAATCTGTTCCCCAACCCCCATGATGACTTGCATAAAAAAGTCTGGACACCTTACAGTTATCATGAGTTATCAAATTATCATAAAAAAAAATCACTCAATCAATTTTTATTTATGCAAGTTAAACTGTAAAATATATTCCTGTAAAAAAACCGGTAAACTACTGGCAGCATCATACCGTAAAAATACGGTGTGTGACTGTTTTTGAAATTAACAGCTAAATACCGTATTGTCACCTACAGTATAAAACTTTAATTTAACAGCTTTATGCTCTACAAAAACAGTAACACACCGTATAGTTACGGTATGATGCTGGAAACCACAGCTGCCAGTAGTTTACCGTTTTTTTTTTTTACAGGATTATTTTTTAGAGTGTTTTTTTCTTGATTTTGTGTCGAAATGTGACTTTTTTATGAGGTTTACCTAATAAAACTATGATATACTTCACCACCTTTGTCAAGGAACACAGTAGATAGCTAACACAAAAACAGTAACACACCGTACAGTTACAGTATGATATGCTGGAAACCACAGCTGCCAGTAGTTTACCGTTTTTTTTTTACAGGATTATTTTTTACAGTGATTTTTTCTTGATTTTGGGGTCGAAATGTGACTTTTTTTTATGAGGTTTACCCAATACAACTATGATATACTTCACCACCTTTGTCAAGGAACACAGTAGATAGAAAACAACAGCTTTCTCTCTCTCTCTCTCTCTCTCTCTCTCTCTCTCTGTATTGCGTGGGTGTCCGACTCAGGAGAGTTCATGGGCCTCTCCGCAGAACAAAGGCCTTCAATCACACAAAACAACAACACCCACAGCATCCTGCTTTCTGCCACTAATTAATATTAATCATCTTCAGCGGCACACCTGAGAAACAATATAAGAAAAGAAGAACATAACCTGCTTTGCTGCTACATCGATTTGAAAACACATATATGAGCACAAATAAATAAATAAAATTAACTGCAGAAGGTTGTGATTGACCAATCAGAATCAAGTATTTCAGAACACAGTGTAATAATTGTATTAATACGCGCATATAGCTCCAGTCCTGGTACAGACATTAAAGTGTAATTTAATTAGAGACTGTGAGAGTCCTTCATAACTGTGTGGGTGTTACACATGGGATTTTATCTCAACTACAGCTTTTCGGATTGCATTGCATCATGACTGAGCTGCAGGACACAGCAGCATGGAACAACAACCAAAAAAAAAAGCATCAGCCAATCAGAAACAAGATATTGTCACAGCCAAGCAAGCATACTTCCAAAATCATTCACGCAAACTGAAATCACCACAACCTTTTAAAACAGAAACACTGTGGCATCTAATGGCAAAGCCCCAGATAAAGGGGTCCAGAAAATAAGAAACTCTGCGACCGTGTCAGTCAAACCCTCCCTCATTACACCAAACCCATCATGCTCCACTGCTGACCCTAACACTGAATCTGTACACACATGCCATTAGTCACAGACAGACAGTGTGTGCGTGTGTGTGTAGATTTCTTTTGGAATGAGAGGAAAGCTGAAGGTCGCTCAGACGTTGAGGCAATCACCCTAATGAAAACAAACGAGGGAGAGTCTGCTCGCTTTCTCCATAATCAAACACACCAGCTGACAGAAAGAGAGCGAAAGATAAAGAGAGAGATCTAAAGGGTCAGTACCTCAGCATTGTTCTTTAATTTACTGTTTCCAGTTTAGGTCCACTCCAGGGGAGATTTAAAGGCACGTGGAAACAAAAGGGACCGAGAGAATAACTCCAGCACAAACACAGAGGCTTGGAGACTTTACAAGCTCAGATGAATTACGACCTCATCTTTAAATAAGACAGAATGATGCACAAACGCACATGAACCAGAGACGCTTTGGGTTTGAAAAGACGTTTGGGTAATAAAGAGCAGGGAATGATGTGGCACTGCGTTCAAAAACACCATAAAGTCGAAGTTGGAGTTTTGTGGGTTTTAGTCCGTTAGCTTTATGCACAAATAGTCCTAAAACACGACTATCTTTAGGACACACTCAAAACGTACACTATCAAAAACATTGACTCATCCTGCACTACAAAGATGTTTGCCCAATCCAAAGCTTTCCAGAAGGAGATTAGTCATTCTACAAAGTCATAAAAACGTCAAAAATGAGACGACAGTGTCGTGAGATGAGCAAAATCTGCACAGACTTGATCGCCGGTGATCACCGTGAGATGCATGATCATGCTAATCTATTTGCAAAAATGCACATGTTATCTGCACAAACTTGGATGCAAATAAGCGGTAAGTGGATCCACAGCAGTTTTGGTGCTTATACGTTCTGTTGTTATGCATCGCCATCATTGGCGACAAATGAAATGCATTTGACACTGAATCGTTCATTCAACAGATCTGTCTCTCATTTCGGACTGAGTCACTCAGCACACACTGTTAAAAAAAGAAGAAGAAAAAAAAGCTTAAACCAGCCAACCAGTTTAGGCGGGACTAAGCGGATATTTTCAGCAGGCGCTAGACAGGAGCTTTGTCTCTTCATTAGAATTGTGGCTAATTAATGAGCAGTTGTAAATCAGTCTGAAACATGAAGGCAGCAGCCGGGGTTGCAGTTTCCCCCGACTGAGAGAGAGAACTGACTCATGAGTGTGAGATCATTGAGACATTAGCACTGATCAATAAGCAGAAGCCTACTATTGCATATAAACCATCCCAATGGAGGCAGTGCCTCAGGCAGGGTAGAGAGCCAGGAAACATTGGCTTTACATGGAGCCTTCTCGCTCTCACACTCATCCACACACACACACACACGCACAGAATTCCTCTTGACTGAGCAGCAGGTGTGCGATAGGTTCCTGACGCATCTCCAGACATCTCAATAAAGGCAATATTTTGTTGTCAGACTATATGAAACTGTCATCTTGTGTTATTAATGGAAGGTAAGTTGGTGTAAATGCCTGTGGAGCAAACGCAGGCTCAACGTAAAGGCCTTTTTAACAGTAGCTGCTGGGAAAATATGGCATAAAAGGGTTTTAAAACCCTATAAAATAGCTTGACAAGCACAGTTGCTTTGCTGTGATGATGTATTTCCTGTTGAAATGGGACATTAGGATAAGACAAGTACTTTTATAAAAAAAATAAAGTATGACATAAAACTAAATGAAATGAACTGAATGATGACATGCAGAACATTGAATAATTGGATTTAAAAATTATCATGATTGGATCAAAAATGCTTATAATAACAGAAACTATTTGCTGTTTTACATTTTTATATTTACCTGTTCCATTTATAGCAACTTTTTTTTTAATCTAGTACCAATGCCCTGAAAGATCTTGAGAACCTAATTTTTAATGATTCACAATTACACATTGGTGATAATAACAGAAACTATTTACCGTTTTATATTTTGGTATTTACATTTTCCTTTTACAGAAAAACCTTTCTATTTGGTACCATCTCCTGAAAGATCTTAACAACCTCATCTTTTTATGATTGGGATGTCTTTTTCAATGGCCAGAAGCAGAAGATCAGAGAGTCGAACGGCAAAATTGGTCAACAGAGTCCTACCTAATTTGGAACATTTTGTGAAGGCCACATTGTACTTTATATATTGTATTTCTTTACATGAGCAGGATCTGATGGATCTTGTAACTGAAGCAAAAACTCAAAAGCTTTTTCTCCCTTGTGTACATGGCTGTGGCCGCCTCACTCCATTTCTTCCTGTTCTGCGTCTGTCTCTTCCTTCTCTGTCTCATTGTATTGCCTTTCTTTCTCATTCTGAACACTTTTACTCTGTTGAGTTGATTCTGAGGCAGTTTCATCTTAATATAGAGAATGAATAACAAACCTGTTACAATCATATTTTAAATACAATTGTTAGGCTTAGTGCTAATTCAATTTATGCTCTTATAATATGGGGCTTGTCTACAAAGTGAGCCAACAACAGAAAATGTAGTTATTTGTATTAGATCGAATCGAGAGTACAAGAATTTGATTAGACGAGCAGCTAATTCTAAGAACGTGTTGTATATGTTGTACAAGTTGTTAGCTCTAGCAGAAGACCAAGAGCAAAACATTACTGACATAAATACAAAAAAACAAACAAAAAAAAAATACCAAATGAATTTTTCAGATTCAACCACTGTCTTGCATATAGCCTACCTGTTAATATGATTTCGTGAATGCCATGTTCACTCTCAGTTTAAAGAGAGCGCCTGTATCTCCGAGTGAAACTGCTTCTAAAAAAAAAAAAAAAAAAATGCAGGGTTGTCCATCAGGTATTGATTGGATGGTTGTGGTTTGCTATTGGTAGATTTCATGTGAGTGACATGTTGTCATTAGAATAGAAAAGTTATTTGTTTTGATAGAATGCAGGTTCAATACATATTCATACAACAATATATTCTAGGGGCCATGACATTTTTGTGAAAATAGTCAAAAGCGCTGGCGTTGGCTGGCAACTTTTTAAAAAACGCTGGCAGGGAAAGAGTTAATAAATCATAATAAATAGGGAAATATTCCAAGAATAAAAATATATGAAAATATAAAACCAATATTTCATATTTTCTTATAAGTTATTATTTTCATACTTTATTTTCTTTTGCATAATTATTCATGTATATTCTTGCAACCTCTCAGATGCCTTTTACATTTAGCAAACGCTTTTATCCAAAGCAACTTACAAATGAGGAGAACAATACAAGCAGTTAAACTAACAATAGGACAACAATATGTAAGTGCTATGACCCTTCCCAGTTTAGTCTAACGCAGGACATACAGTATAATTATTACTATAAAAAAAAAATGAAAAAGAAAAAAAATCTTCAGCCGTTTCTTGAAAATGTCTACGGACTCAGCAGCTCTGGTTGAGTTGGGGAGATCATTCCACCAGCAGGGAATAGTAGGTAAAGGTCCGATTCTTTCAGATATTGAGCATTAGTCATGGACTAACAGAAAGATTTGAGTGCAAAAAAACAAAACAAAAACATATGTAAAGAATAATGCCATTGCTATTGTGTCCCACTCGGGCCGTTCACAGGTCCTGCGAGTCAGCAGAAGCCTCTTTGTTGGGAGGAAAGGCTGCACTCTAAGCTGAGATAGAGAAAGATATTTGATCTTGACTGTGTCAGACAGTAACAAGCAGCGGCTCCAGGATGCAGTAAACAGCTGGCAGGACTCCAGCGCAGTGCAGCGGGGGGTCTGACACTCATCTCCCTCCATCACTGCCTCCAACGGCCCCTCTAATGGACCCTTCAAACGCCTGCCACAGCACACAGATTTTATTTGTATTTGTGTGTCTCCTCGCTGTAGCCTGTGGTTTTGCTGGTTGTTGACACCAACTGCTTTAGTAATGTGATTTCTTGAGTGCAGTCAGAAGAAGAGGAACGGCTGCTAAACAGCCGAGCGACCCACAGATAGCGCTGGGAGACGGCAGATACAACACTACAAAACCACACATAAACAGTCCTAAAGTGGAATTTGATTTGTGTGACTCAATTATAGTTAACATGGCATAAAAAATGGCCCTCCGTAATACACGTTCCCAGTAAATGAATCATGCACTACATGTTATTCCAATGGTTAAAAAAAAAAAAAAAAACTTTGATTTTCCCCAAAAAAGATCACATGTTGAGACTGCTTTCCCCAATCCAGTCAGTTGCAAATAGGTAAAAAACACAATTCTACCTTACATTTTTTTCTCATTACTCGTATACTATAGACCATTTCACAAGATGTAATCAACACTGGTCCAGAAACACTTCCTGTTTCAGTTTGTAACTGTTTTCTTTATTTCACATGTAAAGAAAACATCTTAAAGATGTTTGTTTAACTTTTTGATTCAGTTTCAAATGTTCTGTTGGTTGTATTTTATCCCAGCTTTTATGTAGTGTTAAAAAACTGAAACAGGAAGTGCTTCTGGACCAGTGTTGTTTACATCTTGTGAAATGGTCTATATATAAAAAAAACTACTTTAAACCAGCCTAAGATAGTTTGAAGGTCTCAACCAGTTTAAGATAGTCTAAGCTACTAAGCTGGTCTCTCTGCCTGACCAGCTGATAAGCACCCAAACCCGTTTAAAATCAGTCAACAGACCAGCAAAGACCACCTAAAACCAGATAAGGCCAGAAAAGCAGCTTATAGGCTGGTTTAAGATGCACACAAACACAGCTTCAAACAGTTGCTCAAACAGTGGCAACACCAAGGCCGTGGGTTCAATTCCCAAGAAACGCATGATTTAATGAAATGCATGCTTTAAATAAAAAATGTAAAAGATGTTTTGGATAGAAATGAAGAACGAGGGCTCGTTGCCAGTCTAAATTCCTACACCCGAAAAAAATTCCCATTTTGACCAGAAAATTAACAAACCCCAGCACTCTCCATTTAAAGTACAAAGGTAACAAACGTCCTGAATGCCTTATTTTAAAACGATCTCCGTTTTAGCATTCTGCTCTGCAAGGGTTATCAATTTTTCATGTTGATGTGGGAATATTTGTGTAGATGCAGCAAATATTTCCTATGCTATGGGAAACAAAAGGGCATGTGTGGATGCGAGCGAAACACCATTGTGAGACATCTTTGAAGGTTCTCCTTCAAAGCGAAGCCTGCCTCCGCGGCCACGCCGAGGGGATTTGTGATATTAATTGAAGTTAATTTTCTGGGAAATCAGTTTGCCGGGCACGTTGGGAAGATTGATAGCCCCGGCACGTCCCAGCACTCGGGAAAATGACACTCGTCTTTTATAGCCACACATACTTTTATCATTCCAAATCAAATTATAAACAGGAGGCCAGGCGCACAGGAACCTGACGGAGGGAGATCTCCATAAGATTAATTAGGCCGGCCAGGCTAAGACAAGGTGAGGAGCGAGAGGAAGAATAACAAGAGGAAAAAATAAAAACAGCAAGACGAGGGTCGGCCTGACGAGATCGAGCTTTCATTGTTTAGTGTGAAGTGGAATGGGAAGTCAATTGGACAATGGGTAATTAGCAGAGGCAAGGAGGCAGCCGGCCGCTCTCGCTTTCTCCCAGCCTGTAATGCAGAGGGCCACGTTATGAACCCTGCATTTAATTAGAGCACTTTGATACCCACAGGAGAGCGCTGCCCCCGGGCATCCTAAACACTGACTGACGCCAGGCAGTTCCACCCGCTCCCTGCACTCCAATTAGAGACGCACCAAGCTGGGAGGAGCGCCTTCCCCTCTCCATGCAACCCTCCCTCGCGCCAAACAAACCCACGCCAAATTGGCATTTGGATTAAACGGCGTGCCGAGATGCCCCGAAGGGCGGTGGGCTGTCTCACCTGGGCTAATCTGGGTGTCATTATAATAAGGATTCGTTTTCGGCGGAGAGCAGAGCCCAGGTCGGCCGCGCCACGACGGGTTTCCCGAACGGCGCCCCGGTAGCTCGGAAAAACAGATCGGGAGGGCAGAGGCGCGCGTGCAATATTAATGCCACTGTGACTGAATAAATGATAACAATACTGGGAGCTTTGCTGAGTTACAGTGATGGTGTATTTTTTATGCATGGGGAAGAGTTTAGGATGCCTGACTTACACGTGCAAACATGTGGTGCATGAATTATGCAACTGCGACGCTTTCATCTCGGCATCTGCATGTTTAGTAAACAAACTGTTTCTCTTCTGGCAACAAGATGTAACTGTAAATAATAGATATTTAATTTGCCACCGCTTGCCAAAGGATAGAAAGCACTTGTTGTGTTTGCTAATTTGTTGTATTATTCAAACGATCTCCCCGGTCGCTTCTCATCTCAGCAGGGTGATAAACAGATATGCATAAAGGCGAGAGAAAAAAAAAACAAAACTACGCAATAGTGACATCCGAGCCTAAATATTTATTTAGCACAACAAGCTTGGGGAAAAAAAATAACATTGTGTTCTGACATTTATCTCGATATGAAAGAATTCAGTGCCACGGGCCCAAATGAGATGAACACAAAGTAAATATCTGAATACACAAAGACGTGACAAGCCCATTGTGGACTCCAAACATGCTATTCTCCAGCGCTGTCAGAACGGATCATTCCACGATGCCTTAGAAGAGGGAAAAAGCTCTTCTGGAGCTGTCAGGAAAACAGGCCCGGATGGTTAAGCTAGCGGAGAACGCTCGCCTGACAGCGCAGTGATTGAGCTCGTTGTTTATCTAGGCATCGCTTTGGAGTTGCGTGTCGTTCAATGCGCGCTGTTTGATCAAAGATTATCTTTATCGATAGAGGCTGTCAAACAAACATGTTCAGGTAATAGCGGGATAGTCGCTGACAGCCTTGAGCTTTATGCTGGTTGCTCAAAAATGCAATAAAGGCATTTTGCTAAAGGGCGCAAAAAAAAACCCTCAACAACACACAGCTTTACAAAGGACAGAGGCCAAATCTAGCAAAAAGATCCACCTCCCCCTCAAAGCCAAGCCGGTATCTGCTGGGTTTCCAAAGGGCCAAAACCTTAAACCAATAAGCTCTCATTATAGCGCCAAAGACTGTCATTCAAATCAAATAACAAAAACACTTCAGACTAAGGGAGGCTCTTTGACCTGTTTCTGTGTCATGTTATGTCAGAAGAGAGATATGCAGTAATGAATTGGGTATTTTCCTTGTAGCATGACTCGTTTGCTGTTACAACAACAGCTTGGCTGTTCGTAAAGCTTTGCACTAGTCTTCTGACAGGCTTTAAAGTCAACATGAATTCAAAAGTGAACCCATTTTACACACTCTACTAGTCTTATTGTGCATTTGTCTCGTTGAATATCCTGATATACTTAGAAATCCATTACATTACGCAGGTAAAATAAGTTGAAAACAGTATTTCATAAAAGCTTGAAGGACAATTCTAAGTTAAAAAAGCGGTGCAGTGGATAAGACACATGCCCTTGGTGTGAGAGACCCGGGTTCGAATCCACTGTGAGACACCAATGTGTCTGAGCAAGACACTTAACGCCTAGTTGCTCCAGAGGTGTGCGACCTCTGACATATATAGCAACTGTAAGTCGCTTTGGATAACAGCGTCAGCTAAATGAATAAATGTAAATTCACTTTGTGGTTCCTTCTTTTGTTACTAGTCTTCTGATAGACTTTAAAATAACTCTCTTAAAGAAATATTCCAGATTCAATACTCGATAAGACTCAATTCGACTTGAAAAATTGTGCACAACACAGTGAATGGATATTTAAAATATTAACGTTAGTATACACACATTGCATTAAAACTAATTTATAAGTTTCAAAAGTCAGAACTGTCTGTCCTCATTTTCCAAGATGTTAACTTGCCTAGAGAACCGTGGGGATTGAGTCATCTGTCCATAACGATCACAGCAGATCTGCTTTTGGAAACAAAGTTCCATACATCCGTTATTACATTACTGACAGCACGTTCATATATGGGCCCCCCTGGAGGCTGCCGAATGTGCGATTATTGTTATGATTTGCTTTGGTCACAGTCGGCTAGGTATAATCAAGGCCTGGGGTTTCAGAAAATCAACATTCTCGCTGCCATGCTATGCTACATCAAGTCAATTTGATGACAGGCTGAAACACGGCATGGTGTGTTAACTAGGCCTGTGATGGTCCGGAGTTGGGGCGAACATGGCAATCACAGAGGTGGTGAATAAGAAACATACATTTCTCCAGGTTATACATACATACATACATGCAAAGAAGGTCAAATAGTATCCCTGCATATGCACTCTCATGTCTCATTTCAGTTACACTTGTCAAGGCTCTCGCTTTTTTTTTTAAAGAGTCAACTTCATTTGGGGAAAGGATAAAAATCCACAAAACTATGCATGTAAGTTCAAGAAAGTTTATGCAAAATTACTTTAATTATATTAAATAGTAAATACAGTTTTAAAAAGACCAAAAAATTGCATACTGATTGACATTTATAGTATGTGGCTGCACATCTTGAAAATCGTTCTCGATTTATCTTTTATGGTCCCCGTGAGCATTGAGTCAATTGACCCAAGTGTCCAATCAGCAGTAAATGTGCATTATTGCGAGAACGAGGCACCTCTTCATCATTCCAGTCTCGACCAAACATCTGACATCCCTTCAGCAGCTGCGAATCATTAACATTTGTTATAGATTCTGTATATCAACAAGGAAAACATTAAATAAAGAGTTCCATATGTTAAAAATGCCATTTCTGTGCTGGATGCTAAATGGCTTTGGGTAATTTAACATGATCTGTTCGAAGAAAAGAATCCCCCCCTCCAGTCCTATTGGAGTGGGAGGATTAAAAAAATGTGGGATGGATAGAAAACACACCGTAGAGTGCGCGCACACACACATGCTTGCTCGCATGCACGCACACACTCACTGTAGTAGAATACATTTACATTGGAATCACAACCATATTGCAACGTGTTAGATACAGCACTTGGCACCCTGCAGGCATTCGCAGAGAACCTGTTGCGTTCCGCCAGAGCTGCTGGCGACGGCCCAACGTTGCCTATTAACGGAAAATGCCAACACACGCAAAAAAACAAACAAGCCCCGTCCAGGCAGTGTGACTCCGTGCTACATTAAGGCTTCAGTCTGTGACAGTTTGCCGCTAAACTGTTGTAAACACCTCTCACCAGAGCGCGAGGAGCTAACAGCAATCTGTGGCTAAATTAATGAGGGGCTTCCCCCTGCACACATGGCACCGCGCCAGCACAGCAACAGGCGGCGGAACGGAAAAGGAAAATCTCCCATCATGCAAAGCGAATCTGAGGAAACCCTAACCGGAGAGGACAGAGACACATCTGAGACTTCGCGGGAGAGTACATTTCTAAACGTGTTCAAAGTGACAGATTTCATTGAGAAGTCCACACACACACACACACTCACTCAAGGCTTTTAGCTGAGCTCATTTACAAAATGTTCAACGGCCCCCGTACCGCCCACTTTCCTCACTTCAAAGTAACTTTATTAGAGAAAAGATTAGGCCGCACTTAACCCCTAATGAGCCATATGAGAAAGCCTTCTCGATGCCGCGTTTTATTTGATAGTTTCAATATGAGTCGGCAGGAGGGGAGGTCTTGCTAAATGCAAAAGCCACTCTGGCTAAGCCTGGACTGTAACCCTTCTCTCTCTCGCTCTCTCTGGATTGTAACTATGCACAGCTGTAGCCAACACCACTTCTTCGCCGTCGTCTTTTCTTTGCTTACAATCCCACCCTCCCTTTTCTTTTTTTGTCATCCATTTCTCTCTCCCCCCTTCTTTTTTTTATTGCAAAATAGGGCAAGGTATCTTGCAAGGGGCCTCCTTGGGGAATCGTGTGATATTTAACTATGGCTACAGTGGCATTTACTAATTTTATATGTGCAGAATTTATGTCACATTCTTATTCAGGGATTTGCAGAGCGGGGAGCAAAGGTGGCCGCTCTCTGTCCGCTGTGTATACAGTGGTATTAAGTGAACTATTCGCAACACGTCCTGTGACATGTACATTGCTATTTTGTCCATAACCGCCACGTTCTCCCCCTTGCGTCACAATTAAATTCTAACCTTAGCATTTGGAGACACCGACCCGCGCAGAGGGCGATTTGTTGTCGGAGTGCCACCACTTCAGATATGGATTGTTCGGGCACGTAAACGTATGGTACTTTTTTTTTTAGGGGAGTCAAGAGAGAAAACGTAGCTGCGTTCCTGAAAAGTGTGCTATAGATGAATCAAGGACTAGCTGAAAGACGGCAAACATTATTCTCGCCAACTCAGAACTTGAGATATTATAAAAAAAATGGGAAGAGTCCTGATAAAAAAAAAAGCCCTTGTGGGGGAAAAAAAAAAAGGGTTCAACGGATTGACCTAAGGGGCTTAGAATCAAATTGCTCCAGTATTGTACTCCCTCCTTTTTGCAGTTCTTCCGGTAAGCTCCTTATTGATACACATGTGCTGAGACCACCCATACCTGGGGCTCATCCCTCTGTCAGACTGCTGGTCGTCCGAGAGGCGGGGGAAAAGACACAGTTCTTCTCTATTCCAAAGCTAATGCCAAATCCCCCGGGTGAGATTCCGTCTCCTGACTCAATAAAATAATTAGCTTTTTGCTTGGGAAGGCTGTTAATCAAGCCCTGTTACATATGCGCGAAATGTATTTCCCCTTATCCCAAGCCTCGGCTACCGCCGCCACGTTTTATCTCTCAAAGTCACCGGTGCGCACTTCCACCATCGTCTTATTACAGCAAAAGAGATAGATCAAAAAGAGCTTTTTAATTTAGTGTTTAGTCTACATGAGGGGAGATTATTCATCTCGGAGTGAAAAGTAGCGCTCGTATCAGCAGAACGGCCTCGAATCTGACGAGCGGGCGGCGCTGCAAGCCTTTTCGTTCAAATAAATAGTAGCCGCCATTGTTATATTCAAACAGTGCCAAAAGTCACGACGACCATCTGCTACGTGCTGATCCCTTTCTTAAACATTGTCATAACAATTACAAGCATTTAAGCAAACAAAAGTGGTGGTGAGAGCTGGGAAACAACGAGAAATGCAAGTCAACGCATTTCGGGAATGAACAAAACAGCCGTACCACAGGGAGATGAGCCGATGCACGCGTGTGGAGCGACTGTCTGACAACAAGGCGCCGCGTCCCTTCATCTGATGACTGTTTGCAGCATGCGGAGGCTCTAAAATATGGAGCGTTAATGCAGGTCCTGACACATCTGCATGTTTCTGTCTTACCCCCTCTAGAACAAATAGAAACCGAGTCAAGAGGTTAAACTAAGCATGTAATTAATGACTTCACAGTGATACATTCTTTGCCGCTCTCCTCCTTCCTCTAATTAATGTGACATTTTCTGACTGTTTTTGGCCAGTGTGCTGTCTCGCTTTCTCTTGGGCGAATCAGTGATGTAATTAACAGTATTCGGGGGACTTTAAGTTGTTTCTATATGTCATGTGGAAGCATAAATGTTGAACGCTAATGCAAACGCACAACTAATACTGAGTCACAAAGGACAAGCAAGTACTCAGAAAACACTTAAGAAACCCAAAATCATGTTGTTGCAAACCCACACGGATTTCTATCTTGATTGGATTTGGAACATAAAAGGAAATGTTTAGCATGAAGATGATGCCGCCCTTTTCCATCTGATAGAAATTACATTTCCAAAAATGCACAATAAAAGTAATCCATAAACCTTGAGTGCAATTGTCTTCCTCTGAAGCCTATGCGAAGAGGCTGTAATTTAACTCGCTCTCTAAAAATCTCATCCACACTTATGCATATTAAACAAACATTGCACAATGCATCATCATACGTCTATATACGGAATATTTTCTGTAAATATTTACTTGCATTTAATCCTGTCTCATCCCAAGACGACATATAACTGACGTTTTGGGACGTCTTTTGACCATAAGCCAATATTCGCCTTTTTAGGGCCCCCTTAAACGTCGGTAGATGAGGTTATGGGATCCCAACTCTACCCCAGACCTAAACCTACCCCTAAACCTAACCCATCACCTAACTGACGTTAAAGGTAAAGCGTCAGTTGTATGACGGCCCGGGATCGCCATCTACCGACGTTTAAGGGGGCACTAAAAAGGCGGATATTGACGTATGGTCAAAAGACGTCCCAAGACGTCAGTTATATGACTTTTTGGGATGAGACTGTGTTAGTCCCACACAACATAGGGTTTAGACCATTTGAATTAAAATGATTTAAAATAAGACATTTTTTTGCTTGGGTATTTTCAAGTAAATAATGAGCTGGGTCCTTCAAATATTATTGTTTACAAATGGAACCTTGGAGTCAAAAAGGTTGGGAACCACTGCCTTAGAAGTCCTGAAATATGGAGAACAAATCATACATTTCTTATGGTGGTTTTTGGTCATTTGTAGAGCCGCTCCTGGTCACAATATGTTTTTATTCTATGGAAAAGAGCAGCATGAACTTGCTGCTAAACTTCTCATTGTGAGTCCCACTGATGAAACAATGTAAAATGAGTTTTGAACCGCATAAGGGTGATTTAATTCAGACAATTGTCATTCTTGAGTCAACTAATCCTGTAAAGGAGGATTTTGGGTACTTCGCTAATGCTAAACCGCATTATATCCGCAATACCACATTATTTGTCATGTGGCGACACAATCCAGAGCTTCCTAAGCACCTTTAAGGATACCACAACCTTATCTAGTGGTACAACCTAACCTTTTTTCAAAGTTATTTTTTTCTGACAATATGACAATGGAAAACAAAAGACAACATTATATTTTGTTAGACTACACCCAGTACAGGTAATACTTTGTGGTTGACTACTACAATAAGTACAAAAAAAAGTCTTATAATAAAACCGATGCAGACAGCCGTGAAAACAGCTCATAAATGTAGTTATCTGATGAAGGATCCAGCCTCCAGTTCTTCAGGGTAACATAAAAAAAAGCCCCATCTCGGATCTCCTTTCATCCTGCCTGACCTATTGCATGCCGCATTCCGAATACATAAGCCCATCTCTGGACATTGTAGGGGAATCCGGCATTAACCAACAAAGCAATCAATAAAACATGCAGGGCCAGGTGTTCAAAGCCATGGTAAACGCAGCTGATGCGCAGGAGAGGCCTACAGACGTGCGCGTTTTGGCAGATGTGCAGAGAGCTAATGAGAGACACACACACAACACAGGCCACGGGAGGTGGAGCGAGACTTCGGTTTGCCGACCCTACCGCTCACGGAGAACAGAGAGAGGGGCGGATGGTGGGATGGAAGATCCAGAAGTGAACTGGAGAAGTAATCACCAATCTACATGTTAACTTCCTGAAAAATGGGGTGGGACAGTCCCTAAATCAAGACTCTTTTTAGGTTTTGTGTAAAATCTAAATCCAATTCAATGAAGAACTGAAGTGACTGACCATGGGGGAGCTGCAAAAACCACCCAAATCGAATCCAAAATCAAATTTGACGCCGGATACACCCGCGAGTACCAGCAGATGCATTTTTTATAGCCCTGTGTGTGAAGATCTGCTTTTTTGGGGTTATTCGTGAAGTCTTTTTCACAGGTTAAAAACAGCTTTAATTGGGTCCAGAGGATACAACATTCTCTCTCTTCAAAGACGTAATTGAAATTAAGTTGAGACAGGCGTAGTAGCTCGACACAATTACCTCGTTGAAAATTATCGAAATTGCATTGTCGTCAACAGAGGGGCTCGGAAATCCGTGCGCACTTCACAAGTTTGGAAATAACGTCTAAGCAAATGAATCGACGGTTTACCATAACAACAGGAGGCGGCGTCAGCTGTAATATCGTCATCCTCCTGTCAGTCGATGGGTTAATTGGGATGTGCGGTGATTCCTCTGTTGAGCAAACATGCATTTTGAAGGTGACTAGGAGAAGTTCGTGGCCCCCGATTGCCCCGCCGCTCGTCATTTATCATAATTACTCCGAGCTGAAATTAGAACCGGCCCCTGTTCAAATTTTCCATCATGTCTGTTTTCCTTGGACACGTGCACGTCATCATCACTGAATAAATCAGCTGTCAATCATCTCAAAGATCGCTGTCCTCAATCTATAAAACCCCTGAGGTGCGAAAGGGTGAGAGAATGAGAGATAGAGTTGCTTATGATCAGAATTAAAATAAATAAAAATATAAACAGAAAATAGTGTTCTCATACATTTTTAATGACATTCGTATTGATCGCAGGTGTTTGAAGCTAAACAAGTGTATCCCAGACCCGTAGTATGGACTGTATGGAGTGGACCGAGTTCATGTATTGTTGAAAAAACAAGACAATATAAAATTTTACTGGTAACACTTTACAATAAGGTTCATTAGTTAACATTAGTTAACTACATTAGTTAACATGTACTAAGAATGAACAATACTTCTTCAGCATAGTTAATATTAATTCCAACATTTACTAATACGTTATTAAAATCAAAGGTTGTATTAGTTAACATTAGTTAATGCACTGTGAACTAACATGAATCCACAATGAACAGCTGTATTTGTAATAACTAACATTGACAAAGATTAATAAACACTGTAACTAATGCATTGCTCATCGTTAGTTCATGTTAGTTAATGCATTTACTAATGTTAACTAATGAACCTTATTGTAAAGTGTTACCATTTTATTTCTGTAATCTGACTTTCGCAAGTGAAACATGATATTCGATGACAAAAATTCAAGGTGATACCGAAGTATATCCATTAAAAATAAGATCATGAAAAGGGGTTCACAGGTGATTTAAAAATGGGGGCAAACACTTTTTTTTGATGAAGACAACATTGTTTTTCAGAAGAATAAGACCAGTAACGTTAAAAATTATGAGTTTTATATTTGAACTGTTCTTCTTTACCCACAGGAAAATGGTATTGTTTAGAGGCAACACTTTCACAGAAATCTTCATTCAAATGTCAACTTCAGATGTTTCCAGCCCACATGATGGGCTGGAAAAGCAAAAAACTACAAATTGGCTTTGAACAAATCAGATGGAAAATATTCATATTGAAATCACTGACCTTTGGTAGCAGACTTTAGAAATATGAGCAGTCTTTTCTAAAACTCTGAGGAGACATCTGCGATGGAGATTTCATCAGGAGAAACATCTGAGAAGCAAAACTGTCCATTTCATTCCCATCCGAAGTCATTTCTGTCTAAGGAAAAACAAAGGAGATTATTAAAAGATTTTTTTAAAAATATCTCATTTAAGATTTTAATTTTCAATGGATAGATACACTATAGGTAAGAATACATAAACAAAAACATACATACATTAAAAACCTGACAGGAAGATCAGGACACAGGCACAATTTTATTACTGTTCATTACCCCTCTTATTGCACGTATAGCTACTTAAATACCAAAAATAAAACAGTTAGGCTGCAGGTAATTATATACAAGCTGATATTCGTACCAATAAAATGATTGTGAGTGTATCAACAGTTCAATAATCAAACAGTTAATACTGAGCAAATCATGTTTTAGACAAGAAATTACTTAAAACAGAACCATCCATAACACATCAAAACTTTCCAAAAAGTCCAGTAGAAAAGTTACTAGTAGCATCCTCTGAATCGTGACACACAACCACTCGTTTCATTCCTGAATGAATCAGTGTTATTGTGAATGATTTAATGACTTGTGCAAAGAAAGTCACTTGTCGCCACCTACCAGTGTATTAATGTATCCAACAGAAAGAATGAGTGTCAAGGACTGTATAAAATACATAAATAGAGCTGTGTGTGTAATAACAAAATATCATTGTGGAACTGATTCTAAGTACACTAAGACAGGCAACACTGTTTGGTGACTGTTTTTTGCCAAGTTAATTTATTTGTTCAAGTAGGCATGTCAGAAAATACAATCTGAACTCTGAGAAACTGGTATGCAGGATATGAACAGTATGAAGGTATTTCAAGAAATCAAAAGCCCTAGTGTCACAAATAGCACTTTCTACATTTAATAGCTATCAAATATCTTCACACATAACATGGCTTGGCACAAAGAGAATCATGCTTGATTTTTTTTTGTTTTGGTGCTTGAGATGCTCATAATTCATATTTAATATCATATCTAGAAGAGGACACATATATAACGCATGAAATTCCAATTTGTTGCTCAATGAAAAATTGAACGGTTATGGAAAAACTCATCAAAGCGTCTTGTTTACATGGCTCTGACTTTTGACCCGCGTGTAGTGGCATCGGCCATGTGTGTGTGTTTGTTCTGAGCCGTTCTAATGTTTTATACTACAGCTTCCTCTGTGCAGGTCTGTTTGTGGTGCTGTGTTCAAACATTACTGTGAGACACCACAAGAAGCTATTACACACGCCTCTGCAGCCCGAGACCTCGCTTTATTTACCACAAAATGTAAGAGGGTCACAACACGACACACACACACACACACACACTGACAAATACACCTCCTGTAGAGGTCAGTATAGTAACGCCACAGATTAGAAATGCTCACACACATGCACACTCTATCTATCTTTCTATCTATCTATCTATCTATCTATCTATCTATCTATCTATCTATCTATCTATCTATCTATCTATCTATCTATCTATCTATCTATCTATCTATCTATCTATCTATCTATCATCTATCTATCTATCTATCTATCTATCTATCTATCTATCTATCTATCTATCTATCTATCTATCTATCTATCTATCTATCTATCTATCTAAAGTTTCAAGACTTTGTTGAGCCAACATTAAAAGTTTGTCTTGGCTAGCTTTTTTAAGTTACAAATACATTCAATTCTTTAAATTTCCTTGCTTCCTTATATTCATTTCCCCCTCAATTCTGCATCCGGTTTGATTCCTCTATTGAAATTGTATTACTGTAAGTAATTGGAAACCAAAATGAACTGGTTAAGGACGCTTAAGCCACATTTTAAAATGCATGAATGTCACTTCATTAAATAAGAAAGTCTGACTATTTAGGTTGTAAATGACAAAGCAATAATCACACACAAGTAGTTTTATAGGGACTTTCCATAGAAATGTTTTTTTTTTTTTTTTACTTAACAAACTCTATATTCTTTCCCCTTACACTATCCCCTTACATCACAGAAAACCTTCTGCATTTTTACATTTTCAAAAAACATCACTTAGTACGGTTTTCCTCATGGGGACCAAAAAAAAAAAAGGATTAAAACAAAATATTATGAAGAGTTCAGATGCAAAAGCCTCTAAGTGCCATTGAAAATTTTCGAAATTTTCTTCTAAAATGACCATTTTTATCAAGCTTGTATATTTAAATGCAGTAATTTCACTTAAATGGCAATGAAGATTACCTATTAATTGTCATTTAAGTGAAATTACTGATCTTAAATATACAAGCTTGATAAAAATGGTCATTTTAGAAGAAAATTTCAAATGGCATTTAGAGACTTTTGCATCTGAACTCTTCATATGTAATTAAGACAAAACATATTTACTCATTTAAACACTATTAGATGTGCAAACTGTGTGAACATGACGGGAATCAACATTATGTGAATTGAAATAATGGTGGGACTAGAATAGATGGTTATATGCATTTTTTTTACTCCAAAAAAGAGCTTTAATTAGGAAAAAATTAATGAAAAAAATTCAATTAGGCAACATCATTGTACTACAGTACCACCGCAGTACAGTTTTTAAAGGTGCACTTGAGAGAGAAACACTAAGCAACATCAGCAACACCTACTTTAACAAAGCGGGAGCTAAAACTGTAAGAGACATCTGTAAATAGCAAAGCAATGCCTTGTGCAATCATACAGGCGTAATGTAAAAAGCTGATAAAAAATGCTCCTGCTAAAGGGGAATTGTGCGATTTCTTTTGTTAATTAATTCCATACCTGTCATTGCTCTCAACTCCACAATCTTGACACGTTCTGCGTACATGTGTATGCCACATATTTCAGGGGTGGGGAACGTGGCAAGTATGTGCGCTTCGTACAACAGTAAGAGTATCTCTCTCTTCCTCGCTCTCTCTCTCGGATTTTAATTGCAAGGTGCAAAGTGAAATGGCTTCACTCCCTGACAGTGTAAAGGAAGCAGGGTGTCAAGTGCGAGTTGTGGCGTGCGTGTGTGTGTGTGTGTGTGTGTGTCGGGGGTGGAGTGATAGACAGAGTAGCGGGTGAGCAGGTCCCCAAGGTGCACTCCAAGGAGCAATAGATAAAGATTCCCTTGGGAAATTTTTCTCATTAGTTCTCAGACACACTTCGGTAATTCTGTAGTGTCAGGTTACCATTTGTCATGAGATCTTAAAAAAAAAAGGGGGGGAAAAAGAAAATGTCACTCTTCATGCTTTGGTTCTTTTATTTGGATATGTCACCTCAGTAGAAAAATTATAAGCCCTGCTTGCTTTCAAACAAAGGTTCGATGCACAGTTTACCCTGATGCCGAACGCCGCGTGCAACGTTTATTGGGCTACCGCTGAGATAATCCAGTCTTTAATGAATAAATATGAGCTGTTCTCCATGTGGTAAATTGTTAATTGTCTTGTTTATTGTTCTGGGGTGGCGTTAGCCTATTGGTTAAAGATCTACGCCGCTAACATGGATTGCAAGTTCAGCCTGAAGTAGAAAGCAGAGTTACTGAGATCATAATCTTTGCTGTATCACCGTTGTGCCCCTGAGCAGGGCACTTAACCTCAGGTCGACCCGCTGGGACGGTCCATGCAATTAGTGCACTGTAAGTCACTTTAAATATAAAGATTCTGCTAAATGGCGACCAGCTAACTACATCTGCTCGAAGCACAATCTTCCCCTTCATAAATGTGTAGGGCTTCATTTAAGGTCATTGCATAACTTTGGTGTGAATTATTATTATTTTTTTTTATGAATTGGATTGGTTCTACTTTAAAATCTGGATTGGATGAGTAATGCCTGAATACAGTAATAAAGAACTGCACATAAACAGAATTCTACATTAATGCGCTAAATTTCAATGCTGCTTGGCAATCATAAACATAAAACGGTTTGACTAATTAAGTATATTATGTACACAACTAGTTTTTTTTTTGTGTGATTGTCATTAATGCATTTTCTTTTCTTTGAAGTATTTGTATGAAGCTACTGATAATTAAAAAAAAATATGAAAGTATAGCATGATTTTCAGGTATAATTTTTAAGGAAACCTCCAAGAAACAATTTGAATATGCTAAGTTTGCGAACTTTGAATATGTTCATCACTGTAAAAAAATATATTTTTTGATTTGTAATCACAACATTTTTTCTCTTGTCAAATCAACTTAGATAATTTATGTAGTTCAGATAACATAATATTTTGAGTTTCTAGTGATTAAATTAATCTCTTTCATTGTATTAACTCAATTTTTCCATTTCAATGAACTTAAAAAAAAATAAGTAACCTGGTTGCCTTAAAATTTTAAGTTAAACCAATATTTTTTTACAGTGTGTCTAAAGTTGCATTTGTGTATTAACAATATGAAATACACATTTTTATGGGGAGTTTTTGTTAGTTCACTAAAAACATTGTTAGTTCGCTAAAAGCTAAAAAAAATACAATTTTGTTAGTTCGCTAAATGCTAAAAGCAATTTATAATTTTGTTTGACATATTATAATACTATATACATTATATTTGAATATATTATAATATACGTCCAAGCAAAATTGATAAATTAATGTTTCCACCTTAACTGAACCACATACTGGACAGGACGTTCTGAACGTAAAGTGTTCAGCGTTTGAGTGGGATTCTGAGTGCTGGACGTTTTTATTGCTCTGTTTGTCCCGTTAATCCTCCCGCCACAAAAGCGCCTCAGTTTCCATGTCACTTTGGACACAAGGCCTTACCAAGATAAATGAATTCCTTAGGAGGTACTAGTTTGAAAGGAGGAAGATCTATTCTTTCCACAGCACTTGACACAACAGATACAACAGAAGAAAAAAAACTTCACCGTGCTCTCCTTTGGAAGACCGACCGGACACTTCATGACTAGGGAAACAGTGGAGGAACAAAAGCCAGAGTCTCACTCTTTATGAATTCTGCATTGCAATCAATATCAGCCCTCTTCCTGGGCCAGGAAAATAATGAGTCATAAAAAAATCATGATATTCATTTCCAGAATGATAATAACAGACAGAAAACACAAGTCCCTGTTTTCCCACATGAAAATGGCTTCCCTTAGAGTTACAGTGGGCAGGCCCATTAGACTCCTGTCTGACACGGGTGTCCACGTCGTGCCCGAGTGTGTGCGATGCACCTTCGGATTCATTGGCAGGAGTAAAACCCTCATCTCCGGCTTTCTCCCTCAGAGGTCACGGATGAGGTCAAAAACTGTCCCAGGTGATCATTTAAGGCTTCTCAGTACAACACAGAATGCAGATTTCACCCCGTGTTGCATAAAGAGGGTTACACAGAGAGCGCTGGAAGGTCTCCAATCCTCACTGCATATTTAAAAACACAGAGGGCTGGCGTACAGCCGTTTGACCAAGGGCTCACGCAAGCGATAGCTCATTCTTCGTCCGACCTTGAATGAGGAAGGAGCCCCTTCTGACTTAACGCAGACCCCTTTACATTACCTTACTGTTTTTATTGATATTGCAAGATTTGCTGCTCTTATTACACTAAGTGTCCAGAGATGCACACAAACGACGTGCTGCAAGACGGGCCGGGAAAACGATCCAACTCAAATGAACACCGGAGTTACTTAAAACTAAAGAATGGCCTCTGTGTTGTGCGGTAATTCAAGGACACGCGGCGTTGGAATAACACTGGCGGTTAAAGCTAGTCATTGATGATTTTTATTGCCTTGAGTTTAGCATACCCATGTCAATATTTGGACTGGGGTGAGTCTCAGGCCTCCCATCGCAAGAGGATGTGACCTTCCATTTTTCTACGTCTGTGTGATTTAACACCATCTGAAAAACAGATAAATGTGTCTCTGGCCTCCCCGCACCAAGTATCCCTCAGAATAACAGGTAACTCACTCCCCGCGGCTGGAGTTGCAGACAGACTCGCAAAGACAAGACATATGCGTTAACCTTGTCGTTGCCTATAAGAAACATCAGACACAACTTTTTACGAGCATAAAAGAACATTATCAGTTAAACGGCACAACAACAAAACTAAAACGGGACACCAGGGTTGTTAAAAAAATGCAGAAGTAAAGAACAGAGTCCCTTTCAATTCTTGAGTGTGAATTTTAATCGAAGTATCTGCAAGTCAAAAGAAGTTGAATTGCAATTTGGGATGACAAGAAAAGAAATGTTTAAGAAATACAACAAAGGTAAGGCATTCGTACACACAAATCTGTGCGTACACATGCTTCGCGAATGGGACCAAATGTTCCAACAGAACATTAGCAAAAGTCGCTCCTCTTTCATTGTTGTTTTTCCAAATATACTCTTTTGAAAAGAAAAAGCAAGCAAGCAATTCTGACTATACATTATGGGTAATGTGTAATACTACTCAGAAGTGTCCTTTAAGGACCACTAAAATAATTTGTCAGTCAATTCTAGAAGAATATATAGTTTCTAGTATGTCACTCTAAATTGAGTAGCGATGTTCCAACCTTAAGATACAGAGCCCCTTTGTGTCCAACTTTCTGTGCTTACTGCCGTGAGGGACTGTGCTAATGATATGGACTGGGCTAACTCTTCAAAATGGGAAACAAAAGAGTCACAGTCGGTACATCTTATTTCACGCTAGACAGGCTTTCCAGGTGCCAGGACAGAGGGACATAGAGAGGGTCTCTGATCAGGCCTTCATTAAGGATTTTGGTCCCAGGACATCTCAAGAGCTGACTGGAATAAGTGTGAAGGAATGAGAGTGCGCAATAAATGCACGAACGTACTCGCCGAAACATACATCTGGGAAAAACAAACAGGACAGGACAGGAGATAAGGGGGGAGGAATATGTTTTGCAGGGATGAGAGGGGCAAGGCAAGAAAAGGTTAATGCCGACGTGAGAGTGCACATGACAGCGCTCACAACCCAGTGAGCACAAAAACGAATCGTCCAGGGACTTTCATCTTCATATTCACTGGCCCCGTTGCTCCCCTTCCGTTCAAACTTCAAATTTATTGCCAGGCTTTGGAGAGGCAGGAATGACCTTGAGAGGACCTCGCAGTCATCTATTCCACTCAAACGCTACCTAATTAGCGACACAGGTTTTAGAGTTTGCCAAATCATTGGATACCATAATCAAAACGAGGCTTGTCAGGGCCGGATACAAGCCGCTAAGCAAAACGCTCATCTCGGGCGAATACCAAGGGGGAAATAATTACAGCCACTGCGGGAACATGCTTACAATCAGGCACGCTGGGAAAAAGGAGAGGAAGTGGAGAGAGAAGGCCAGAGGGGTGCACACCATCAAGAAAATCACCTTGTCTGAACCTAGGAAAGCCAAAGAGAGGTAAAATGGAGGACTACGGCCTCTCTTCACACCCAACTGTCTCCCGGTGACCTCTTGGAAAGTGCGTCTATTGTTCCTATTGACAGTCAACATCAAGCCGAGCTTACACCAGCTATTTAAAATCACTTGCCTTCATTCAAACCTCTCTCAACAACCAGCATGTCATCTCCTTTATTACTCATTTTCCAAAAGGAGGGGAAAAAAAATTATAATATGCCAATTTAGCTAAATAATTACCGCATTTTACAGCTACGCCTACACAGCCACCGGCAGGCGAAGAAGAAGCTAATAATTCAATTTTTCGCTCTCTGTAATTGTCACCAAAAGCACCTAAAGGTCGAATCACTCACCCAGAAGAAAAAGGATGGCAGTTCAAGGGTTCAAACAGCGACGTGTTTTCTCACAGTGGCCATTTTGGACAGCAGACCGTGCGCTATTGTCTCAAAATGGAGCTGCTTGTTGTCTGGTTTGATTGAGGTTGAAGCTTCACTTGGCAGGTGAGTTTTTTTGTGTGCGTTTTTTTTTTTTTTTTTTGGTTAGAGCCGTGCTGGGATTTGCAGTAATTGTCTGATACGGCGCCCGGTATTAAAGTCATCGCGTGCCAAAAGCGAACACGTTACCGCTTGACCCTGAGCCACTTTGGAGTAATCTAGAATTCAACCCAGCATGTAATGACTGCTAGGGATGTCAATCCAGCGGCTTTCTCTCATTCCCCGGCTCTTAAAATGCCTGTGGACAGTGCGGTTTTCACCAGAGGAGATGGAAAACTAGAAAAGATGAGTGGCAGCTTGTGTCCAGCGATGCCATCGTCCTCGAGCCTTCAATTTCCTTTAACCCCTCAGCATCACCCTCTGATTGGACACAAGCTTTCACCTTTCAGGAGGGAATAAGCGGCCCAGGGTATTGTTGCTAAACTGCTGGTGGTTGTTTAATGCTAATGGGGTCAGGACAGATACTTCAGGGAGGAAAGTTCATTTAAGATGTTTGGGACTGTGACACAATTAGCTTAACCCCACGGCCGCCTCTGACCGCTCCGATCAATAGGCTTTACCCAGACAGTGAACTATCCATGATGACTGTGAGGACTTTGTGTTGGAGGGGCTTCGCATGTTGAATAGGTCAAATTCTGCTCAAAAGCTAGCTACTGTAGCATAGCCTTATCAAAATGCTACTATGTTAGCGTTTGCTTTAATGACACTGAGGACGAGGCCGCGTCCTGCTCGCCACATACACCCTCTAGTTCTTGCTTTGCCATCTATAAAGGACACTGTAAGCCAAGTTGTCCATGATTATTAATGCATTGCATTTCATTGGAAATAGAAGTCATTACTGTTGACAGCTTCATGAAACATCAGTTTGAAACTTCAACCTCAACAAGATAAAACCTAAATGCATATCTGGTGCAACACAGAGCTCACACAGAATGGTTCCATGAACCTATTAGAGGGACAAGCCCCCTAGAGCAATCCAAGGTTAAATGCCTTTCCAAAGAGGACAATGGTGAGGGGTCACAGCCAAGCCCACACAGGATCTGCATACTTCCTGCTGCACACATGTTTGTTAAAGAAATATTCTGGCTAATTTGGTAATTTCAGTGCAGAAAATATGGAAAGGTCTGGAGATTATGTCCAGGCCTCCTTGTGGAGATCAGGTTAACCTTCAGTTCTCTGGCCTGGATTTCAACCACTATACCACACCAGCATCATGAAGATACACTGTCATCAGACAAAATGTGCAAAAATGTTACCATAAGCAGGTCACTGAGACAGCGCCCTTAAAAGTACACCTTTATAGTTTATGTGCCCCTAAAGGGTCCACTTTGGTACATTAAAGTACCCCTTAGATACTAATGTGAACCTTTAAGAGGTAGATAAGGTCAGAGCCCGTCTAACGGAGAGCCTTGGCACTTTCTATTAGCCTCATTTTGCATCACCTTGGTTGCAGTTCCATTAGAATTCCACTGGAGGTGATCGCGGGCGAGTGCAGAATGAATGGGAGTCTATGGGGCTAAACGGCTAAATGTGTCTCTTTCACCTGCTTGTCGTTAAATCAAAATGGATTTTATTGTTGATTACGCAAGTTCAATATAGATTATAAGCCAAAAGTTGAATGAACGAGTACTTTGTCCTTTTGATTTCTTACAGGTTAGGCCGTTGTTGGCCGGAACACGATAGCATTCTGCTATTGTGTGATGTCATCACATTTTTGAATGGATTTTTAGAACAGATAAGTCAACTTAAAAATGCAATTTTCAGCTGAGTGTATTTTCCTAGCCCTCCCTTTTGAATGCAACTTTCAAATTACTTGACAAAAAATTACATCCTGAGAAAAGAGGATTTCTGGGGGTGAAACCCCATTGACTCCCATTCATTCTGCACTCAACCGTGAGAGTCCCTGCATGGACAGAGAGGCGGTACTGCAGCCAGTCCAGAACCCGGAAGTAACCAGCCAGTGCCAATTCTCTTCAATTAGACATTCTCTGATAAGGTGCAAAGGTGTAACTGTAATGGTATTTCCTAGGGTAAAGGTACAATTTTCACATCTTTTATGAGAGTTTACAGTAGTATCCATAAGCAGGACTGTGGATTTCCGGGCAGTTAATGTCTTGTGTTTCTCGCCAGACTAAATAACGCCAGTAACCATCACTCCAAGTAGTTTTTGTTTCAGAAAGGATTGACAGTAAGTGAAGAAACCAATCAAATAAAGGACTGAGCAGTCAACACGTGCTTTTCCCTTGATCCCTCCACTCGGCCGGTAAAGCGGCACCTGTCACACTGTTTGAGCAGATGTGGGGAAAAAACAGAGGCACTTCACAACACTGTCATTCACATTCATAATAGGCATTGCAGTATAAAGAGGGCCATTAGGGTCCCAACCTGGGAGCCATTAAATCATTTTAAATCGCTGTAACATCCCATTAGTGTCAGTGGTGAGACCACATAATAGTCTATATTATAGAGCGCAGCAGTGCGGCCCATTTGGGGTAAATCACAGGCTCCGGTGCAACTCCTTGTCCTGCAAACGCAGGGACACTTGCGCAGAGGATGGAACTCGAGCGGACGACACTTGAAACTAATAAAAACTAGTTTGGTCACTCAAGGGTGGAGCCACTCTTAAGCAAAGCCTTCATCATTTACCTTTAATAATATCTGCTGGTATCTTTTGATCTCAATATTGAGATAAGCGGATTTGCATATTGGGAACGGAAAGCTAATGACGTGCAAATGCAAGGGAGACTGAAAATTAAGTATTTACAACTTAGGAAGATATTAAAACACTGGCTATTTAAAGCCTCTCGTAATGAGCCATACGTGACAAAGGTAGTATAGTCGGAATAATCTACATTAAATGGTGCGTGGCGTTAATGTCTAAGGTGCAGACAATGAGTGGGCAGTTAATTATGGAAGATGAATACATTTGGATCCCTCACAACACAACACAATTACAACCAGCGGCTCCCTTAAAACTGCTTCTGCTGCAGCCACTAAAGTGGTAAAACAAATAAAAACCGTGAAAGGACAGGTTTCAGCACTAGAAGTGTGTGTGTGTGCACATCTCACGTGAAATATGCAACTAGGGCCCCCGCACATCTTTCTTCTTTTCCTTCAGATGATAAATCGCCCCAGTGACAGACCCTTCCGCTGCCCTACAAATTTTTAAAGGAACAAAGCAATGATGAATGGAATAATGCCACATCGCAAGCAAACACCTCTCAGCCTGATAAAAAAGATTCACCAATGACAATTGGGGGACACTGGTGACCCGGGGAGTGGTCTTTGGGGTATGCCCCCCAGAGGAAGCCAGTGATGGAAGGAATCGCCATTAGGGGGAAGATTAAGTGGCCTTTCCTTTTTCCTCTCACTTAATTATACATGCAAGACTCGCCAAACCGTGCCGCCATAAAAAAGGAGAAGGGGGGGGGGGACCTGGTTCTTTGTTTCAGCAACTCATGCCACTTTGATTGCTTATTGGCTGTCTCTCTTGACAACCTACCGGCCACAGAAACAAATCCCATTGGCCGCAGTGCACCTGTCAGGAGCAAGAGAGAAAGACGAGAGCATTCCAGGAATTCGAAGTGGAACTCTGGGATGGGTGGAGAAAGAGAGCACAGGAAAAAAAAATGTTCCTGTCAAGCCTCGGTGCCTCAGGAGAAGAGGAAGTCTTATCCATCCAAAACTCAGCAGACAAACAAGGAAGTGGACCTCTTCTACTTCTTATTAAAGGAGCCGTGGTCCTACGCCACACCGCGCCATCATTCAGCTCCGTCAATCTAGCGATCAGAGGGGTCTTGGCTGCAGAGAGCACCTTCGGAACTCAGTTCGGTTTCCCGCACGTTCCTTGTTTTTTCCTCATGGCTAGCGGGGTGAACTGAAAAGTAAGGCGCAAACTGTCATTTCAAGACAGACAGTTCCCATCAAAAGTGGGCCACGAGATTATGCGGCTCTTTGGGTAAATTCCCAGTCCGAGCCACACGCATCCGACGTGTCAACCGAGGAACGTAGGCCCCCCTTCACCCTATCAACATCTCTGACGTATAAAATAGAAGCGCCAAGCAGATAGCGAATGTGAATAACGAACAACACTTTCATCAGGGTTGCGTGGAGGACAGGGTGAATAATTAAACACCACGCCTCGATTCGGCCTACTCATCTTGTTTTATGGGAATAACCGGAAAGACTTCAAACGTGCAACACCAGGAGAGCTTGACAAACTGAGAAATCAACAATGTGTCCTGAAATCAAAATGTGCATTAACTAACACGAAGCTAAAACATTTATCTGTTCATTACCCAACAGACAAACCACAAGCACCTTTAAAACGTGTGAATGAATGCATACAAACGTAACATAAGAATAAAACACAAAAGAGGGATGAAATATGGATGATGAATTTGTCATATGGATTTCTGTTACAAAGGAAACACGATGTAGAACGGAAGTCTGCAACATCGACGCCGTCTGTGAAATCCTTCCCAAAAGATGAGGAATATTTGAGAGCGTAACACTGGGCCTACATCTAGGTTGTATAAATATATCATCAGCTCTCCTCTCTAAAATCGTAGTCTAGTGTAAGCTGGTGGATTTCTTTATTTTTGGGGAGTTTCACTAAAGTCTTTGAACATGAACAATTGAAAATGGCCTAAAACATTCACACTTGTAGAATCACTGCAGAACTTGTCGCATGTATTATAATTGAATAAAGCAACACGTCTGGTTCATGTATATATAGGATTCAAAGCTCCGTGTAGATCATACTGACTAACTTCTCGTTCTTCATTTTATTCTTTCTGCTTGCTTTCTTGCTTTTCTCTCTTTTCCCCTCATTTATCCTTTCCCTACATGCCGGTGTGTGGTGGGCGTTCTGGCACAATATGGCTGCCGTCGCATCATGGTGGTTAGCTGAGGAGATTCCCCCTTACATGTAAAGCGCTTCGAGTACCCAGAGCTATAAAAATGTAATAAATTATAATTACATTCTTTCATTCTTATTTTTACTTTCTCTCCTTTTTCATTCTTTTTTTGATATTTTTCCTATTCCTTTCTTTTCTCATTCTCTTCTTTAATTCTTTTAAATTGTTCCTTACACTCTTAGAAAAAAGGGTTCTATATATGTAGCATAGGGTTCTTTACTCAACTCCAAATGACATTTTATGCTAAAAAATGTTCTATAATGACAATAAAGAACCAGTTTGGCACAAAGGTTCTTTATAGGGTATTATTCATTCATATATTACATTATTCTCCAATATTTTGTAGTTGTAATTAAATTATTGTTTATTAAACTTAATATCACATTTTAATCATGCTGATTTTTGGAGGAGAAAATCTGAAATGGCACTCTTCATGGTATATTGATTAACTACATAACATGATATAAATATATACATTTTCTAACCCCCATATCTTGAATTTTGATGTTGAATATTTTAGGGGTTCCAAATACGTAGCGCTTTAGAACCTTTTAAGGTTCTATATAGAACCTTTTCTTCTAAGAGTGTATTCTTTCTTTCTCTCTTTTCACATTCTTTATTTCCTTCCTTACCTTTTTGATTTCGTTATATTTAATGTTTGCTTTTATCACTTCCTTTTCCTTCTTTCTTTCTTGATCTCTTCCATCCTTTCACCAGGATGCAAGTGCAAACACTAAGTGAGATAGAGGATGTCACTACTTTGACATAAAACTCCATGCAAATATGCATTAACATTTATGACGGAAAAGCATTCATAATTAAACATAATCTGAGAGTGATGATCTGAAAGTGACATTAATGGTAGAAATGAGATTGACACACACAGACACACACACACACACACACACACACACACAATTACATAAATGAAAAGAAAACATATTTCCTTAAAAGGTGAATTATACTAAAAAGCTTCTTCCTTGTGTAATATGCAAAGACAGCTGTAATTAGACTATAAACACTACTGTGGTGCTTTCAAAACCGACACCGCAAAACTGCAGTTTAGTGAGTTTAGTGTTGGACTCCAACGGAAGAATCTTACTTATCTTTAACATAAAACATTCTCTCAAGAACTCAAGATTCATCTTTATTAAAATTTCACTCAACTTCTAAGATAGCTGCGCACGTATTTATTCATGCATAAGCGAACTGTCTCCGCACTAGCTTACTCCGTCACGTCATAAAGATTATCCTTGCGGCGAACTAAGCAGACAACCCAAAAAACAAAAGCCTCCTCGTCTGACTTGCCTGATTGCAGTTGATTATAAATTATGCAGTCATTGTAGGCCCACAGAAGAAGACATCTCCTCATCCCCAGTCAAGTGTAATTACTGCGGAGGGCTGCAGGCATCCGTGTGATCTCCGCCTGACAGGAACATTGACTGATGACCTTCCCTGTGAAAGACTCCCTGCTCGGGTCACCGGACCCCCACCTTCGACGTCTCAATAGAGTCCTGACACCCAGTTCTCGAAAACCTGCTATTGACAAATCAGAGAGTTAGTGCTGCATCTACTGTATGTCTCACCCATCAGTCACGATCACTTCCTGGCTGGGAGAGATGAGAGTATCTTCAGGGCCGCTAATTTGACACACCCCGCTTGGCTCGCCATAATTGCTCTGTCACTGTCAGGCCTCGGAAGGCCCCACTGTACGCTTTGGACGTACAATTACTGCGCCCGCTTACCGGGCGCCATTGCGCCGCCGAAACGCCTCATCAGACCCAAGATGCGGCCCATTAATAAATGATGTTAGCATTTCTCTTAAAGTTAGCCTGCCGCTAATAAACAGCCAGTGTTCCATGAAGGAGCATCGCCGTTTGGTCTGACATGATATTTATTGCACGCTCCTGACGGAAGAGGGCGGGCGAGACGGGGGAAGATATTAGGGGAGTTTATGGGCTATACGACTCTCATGAGCTGAACTATAGTGTTGTGGACAGAAATGGCGAGGTCATTCTTCTTCGATGACACTTGTTCTTTCTTATATGTGTGTGTGTGTGTTTGCGTGTGCAATGAAGAGGACCCCTGCCGTGACCTAATGGCGGTGGTATCCTCTAAAGAGCTCTTGTTTCCTGTCCTACCCCCAGGGTGACACAGCAGGAGCCATCCTTCCCGGGAGGGGTCAACATCCATCACGACCAAAACCCCCTTGCCAACACCCGCCACTTCCTGCGCTGAGGTAATTATACGTTGATCAGAGACGGCCGAGGTGTCACCCTGTGGTGGCAGCGCACACAAATACACCGTCGCAATCTCTGGGTGTCAACTCTGAGTTAGTGTCCGCCCTGCTTTCTGTGAACGTGCGAGTCTCACTTCTCACGACGCAGGGAAAACTAATGAAGCCCAAAGCAACCAGGCTCAAAGACTAAAAAACGGATCCTCATTATAGAGCTGACAATCTAGAGTCCGACATGAAATGGACAGACTTTTACAGAAGGCCCGCAGGGGGGAGAATCCTGTGTTTAAATGCATTTAAAGTGTTTGGGGACCATTGCTTTGAACAATTCGACAAAACAAGCCGGAGGCAGACTGGTTAGAAAATGATTATTGGCTTACCATTACTGAATGCTACACAGATTTCACCGCATACTAGTTTTAAAAAAAAAGTAGACAGCATAGCTCTGTAAACACATAATATGTTGTTGTCACATGACCTCAGCAAATAAATCCTGCTATTTTTTTTTCTGTATCCCTGTAGCTCAAACAGTAGAGAATGATATTAGCAATGCCGAGGTTATGGGTTTGATTCCCAGGGAATGCATGATCTGAGACAAATGTTTATCCTGGATGCAATGCAAGTCACTCTGGATAAAACTGTCTGCGAAATGCATGAATGTATTTTGGCACTCAATTTCAGCAAAGAGGGGTTTTTTTTGAGCTACAGTGCACATCTTTCTGTTTAAGTATATAAGTGTAATTAAATACGGTGACAGAACTGATTATATTTACTGCAGAAAGAGTTTGTTAGTATGCTCTGTTCTAAACTTGGCCAACAGTATCTCTTCAAAACTTAATATACAGCACGCTATTCAAAGTCTGTTTATTCTTAATTTGTTTATTGATGCAAGCAGGCAGAGAAATACAATTACCTGTAATAATACCACAAAGGATCCATTTTCCACTATTGATCAGTGAACCTTGCATTCATTGTTAAGGCGTTACATTTTTTAATACATTCCACAATTAAACAGATAACTCTCAATAACTCACAGTCTTAATGAGCTGTGTGTTCCCAACACAAATACAAAGAAAGTGCGTCTTGTGTTTCTGCCGAGGTATCCGTTTTCATCTCTCCATGTGTATGGTAGCACACTGAATAAACTCATTAATTTCGTTAATTGTTTGACCCTATCTTTTTCTTGGATGCGGCGTGACGGTCTCAGAGAAAAAAAGGGAACAAAGGCCCTGTGCAACATCACCGTTAAATAAACAAGTCAATAATACTCTGCCGGCTGATTAGACGGTGTGTGAGCCTCCCTCTCAGGAGCAGATGAAATTGTTCCAGTGTGTTTTTGACAGCTCGACTACAGACGGTGGCGGGGGCTATTATGATGAAGCTTCTGCTTGTAACAATTAAAGTCCTGCACAATGTCCAGACAAACCACACATGATCAGCCGTGCGGCATCGCTCATTCACACAGACCTCAACTGTTAGTTTTATTGTCTGCAAATACATTCTAATATATTTTATGAGTGGTTTTTAGTTTGTGGATTCACTGTAAACCCTAACGGTCAAAATAATTAATTGGTTTGAGTAGGACAAACTTAACTTCAACGAATTAGTTCAGTCAAATTAATTTTTATGAGTATTTAGCACTTTCTTTTTCTTTCAAGTTCACAGAACTGATATATTTTAAGTAAACTGAACTGTTTCATTGTTTCGAGTTTTATGAAATTATTTGTTTTAATTTAGACGAACTTAAGTTTAACTGAAACGGCTGGGATATCTATTTCCCAGCATGCTTTGCCGATGGCACTCGGAAGAGAGTGTAAATGCTAAAATTAAGTGCAATATAATGTTTTTTTTTGTGTAAGATTAATGTTAAGTGTGAGATTTAATGTTTTGTTATGCTAATTTAGAAGAATTTCTGTTAATGTTGGCTTTAGGATAGTTACCATCATGGTGACAAGTGGTGCATTTAGCTTGATTGAGAGCAAATTATCCATTTATAAGTTATCTTAACAAAAAGTTATTGAGTTCCTTGGAAACAAATCAAATATTTTTTTATGCTTAAATTGTTTGAGTTAATAAACTTAAATGATTTAAGGCAATCGGTTTCCTCAAACGGTTTGAGTTGAACTAACTCATCAGGTTTTACAGTGTACAGATTCATTAAAAAGCAGAATATACACTAACCAGCCAATAACGGGTCCACCCGTTCAACTGTTGTTAATGCAAATATTTAATCACCCAATCACATAGAAGCAACTCATGTAAACATGGTCAAGAAAACCAGCAGACTGGTCTGAGTATTTCACACACAAACATCTCTTTTATAGTCACTTAAGTTTACAGAGAACGGTCCGAAAAAGAGAAAATATCCAGTGAGCGGCAGTTCTGTGAGCGAAAATGCCTTGTTGATGCCAAAGGTCAGAGGAGAATGACCGGAATGGTTCGAGCTGATACAAAGGCAACAGTAACTCAAATAACCACCCGTTACAACCAAGGTCTGCAGAAGAGCATCTCTGAACGCACAACACGTCGAACGTTGAATCAGAAGATATCTGACTAACCTATATGCACAATATAAGTCAAAAAAGAAAAGAAAATCAATTATTCAGAATAAGATCGCTTTCAATTCCCCACCATACAACAAGTCTCAACATCCCTATAGCACATATAATTTGACGAAGGACCATCATTTGCTCTATTTACCCACAATTCACTTCCCTGTTCCGGTAAACATTTTCATGCTCCAGCGCATCACTACCATCTAAAGCATTATCTGTACTGCTCGGCGTGTGGTTAAGAGTGCTCAGGGCAAAGGAGAGAGGGGGCCCGTATGAGTCCATTATTCCATTTGCTCTGAAAAACAGATTTGACCTCTCAGTGGTGGAGTGGTACGTCACGGGCTGATGTGTGGCTGACAGTGCAAAGGGGTGCATGTCTGGATAGGCTAATTAGAGGAGCGGTGGCACGAGCGCGCTAGCAGCCCGGGCTAAATCCCATTATTTGGCTCCCTTCCCAGAGAGAGTGAATTGTATGTCAAGTAGGATGCATGTGGTAACTGCTATGAAATTACAGCTGCCGGAAGGCTGGAGGGCGAGTAATGCACATCCATTGTGTCATCAAGTGCATCCAAATAAGCAGATCTAAAAGGAAGCGCTCACACTAGGGCCAGAGCCGTGGCGGCAGGGGCCTCCCACCTGATGCGGCTGCGGCGTTTGTACTTGTCCCTCATTTACTGTGTTTCTTTACCACAATCATTACCGATATTCCATGGCTAAAGTTTTAAAATCACCTTGTCTTTAGCAGTTTTCATGCATTGTGAATTTTGTCACACACACAACCCTAATCCACACCCAAGGAACAGTATTTCTGTATGAAAATGTAATCCTAACCCTACCACTGAATTTAACCCTACCCATAACTTATCCCTAAAATCAGAGGGAAATGATAGGTTAACCCTCTGGGGTTCTTCGTTTAACAGTCACACTCGGGACCTTCGGGTCAAAATTGTCCCAAAGGGCGGGATTCATATTTAAAAAAGAAAATCATCATTTTTTTTACTTGTTTTTTTAGAATATTTTTTCTTTTCTTTTTTGGTGTTTTGAGAAAAATTTCAAAAACAAAAAAATTTATAATTAGTATTAATGCAATAATTATGACCAAATTTCCCCCCATTGAATATAATAGAAAAAAAATATTTAAATTTTTTTTTAAGCTGTATTTCATTTTGGAGTCATGCTTAGGCCTCATAAAAGCAATTTTTGAAATTAGATGGATGCCATCTCGTGGACAAACTGAGCTTTTTAAAAATGCAAAACACAATCTGAATTTTTTGGTGTGTTTGTGTATAAAGGTGTGTTTGTGTGTGTGTGTGGATGTGTCTGTTTTGCACTCTTGATGTTTTATAGATTCACCCCTTCACTGTTGTGTGCTTTTTTTCAAGATAGTTTCTGATTTGTAGATTGTACGCACAAAAAAAACTCAGTATTTTCACATTTTTGCCAATTTCCCATTCATTTCCTATGCGGGTCATTTTTGACCCGAAGGTCCTGAGTGTGACTATTTTTTTTACTACCACTTAGACTTTTCAAATCCTGTCCCCAATTTTTTTGGGTGTTCATATACCAAGTACCAATAAAGTCACCAAGTTTCGGACCATTCCGATGAAGCTACGATTTTTAACATTTTTTTATTTAAACGCATTTCATTATTGACCCGAAGAACCCCAGAGGGTTAATAACACTGATGCAGATGCACCTAACCCCGGTTGTAAGCCTAAACTTGACAAACTGTAATCTTGTCCATAAAATCTGATTTGTTGATTGGAAATGTTCATGCTGGTATCAGGTTCTCCCCAGTATTTCATAGAAGAGTAGCCCCATGGGCCCATGTCCGTAGACACATAAATAAAGGTATGGCCTGAGTGCTCCACCGACAGAAACCCACTGAAATTAGAGCCGCCCCATGGATATATTAATGAGATGCATCCATTACATAAAGCAAAACAACCCAAGGTAAAAAACGTGTTTTGGAAGAGATATTTTCGAATTATCGTTATGCAGCTTCTGTCACTCACTATAGAGCTGGATGAAATCCAGCAATCTCAAGTGGAAAAACTGAAGAGCATTTCTGCTATATTACAGATAGAGGAACAAGAAAGGCTCTAAAACTGTCAGATGAAGACACAAGCCAGAGTTTCCGCAAATCTATTATGAATGAAATAAATCTTGGCAAAGCGGCAAGAGAGAAACCGTACACACACACACAAAGGACAGGGCCACAGAGAGTGCCTTTCACGAAGAACTGTTCATTAAAACAACATGGGTCAACAACCCTTTGCTTTCTCCACAAACTCGCCATATATCAACCACACTGTCAGTAGGTAATGCGATATGAAAGATAACAGAGAGAAGGAGCTAGCGTGTGCAACCGAACAACAGAGGAAATGGCGCATGAAAAAGAGTTTGTTGCCGAACAAAACTCCCAAAATTCCTGACACACACAGAATTCTTTGTTCCAGCTCGGAAAAGAGTTTCCCGGGACGGGCGGCAGTTACCTTGGGTCTAATCACACGTGCGTTATTTAGACTTCAAACACCGAGCTATGATGAAAAGTATGTCTCCTGCTAATATCTGCCAGCACGCTTGGGTTAAACTGCCTAAGAAGCTTATTTCCATCATAAATAATGCATATTCAGATGTGCTTGACTTTGCTAAAATAAGAATCGCCCCTGTGATTGACATCAGGGTTTGTTTAAGCCTCAGTTTCACCTTTGGAAATAGATCTGTCTGGTTTCATATGTAGATGCGGGTACAACTGTGACAGCCCACCGTAGTGGTTCCATATCGCACAAACTGTATGCTAAAGCTATATTTGGAGGAGTGAACACATGTCGTCTTAGCCCATTCATTCGCTGTGGCAGATAAAGAGAGAGCGTAGAAAGCTGTCGCAAATAAACGACACGAGTGATTAGACGTCGCGATCCAATGAATAGATCGTAAACATGAAAAAAGCCGCAAAATTCAGTCACACTGACACAAATTTATACATATTTTCCAAATGCAAGAGGGAATTGGAATATTAGGTAGGGGACATTTGATTCACTTCTCACTTGTACGTGAGCCGCTCTGCCTGGGCTTATTACAGACACAATTATGGATCGTAAACTAGTTAATGAATACAAAGTAGGCTAAATCTATCAAGGTATTAATGTTTTAAAACACAGCGAACGCATCTGGAGAAATGCAGCTGGAGTTTTTCATTTGTGAGCGAGCCGAGATGAATATCTGCTACACAATTTCCCTCATCCAGATTTTTTAAGACCACGGAAATGTATCCCATTCCATATTAATCCTACTCTGTACAGCGATGCTACTAAGGCGCTCATATCTCCGTGCCGCCCTCCCCTTCCTCTGAAATTAGCACATTGAATGTCTCTGAGTTGGCTGCTAATAACAACAGCACCTCGGGATGGCGGGGCCGTTCTGATCAGCCTGACGACGGCTTAACGTTTGACCTTGGGACACAATATTAAGCTATTGTGGAGACGGATGTCAGACTCGCGACACAAACTTGAGCTCATAATGGTGGAAGCACGCACGTGCAAATCCACATACAAATATTCATAAGATACAGCCGGGTCCAATCCTGCTTATTGGGGAGACCTAAACTACATGTGCGGACTAACGATCGGGCGATAGATTGTGGATAATTTATTGAGTCTTAAACATGGCCCGCATTTTCTTTGACTCAAAGTGCAGTAATCTGCCTAATTTATTCACAGGCATTCACAGTTTCAAAAATAGCTCATCTCGAATGACTGAATATAAACCCTTTAATTACGGTTTTGACAATGTTTCAGTAAACCCATACCACGAGACAAAGAGAACGCACTTTAAAGAAAAAAAAAAACACTAAATTTTCACTTCCTTCGGACTGAACCTTACAGTAGCTATTTGGCAACTTTGTTGTCTACACTGTGCTCTTCAAGTCCCTGGTGATAATTATTTGATCTTGTTTAGTTCATTATTCATCTTATGGGAACCTGCTGTGGCTTGTGTATAAATGCCATATGAAAGCATTGTGATCTGAGGATGCAGCTTCACTTTTATCCTCATTCCCCAAACAGATCAATTAGTAAAACTAAACAGTAAATTATTAATCGCATTGCTTTGTGTCCCGGTTTCATCAGCATTAGAAAAACAGTTCGTTAGTGCAGGAAACGGGCAAGTGATTGAGTGGAGATGAAAACCGAAGTGATGCGGCGAGGGCTTCGGAGGGGCGGAACGAGCCGAGCTGTCCGTGACGTCGCCGCACCTGCGCCAAACGGGGTCAATCTCGGTTTCAAAGTCGGCGGTGACATATGCTGCCCGGTGGGGGCTTGGCGTTCGTGGAAATGGCGGGACACGCCCTGCAATCAAATGATATTTTGCATGGAATATTCAAATGAGGCTCCTTCGCACGTTTCAAATGAGTCCCTTATTTGTCAGGAGACGGCCAGGTATATAAACTTCTTTTTTTTTCTTTTCCCCCGAATAAAATCTGAATTCACAGGTCCTCTCAGGGGCAGCGGATTGCTCCACTGTTCTGAGTTGAGCAATTTGAATAAATTATTCGAAGGAGGGGGGCGACTGGCGATAGAAAGAGAAAGAGAGGGGCGAGAAAAAGGACTCGGTGGTTCATTTTGCACGAAATTATATTTTTGCTGGAAAGGTTAATTTTGAAGGGAGTTTTGAATGGCTGGGAACGCTGCAGTCGCTGGATGGTGTTGCTGGAGGTGGCTGCAGTTATTAAAAGCGATTGCGTTTCCTGCCGGATCTCTCCAGAGAGAAGAATCAGTGGAGATGTTAAACCTTGCTTGACACCCCAGTTGGATAATTGTGGGTGTGGAAGCTAATCAGAAGAACATGTCTCCTCGATTTAAATCTTGTCAGTTAGTCGAGATTAGACCCTCCCGTATTGGGAACCATTAGCTTTGTTGCATGTCAATGTGCTGGAGAAAGCTGTCGGCAAGGTCCGGCTACAAGGGTAAAAGACGAGCTCTCGGGTTAAGGCAGATGTATTCGAGAGCGCTATGGATTTTTTCTTTTTTTTTACCACAGAAATACATACCTTCCCTGTGTGATATTATGCAGTGTTTGAAATGGCATTTGTTACCATTGACCCAAGTGTGAGCCTGAGAAAAAGAACACAAAGAAGGATTTGTTCTGATTCTTCCTCTAAAAAAATATTTCCATACACTGAATTTTGATGTCCAAAAAAGGTTAAAAAAGACATAATTTGATGCACTGAATATCGATGTGCAACGCATTAAACATCGCTGAGCAAAACAACAACAACAACGTGAAAACTAAAAATCCATTATTTATACATTGAATCTATCTATCTATCTATCTATCTATCTATCTATCTATCTATCTATCTATCTATCTATCTATCTATCTATCTATCTATCTATCTATCTATCTATCTATCTATCTATCTATCTATCTATCTATCTATCTATCAGGTGCAAAAAGCATGGATTAAAAAATATCCATAATTTTACATTAAATATGGAAAAATAATCAGATGGCTTTAAATATGAAACATTTCCCAGGAAACGTTCATATTTTAGTCGTGTCCAGACTTCAAAAATGCACATATGTATTTCCGTTCAAAGATATTAAATTACAGCACAGCACTCGCTTGAGTGTGATCATGAAATCCATACATTGACAGCATAAACGGCCAATAATCTTTGACAGCGTGATCTCATTAATAAAGCGAGGGTATAAATTTTGCCCAGTTTGAAAGGACGACTAATTCAAGAATGTGCAGTGAATTTTATAGCCGCAGTCTGGCTGGCCGAGGGCCAGGCCTTTGCATTCCCCCTCACGGTAAATATTTGTAACAGATTTCTCGCTGCAGGACAAAAGCTTCTTTCAGCGAGCGGCTGCCTCAGCCTCGCGGCGAACGCTGGGTCAGGCCAAATAAACAACACAGCTGTGCCAAGTTCACCGGCCCTGCTGATTTCTGCGTTGGGCGGCTGCATACCAGCACTACTCCTCATCACACCGGCCTGAGTGCTGACAGATGTTCTTGCCTCGCCTCGCTTTTTACTCCCCTCCCTCCTTGCAGATGACACACACATCCCACATATGCAACTGTCAGACTTGAGTTTTGCATTTTAAAAGTCAAAACACATTCCTGGTCTTTTTGTGATCAACTCATCAGTGCACATTATTCCAAAGAAAAGAAAAGCTGTGCCAAATTTGACGTTCTAACTTAACAAATGCAGGCTACTGGATAATGTTAACAGAGGCAAATTGATATTTAGACATGGTTTCAGCAAACATCTGTTACAGAATGTTGCCTTTTTGTTATCCAAGTAATTTGTGATGGCATTCCTGTAGCTCAAACAAACGCTAGCAATGCCAAGGACACGGGTTTAATTCTGGGAATGCATGAACTGATAAAATGCATGCTTCAGCTAAAAGTATTAGCCTATAAATATATAAAAGTATGGATATTTTAATATTTTAAATATTTTTTTAGGGCTGTCAAACGATTAATCGCGATTAATCGCATCCAAAATAAAAGTTTGTGTTTACGTAATATATGTGGGTGCACTGTGTATAATTATTTTATATATATAAATACACACACATGCTTGTATATATTTAAGAAATATTTTCATGTATATACTGTATATAGATTTTTATTTAATTTATATTATATTATATATAAATTTAAATATTTTATAAATATTAGTTTTTTTTCTTAAATATACATGCATGTGTGTGTATTTATATCTACAAAATAATTATACACAGTGCACCCACATATATTATGTAAACACAAACTTTTATTTTGGAAGCGATTAATCGCGACTAATCACATTCGCGTTTGACAGCCCTAATTTTTTTCCTCACTGACTATTCCGATATCATATAAATTCATCATAATACAAGGTTACACTTTATTTTGACTAATACTCTAATGAGTTAGTTAACATGTAGTTGCAAAGTTACTTATAGTAAAATGACTAAAGTGGACCATCACAATAAAGTGTTATCTACTATAAAAGTTACATGGGATCGTGCTACAAAACAATATAGCAAATCTCTCTTTTAAAGTTTTTCCTGTAGCTACAAATGAACCTGTAATTTTACCTAAAAACAGACATCACACACACACACACGGCGAGAGCGAGAGAGTTACGCCCTCCGATTAGACGGATCAAAGCTGCATCTGCTGTGAGGCTGAATTGGTTCAAGGCCTTTGGGCTCTAAAGCTGTTTATAAACAGTTGTTTTTGGCTGTTGAGCTGGATCATGGACAAATCCACGCGCCACGAGAGGCGGCAGCAACAGGCGAGAGTGGCGGAGCGAAACCGACCCATAACCGCACGCGTTAACACCCCTCTGAGTGAAGCTGAGCCTGTGGCCAAAAAAAAAAAAAAACATTTTCTATTACTAGAAGCTCAATCTATTCAATTCAGCAGCCTAGACAGGATAACACGGCTGTTTGTGTGTTGCATGTGTGTGGTGAGGGATAATAATCATTTGTGTTATATTCATCATTTCAATAAAGATATGCAGTCTCATTCCAGGTATAATGAATCACTGAAATTATCAATTTAAAAATAAATATGGAGATTATTTTGCCCCAGCAATATGTCACAGAGCTAAAATCATTAAATGTTGTCAGGGGCCATGTTGCAGTTTTATTTAGGAGTTTTAATAGTCATTGAAGCATTAATTATTGATAAGCCCCACGATTGATTGGCTGACTAGATAATGTAATTGAAAAATGAAAATCATCACAGTAAGTGTCTGGAGTACTGAAATCGACAGTGTGTGTGTGTATCTTAGGGGATCACCCTATGTAGGATTTCATCATTACTGCCAGACTATAAAAGTAGTGCTGTGATTAAAAAAAGCTGATTGATTCGGCTCTCATTGGAATTAGCCGTCCATGCTTTGTCTAGGGGCCCAGTCTGAGTGTGTGTGTGTGTGTGATAAAGAGACGGGATGTGTGTGTGTGCGGGGGAAACACAGCTGTCTGTACGTTCATGTCGTCAAAAGGTGGCCCCACTCCCTCACATTTTATTCTTGCAGCGTCTCTCCCGAACACAGTCTGCTGTGCTAAAGATATCATTGCCCCACACACACACACACACACACATTGATTTTACTATCTGCTGCAATGAGTGATCATCCCCGTCCAATTCCACAACCCAAAGATGAGTTCAATATCCATACAGAATCTGAAAATATATTTCATTAGGAATTGAAAATATGATATATAAATTCAGAAAGAACAAAGGTCACACCATTATCTACTTTGACAAAAATCTTTAAAATACCTTTATAATCATCAAAAAAAGGGAAATAGATTTGAAAATAAAAATCATAGAGATGGTTATTTTTTTTTCTTACAATATTAAAATATAAAAGATAAAATAAGTCAATAAATTAAAATATTTTGCATTGAACATTTTCATGTTATAAATATGCTAAATATCAGTGGTTGTTAACTAGTGGGATCTGAAAAAAAATGATGTACAGTAATATTAATGCATTTTATTGTATTTTTTTTAGAGCTGGGAAACGATTAATCGCGATTAATCGCATCCAAAATAAAAGTTTGTGTTTCCATAATATATGTGTGTGTAGTGTGTATAATTATTTTGTACATATAAACACACACACATGCATGTAAACATTTAAGAAATATTTGCATGTATGTATATACTACAAAATTAATATTATACATAAATATAAATATTTGATATATTAATAACACATTTTTCTTAAATATATACAAAATAATTATACACACTACACACACATATATTATCTAAACACAAACTTTTATTTTGGATGCGATTAATCGTAATCGTAATCGCCCTAATATTTTTGTTTACATTTTTATGGTAAATAATTCAGTGTTGGGTCGTCACTTGACCAAGAAAAACTCTTATTTAAGATATATTTCATTAACCACCACCTACATCTAACATACTGTAATCTTAAAAAAAAAAAATACACAACCTAAAAAGATAAGAAGTACACTCCTGATTAACACGCACAGCAGTTTGCCACACTAACCTATTTTAACATTCTGCCATCATCACATTCAAAGGACATTAACGCAACTTTCCTTAACTTCCCGAGCGCCAAGAAAGACAGAGGGAGGGCGGGTGGTACAACGTCTTACATACACAAGCAGGAAGACGAGGTAGTGTTTCCTTTGTGCTCGGCGCAGAGGGGCTGATGTGTGTTAATCGGCAGCCCTCTTGCCCTGCCTGGGTGTTAATTCAGCAAGCTGTTAAAGAGAGCTGTAGATTAACAGATAAAGGTGCTGTGCGTCGGGGTCAGGCTGATATGGACTCCCGGTCTACCCGCCGCTTGTCAGATGCCTGCGTGGATTAACACCGAAGCTTCCTGCTCTCTCCCTCCCGTTGTCGCGAGGTCAGAGGTCGACCGTTTAGCCCTATCCTTAGGCCCTCAATGAGAGGCGATCTGCATACAGGCGATTCGGAACGGGGCCGGGAGGGGAGAGATGCAGCCGTGAGGGATCACGGAGGCATAAATTCAGAGGGTTTTATTTTGTAAATGCCGCAGATGTCTCCGTTAGGACGGAATCACGAAAACGTACGGGGAAAGAGATCACACTTTTCGAGGAATGTGTCGTAATGGAGGGGAAAGAACTGAAAAAAGCTGGAGGAAAACGTGGGAAAAATGAAATATGTGGAACATGAAACTCTGCAAATTTGACTTATAACAAGCAAAATTACACCCGCTGTCATTTAAATTATGGCTGCCCTCTATAAAGGTGTCTTTTAGGTGCATTAATTGAATTCGGCAGTATTTTCCAATAATAATCTGTAAAGTTCATCCGTCCATCGCTCACAGGATCCCTGCTGTGTGCGCGAGGAGGACGTATCTATTTCAGTGGCTTAATTTATTTTCATGATTCGCTGATAATGACTGCCATGCAGGCTGTACATCAGAATTAACCTTCATTTCACTGAGGTATATTACGATGACAGTCTCCGACACATTTCACCTACACAAAGGGCATTCTCTCTCTCTCTCTCTCTCTCTCTCTCTCTCTCTCTCTCTCCTGGCTTTATAATCATCCACGGCAGACGAAGATTGTTTGATAGCCGATTAATTTTCATAGGAAATCAAGTGGCCAGCTCTCCCAAAAGGCACACATGCAATGTGCTTGCTGCTTTTTTCCCCAGCAATTAGCCATTTTATGCTTTCCTTTTAAAAATCTATTTTTTAATTTCTTTTTTTATATATATTATTATTATTTTTGCAATTATTACAAATAAGAACCCCGCTCTGCAAATTATTTTCAGCGCTCCCGACATAACAGAAGAGATGTAAATTAATCAGGCACATCAAGCACGGGAGCTTTCTAATTTCTATGCAAACCATTAAGTGTCAGATATGAATTTCACCATTTGCTATGGTCTCAGTCAAAGGATTTCATTAGGGGGCTGACGTCACGTTTGAGGCACGATCCGGATCATTCCTGTCCTATTTTTTCCCTCATGAGCTCTTTGTTCTTCTAGCCTTTGTGGGATCTTTGCACTAAAAAGGACTATGCAAATTACAATAATAGATTTCGCTAAGCGCCACGGCAATGGTGTGATAGCCTATTTAGGAGAAAACCAAAGCAATATTCAATTTATGGTATTAACCCAGGCACATGCAAAGGTTGCCAAAAAAGTGATTAAGAAATTACAAAATTGGTCCAAACCGCTTGCAGTCTCTCTCTCTCTCTCTCTGTGTCTGTCTGTCTCTCCTCCTCCCCTCCCCGCCTCGTTCGTTCGTCCGCACACAATGACATGGCAAACATAATGAGGGTGGACTGGTAATTAGAATGTTCTGGAGAGCTGGAATAGTGAGCTTACCCAGGGCTACGCTGACGCTGAGAGGTGAAAACTACAGTGAGGTCTGGAGGTTACTGTCAGGAGTCCAGCCAGACCCGTATGGATCACAAGACTGCTGATATAGAAAATTAGTTCATTATTCATATTCTTGTGCAGGAGAAATGAAACGGTGCTGTTTATATAATAAAATGCACAACAAATAAAAAAAATATATAAATAATTTACAAATAATTTATTATTATTTACATTATAAAACATATATTAAACATTTCATTTTTAAAACTATATCATTTAATGTAATATTTTTTTGTGAATTATTAATATAAGTAGCAATAATAATAATAATTCTCTGGATAGCTTATATATTTATTTATTAGGGCTGTGCAAAAATTAATTGCGATAAATCGCATCGAAAATAAAAGTCTGTGTTTACATAATATATTTGTGTGTGCTGTATATAATTATTTTGTATATATATATAAATAACTATGTATGCATGTATATATTTAAGAATTATTTGCGCTTAAATTCTGTATATATATATATATATATATAAATACATAATCTATATTATATAAATATAAATATTTTATATATGAATAACACATTTTCTTAAATATATGCATGCATGTGTGTGTATTTATATATACAAAATAATTATATACAGCACACACAAATATATTATGTAAACACAGACTTTTATTTTGGATGCGATTAATCGCAATTAATTTTTGCACAGCCCTATTATTTATTTATTTATTTATATATAGTAAAAGTGTACTTATTACTGTTGTCCATTTCTTTATTCCACTAGTTTTCACTATTTCTATTCATATTTTTGCCTTCAAAAGTACATTTGAAATGGTTCCGTAGTAAGGCAAATCATTTTTAATACATAATTCACAAGGTCATAAAAGCTATAAGCAAAATATTTATAGAAATAATAATTTGCAAATGATCATTTAAATAGTTTTAGACGAAGCACGTCAAACTGCAGGACAGGTCAACTTTACCTGTCGTCCTAAACGATTTGATATCCTATCAAAATTAAGGGTTATTTTTCTTTTTATTATTGTGTACACAGAGGAGAAAAAACAGGATAAGGACAGCAAGCGTACCAGATTCAAACCTGGTGAGTGCCACAGCTCAACATGTCTGGACCGTGTGCTAACTACAAAGCCACAGCTCTGGCGATGAAGGGCTAATTGGACTGGTTCTCACAGTATCTGGTGGTTTACACAGAGACCCTGCAGGAAGAGCCGTGAGATGAAATGTCCCTCTAGCGCATCTCCACGAGCCTACAAATAAATATAATCAATCCTACATTTACATACAAATAGGCTCCTTAGCCCTCTTCATACTGATCTGACGGCCGTCCACACGGGAGCAAATATATTCACTCTACACGCCAATTTCATATTTATCATCCAATGGCTTATTGATTGTTTCTTGCTTCTTCAAAGAAATGTTCCCCTTCGTTTTATTAGTGGATATTGAGGGGCATGTTTAGCAGATACGGCTCGTGTGTTTCATCATTTCCTGGCGGGCGAGATTATGACTATTGACATTGTCACTTCTCTCGGCACTTATCGTTGCTTACCGGTGGCTATCAGAGCATCGGCGCGCCACTTAAAAGCCGTAAACCGGAGGAGCGTGCGTGCGTCTAATATGCCTCATTCGCTTTGTGTCAAACTGACAGCCCACCACGCTTAAATAGATGTCAATCCCAACACAGGACAAATATCCATCGCGGCAAGCGTGACCGACGCAGTATGTTAACACCGCGGCCCTATACGCAGATACATTATGCATCTACCAGTAAGCGCTCTCGAACGGCCACTTCACACGTACACTCTAAAAAATGCTGGGTTGTTTTAACCCAACGTTGGGTCAAATATGGACTAACCCAGCAGTTGGGTTAAATTTTTACATTACATTTTTAACCCAACATTTCGGGTTTGTCCATATTTGACCCAACGTTGGGTTAAAACAACCCAGCATTTTTTAGAGTGTATAATAATAACACGCGAGGTATCACTTCCTGCGACGCAGACGATACCAAGTCACACCGAGGCAACTGTCGTGGTGAGAAATGCAACTTCCACCCCCGTCGTAATTAAAGTGTCAGAACGCGGCCGGCCTCGCAGACAATAACCCTGCTAGGTTTAATTTGAATAGGCAATCTCTGCTTTGGCTATGCATTAAGAGAAACATCTGAGATATTGCTCTATTAACTGTTTCACTCACCCAGCGCTGGCCTTTTAATTAGAGTTTAATAGCAGTTATTAACTCATTACAGGGCATAGGGGGAGCATTCGTAGCTACTGTGACCTCTAGCAAAGTTGACACTTCAATGGTAGAATATTTCCAGAAAATTCATTCATTTAATTGTGACCTATGCAAATGGGGAGTTCGTCATTACAACCCAGCTGCAATAATTAACTAGAGTGCCTCAAATTAAAATATAAATGGAGGGATTGTGTGTCAGCCATGGCATGAAAAAAGAAAGGAAATTGTTTGAATCGAATTGTTTTAAACGATCTCGGCACTGTTGGCAAAAGCCGCATCCTTTATTTTGCAAATGGGAGAGGTGTCAGACCATCCAAGATGATATGCGACACTCGGCGTGAGTTTCTACAGATGCACGCTACACACATTCCAAAACACACACACACCATAAACAAACTCTCACCCTCGTTTCACACATTGGAACGAGGAGTTTCAACACGTGCCATATCACATGTCGGCACTCGGGGATCTTGTGAACAAACTCGTTACGACTTTTCACATTTAATTTGTTTGCTCGAAGACACTAAGTGGTTTATTGACACATCAGAGTTGACACACCACTGCTGTCATGTGACGCAACAAAACAACGCATTTGCAGTCAAATGCAAATATATGAGGAATATTCCAGGTCCAAACAAACTGAAAGGTCGAAGGTCAAAGAAACCTCACAGTTAGCATCTAGAGGTGCATTACAGGAATGATACTTTCCAAGATAATGAAAGTTCAGTGCCAGAGGAATGCTCTGAAATTATAATTCTGGGAAGGCTTGTCAAGAAAGTCAATGCATGTTAATAATAAAAGCAAAAAGTAGCATTGCAATTCGCCACAAATATAAAGTTACAAGTTATAATCAAAATAAGATACATTTAAATCACTAAAGGCATAGATGCAGTAGTCAATATCTATCCCTGCTTATTAAGCAAGCAAAAAGACTTGCTTTAAGTTTTACGATACTCATCAGATCGAATGTGTCTACAGCTGAGATTTCAGTCTTCCCATCCTCCCCACACACACACACACACACACACACCATTTTCATTTATAATGCCCCCTTCAAATCGCCTGAAGGAAAAGTTTGATTCAAACAGGGGAGGAAAAAAACACCTCACAAATTAACAAAACTGTCACTCAGGAATTACAGCGGGCTGAACGCTGCAAAATGCATTCTTTGAAGTCCTCATTTCAGCAAAATTATATGAAAAAAAAAAAAACTTTATATCTAATTAAAATGATAACTGTATTCTCATTTTTCAAACTCTCCATATCCTGAGGGCCAATTGGGATGAGTGTTTTTTTTTTTTTTTTTTTTTTGCCATCTCTTCACCGCTGCGGCGTGCTGAACTGCTCCTACAGCAGGATCACATCATTACCATCTCCCCAGCTGAGTCGCCAGCAACCATTATCAGGCAGCATTATTAATCTTCTTGTCTTATCAACTTGCAAATCACAAACCATTGAGCCTTATGGCGTGGTTTTGGGTCCACTGTTATTCATTTTGTAGGTCTACCTAGCCTCCAAGTCCTCTTAATCACCTGACGATTGTCAGTCTCTTCCTTTTGCCCTGCCCCTGGTGGCCTCAAAAAAAAGAAGTCTTTTAGCCCCGCTCCCTTTATTTCTCCCCCTTTTTTTCCGAGGGTCCCTGCTTTTGAAGCGACGAGACAGTGAAGAGGATAATTTTCATTAATAGAAGAGAATTAACATCCCACTGCCATGAGATGACCTCTTTCCCTGACATGTATGTCTAAGTCATTCTTGTCATTTTTTTTTCTTTGCTATTAACTTTCTTGGAAGAAGGAAACGACAGCAGAATATAGGAGTGATAGAGAAGGGGAAAAACGGAGGGAGAGAGAGAAAGGACAAGTTTCTTTAAAACTAGATTCACTGAGCCTCATTTCTTCGCTCTGGAATCACTTTGCTTTTCTTAGTACTGAAAAATCCATAATATTGAGAGAGAAAATGTGTGCTTGCCTTTGTATGCGTTTGGCTGGAGTTTCCTTTTTTAAAAACCATGCCTGAATTTGTCCCTTATTTTTAATTCAAGCTTTGTGTGAGATGTAACTCGGTATGAAACTCGGACGGACCAAATTAGCCAGTTCAGATTTCTTTGATATTTCAAGTAAGAAATTCATCTCAATTCACTTTCTGAGCACTCCATTTCATCTTTGAAGTCACACAGCGTTTAAGTGGACACTTGCGTTCCCACTCCCACACAAAGGCACGGCTAAACGCACGCGTCCGCACGCTGAGATTTCAACTTTTTTTCATGGGATACAAGGCGAAATGTGTTAACGGTGCAATGCGGGGAGCAGATAATAATTTCCATGCTTCTCAAATCAATTCTGTGAGCTTCATCTAACTCCTATCAAACCTTTGCGTAAAATCCCAGCCCAGTTACACCTCCCGAGCACTTATAAATAATGAAAACTCGTTTGAGAGGGAAAAGACCGCTTAGGGACAAAATGTTGATTATAAAAGTGTCTTTTATCCTTCAGTTCCCATCTTTCTGAAGATGCAAAGACTCCAGGCAAACAAAGCAGAGCGGAGGAGCCACATCCGACCAAAAATTAATTTTGATGTGAAAAGTGCTGACGTTCACGAGACAGACGGACAGGTGGTATTTAGATTGGAGCAGTGAGATTTAAATAGGCCTGACTCTTTGACTGAGATAACTTGTGTGTGTATTTGTCCTTGCTCTTACCTTCTGAGTATCAAGACATCTGTTCTCGAGGATCTGCTACGGCCGCTGAATCGAGTGTCAGAAACGAGATGTTCCCTGCACAAGACGTTGGCTGCACATCTAGTTACTTGTGGTGGTTTGGGTGGAGAGTTATTTGGGGTCAGTTTGTGAGCTAGACGAAGATCTGAGACTTCTGTGGAAAGAAAAAAATATATATATCTCAGTATCTTCAAAAGCATGTTTTCCTATTTTATTCATGCCGCTGTGATGCAGCAGCAAATTCAAGAGCAATTAGAGGCGGTTTCATGTCACTCCATAAATTGCAGCAAATCGATGTCAAGCAGAAGACAAACACAAGCAGAGTTATAGTTCGTTTTTAGTTTTAGTTTGATTCAGCCATGATTTTGATAGTTACAGTTTAGTGTTAACTTTTTCAGGGTCAGAAATGAATGGGGGCAAAATCTGATCTGATTCCGAATATGATTCTAAGTTCTAAGTATAAATTCATGCATAAGTGTAGTTTGCAATTAACTCGAATCTGAATTAAACAAACACTCTCTTATTCTAAAGAACAGCCGAGAGAAAACACGAAGCGGTGATCTTTTTTTGTTGCAAATATTTACAGTAGGAAATGGTCCGAGATGTAAATCTTTGTTTTAAAGTTTTAGGTTTTAGTTTGCAATTAATAACCCTGGACAGAAGAAGAGAGACATGGAGCATGAAGAGTGTCTGTATCCTTTGGTGATCCCCCCAGTCTAAAATTGAAACACAAACACGGCACCTAAACACGCTCATGTGCAAGTTCCTTCAAAGCCTTGTGGCGGTCAAGTTTTCCACATGCATAAATACGTGGATAAAAACAGGCGAGGATGACACTGGATCCATGGTTTAGAGCCGGCAGGAGCAGAAACCCACTCCTCTCCTCCGGTGAGGATTTTCTCAAGGCCCCTGGCAGGTCAAGCGACAAATTGCAGCCTGAGGTGATGGAAGGTTCTTGGGCAGCGCGGATGAGCTGTCAGTGGCCATCTCTCAGAGGATCAGCTCCTAGATCAGGCCACGTTCCTGAGGGGGTTTCGAAAGCAAAAGTACTCAGAGTTTCACTTCTCTATGCTAATCCAGTCCTTAAAGGACCGTAGTTAGCGTTCTCGGGCCGGACTTTCGGGCTGCAGACCGGTTGATGGGGATGGGGATTGGAGGTGGGGGGCAGGACTGAGGCCTCCCAACCCCAAAGGCTGCTCTAGGGTGGGTGCCTAGGGCTATTGCTTGCAAATCAGCACATTTTCCCCAATCAAAGCAAATAGAGGAGGCCCACTGAGCTTCTTAAGAGAGTGAATTATTCACAGTCAAAAAGGTCGCCACAAACTAACTTCTCTGAAATGAAGCGAACCCGCACTTCTTGGGCCCGCTTCTCGAAAAGTACATTTCAATCTTTAATGGTTTGAGAGAAGGGGAAAGAGGAGGGGAAAAGAAGCAAAGAAAAAACTGCAAATGGAGAGAGTAAGAGCAAAATGTGATCAAAGTGATTTTCAAATTTGCAGATTTATGCACTTCGAAATATTAATGATAGATTTATTAAGAGCGGACCCCGGCTACACCCTCGCTGGCTGGGTAATTAAGTTTGCTCTCCACCTTGATGGTGAAATCCACAGTAAGTGAACTTTTGATGATGTAAACTAGTTTAAAACGGTTTCTGATCACCCACATTCCGAAAAGGCGGAAATCAAATGTGTTCATTTAAATTAAATTAGTGGTCCTCACTGAACTTTTAAAGGCGTCGTAGCTAAAACTATTATAACTCTACCGCTGGCTGGGGATGAAGACCAGTGTGCGTTTGTACATTGGTAAAATATAAAATAGAACAATTGATGTCAGAGCTGTGGTGCTTTAAAACTTTTCCTGATCCATTTCTTCAGCCAAAATTCTCAGAAAAAGTGACAATTAAAGTGAAATTATAATATACTAAGTCACATTTTTTTAATCAAAATTGACTCTGAAACTTTTTGAAAATGTGGTGGAAATGGGTTTCCATAATGTAAAGACTCAAATTCAATAAAAGTTGAAATTATGAGATACTAAGTCATAATTATGAAAAATTGTAATGTCATAATTTGCTTCATAATTTAGACAATTTGATCTCATAATTTGGCATTTGAACTCATAATCACGACTTAAAGACTGCCATAATTTTATCTTTATCTCATAACAATGAGTCTTGAGTGTGTGAGAGAACATTGTGCTTGGTAAATTTTTCGTCTTCAAACCAAACTTTGGTCAAATCCCGTCTGGCTAGCGCTTCCCATTATGTTTACGCATTAGGTCAGTAGGCGATGAGAAGACGGCCTTTTGTGGCTGTTGAACGCATTTGACCACATTCTGGTCGAATGCTTTTTCGACTATGTCTGGAAGTGGACAAGCTCAAACCCTTTTAGACCCCATTTACACTTTAGAGTCGTCCACTAGTGATCCGATCGCCCAAAACGTATCTTAACAGGTGTAAACAGGGCCTATCTCATAAATGTTGACTTTTTATAATTGTTGACTTTTTGAAAATGTGTCGAAAATTGGTTTCCATAATGTAAAGACCCAAATCCCCCAAAAACTGTTTATAAAAAGTGTCCAACAAGAAAAGGAGAGCTAAATGTTTCTTTGATGGTGCCTCGGGTGATTTTGCGTCAGCTCTTGAATAATTAATCGTGTTTGAGAGTCCCAGGCTAGCGGAAAGGCCCGTGGAGAGACTCGTGGGAACGTGGATCTGGAGAGCTGGACCCATCACCACTGGCGGCACTTGTTTTCACGTTTGTTGAGGCAGCGCCGGTCTGCCCTCCGTCTTAATGAGCGTGGACGCCCGGGTGCCCACGCACCTGTGCAAGGAACAGAGGGGTTAATCCCGCGCGGTGAGCATCGAGCTGACAGAGGTAAGGTGGAGGAGAGATACAGGAGGCTGTCGTTCCCTCGGGTTTCTACCCCAGCACGCTAGAATGAGTTGTTTCAGTCACTGCTGGATACCTGACAAGCAGGCCTTCATGAATTACAAAATGAAGATTGATAATCCCTTGTCTGTTTCCTCTGTGTGTGCACAAAGAAACACGCACAGTAAGAGAAAACCGAAGAGTGATGCAAAAATCACTGTCATTTTGCCATGCAAGCTGTTCTCACTGGTTGGTACTTTCTATTAAATGTCCTTAAAGGAATGTTTCGAGTTCAATAGGTTCAAGCTCTACTGAAAGCATAATGTTGATCATCATAGTAAATAACTCATCCCTCAAGTAAAAAAGAAACTGTGGAAAGCATTTTTTGAGATGTACACTAGTCCTGTTTCACAGACAGGGCTTATATTAAGGCCTTAGTTCAATTAGGATATTTAATTAGCTTTTATAAATGTGCCTTAGAAAAAAACAATACTGATGTGCATCTTGAGACAAAATAAAGGCTTTAAGATATTTAGGTGCAAGTTGATTTCACGTAACATGCATTTTAGTCTTGGGACTAGGCTTTAGCCTTGCCTGTAAAACCGAAAGATAAAGTTAAAAAATATATAAGTCTGAGTTTTTGCACAAGTCTTGTGGATATATTTTGAAAACGGTGTCTACTTTAACATTTATTCATCGCTTGCACAGAATCCAGTACATTTCTTTAATTAATGAAATGAAAATCGGCTCAAGGAAAACTAGTCAATCAGTCAACTCGTCCCAGGTGTGAGTGAAATAAGCTGAAACCATCATTTTTTCTTGCATTCTGAGCCGTTTAATCTGAAGTCCCGTGCCGTGCAGCAGTCAACTATCAACTGCAGTGGGATAAAAATTCAAAACACGAGGTTTGACGAGAGTGATGGACCAGTGGCTAAAATTGTTAAGGGGTGGAAGAAGATGTTTCTCTGCTGGTGTCAGCAGAAGTTTGCGGTGCGTGGAGGAAGGCAGAGAAGCAGAGGAAGATGCACTTGCCAATGGAGTCACAGCGAGACAGGGAAAAAAAAAACAAGTGCCACTGTTTGGGAAAGCTTGTTACACTCCAACAGAAAAGTCTCTCTCTCTCTCAAACACACGGACTGTCAGGCAAGGATTTTTCCTCCTCTACCAGAACCTATATTTTCATATTAACATTTCATTTACAGTGCCATTGTGCCACATTTTTTTTCCCAATTCATTTTACAGTGACACAAAACAAGTCGGCAAGGAAAACCGATAATAAATAAATAAGTGGATAAAAAACAAGACGCCGCAAAGTCACAGCACGACGCAAAATAAAAACCCTGGAACGCATCCATATCAATTTCACCCCTCCAGCCTACCGAGAGAATTCCGAGGGAGATAAATAAAGAACATTTAACTGCTCTCCTTTCCCGCGTTGCCTCTGGCCGTGTTAAATTCAGGGCACTTTGGAGGAAGAGATTGATGCTTTCCTATCTGATGCGTTACAAATGTCTGGAGGGATCCCGCTGTCCTGACTCTTTAAAAACCTGCACATCAGCATAACCGCCACGGCCACACACGCACACACCCGGGAAGTTTATTGACTTGTGAAATCGCATTCAGGACAGCCTTTTATTTTTCCCAGACTATAACCTTGCCTTCTAGGTTGCTTACTCAACAGAGCTGATTATGAGGAGCCGTTACTCTCCCGTTGAAAGGTCAGAGTGGCGCTACACGCTTCCGTTTTAATATCAGCTCTCCATTACGAGCCTGCGAGCACTCTTAGGTTATTAACAAATTGGCGCCAATTGTGGGGCGTCTTTTTTTGCAGAAGGTGAGGGTTTGTTCATTGACGTGCCAATGATTTAGCTTGGAGGGCTGTTGGTGGGTATCAGGGGCGCAGACAACAACCCCCCGTGGCTTGTCAGGCGGAAAAAGACAACATGCTACATCTCGCTCCTCGTCAAATTGGCATCGCTACGTCGAGATGGTCAGCCCTGAGAAGGAGGAACACAAGTGGAAAGAAAAAGGAGCGCTTTACATATAGACACACAAGGATGACTTCAGGGCCTGTCAGAGGCAAAAAGTCAAATAGAGCTGAGTGATAGTTTCTCCGTCAGCCGGCCAAAATGCCAGATAGCATGTAAATCATGATCGGCTGACCGTTTCCCCGGCTACTTGTCAGTTTCCTGTCGGCCGTCTCCGGCTGCATGGTTTGGACAATTGTCTTCGGCTTGGAGAGAGCCTGAGATTGATGTTTATTCAAAGCGTCTCGCTTCAAGGACCGGCCAACATATTTCAGCGACGGAACCATCAGAACGGACACCTCATCATTAGTCCACCTATTCTGGGTGTAGAGGAGTTTAATATGCTCGAGGATGAGAGAGCGGAAGAGGTTGAGAGATTGTATCATTTATCTAACCCATATTTAAAGGGTTGTCGGGGAAGTTTAGTGAGCTCGGGTTCAGGGAACTAATGGCTCAGGATGTCTTAATATCTTTTTTAAGTGTTAGCATTTGCCACATTGGATTTTCACATGATCGTTTTTAATGTGCCATAAAAAGCAATCGCTCAGACCTTATGTTGCCAGTGGTGGAGCATCAACAGTGGGGCATCTCGAGTGAGGACAATTATGAAACAATGACGACTGCATAAAATTTCAGTCAGGCAATGAAAATATGTGGATAAAATCAAACCATACAATGCCCGTTGCCAGCTTGAGTTTTGGGTCAAATGTAACACTCGCCAAGTCCAAAATGCGACTTAAAATGGGCTACCAGTTGGCTGAAAACTTTATTAGATACTACAAAACAATACAATTGTTTTACTGTACGTGAATCGGATCAAACGCATACAAACTATTTAATAAAGGTGTATTAAAGATGACTACATTTTTTTTAACCTCCAGAACTCATACGAGGAATATCTCCATATAATTTCTGCAGATGATGCAGTTTTTTAAAAAGCTAAGAATGCTTGCAGGGTCAATATTAAATTAGAATTTAAATGAAAAAAAAAAACGTATTAATAAAGTAATTATTCAAAATAACATTCCATGTTGCATGAGAATTATTGACTAGTCAATTCTGTAATAGGTGTCTATAGGTAAAAATAAACAAATACATACAAAAAAAAATCTGTTTTAACCCAATCTAACTCTTGTCAAGTGAAATTCAGTCTTGTTTCCTTCTGAGACAATGGGAAATAACTTCAAACAACAGGAAATGAGACCTCATCTCACGTGAGATACCAATTTTCCATTTATTGCTAGTATTGGATCATGATGTAATGTCTTTACAGTGCTGCCAGAAGGCAATGTAAACGACATTTGGACGACGTCCCGTAAAGAGTGAATCATCCTAATGCAGAGTAGTGGCTGTGCCTCCAATGACCCGGGAACGCGTATTGACTTAACCCAGTCGTCATAGCTACCCCGCTCTATGTATATTTCCACAGGTGAGCAGTTAAAAACATGGATGGGCCAAATCCTGTCCAGAAGGAATTATCCAGACAGTCTCTTCTTTCAAAACATCCTCTCTGGTATAATCAAACCCTCGATTGAAAAAAAGAAAGAAGCCTGACACCAAAAGCAGAATCAGAAAAAAAAGTGCAAGTTTAAATAATTTTCAAAAACAGCAGGCCAATAAATTTCCAAGTAGAGGTTAATTTAGTAAGGAGAAACCCTAGCGTAATTACCCTGTCCGATTCCCCCTTGTGCCCCGGGGGCTCCAGTCAAAAATGTCATGGAGGGGAGTTATTTTTTTCCTAAAACACAGCCAAGGAAAAAAAAACTGCCTGTCCTAACAAGGCCCCGGCTAATATCACCCCCCATCATATTAGCTTTTGTCAAAGGACATTACCACATCACCCGCATCCCAACGTCGCAAATTTCGTGATCATGCACTCATGTTTTTTTTTCACTCTCTCATTCTGCGCATCGCATTGGCGAGGAAGCAATTCTATGGATGATATATTCCACTCGGGTGACAGTTTGGGCCAACAGAACTTCATTTTATTAATCAGCCAGGGCCTGCGTCAAGCACAGGTTCCTAAATCTAACCCGCCCATTACACGTGGTGCCGGGTATTCATTCTGACATGATGTGAAATGTTTAGCAGTCACACTCTTGTCTTACTGACACATGGACTGCCCACCCTGTCAGCTGACAGCACCCTCAAACACACGCACACACAATGGAAATGTTTTAATCCCCTTCTCTTCCCATGCCGGACCGAGCCGCTATCACCGCCATCCCGCACGGCACTAATTATGATCTTAATCTAGTCACATCAGTTAGATCCAAATCAAATTTCCCCAGGCTGCAGCTTCAGCCACCCAGGCAGAAAGACGACGAGCTCCCCGTCCTTTAATCAAAGTCTGATTCGAGCTATTTCAATAAGACAGAGGCAGAAATACACCACGCTGAGGCTTTTACAGCGAGAAAGAGAAAGACGACTCTTTGGTGAAACATAACAACCCCCAAAAACCCAAACAAGCCCAGAAAAACACACCCACGCACTTTTTTTGGGGCCTCTTTGGTGCGAAAACACGTTCATGTTCACTTTGTGGTCAATATGAGCTTCTATAAACAACCAGGGTAACTTTAGCGAGATGAAAGCTGCCAGTTTCTGTGACTTACCTGTACACTTAATGTTCTCTGAAGCTTTAGATCTCATCGACCGATAAAAAAACAGGGCACTCTTGAGAGAGAAAAAATAGCGGGAGATCAGATATATGAGAAAAAACTAACTAAATTCAGTACGAAAGCACTAACATCAGTTTGTTTATGTTGTCATGCTCACTCTTAACGCTATGCTAATCTGAAGTGAAATAAACAAGCTTCTGCTGATGTTGTGGTTTCATAAAAACATAATCTAGCATTGGTTGGGGAGAAAAACGCTCATTTGCACTTCAGAGGTGCAACATAACAGGCTTGGCAGGCCTTTGCTTATGTTTCATAGACTCCCCGCCTATCACTGCTAAACGCTAGAAAACTCGAGTGCGAGGACTCCAAAGCAGCCGATTAGAATTTATAAACAGTTTAACGCTGTGCGCTAAGCATTTAAACAAACATCATGAATATTTCACTATTCATAAGATTTTCCCTCTGATGCTCTAAACGCTGAATCCACAACTAAATGTAACCTGTAACATCTTGTTAGCTAATTGATTGTGACGGCTTGCTAAACACACTCAAATGCAATGCGCTCCGCTCCGACAGCACGAAACGGCAAAAGCAGATGATCTGCTCACAGCTCGCAGACTTTAGAAGGATCTACCTCTTGCAAACTAAGGCCTGCAGCAGTTTACTGTTACACATATTTACCACAGTATATGACACCAACTGGAGATACTGTTAAATCATAGAAAATGAACAAGATTGTAGGTTATCATCAGAGATAATTGACTCTCTTCACACAAAAAGGAAGATTTTCCTCAGTAAAACACTCTAACTGTGGTATTTTGTCAGAAACGTTGTAGATACATGCTAAAAATGAGGGGAGAAAGAAAATACAACACTGATCCATTTTGTACAGTGCTATTTTCATTAAAATACCACACTTTGCCTTATTATAGTTGCCAAACCATATTTCTCTGAACAATTTAAAGAGGACCTTTTGACCTTCATCTTACAAAAAATCACGGTTCGGTTCCAATGCCAGAACTTGCTTTTTTTGCTTCTTTATAGCATGGCTTTGCAGTTGGTTCCCTGCATGCTGTTAGAGGCTCAAGAACAACAAAAAACGAATGTTATACTTCTTGCTGAGGGCCTAACATTGACATACCGGCAGAGATCCATCACTCAAAGTGAACACTGTAGAGAATGTCACAACAAAACAGGACTTTTGCATCTAGAACAGGGGTCATCAACTATATTTGTCAGAGGGCCAGAATTTTACCAGTCTCCTTGGGGGCCGGACCCTTAAATAAAAATTAAATAATAGTAATCTCCTCACGTAAATGATTCGATTGCGATGTCACGTTCACCCTTGCAGGATGGCTTACCCTCCGCAGGTTCACCAATGCTGTCAAAATTATTCATTTTTTGTTTGTTTGTTGACCGAAAGGACAAAACAGAGAAAACCTAGGAAGCCGGGTGTAGTTAAAGCGCTGCCGTTACTGTTTACATTGCGTGGAATGGTGCGTTGTGATTGGTTAAGCGGATATGTCGCATTTTGCAGAAAAGGGAGACTGGCGTTTGTCGCGGTTTGGAAAGAAAGGGAGAAAACATTACATAATAACACGACGGATATCGCATTTTACGTAAAATTAAACATTGTTTTGTATCTGGTCGGTATTGAAAAGTCAGATTTTTGCAGTAACTTTAATTTTTTGGAACCACACTCTTCATATTTACTCTTTGATCCTCACAATTTTGGAATCCAGTCGCAGGCCGGATCGAACGGCTTGGCGGGCCGCCAGTTGATGATCAATGATCTAGAACATGTCCAGTGGTGTCCATCACAAATGAAAAAGAGTCTCAAAGGCTTTAATTGTGACATACACGAGCAACCTAACTGACGTTGGGCTTCATGAAATTAATGCACAAGAAAAATGTATTACTCTTCGCAACTCTGGTCTTATGACGGACTTTCTCCGCAGCAGCTGCAGTGGTAACAGTAGGATGAGCCGCTGTGTGCTGCTGCAGCAGAAAGCACTGATTGAATCAGAATGCCTACACGGGGGCTTTGTCAAGCATCTGCACCCGCCAGCTCCCCTGGGGGACGCCTCCGACCGCATCCTCCACCTGCCCAGCACAACACGCGTCTGTGTGGGCCCTCGGTTCCTCACCGGAGGGGGCCTGCACCCCTCTGCTTGGAGAGAAAGGGGGGTGGAGAGAAGGCCAGACGCTCTCGTAGGTACGATTCTCCCACCGTAACATTATGATAATGCTTTAATCGCAGCAGACAAGCAAATCACAAAGCAGGTAATTTCCTATCTGCCGTGCAAGACTGATGTAAATGCCGGTGTCTCGTACCACAGGGGGAAAGGCACGTATGGCGCTGTCTTGTTGAGATAATAGGCGGCAACTAAGCTATTTTTATACCCGTGAAATCCCGAATCTCGGCAAAACAGAGCCCCATACGCACGTTCTCGGCGGATTCTTGCGCATTTGGCCCCAATCAGTTCGTATTAAATTGTTCAAAACCGGCATTTGTCCGGTCACAAGAGAGATGGCTTTGGTGTTGTGTATGCAACGTGCATCAACATCTCCTCCCACAACAGTACTGCATGATCAAGGGAGCCACCACTCCGGCATCCCTTCCAAAACATACACAGAAATCCACAAGTCGCCTGGCACCCATCTCTGTCAGTTCGGATGCAGGGCTGAGCTCTTGTTATTTCAGTCTTTGTGTTGTGCGGTAGTGTGTTTACAGCACACAGGCCTTGTTTCCTCCCTCAGAGAACTGCGAAGTGATGAATAAGTAACAGTGTGTCTCCATGTGGCCGGCCCTCTCTTCATCCCTGCGAGTTCCACGAGCTCCCCTGGCAGCAGAAGACGCTCCGCAGAGGCTGCCGGCTTTCCGGAATGCTCTCTGAGGGTCTGGGGACAAACATGCAGCAGAGAGAGAGGGGAAAAACAGCTCTTTATCCCAGACATCAGTGGGAATATGTAGAGACGGAGGAGGGGGTGGAAGTGCTACACTCTAGCAGGAAAGGGAATGCATTATGGAAGTGTCAACTCTCCTGAGGAGACACTCCAGCGCCGGAGGAGGAACTTATTAACCCTTAGCCTGCTAATTAAACAGCTCCAACACTGAGTCAAATGCCATTTCATTTCCTTTAACTGCGAAGAGGGGACTGTAAATACTAACAATGTTTTTGTGTTCACGTGGGCAGGGGGAGTCCGTGTATATTTGGCTCGCAAAATAATCATAGAAGGAGCTGTTGCCAGACGGAGTTGCAGGCCATGGTTGTGCACCATTTAGAATGGAGTTGAAAATTCCAAATTCTGAATTGTGGTTGCAAACAAGCTGATGAATTCCAAAAGAAATGCTTGTTATTTGGTAACGCTTCCTTTTACAGTACAGTACTTACTGTGTACTTACCTAGAAAGTACTGGCAAATATAAGGTAAGTACATGGAACAGGGGTAGGTTCAGGGTTAGTACTAGTTATTACCAAGTAATTGTAGTTACTAAAATAAGTACATAGTATTTACATGGGTAACTGGACTGTAAAAGGAAGCGTTACCTGTTTATTTTTGAACTAAAAATGCAAACTTGTTGGGTTGTCAAAGTCTTGCATGAACGGTTTCCAAAAGAAGCCTGACAGACAGATAGACAGATGTTCAACCTCTTGTGTTTTGAGGCCGATTCAATTCACATTCCAACTCGTGAATTGAAAAGGAGCCAATTCTTCAATTGCGAATTTTACACCACCCGGCCGCAGGCGTTCTTCACAGAGCGTGACGTCTTCCAAGAGGGTGTTTCCTAATCGCATTGATGTGAGGAATCTAAAAAGGAGCCTTAAATCTTTAAAACAAGCACACGTAGAGAGCCGTGACTCGCTAATGGCGTGTAATGCCTTTTGTTGTCGAAATGAGAGCAATTCATATCGCCGCTAAAAACAATGCATCAATTAAGCAATTAGCCGCGAACAAACTGGGCAGCTATCCAAGCCACCCAATAAGGCACTGTGCCAAGGGGCTTGTACCATTCATTATGAACATCACAGAGCAGAGGGTTGCCTTTCATTCACAGAGTGGAGGCATTTGTCTGCCACCGAGGAGATGTTTTGTTCCACCAGATGTGCTTTTAACAGGGGCCACATGGTCGGTCAAGGCTTGGAACTATGGGGGGACACTGTGGCCTCTTCACTGAATCAGATTAATTAAGTCATCAAAGCAGCCCAGTGGCAGTCGGGCTTAATTGTGGTAATTGAGGTTAATAAGGAGCTATTATGCATTGATCACAAGCTTTGTCTCATTGAAGCTGCAAATTGTGCTTGGTTAAACACCCAGAGAGTGGAACGGCAAGCCCTGTTTCTGTGGTGCTTTTTCATTTATTCCCACCCAGGAACCCAGCCGGTCCTAAGGAACGGTCACAAATTCAAGGCATGCCAGCACCGCGTGGCCATTCTTTCGCCAAGCTATTACAATAATGCGCCCGCAGCTTAGCTGAAGGTCAATTTTATATTTGAACAAATCGCTCAGTGGAAGGTGGCCGGCCACTTAGTTCTGCTGTAGTATGAGATCTTATTAACAGCAATCTAGATGGTGGCTTTTATCCGCCTGATATTTGGATCGGACGGAATCTTAACCTTTATGCTACGGGCCGCGTTATTAATTAACACCCACCAAACCCCTTTTTCCATCTCGTTCAGCATTAGTTTATTAGGAAGTCATCACTCTGGGTGAATTTAGACGTGTCCTTCACTAAACACTTGACCGTCTTCCTTAAACAAATGTCTCCGACCCTACGACAAAAAAATACAAAAGTGACGTGGACGCCTCTGATTAACGACATGCTTTCACGTCTGGCTAATTTCACACACTTGCTTCTAAAACCCTGCAAATCATCTGCTCTGGATGCGTCTAGACGGGAACCCAAAGACAAACGAGGTATACTGTGGGTTTAACAAACGAAAAGTCCAGAAACTTCATTCAGAAACTCTAATAAGGGCTAATTCCAGCCTTAAGTTCTTGCATTAACACTGCTTTCTCCCACACAGTGGCGGCAAAAAGCTCTTCGGGAGTTAATGCAGCAAAATTATCTGCATTAAATAAAACGATGCGGCTCGTGGTCTGTCCTTTCTCACTTTTAGTGGCTTCACGCTGACTGAAGGCAAAGGCTGGAGCGCTTCATAAATTAGACGCTTATGGCTGATAAAAGGCCTGCGATGCGAACGCTTAAAGCCTTGCACGACTAATCCGATGGAAGGGCCGCCAGGCAACTGTGTACTTTCCAGCTCTGATTAATGCAGCATGATCTGTTTAGGGCAGAGCTCCACATCCTCACGGACAAAAGAGCGCAGCCCTGTATCTCTCAGCAAGTGTGTTCTGAAAAGCACATCCTGAGGGAGAAAACGAGTGCGAAGTGGTCTGTTGTGCTTGCACAGGGCTGGATTGTCCCTGTCAGGTACTTGGATGAGGGGGATGGAGAGGTTGTAATTAATCAAAGTCAGGTGTGGCTGAGCGCCTGGCCATGCAGTAGATACCTGTCCTGGAAACATTTTTTTTCTTTTCCGCTCCGTCACAATCTCTCTGTCTATCGGAGCGTGCCTCGGTCCAGTCTGATGTCAAAGTTTGTTTAGTTGCCATGAAAGCTAGTGCATGAACTTTCAAACTATGGGCAAACTGTGCGATTGGTGCCACGTTCGTGTTAAGAATACGATTTTTAAACAAATTAGCAAGTTTGTTGGTGGTCATAACATACAGTGCAGCTTTCTTTGGAAAGTGTTTTCTGATTCATGAGCAAATGAGTTTCATGAGACCGTTCTTTCAATTAATTGTTCACAAAGAAATGGCTTGAAGAATCCTTTACTGAAAGTACATCTATATCCATCAGAGCAGCTTAAAAATAAATACATAAATAGAGTAAAGCACAACAAATTAGTTTGATTTATTATCATATTTTACAAAAAAAAAAAAAGGTTTTTGGTGATTATTAGGTACTGTTCATCTATATAGAAATATATTTCAATTGTGCTTTTCAATAAAATAACCAATTTTTAGATTGGTTTTAAAATGGACTTTGATATGTTTTTTTCTCCTCTACTCTATGCCCATATAAACTCTAACAAAAAATGGGCTATATAAATACACCTGCCTTGCCGTGCCATGCCTAAATCAAAGGGACAAAATCAAAAGGAAAACAATAAAGCTAGAGTTTTCTCTCAAGTCAACACAGACCCAAATAAAACATTGCACAAACAGCCTGAAACACTATATCTAGGCCTAGTGTTGAAGACATACGATTTAAGGGAGGAGAACTGAAACTAAATCTCAGTTTTCATCTTCAGTGGAAGCATCGACAAATTAAAAATTACATCCGCCACCATATGCGCACACAAACACACGCAATGTGCTCATTAAATAGGAGAATAAGCAGATACACAGACACCTCTCGGTAAACCGAACATAACTAACAAAGAAAAGAGGCCCAAATCAATTCATTATTTTTGAACTCGACAAGGAAATGGTTTGCCAATTAGAGCGAGGTCGATAAAGCAAACCTGGAATGACATTCAGGAAGAAAAACGGAAGCTTATCACCTTGTTTAATCACACCAGTTATTCACGGCTCCGCTGGGATAGGGGGTTTAAAATAGCACTGTACATCCTCGCTTAATCCAGCATACAGGAACAGGAAAGAGCCTTAGAGAAAAACAGAATACATTTATTGGCCCTGAATGCTCTAATCGGACGATTTTGTTTTTTTTCAGAGTAAACAGCCCTAGTCAGAAACAGCTTTAAGTAGTCATTACTGCGTCCATGACCAAACAGCAGCATGGCAGCTCTAATTTTGCCCACCTGACCGCCTCTCCTGTAATTGCACTTGCGTCCATCAGACTCAACAACATGATTACACGTATGATCTGGAGTATGTTGCATGTGTTGTTGTACGAGGTGGAGTGCGGCTTAGGAGCTGTTTATCAGCCAGGGCAAGCCGTAATTATATGCTTCTGAGCGAGAACACGTCGCAGAAACAAGAACAGAGAGAGAGAGAGAGATCATACAGCACCAAAAATGAAAATGTATGTGATTTGACTCTTGATTATCTTACACTGCAACTATCTAATCAAGCCTCTCTGCTGTCAGATCTAATAACACAGTGCCGTACATTTTCTTACTGCTTGACCAAGAGCTCCAATTATTCTGATTCTGAGCGATCTACTTAAAAAATGCAAGTCTATAAATAAATGCAGCATATTGTGAAGATATTCACTGATTATTAAAGGGAGCATATCACGGAAAACAGGATTTCGACGCCTTTTTAAGAGTTTGATGTGCTAAAGTAGACATACTCTAACGTTCACAATGCAAAACTCCCTTTTCAGTCCATCTGAAGCATTTCTGAACTCTACACTGCTAAAACGGGCTGTTCAAAATATGGTATTGACATCATAAACATAAACACACTGACCTGCCCTGACTAACTGCTGTGCAAAGTGTGCTAGTACGTGCTGGTTAGATAAACAACATTAAAGTCATTTATTAAAGTGGATGACTGCAAGTTGGAAGTTGCATTATTTTACTCACACAAAAAAATTGGTTTGGTACAGTGATTTGATTCTGTACAGAACTTAAGTATGACATTGTATATTGTAGACTTCATTTAAATCTTGAAAATAAAGACTTAACTCTTGTTTGCATGTTAACACTACTGCCATTTACATAAAGAACCCTTGAATGTTCAATATTTAAGAAAGGTTTTCCATTCTTTTGTATTTAATAAAATGTTTACATTGTTTGTATTATTCCTCATAAAGAATTCAGAATATAGAATAATATAATCTTTATTGGAAATCATTAAAAGGTTTGCGGATTCATTAGTCTTCAAAAAAGAAACAACATTGAAAAGCATTTACGTGTATAAAACCCCGACTTGTACGCCTAGGGTGTTTCCACATTTTTGGAGGACACTGTATGTTAAAGCATGAAACCATGCAAGCAACTACGATTTACATAAGAGGACTTTAAAACAAAATGCAATGAAAGTGGTCAAAAATATACATTGCTAAATCAACTAATCCTACAAGATCAGACGGCATTAAGGATGACATTATTCCTATTATTAAAACTTTTCAGTGCACCATAAGGCCTTTTATTACCACCAGCAGTCTCTGACAAAAAAAAACACCTTAGTCCTTCTATATTGAGTTTCTAGCTTCAATATTGTTCTAGGAAGACACAAAGTGAGATATCTCTTTCTCTCTCGCTCGCTCTCTACAATGCAGTACCAGTGCTGGATGGGGGTCTAATAGACTCTACTGGGACCCAGCATTTAGCACTTCTGAAAGCACTGGCGGGATTCCTCTGCTCCTTCACTGGTTTTGTTTAATACACTATAATACAGTTTTATCCATGGAGGAGAGCCGTTCCATCTCTACCAGCCTCCGGCCTCTTTGATCAGCGGCTATGTCGAACATGGTACCTTCGCTTTGTGCACATTTGCCAATAGAGACCACTTCCCAAGGAGTTGTGGGTATTCTCCGTGCAGTGCTTCAAAAAAAAAAAAAAACTCCCTCAGCCACAATGATGAACTAAATGCATTACAATATGAGAGTATTAAATGCTACACGAGGCAAAACCAACAAATGAGTACCAACAGTGATCCTCGCACTTTCCCCTGAGAGGGCGGCCTTGCAATCTAAATGTTTTGAAAGCAAAGAGCAAAAACGCATTTTATGCTTGCAATGAAACAACACACATGGCCTAACTGACCTCTGTCTAATAGAGCACCAATGTAAAACAGCCACTGACCTTTAAATATTATATGCTAATAAATATCTGTGCTGAGTCCAGGATCCCCAAACATGGGATCTCAGGGTGCCATGTGGACTTTTAATAAGGCAGGTTTCTTTTTTTAAAGATCCCAATGCCAAGTAATTGATCCCAAAAGGAAGGGCTTTCACCCGCAGACCAGGGGAACGGCACTCTGTGCATTAAAGGAGTAGTTCACATTTAAAAAAACTTTTGCGGATAACTTACTCACCCCCATGTCATCCAAGATGTCCATGTCTTTCTTCAGTCGAAAAGAAATTAAGGTTTTTGATGAAAACATTCCAGGATTTTTCTCCATATAATGCACTTTACTGGTAACCAAACGGTTCAAGATCCAAATGAGAGTTTCAGTGCAATTCAAAGGGCCTTAAACGATTCCTGACGATGAATAACAATAAAAAATAACAAAGTTTAAGTTTTATAAGCTCAAATGGTCGCCTTAAAGCCCTTTGAACAATTTGCAGTTTGCACTGAAACTGTCTTTTGGACCTTGAACCATTTGGTTACCAGTGCCTTACCAGTACAAGTCCATAATATGGAGAAAAATCCTGGAATGTTTTCATCAAAAACCTTAATTTCTTATCGACTGAAGAAAGAACGACATGGATATCTTGTGAGTAAATTATCAGTAATTTAAAAAAAAAAAAGTGAATTACTCCTTTAAAGTTCAGCCACACCGCTCTTTCTCACAGGATAGACAGTGCATGAATGAAAACATCCTGAAGCTACTCCTGGTTACACCAAAACAAAAGTTAAGAAACTAACGTGGTAGAACAAAACCTGGCACTTGGGGAGATTCAAGGAGTCAGAGTCAAAGAGTCTTTTGTGGCTAAATGAAGGGTGTTTGTTTGCCGCAATCATCTCAAACTCACAAAACTCGCGGGTGCTCTCGTAAACATGTTCGCGCGCACAAACAGAAGTGGCGTCTTCTCATCTAGGACGAGAGGCGGAAATCGTTTTCCATTTCTGCAAGTCGATGCAATATCCGCACGCACAAAGAGAGATTATTCCTAAAACAATTAGTCTTCTCCTTCCCTTGTGAAGCGGAGCAATTGATCTGGTGATAAACAAGAGACTTATGGGCTATTGACTCCGGCCGGGTTTAGTGTCTGCCTAGAATTACAGCTGAATGCAATCCATAGAACATCTCAGTGAGACGACTGGACAAACAAAGAGTCAAGGCTTTTCAGGGAGGTCGGAGGCCTGTAATGACCCAGCGGCATTGTACGGGTTTAAAGAGATTGTCTGACTAAGCCAGGTTACACCAGTCAGGATTTATTACAGATGTGATGTATACTCCACAAGCTATCAATCATAAGAAATTTTGTATGAGTAATGCCAACAAGGTTGATGTAGAGGGTTGATAACCGTGTGTAGACGCTAGAGGTCATGTAGAGTCAGAGAAGATATCAGTGAAGATGGTGTGTCGCAATAAGTGACACTCCGTCATGTGGCCATCTTAATGATAAAGTATTGTTATGCTTTTATGTGTATATGAACAAACTAGAAAGAACAACTCCAAAATCATAACACTTATCATATCAAATCCCTTCATCAACCTAAAGAGATGAGACTTCAGAGAAAATGACTTCAAATGATGGCTTTCGCACGGCAGGGACACGACAGCAAAACTCAATGGAATTAATCAGTCCAGTGCCTTCGGTAATTGTAAATTCTTCCGTGCAGAATTTCGATATAAATAATATATGCCATGTACACACATCACGATGTAATCAACACTAAAGTTGGAATACAAACAACTGTCAGCCCCAGAAAGAAGAGACTCAACGCCAAGATCTATAATTGATTTATGAGAAAATAAGTTTGGCGACCATCTCCAGGGTAATCTACTTTGACTGCTGCGGGTTTCATATAATTTCATATATCTTGCCTAGGTGCTTCAAGTACATAGAAACTGCAAATAAAGCTATTAAATAAACGGTAAACACCAGAGCGGCCTGTTGGGGAATAACAAGAAGCCCTTTAATTGACAGATTTGAAATCTGAGGCCAATTCTCTCCACTTCACTGTGATTCCTGTATGCACGTTGCCTCTAAACTGTCCCATAAAATCCTATCACTGCACTTAATTGTTCGATATCAAGCCGAAGCGTCCGAGGTAATTCAAATGTCTTTTGCACGATGAATATGTGCAATGGTTCTCTTTTCCTATTCTAATTTAATGCCATCTGGGCCACATGATTGGCCCGGTGTTGCCATTGCTGCCAACCGAGGTCAGCATAACCATCAAGTGCTGTAATTGAGTAGTTAGTAGCAATTTTCTCCCTTTAATTTCCATCTGCAAAACCCAGGCCTGGCATGGCAAATAGCACATTACACCCGCACAATGCAGCCGGCCAGTAATAACATCATTTCCACAGTTTGAAAACTTCCGTGAACAAATGACGAATTGTCGGTGTACATGTCATCTCATTCGCCGCACGCAGGCATCCGCACCTATTCGAAACATGGAGATATTCTCCTTAGGAAACTGATCTCTATTACCAACAAATGATCCCAGTTGAGCGGGAAACAGTTGACTTTCTTCATTTCGCATCTGCGCATCAGATTTATGAAACCCTAATCTTTAAGCGATGCCAATCCGTGTGTATTTCCCGCCAAAAAGGACAAGGTGCTACTGCAAACTAATGGTCCAACGCAGTCTATCGTTGTGACTTGATAAGTTTCGCCGACAGATTTATGAGGATCGTAAAGCAAAATCAGGGACGAGGATGTAGCAGGGCGACGTTTAATGGCTGCTTATCACACGAAGGGTTTTATTCGTCTGCACCCGTGTGTACACACACACACACACACACCGGCCCACGCACACGGATCGCATTCACGTTTGGCCAAGTGGAAAATGAATGCTTTATTCCCGTCCTAATGATGTCCTTCTGAATGTGAAAGGGATGTTTTTAAGAAAATGTTATTTAAAATAATACATTAAGCACTGTCAACTCAAGACACAATTCCCTCGTAACATAAATTTGATTTTTATATCGCTCGCGGAGAATGGAATCCCTTTTTATAAAATTTTGTAATTACTCTGATGCACTACATCAAAAGGAAAAGTAATAATAGTTGTAATTTAATCTATTCTCACAAGTCATTTTCATAAACTCTCCCTCTGTCTGCCTAATGCACGTTTCATTCATTATTTATAATGCGCTGATGATGTGGTAATGACAATGCCATTGTTTTTTACACTTAGCGGTGATTCAGAGCTTTCATTACGGGCACGGCGGGCCGCGGATTATCAAGGGCAAACAAAAGATAATTAACGACAGGAAGTAGGGCAGCCGAGCCCGGCTGGGCACCGCCAGGAACCCCCGACTCAGGGTTCAGCGAGCACAGGTCTATTTAGAAGACTTGGCTTCTGTGAGGACTCAAACAGCATAATTAGTGAAGGCTCCCTGTTAGGAGGGGAATGCAATTTATTTTTACCTCCTCCTCTTCTTTGCACCTCCTCCTTCCATTCTTCCATTCCCTCTGTCTCTCTCTCTGAACTGATATCAACGCTGAGATGGAGGTGTGAGAATCTAAGCATGAATATAGAGCGATCAAGAGGAAGTTAAACAATGGACAGTCAACTAAATGACAAAATGTAGCAGGAATTATCAAGTCTTAAGTCAAAAAGATGATGATGATAGCGTGCGTGAGCGATTTTATATTTTTAATATATTCATAAACTGTGTATATATATATATATATATATATATAGAATGAAAATAAAATAGAATATATATATATATATATATATATTCTATAATATATATACATATATATGCTATTTTTATTCCTAAAAATATAAATAAAAATAGAAAAAAAATATATAAAAAAATAAATAATATATATATACACACACATATACACACACACTTTATATATATGTGTGTGTGTGTGTATATATATATATATATATATATATATATATATATATATATATATATATATATATATGAAGAGTTCAGATGCAAAAGCCTCTAAGTGCCATTTGAAATTTTCTTCTAAAATGATCATTTTTATCAAGCTTGTATATTTAAGCTCAGTAATTTCACTTAAATTGTTTAGATTACCTATTAATTGTCCTTTAAGTGAAATTACTGAACTTAAATATACAAGTTTGATAAAAATGGTCATTTTAGAAGAAAATTTCAAATGGCATTTAGAGGCTTTTGCATCTGAACTCTTCATATATATGTATGTACACACACATTTACTACATATATTAATTTATATGTGTTTTTATTATTATTATTGTATCATGACATTCGAAACATAAAAGATTATTTGTTAAGTAGTGCTGTTTGGATGCCGTTAAACGACAGTTAAACCCCTTTCCTTTTTATTCAGACATGAAATGACATTCTTCACATGGCTTACCATCATCCTTTCTTTGTGTTATTCCAGCTTTTCTTTCTCCGCCTCAGACAAATAAACGTTCTGGATGGCGGTGGCTGACAGAACCCCAGGCGTTCCTGTATGTTGTTTGACAGTGAGCAGGGAATGACAGCTGTTCAGCAGTACAGATCTCAATCTGTCCTCAACTCCTCAAGAAGTGTGTACTGCCTTTCACACCTCACACACACAACAGGAGACCACTGCACCGACTCCACATCACACCTGGACCACAGACGTACAGTGTGTTAGAATGATTCCCATCATACATTAGGAGCAGCAAGCCTATGACATGAGTGTTTCTAAACTAGTTTTTACAATATTGTTCAGGCTGAAGTAAACCTGAAAACTTTTGGGAATGTTCTCAAATGGAGAAGCGCTTCGTATCATTTTTTTCCCCAATTATCAATTTGAATGTATGCTACTCCCCCATTCAAATACCCAGTTTAATGCGTCTCTGAATTTATTGTTCAATACTTTTTTTTGTTATTGTTCAAAACTATCTCCAAAAGTGAGATTTTTTTTAAAAAAAAGTTGTTTAAATATATTATGTACATATTTTGTTAATATATATATATATATAAAGGTGCATAAATATATTTATGTTTGAACCAAATAAACACACTGAAACATCTACCTCGGAATTTACATTAATTTAAGGTTTATTTGTAGCTGTTCTTATTAATTTTATATCAAATACAATAGAAGTCTAAGATATGGCCCCATTTAGACAGGAAAGTAAATGTTTGTGTGTGTGTGTGAGACTGAACACACGTGGGGTTGTTATGTGCATCCACTCTCTGCCATGTTTTTCTGAAAATATACATGCACAAGAACAATCTGAAGACTCAAAGAAAGAAGTAAATACAGCTAGAAGAAAGAGTTCCTGTGAGAGAGAGTGTGTGTGTGTGGGTCTGGGAAAAGCACTCGAGGACCTGTAGCAGTCTTGACTGGCATGACACCAAAGAGGAACGCCTTCAGTATGACTACTAAGAGCTTTGGCAGGATTTTTATTAAGGAGTTGGGACAGCATTCATTTTTAAAACCTCCTCAATAAAATATCATACAGTCGTTACATATTCCTCTGGATTATAATGATATGAATATTTAATTTTAAATGCATTCTGAGCACGAGGTCTCCTCTTCAGTAAGGCATCAGATCTCATTTTCTACTTAAGCTGCCCCGTCATGTTTATGCATTTCCACATGCATGATACATCTCTCTCTCTCTTTTTAAAGCTTCTTAATGCAACCCTGGTAATTTTGCCTGACTTTAATAGCCAATGACTTTTCATTGGTGATCTTCTTTCTCTTTCTGCCTCCAAAAAACTATAATATGATCAAATGTTCCTTTCATGCATAACACACCATTATCTGAAACTTCACACTTTGTTGCACTTGAAGAAAAAAAACGAATCCTTAAACTTAATCAGTATTGCAGTTCGATTCAGATATGGAGAGGTATGATTACCATGTATACACGAGAAGAATGTGACAAGTACTAAGACGAGGCGCTGATTAGCAAAGATCTGTTGTGGGAAGATAAGGTGCGTTACGAATCACAAAAAGTAGCCAACGTTCATTCATTACGTGCTTAGTGGAAGCTAGCGCTTCTGTGACAGACCCTAGCGATTTTATCTCTGATCTTTCAACTTTCTTGACAAGATGTTGTCATTTTATTTTTTGATGGGTTCAAAGACGCTGGGAGATCGAGGATCGTCTGACATACAGTAGATGACTCAGTTTAACTCAGCCAATGTTTAATTGAAGGATGTAGGGGGGGGGAAACCATTCATCTCTGCTTTACGAGAGTGGCGTATTTCAGTATCAGCGGAGGTGAAGCATGTTAATCATTTCTTTGTTTTCAGAACACAGACGGATATGTGAGAATAGAGAAACTAACCGCAACAGTTGCATACAGGTCCCTCCTTCCCCAACTGTTTCCATTGTTTGGCCAAACAGATAGTCCCGCCCCCATCTTTGGTTGAGCCAATGGTGTGAGCCAATCTCAGGAAAAGCCAGTGTTTATTCTTGTAATGAAATATGACGCTCTCCTGGACAGAAGAAAATTGAAAATGTTGTTAGGTGAATTTCCACGGGCCAAATCCAATCATTTCAATAATAATCCATGCAATGGTGAACTTCGTGTGAGATTTCCAAATGCAAGCTGAGAAAAATACTAGTATATAGATAGTGCTCATAGTGTCATGAACAAAAACACAAAACACCGTCATGGTAATGCACATCACTAAATTAGTGCAATAAACAACATAAGAAGTACACTGTAAAGTACGTTCAGTTTAAAAGTCCCGTTCTTCGCGATTCAATGTTTCAAACTTTAGTCAGTGTGTAAAGTTGCTGTAAGAGCATAAATAATACACTCTTAGAAGAAATGGTTCTATTTAGAACCAGAAATGGTTCCATCCCTCGCTTCATATATGGAACTCCAAAATGGTTCTATATAGAACCATTTTTTTTTTGGTAAAAGGTTCTATTGGCCAAGTATGGAACCCCAGGGTTCTATATAGAACCCAGAGGAACCCTTTTTTAATAGTGTATAGAACCTTTTAGGGGTTCCAAATACGTAGCGCTGATAGAACCTTTTAAGGTTCTATATAGAACCTTTTCTTCTAAGAGTGACCTGTAAAATTATAAAGCTCAAATGTCTAGCGAGAAATTTTATTTAACCGAAGTCCCCTTTCAAAGCATACAGCGAACGGCCGGTTTGGACTACATCCCTCTACTTCCTTTTTTAATGACGTAACTAGAACAGTTTTTTGACTAATCTACGCCCACAGGAATACAGAAAAAAGGGGGCGTGGTCTTGTTGCGCTCTCACGGAGAAGAAGCACTTCAGCTGTGCATGCATCTCCAATTTATGGTAAGAGGCGTGACCTTTCCGAGCAAAGTGCGATAAGTTGTTGTCCAATCACAACAAAGGAACCGCTGACACAGTCAGAACTCGTTACGGAAGTCATCGGGCCGTTGTTTGGACAGTGAAAACAGCGGTATACAGATAAGTAAATTGTGTGAAAAATACTGTGTTTTTACACGCAAAACATGAACACGTGTTATATTTCACACTGTAAACACAATCAAAGCTTCAAAAAAAGCATGAAGAATTGGACCTTTAAGGCCCCAGGTGAAAAAGATAAACAATTAGGTGTATTAAAAATGCATTACATTATATTTGTATTGTACTAAAAACATATTTAAGTACATTTTTTAATACACTTAATTGTACGTCTTTTTCACCTGACATTTTTAAGTATAATCAAATTGGCAATACAAGTAATTTCAACTTAAATTATATTAAACTGACTTAAAGCATCAAGTTTAATTTCACATAAAAATGTTGACATTGCTAACCCTTGAGTTCAAGTAATGTAAAAACATAAGTTGCCATGATAAGACACATTGTTAAATCAGTGAAAAACCAGCAACGTTATTAAAGTTATTCACTTTATAGTAAGGGAGCTTTAGGAGGATTTGAACAAAGATTTTTTTGTTTTGTACCATTAAAATGATACATTCACATACATCTCTACACTTTTTACAATAGACATTCTGCAAAATTTTGCTGATGTCACCACACTTTACGGCCGATCGGAGGAAAAAAATTACACATTGACACGCAGCTTTGAATAAAATGAAACTCCCATTAGTTACTGCTTGTATGAGCGAACACTGGCTCAAAACTCTCCACTTATGTGAGGACGGAGCCAAAAGCGAGGGAATGGATTTCATCCCTCTTGACCCGGTGACCCCGTTCGCCTCTGAGGGTGGTGTGGATGGCGAGTCGCGGTGGTCCCCGCCACAGTCTTTGATGTTGGGGGTGGAGTAGGTGGGTAAATGGCGAGAACGCGGTGTCCTCACATAAAACGGAGACAGTTGCCGGCACTTGGCATTTCCAGTGCTGACAGGCTGGCTTGTTTGTTCACTCTAACGAGCACTCGGACTCCATTAATGAGCGGACTGAATCCATTATCATCATCATTTCAAAAGGCAGCGCTGCACTAAACAGCTCCCCGCATTAGCTGCCGTTGCCCTTGTTGTTTCATTTGATCAGCGGTGGCAGCAGGGACCTGCCCCTCTCTAGCCTTCCAAGCTTAAACACACACATACACACGCTCCTTTTATTAGCCCATTGCAATGGCTGCAAATTTATGGGGTGAGAATTAAGCACGGAGTGGAAGTTACAGATGCCACGACCCTGACGGGAGTTAAAATGCGAGCTAACGGAGTAATGACATTGGAAGTAGGGATGTGCAACATATTTTTAACAACGGCTTGTCAATGGGTCGCATGTAGTCTATTTATGGATGCACTGCATAATTAAGCTGATTTGAGTCCATTACATAGATCGAACGCGTTTTGGGCCATTCACAGCACGCAAAAGTGCTTTGATGAGTTTACAGATGAAAAAAAAAAAAACACTTTCTGAGAAGTATCATAATTCATCCCCCAGCATTTGAAATAAATAAATAATATAAAATAACTGCAATGACAACATTATAATTACTACTACTATTAATGTTGTTGCTTAATTAATGCTTTAATTTTTCAACTAAAAATAATCAGATGAATTTGTTATATAATAATTATAACAATAAAAGTAATAAAAACATCAACGTGCCAGATAAAAACATCAATGTCAAATGTATTATTATTGTTGTTATTACACTTAGCAATACTGTATTAGCTAAAAATAAAGTGAAATTATTTTTTTAACAGATAATAATAATAAAATTAAATCTATTGTAACAAAAAAAATACTTTTATTATTATTATTATTATAGGATTGCCTCTAAAAGCGAGTGAGGAAAGAAAAACTCACTTGTTGACCTCACTAATTGAGCATCCTGACCCATCACTATTAGAAAGCGAGAAAGAGGCAGGGGGAAAAAAGACGCGCTTTTGTAAATCGTAAACAATCTAAGCTGGCAACCATTATGAAAGTGGGCGACGATAACATTTCCATCTCTCTGCCACCTTTCTAAGGGACATCAAAGACCCAATTAAGGCCTTCTGAGCAAATGGCGTATGTGTTCGCTGCTCTGGAGAGCTGTCACAGAGTCTGCGTGTGGCTGTCGACGTCCCAACTCACTGACAGCCTCCTTTACAATCCCAGCCCAGCTCCATGTGCCCCGCTCTTTCTCTCTCTGTTAAAGGATTTTAATTAGGCCTTGCCTGCTCAGGCTCACACAGCCCTTTTGTATGTGCTGAATGGTACAAGGACTGTGATTTGGAAGCCCTTCACAGGCAGTCACTGATGTGAGAGAGAGAGAGAGAGAGAGAAAGAGAGGGAGAAAGAGAAAAAACGAAGGGGCTCTTTCATTTTGATATGTGCTACTTCACTACAACGAGCCCTTTCCCCCCCCACCCTATTGTACGATCTCCCCTTATGAAGAACTGGAAAATATTCAAATGTTAACGTGCCTGTGTTGGCTTTGATATTTAAGACAAAAGGGTAAGCGTGAGACTTACAGTGACACTCCACAAACTAGAAACGGGACACTTCATCTGACACGTCATGATCTATCAATAAGCTTTCAGTCTTGAAGAGCGTGTATTTGAGCGGTTGATTTCTTTAGTGTGTGTATGTGCATGTCAGATTCTGTTTCATTTTACTGTTATAGTTTTCTACAATTAAAATGTTTGCCACAAGGTTTTGCTAGAACAGTATGCATTTGTATACCGATGTGCTTACTAATGTGAATACATGTACATGTATGTCAGATTCAGTTTCAAATAAAATCGTAAATGTGATCTCTTTAACCTCTCAGTTGTTTCTCCAAGACACAGATGAGATTATTTGGAAATATATTTTTTTTTCTTAATAACAGAAATCCCAGTAATTTTAAAAATATTTAAAATCTTTAAAAATGTGTTTTATATTTAAATTCATTTATTAATTCTAATTAATTCATTTGATCTGTTTGAAATATTTAAATTGCTTATCTTTTTTTTTAAATCAAGTGTTCTTCCTCAGTATTTTTGTCTTGTTTTCCAGTAGAAATATATAAACATTCTAAAATCAAGATATATTACTTGAGAAGCAAGATATTAAATGTCAAATTGAAGTGAGTTTTTGCCTAAAACAAGATACAGCATCTGCCAGTGGGGTCAGAAAAACAACTCTTATTTATTTTATTTTATTTTATTGGCAGATATTTTTACTCGCTTTAAACAAAAACTCACCTTTTTGATGAATTTTTAAGTTATTTTGCTTAAGAATGTTAAGATATTTGTACTGGAAAAGTTTTTTGGTTTTTTTGCAGCGTCCAAAAGAGATTCAACAATTTCTCAAACTGTGCTCCGATTTGCAAGCAATTGTACTTAAACAACTTAAACAACTTTTCTCTCAAAGTATCTCGGCTATACTGGCCATAAATGTTTCAGCTACTAATTTTACTGTACGTCAACAATTTTGTCAATTATGTAAAATTAAATTTTCTGTAGAATTTAAAGAGAAAAATCTGTTGTTGGTCCACTTAAGACATTAAACTAAGTAACTTTGTAACTAAATGTCAACTAACTCTCAGAGTATTCAAAGACTGTTTGGAAACTGTTAGATTAGGGTTAGGGTTAGTTGAAAAAATTAACACATAGTTACAAAGTTACAATATGATTAGTACAATGTCTAAAGTAGACCACAGAAATAAAGTTTTACTGGAAAATCACAGTTGATATCCAAAACTAAAAAAAGTGCTCCACTGAGTCTTTCAAACTTAAAAAAAAAATAAATCTAGGTAAGGATTTAGTCGCATTAAACTTTCAGTACAAAAATAAATATAAAAAGTCGTGATACATGGATATATTTTACAGCCTAGCATTTCCTATCGCAAAACCGTGCCTATGTATACAGCAAGTGGTGCTTGATCAGGCCAACTGTCCAATCTCACGAGCCGATGGCACGCTGCCAGCCGCCCTCCTCCTCCTCCTCCATCGCCCCAGAATCCTCTCCTTTGGATCCTGCCGAAGCAGGGTCCTCCGTTTACCAAGTGTGCCCAGAGCAGGCAGGCATCGTAACCCTCCCCAAGCCAAGACGCGGTGTCCCCCCTCTCTCTCCCTGACATTCCTCTGTGACAGCCCTTTACATCTGCCTGCGCCGCACTCCGTCGGCAGACAAAGAAATTAATACCCCAAGTGACTGTGTTTTAATTAAGCAATTTCATGCAAATTACACATTTTAGATTGTCAAATAATATACTGCGCAAAATGGAAGGCTGGCTGATCTGATATGCATGGAGCGTTTTTCTTCCAGGGCACTGTGCATACATGGAAAATGAACAAAAATGCTAATTTCTAATCTATTATGCAAACAGTATGATACTTACATAGATTTGCACGCCTTTCTCGGTATGGCTGAGCAATGCCTTTGTATTGTGTATTTAAGGTGCTCGAGTGTTTAAAAGTCTTGTTTTTGTACCCTTTTGGCCGCATGTTTGCTTGCGAAGCTATTCGGTTTACGCCGCAAATGCAAATGCAAATGCAGCAGCACGCATGCTCGGTTCAAGTTTGTTTTCGTTTGTTTGTGTTCCCGTATCCAAATAACATCGCGACACAATCTAGCATAATGAATGCATAATGAACAAACAAATTATACACCTAAAGTAAACCTACATAAAAACTAACTATTCAATGCAGCCATCATTTCAATGGGAAAAAAACATCGTCCTTGCTTGCCTCGCATTGTTATGGGATCAGCCAATATAACTAACAATATGTACAAATTATTCAAATGTGAACAAAAGCCTTTTTTCCCCCTCCCCAAGTTGATTTGATTTAATATTAGAGTAGAACTGCGAAGAAAGGCCTCTTGAAACCACAGGCACAAAAGTCGGTGAGCACAGGTAGCACAATGAGGCCCTCATTAACAAAGGCAAGGGAGGATTCTTGCTGTTTCTTTGTGATTCAAATACATTTAATCAAAGGTTTGTTTCAATATACTAGTACTTAATAGTGTACATTACCACATACAATACGTCTGAATGAATTGCAGTCCTTCGAGTAGGCTTTTTTAATGGGATCAAATAGCAGGATAGGAGTAGGCAACCGAAGCAGTAATGGCAGGGTACGACATGGCTGTTGACGTGGTTTCTTCGTCTTCAGTGCAGCGTTGTTCTTTCAATGGACCCTCATACCAACCATAATCGTTCCCCGTGCGCATTAAAATCAGGAAACAATACAGGAACAGGGATCCACACCGGGTCTAAAATATCCTTTCCCAATTACGAAAAATTACTTTGAAATCAGACTTATGAGCCCCTCCTGTGTGTGTGCAAGTGTGTGAAGGTTTTCAAGCGATCCCACTCACCTTAATCAAGTCAACAAGGGGGTGGAGGTGGGTGCCTGGATGGTGCTTGTGTGTGATTGAATTTTGATGTGGCGAGATTTCCATGAACCGAACTGGTGGTAGCGCAGCGTGACTTCTCCTCAGGTGGACGAACGCACTTCATCTGAAGGTCACGTCCGTCAGATCTGTTTGAGGTGAAATAATGTTTGAATCACTAACAAACAATGGGAAACTCTGTTGTGAAGCAAAACTAAAACTTAAAGCAAGACACCCTCGATGAATTGAGTAAAAAACTAACTAATAGATAAACACAAACTCTTTAAAACGCATCCAAAGAAGCAAATTAAACTTCCCTTTAAGGCGAGCCCTTCCACAATTCCTTGTTTCGCTACACTTAACGTTTCCATTTTAATGTTCTTAACAGGAATCTGATCCAACTGGAAGACAGCGGGCGCTGAGTGAACCCGAGGCGTCGGGCGGCCCGCGAGAGTGCCTGCTGTCCTGCGGTCGGATTCGCGGATATAAACACCGCTCCAATGACAGAGCGGGGAATCATGATCTTGCAGCAAGGCGTTCTCCCTCTCCTCACTGTAACCGGATATTAAACAGTAATTATATGATCCTGAGGCAATCTGATTAGCACAGAGAAAAAGCCTTATTGATCCCAGGTGCGGATCAGCAGCCAAGGATAAATATTTATTCTACATCTCTCGCTATGATGGTATATAGCCATTCAAAACATGCCCGTCAAACAGAGGGAGTTTATGCCAGTATCAAGATGAACCCGGTCTGTGGCGGTTGGTCTTGCGGAGAGAGGATGGAAATGGAAAGTTGGCAGGGAAACGAAAAAGGGGATACAGACATTTGAGGTTGGGCATTACATCACTTACAAAATAGCTTGTATAAATATAGACTGATTTTACTCACTGCGGACCTAGCACAGAACTGGGGACCTTCAATTCAAGAGTTTACCATAGCACAGTGATGATAATGTATCAGATATTCAAGGTTCCAATGCAGATACATGGTAATGACTGATTGCTATATTCATATATCATGGTATTTATATGGTACATCTGGATAAATGTACCAAAAAAAACACACAATGGAGGAACAGTTTTAGTGCAATGGTGTATATGGCAAAGTACTATTTGATTCCATCAATGGTACTACCACAGTACTTTTTAGGGTAGTACCACACCATAGAAGTCAAGGTATTTCAGAGAATACCATGGTCTTTTATAAAATAAAAGGTTCTCGAAGCAATGCCAGAACCATTTTTTGGATTTTCCAAAAATCATCTCAGGGAACAGTTCTTAAAGGGATACTCCACTTTTTTTGGAAATAGGCTCATTTTACCACTCCCCCAGAGTTAAACAGTTGGGTTTGACCGTTTTTGAATGTATTCAGCCGATTTTCTGATATTTAGAAAAATATTAGTTAACAGACAGTTTCTGGTCTCATTGACTTCCATAGTATTTTTTTTTCCTACTATGGAAGACAATGAGACCAGAAACTGTGTGGTTACTGATATTCTACTAAATATCAAAAAATCGGCTGAATGGATTTAAAAAAACGCTAAAACTCAACAGTTTAACTCTGGGGGAGTTGTAAAATGAGCCTATTTCCAAAAAATGTGGAGTATCCCTTTAAAAGAACCATTCTTAGTGTGAAGAACATCTAAATAATCTTTGGCAATAGAAAAGTTCCATGGACGTTAAAGGTTCTTCATGGAAGCATTGTTGCAAATAATGCAACAATGGACCTTTCTTTATTAGAGTGTATGTCCAAAAATCCATTGTTTTACCATGTTAAAAAAAAACTTGAAATAACTACAGTACTCCAAAGAATGTTATGGTAGTTCCAGGGTATATGACCAAAAAGCCATGGTAAAAAAGCCATTTCCAAACAATCATGATAAAACCACGGTGTCACGTTCAAAAACAACAACATAATGAAGTGAAACTCAAAGGCATTTTATAGAATACCATGGTAATACTATGGTACATGTCTAAAAATTATGGTATAATCATTGTACCATGTAAAACACACTGTGGTATTCCAAGGTATATAGATTACCATAGTAAACTAAGTCTTTCCCAAAGTTTTCGCTATTGTTATGACCACCGCTCAAGACGTCATTTGCTAGAAACTGTTCCGAGAGAATGACGAGTCTCTCTTGCCGAGATGACGGGGGGCCACAAACATCCTTTGCGGTGTGCGGCTCATTAAATCTGCCTCTGGGTAATCCAATTGATCTGCAATTCGTTTTAAGTAGCATTAAATCAATGCGCACAGACATGAAAAGCTGGGCTCCTCGTTGACTTCAGTGGAGCTACCTGCAACACTTTGTAATATTGATAATACGCCACTCTCTCCATTTGAGCTTTCTTTTTTCTCATGCAAATGATTGCTGTTTGTAACCGGGCCTGATCAGTGGGGTAAGAAAAGGGAGTTGAATGCCGCGGGGAATTGATTTAACTCTAGAACAATGCAAGGAAACGCAGCGCTTTTCTCTAAGACTGCCTGTGTGTAGAGATAGTGTTTATCTTGAGTGTAATCCCAGCTTCTCTGCGTCTTTAGCAGACACTGTGGGCCTAAAGCAAGACAGACGCTGTAAATAAGGATTTCCACCTGACGTTTTACACACAATACATGCTAAGTGAAGGACTTAATGGTCCAAACGCTAGGGAAGAGGGGTATGATGTGTCAGTGCACTGCAAAAACTGTTATTTTTTAAATGAAATGATCTAATTTAGCATTTAAATGAGCAAAAAAACCTTGAAAATGTACTTATGCAACAATGCATAGGATGCATCTTTAATAATAAAATGTTTAACGCGTAAAAAACAAGGATGAGGAAATGTGCCAGTTCATTAAAACAAATCATTTATAAATGCAATCTATGTCAACAAGCTTCTCAAGTATATTTATCTTGTTTTTGATTTTTAGATATTTTCAAAGAAAGTAATTAATTAAGAAGTCTTTTTTTTTTTTTGCGGTGTGGGTAAGATGTGTCACTCTGGCTTTAAAGCACAATTTGCCTCTCAAGGAAAGTAAACAAAATCATGTTGCATTTCAAAGTAAATTTCCTACATGACAGGTCAAATTAATTATGTCAAAGGAAATTTAACCAGGTCTAAAAATGCAATACACCTTCTTAAACAAACAAGTCTTTCCCAGAATATGATGGAGAGGGTTAAAGTGTGTTAGATGCTTTGGCATAAAATCTGCCACTCAAAGGAAATACTATTAATATTACTAATCATTGCACTAATGTATACTCACTGAAAAACTTTTATTTGTATTTTTTTATAGGGATAATGCTCATTGATCAACAAAGTTACTTGCTGTAAACGAGGCCTAGTTCGCTACAAGTGCTTGTCCCTAGCCAGATCTTAACACCCTAAAATACAAAAGTACAAAAATACACTATAAATTTAATAAATACATCCCTAATGCTGGGTAAGTTGCAGTATGTAAATACTTATAGATGCTTTCTTCTGATTTGATTTTAAGCAAACATCCTGAAATCTAATAAGGCATATTCAGTGTCCTCTTAATGGACTACTCACATAAAAAGTGGCACAGCTTAACCCACTCTTGATAAATCAAAACATCAGCATGGACATGGCATCTGGGGAACAAGGGATTTGCATATAGTACAAGGTAGTAGCATTGAAGGTATAAACAAACAATGTAATTCCACAATTAAAGCACTGCATCGCGTCACACAGTACAATCCCGGCTATTGACGAATCAAACTAAATAAAATTAGAAATGGATTCCAAAAGCAAGCTCCCGGTGTGAAGTGCAGCCCTTCATCTGAATATTACAGCGTAATTAGGTCAGACTGTTGAATTTTTAATGCTCTCTGAAATCATATTCGTGCTCGCTGTGTGTCAGGTAGAGCCTGGCTCCGACGATACATCATCATGCAGTGACACCAACATAATGGCCATCCCTTCAAATGTGTGACCTTTTCCAAGCTTGCACACCCCAGTGCGACATATCCAGCCACCACGTTTGGCAGGAACCCCCTCACGTGTCACACACACCAGAGGGAATAAATGCTCAATGCTAAACTATGAAATAAGACAGTCCAGCGTTTGATTCATAATTATTATAGACAATACAAGGCCATTTTACAGCTACTGCATTCATGTGGTGGACAGTACTAGTGCACTTACCAGTGTAACTAATCCACCACTGCTTGAGATATTAATGAACTGTTTTTCTAAGTGATCAGACATACAGTTTATTAAAAAGGCAAAAAGTCCAATAACCATATCAAGTGTGGTCATCTATTACTTGGACCACTAAGAAGTTAATCACAGACGCCCAGGGACAGTTACTGTAGCTGAATGTCTAATGTATAAGGAAAAACTTTAGGAGATTCAAAGTCGTCATCTGATTGATTGAATTCTACAGGATTCGCGGAAGATGTGCGTCACGTTCTTTAACAGAAACAAAGCCGTCGCAACGCCAAACCCCCTCATGGAAGAAGAAAGCTGTCATGTTCACAATAGCTATTTTCCATCAACCTATTTTTACGCACATTTTGGGATATTGCACAACAACAAAAAAATGTTGGATTGAAATGCCAAGACGTGCATAAATTCTAAACGTGCAGAAACTATGATGGAAACATATTTACCGAATAAGTCAATCAAAGCCGTCAGTCTGAAGGTCTGGCTATGCAAGACTAGTAAGAAACCACCCAGCAACACCATAAATGCATAGCATTCAACTTTCACTGAATCCTAACAATTCACTTTTTTATTGCAAATTTATGCTCTCGTGCTGAAAATCTCGCTAAAAAATACTGGCGCACTGTGCGGACACCCTCACCTCTCTCTGGTGTTTCGTATGAGAGCTGATACTCCAGTCCAGAGTGGAAGTGGCCACCGCATGGCCATAATAAAGAGCCCTTTCTTTAATGTGAGCAGCTCTGTGAACAAGGTCAAAGGTCAATGGTACCCACTTTCATGACACTTTTAATTAACCCTCTAATAGACAAGAGGAGACAAAACATACAATTACCACTAGGTCAGACAGGCCCGTTGCTATTAAAACCGGTAGAGGGAAAAAAGGTGTGGATCAGAGAACTCTAGCTGACACTTTGCTAACCCTCAGTGTGAGAAATCCTTCATTAGAGAGTGATAGCTCATCCCACGCCAGCTTTTCAACACAAACCCCACTTCTGATCCCATAACTATCCCAAGATGGAAATGATTGCATCTGGAGTTTCTAAACTGACAACTCTATTTGCACTGAAATAATCCTCTTTCTTGGCTCCTGATACCTGAGAATAATCTAACCAGTGGAGCGGGAAGACACCGCATCCCCCTGCCCGCGCCCCGACGCAGCCGCTCGCTAATTTAGCCATCCAGTGTGGGCTTTTTGAAGCATGCCGTATTCTAACTGGAGCTTTTAGCTTAGTCTGCTATGCAGTAATTTAGGCCGGGCTCGGAGGATGACAGCTTACATATGTGCCGGGATTGTTGTGGGGATCCGAAGATTACAGCACCTGGCAATAAAATGCACGGCGGAGCGCTGAACGGCTAGTAAGGAGTGCGGATGCAAGCTCGGCATCGATACGGTGTGAAATGGACCCTTCAAAATAAAGATTTGGATGGATGGATGGATGGATGGATGGATGGATGGATGGATGGATGGATGGAAGATTTGGATGGATGGATGGATGGATGGATGGATGGATGGATGGATGGATGGATGGATGGAAGGAAGGAAGTTTTGGATGGATGGATGGAAGATTTGGATGGATGGATGATTTGGATGGATGAAAGATTTGGATGGATGGATGGATGGATGGATGGATGGATGGATGGATGGATGGATGGATGGATGGATGGAAAATGTGGATGGATGGATGAAAGATTTGGATGGATGGATGGATGGATGGATGGATGGATGGATGGATGGATGGATGGATGGATGGATGGATGGATGGAAGATTTGGATTGATGGATGGAAGATTTGGTTGGATGGATGGATGGATGGATGGATGGATGGATGGATGGATGGATGGATGGATGGATGGATGGATGGATGGATGGATGGAAGATGTGGATGGATGGAAGATTTGGATTGATGGATGGAAGATTTGGTTGGATGGATGGATGGATGGATGGATGGATGGATGGATGGAATATGTGGATGGATGGAAGATTTGGATTGATGGATGGAAGATTTGGTTGGATGGATGGATGGATGGATGGATGGATGGATGGATGGATGGATGGATGGATGGATGGATGGATGGAAGATTTGGTTGGATGGATGGATGGATGGATGGATGGAAGATTTGGTTGGATGGATGGATGGATGTAAGATTTGGACGGATGGATGGATGGAAGAGATGGATGGATGTAAGATTTGGATGGATGGACGGATAGATGGTATGAAAAAATATTATTTAAAATGCAAATATTGCAATGTTTAATTAAAAAAATCAAAGAAAAATTAAGAATAAAATATAAATCAAAATGGCTTAACACACAAACACACCCACCCACAGAGATATATAATATAAAATAATGCTTCTATACACTTCAAGTTGATATTTTAAAGACTTTTTTTATATGATTACACTTTAAAGCTGTTCTTTTTAAACAAACTGCAGAAGAAATGCTGTTGAAAAAAAAGTGTTTAATAAGAGAAAACGCGAGTCACGCTGGCTAGAAAATTAATAGAAATTGCACCTTAAAACAGCATTAACAACTTATGAGGGCCATTCATTAACCGGCCGGGTGTTAATCCATCACTGAGAGGGAACCATGAAGGACGTCCTCTTACAGCGCCCTGGCAGGAATAATCACACATTTCTGAAATTAAAATTCAGAGGAGGGTCCATGTATCACCGGCTAGTGAGAAGCCATGAGATAATAAAGGCAACGCAGGTAATAATAAATAGAAGACAGTGAATGAGAGTCATAAATACCCCAGTGAGCGCTAGTACACAGTCACGTTTGACAGTATCGTGATGATGGGTAAATACATGCTGTTTATCCATTTGACCTGACACTTTCAATGAAGAGAAGTGTGTGGGATGAAGGGATGAAGAAAGACTCCCATCACAGGTAAAGATTAAGAGCAACTATAACAACTATTAAAGGGTTTGTTTTACTCAGGAGTAGAGATGGATTTTGTGATTCACTGATAGCATTATGCCACAAACGCTGTTAATAGCCAGAACATTCCTTTAAGACTTTTGCTTTCATATGTCAAATTAGGATCATAAGCCCTTTAAAATGTTAGACTCTGAACTCTTAAATCTTGAATACTGTAAGGTATATATATATATTCATAAACAGGCACCATGATCGAATCGCATGACACTGCAATAGACAACCGTTACAACAACGTTAATCAATTAACATTGACATGGCGTTTCTTTCATGACGTTAGCATCTTTAGCCATTGAATAATAATTATTAGAGCCCTTCCTCTCTAGCTTTACAGGTTAAGTAGAAATCAATAAACACATAATCACAGTGTTTCTCAATACTTCTTGTAAAATAGATTCTGATTTGTTAATGCACCATTTCAGCAATACTAAATACTTTATGTATTTGTATGTAATTAAATGTAAGAGTTATTAAATTAATATATATATATATATATATATATATATATATATGCATTACAAGAAAATAGTGTTTTTAATGCAATATATATATATATATATATATATATATATATATATATTGCATTTAAGAACACAATTTCTTTGTAATTTCTTTTTCTTTGTATTTATTCATGAGGTGGTAAAGCTGAATTTCCAAAAACAGTAATTTCCAGTCGTCAGTGTCACATGATCCTCCAGACACCATTCTGATATGCCGATTTGCTGTTCAATAAACACTTATTATAATATAAAACAGTTGTGCTATTAATATTTTTGTGGATAAAGGGATAACAATGATTTGTTTGATGAACAGAATGTCTTCACTGTCAATTTTGAGCTATTTAATGCATCCTTGCTGAATAAAAATATATATTTTTTAATTGGTTGTAGCCAAGTCGGGTTGAATAACATTAAAAAACAAAAGCAATTTAAGGTTACCTGACAAAACACCCATAAAGAAACATGAATCTTTTTCCATGAATCTCTGACCTTATAGTTAATCATTCACAGTTCTGAGTCACATGTGAAAGACCAGAAGAGGTTATAATGGTAAAGATGGACCTCAGTCAGGGTGCTTCAGTCACACTGGATAAGCAACAGTGTGTGTGACTGTGTGTGTGTGTGTGTGTGTGTGGTGGCAGATTCTCCCTGGGCATCTAGGGTCACTAATAAGGAGATGTTTATGCAGAGTGTGTCAGAATCTTGGTGTCTTTTCCCCTCTTTCCTTCCCTTCTCTGTTTTCAATTATTTACCATTTTTGAGCAGGAGAGAGGAAGAGGGAGAAAAATAAGAAGAAATAAGTAGTCAAGCTTTTGGACGTTTCTCGATGGCGTACTGCACTTTTCTCAGAAACATCATGCATATTTAAAGTTAATAAAGCCTATTCCTTACCTTTTATCCAGACTTCTTAATGTTGCGCGAGAGAGGAAGAGCCGGGAACATAAGAGTGCCACTCGGAGGCATCGGTTGTGTCCTCAGGTTCAGAGTGAAGAACCAGACCACGTCCCTGAGGAAGACATACACACATCATTATTACACTAATGACATGAAAACAGCACCAAATAATAAAGCACTGATACTCTAGAGATGCTTTTGGCTCAGGCTGCTAATCGGCATCATGTTTCAGCTTTGGTGTCAATTAAGTTTTTGTGCACTTCTTGATTTTCATACAGAATTTATGCATGAGTAGATTGACAGAGAAGGAAAACAAGAACAGCTTTAAACTTTTTTAAGATAAGATTGTGGAACAATCACATAATATTTTGTCTCTCTCTGCTATCTGTAGCCAATGAGTATTGTAATGGATATTAAATATCTAAAGCAAGTGTATACAAATAACACTTGCCAAAGTAAAGGCTTTGGCGGGTAAATAAAATATAGCTGTTTACCAGTTGGTCGGTAACTTTAGTGGATATTTAAATTAATTAAAATAATGCAAAATATAGTTTCATGTCTGCAGAAATGTATTAATATATAATTCTAATAAATAACTTAGAGCCAGACCGATATATCTGCCGACCGATATTATCGGCCGATATTAGGCATTTTCCAAAATATCGGTATCGGCAGTCATAATGGCCGATAAATGAATATTTAAAAAATAAAATAAAAACGGACGAAACATGCTTTAATCATCTCTCCTTGGCCTGTTATATTGAAAATGTATGTTTCACAATTTGCAGTATGATGTTATCTATTGGTAAATTATGCCTCATCAAGGACTAGCTAACCACAAAGCTAGCTAATGCCACTATCATCAGTGGAAGACCACTAACATTAACATTAATGAGCTTGGAAACCACAATGAACTTTTTCTGCCTAAATAAAGTAATGATTACTGTATTTATAACTAGCATATCTCTAGATACAGTCTATGCATTGTAAAATGTAAGTTATACTTGTGACGAGTGAACATTTAGACATAGAGAAAAAGTATCAAACGTATCTTGTGCAAAAAAGTTAGCTTTTCTTTTACACGTGAGTGAAATCCAACGATATTTAATAAAAAAAAAAATATCAGCCGATATATCGGAATATCGGATTTTAAAACCCAAAAATATTTGTATCGGTCTTCAAAATCCTTTATTGGTCGGGCTCTAAAATAAATTATTTTAATGATTCATTTATCAAAAGACATTTATGGCTAGTAAATGTTCTTAATTCACCCACCATTGGCTTATAGGTGCTGTGTTAACCAAACAGCCAGTAAACGATTATGAAACAACTTGGCATGAAAACCCACTATCAGTGACTTAAACAGTAGATTTATATACAGCATTTGGAAACAGTCTTTCTTCACACTGCTATCGTCTTCTGAAGACAAAATCGACAGTCCAACAGTACCAGTCCTGTGAGCGATTTGTCCTCACCTCGTATGCGTATTCGTGCTATCGGCTCAAACGTGGGCATCTCCTCTCAAGAAAAAGGCAGCGGGTGGATTTGGTAGGGAGTCTGCCTGAGACGGTCATAAATCAGGGCTGGCGTGGCAGGATTCCGACCGGTATGGCTTTATCTGCTGAACAGCTTTCATCCTCCCCAGCCCGTTTATGCATATCCACTGGATATCCCACCTCCACGGCGTCCAAAGCTCGGGCTCAAGGCCTCTCCAAACCCGCAGTCTTCCCAGAGATCCCTATTCCCTTTCCTGCTTAATTGATTCTGCTGGGGTGTCAAAAAAAGAGAGAAATATAGTGTATATCTCATCTTTTATTTAGGCAAGCTTTGATACAGGCGATATTTAAAAAAGGTTAATATATATAAGGCTTAATCTCATGGGTGGGTTTAAAATTTCATGAACAACTATCCTCAAAAATAAAAAGATCTAGTTGCAAGCGTTAAATGCGGGGGTCGGGGTTCATTAACTGACTTGCAATTTACAGCATCAATGCAGAGGAAAGTTTAACTTTAAAGTCAAATATGTAACACTTTGCAAACCATTTTACTTTAATGTGGTGTATTTCAGAGAGTATCCAAGAGAAAAAAAAAAAAAAGAATATGGCATTTTATCCATCAGGAATAGACTGGATCATCCGAATTGGCCTGCGCATGACATGTTCAGAGGGAGGGATTGAAAATTGGAGGGGTTGAAGATGTCATCTGTAAAGGAAAATTGTTTTAAAAGTGGAGCAAGTTTTATTCACCTAAGCGCCTACATCCATCCATCCATCTACCTATTTTCTTTTTCATCAAAACAGAGGTAATAGGTTTAGTTCTTAGTCTCAATGGACAACTACCGTTGATTTCAGATCTCAGACTCTCAGATCGGCCTACAGTCTCCTGACGTAACGTGCCTGTAATCTCGAGCACAAAAAGGGGGAAAGGAGAGGAAGGTGGAAGCACAGGGACGGTGGCGGCCCAAGATGCCGGCGGAGCCGTGGAGAGCGAGCAGGCTTCAGCCCCCAGCATATTCATAAATCAGCTCTTTCAGGAGCTGTCAGCCACTCCATAATGAGGGTTATTATTCAGCTCGGGTGTCAAAGTTACTATCAAAGGACCGTCTCTGGAAGGCCCTCTCACTCTGCTCCTTGTTAAATAAACAGCGGCGTACACAAAATGGCAAACAAGACGTGGGTCAACCTGATACAGAGCGGGGCCACGCGGGCCTCTGGAGTAATTTACCCTTCGGGAATAGCCGACTGGGGAGATGGATGGTATCAGGCCTTTCAGAAAAGATTAATGGAGAGAGAGGACAACAAAAAAGAAGAAGTTAGAGCAACTGAGACTGTAGGTAGATGGAGGATAAGGAGAGATGGCATCACATCTCTCTAACTAGAAGGGGTAATAATGTTTGTGTTCAATGACCAAAAAACCCTAACATTTATCCCTAACTAGCCATAACTACAGACCATAAAAAAGGCTTCTCCATATACCCATACATTAAGGCATAAAATAAAGTTAAACGAATAACGACTAAGCTATCAAAATTGCATGGCTCCTACGACTGACAGCAAAATTCCCCACATCACTTGACCTCTCGATAATAACAGTCTAATATTAACCCTCTACGAATATATGCTTTAAAAAATTGATTCTCTTTATTACTTTGTTAATATCAGACAGTGGTCTCGGAGCTGAGGGTAGTATTAATTTTGAATACTTGAAGGGGGCAGAGGAGACGAGGGGGCGAGAACTGAGCTGTATGGCAAATGAAAGGGCTAATCTCTGTTTAACATTAACAAGGGCTCCACACATCCAGAGAGCAGCAAGATTATAGCTCTCGACGTGGGACTCCGGGTTATGGCTGCACTGAAATACTTGACTGAATATTAAAAAATGAACTGCGTTTTCATACACAGTAGGTTGTGGAGTCACTTCCTTTGAAATACTTGGGTAACACTTTAAAACAACAATAGCAAATATTATAAAATACTTGATTCTGATTAGTCAATCATGTCATTCTGCAATCAAATATTTTTGCATAATGATGACTAAACTGTTTAATTGAATTTAATTAACTACTTTAATAGTCTCTTATATAATTTAGTTAGGGCTGTGAAACAATTAATCGCAATTAATCGCATCCAAAATAAAAGCTTGTGTTAACATAATATATGTGGGTGTGGTGTGTATAATTATTTTGTATATATAAATACACACACATGCATGTATATATTTAAGAAATATTTGCATGTATATATAATTATACAAATTAATATTATACATAAATATCAATATTTGATATATTAATAACACATTTTTCTTAAATATATACATGCATATCTGTGTATTTATATATACAAAAACTACACACACATATATTATGTAAACACAAACTTTTATTTTGGATGCGATTAATCTCGATTAATCGTTTCACAGCCATAAATTAAATCATATTGATAAACTACACTCTAAAAAAAATGCTGGGTTGTTTTAACCCAAATTTGGGTCAAATGTGCACAAACCCAAATGTTGGGTTAAAAATGTAATTTAAACATTTAACCCAATGGCTGAGTTTGTCCATATTTGACCCAAAGATTGGTTAAAACAACCCAGCATTTTTTAGAGGGTATTAATAATAATAATAAGTTGTAGTTTTAGAGCAGCCAAAATGCAAGCAGAAAGGGTGGAAAATAATTATTTCTTCATGGAGAAAGGGTTTAGAAAATGATTATATTTAGTTGGCATCTTGGGTGGTAAAATCAATTAAATTCTACATTGAGTAAATGGGAGGAAATCACTGATAGTTGCAGGCCATTCCTCAAATTGTCATAATTACCACAGCCAGAGGGGTCAGCATCACTGACTCTGTTCAAGGACAAAAAAAGACTTTCCCAGGAGGAAGAGGAAGCGCTTTCCTCTTGTGTTTAAAGAGGAGAGTGCAACTCCAAACAGTGAGGAGTCGTCATCGCGGGCATTGATTTTCATCTCACCTACCTGAAGGCAACAGATTAATCTTTTACATCTGTGAGTTTGAGACAGGCCTTCACGCTGTGCGAAAAATCACCAACGTACCAGAGACCAATTAATGATTTTGTCATTTTGGTGCCGGGACAGTGCATGTTTGTCAAAGTCTCTCTGCAACGGTAATTTGTGCCATCTGTTCTCGTAGAAGTGAAGAAAGCTGAAATATGTGATGCGTTTAAACTCAATAATGTGTCATATGACTGGTGTGGGCCTTGTCTGGTGGACATGAAGAGAACATATGTTGTCTTCCAGCCCGCGGGCTGACATTGAAGATGAGAAAAGACAGTACTTCAAGGCAAATGCCGTCCCTGAAGAAAGCCTGCCAGAACCTATATGGCTCAGTGTATTGACAAATCTCTTGTGGACGGCACAGACATGGAGGTTTATGAGGCTAGTCTCTTTCAGTCCCCGTCGCTGTGATGGGAAGAACTGAAGTCTTCAAAACATCACCGTCCCGGGGCGGCTTGGGGGAACCCCGATGACACGCTGACTGACACCTTGTGGGGCCAAAGTTAAACCATCTCGGAATTGGATTAAACAGCTGAAGATGCGATAACCTTCACTGTTGCTATATTTGATCTGGTTTAACATGCCCTGCTTGTTTATTACGCACGAGAGGTTGAGGTTTAATTGCAGTGCCGAGGTGAGACTTTGGCCTGAAGATGGATGATACGGAGATAGACTCCTGCCATTGGAGACTGCAAAACATCCCGGCACCACCGGTGATGAATGATAAGTCAGAAGCTCAGTTTTCCCACAGGAAACCATCTTGTACAAAAGGTAGAAAGTGTGACAACCAACCTTTACAGCTTCCCAACTCCTCATCTAGGCTAAACAGTGGAAGTTTCCACACGAATCACACAATATGCAGCTAAGCTTCAATGGTGGCAAAGGATAAGCCAACGTTTAGTGTCAAAATATCTTGGAGGATAGACAAGAAGAAAGGGAAACGAGTAGCAAGACGAAAAATGGCAAGTGGCACATCTGCAAATTAGCTTTGACTGCTCAACAAGGAGCATGTGTTGACAAGGGAGAGAGCTGATGTGATTTGCTGACACCAGCAAAGGAAAAAAAAAGAGAGACAAAACAAATCTAATCATCCCTTCCCATCAAGAGGAAATCGCTGCCTTCTTCTTTCCACAAAGACCCCCTTGGCTTAAATCAATTTCTAACAAACTTGATTCTGAGGCGGTAACGGGGGGAATCAACAGTACCTTTCAATTTAATTCAGTGCCGCGCTCTGGGAGAGAGCAACTTTCATCCATCACCATCATGAGCCAGGAGCACAGCTGTAACGCTTATATACAACACAAGACCCGGTGGAGGGAAACCCCCATGAAAATACATCTTTAACCCAATTTTGGGTAAAATATGGACAAACCCAGCCATTGGATTACATTTTTAAATGACATTTTTAACCCAATGGCTGGGTTTGTCCATATTTTACCCAAAATTGGGTCAAAACAACCCAGCATTTTTTAGAGTGTGTAAAGCCCAATATATATGAAATAAATCAGAAATTTCTTTTAAATGGAACAATGTATGGATAGTTAAATAAAGTTGCTTTAGTCTAGTAAGTGTTCACCTAACAATACAAGTTAGCAATATGTCGGCATGAAACGGAAGTTGCAATAGTCTTTTCTTTCCAATTGTGACGTATATCAGAGTGAAATGGCTTCTCATACAAGAAAAAGTAGAGCGGGACTTGATTTTGTTCATCGGGAATTCACTGGTTGGTTGTGGTTTGTTATTGGTCGATCTCACCTCATGTGAGCGACAGGTTGTCCCGCCCTCACGCCCGTAAACACGTCATCACAGAAGAGAAGAGAGGTCGCGCTTCAAGAGGGAGAGGAAGATTACGAGGGCACATGAATAAAAAAAAAGAAGATGAGCACGGATAAATAATTTACAATAAATACTGCAATATTCCAAGATTTGTCCATTTTGATTTCATGAGGACTTTAGACTGCACACAACAAAGCCACGTTTTGATCCGTGTTGATAATTTAGAGGCCTTATATCAAAAATGATACTGCTTTATAGGATTAAAGTGTCTTCAAACCGTTTCTCCACCATGATAGCGGTTGACCTGAGTGAGAAAAACTGACTGTAAAAGGACAATTTAATCTAACGCACATTTCAGCGCCCCTAGTGGCGGTATTGAAAAATGCAATTCACTCTTGCTTGCATAGCTATAAGCGTCTACGTTTGCAAACTCACAGAGAGTGCATTTGGAGCCCAAGACTGGCAGCTTGAACATGCCGCAGCTGAAGAAGATGATTTGCAGGAGGAAGCGAAGACCCTTCTGAATCGTTTCTCTTCCTACTTCACTCTGGCCACATCCTTCCTTTCCCTCCACCCCTCCCGCCACTTCCTGTCATTAAGCCTCTCACTGCCTGTCCCTAAAATAATCCCAGCAGTTTTTTGTCAATCCACTAATAATTCAATTTAGCAGGCCCGGCACAGAGCTTCGCCATTAGTTTTGAGGACGTGATTTAAGATTGATGACTTGTGCCCCTTGGGAGTCTGTTTCATGAGGTGCTGGGGGGTAGAGGGGGGCGCCGCGGCCAAGGTACGGAGGGAGAACAGGCATGGGAGTCGAGCGAATTAAACTTTGGAATTGATTTTCTTAAAATTTGAGTTGACTAATGTGACAAGTCGCAGCTGTGAACGGCAGAGCGCCGGGTTAAAAAACCCGTGGCCTGTCTCCTCCAGGCTTCTCACAGTGACACGCCAGCGAGAGAGAGAAAATGTGTGTTAGGAGGCCTTTTGCGCGCACACACACACAAACATATGCTGCCGCTCAGTCGTCAACCTGCTGTCACCGACACAAATTACAGCCAGGAGAGAGAGAGAAAGCAAAGAAGAGAGACAGACCTCACATCACCACAGCCTCAGAGTTGCAGGTACTGCGGGTAGTGCTGACAAGGGACAGGTCACTGCTGTGACATTGTTGAATAATTCAAGAAACGAAAGAAGGAACGAGGGGGAAGAGAGAGGGAGTAGATAAGTCAATGACAAAAAGTATAGAACATGTATGGGTGGATACTCTCGGCTTGTCGTAACACTCTGCTGTGCCATCAAAAGCAACATATTGCAGTGTCTACAAGTTACATCACCGCAATACAATACTTCTGGTCTGGGAGGCCACATCTGCTAACATTTGCATCCGTCTACTCGTCTGAGTGCAAATCACAGGCTTCTCGGCCTTTCTGAAATTAAAGTTGACCCTAATATTAAGTTTCTTTAAGGTATATAGATTCTTTTTTTTCTAATGAAACAATGTTGAAAAAAAATGAGTGCTTTGAAAAAATGTGTTGAATGTAGAAATAATTGAGCATCAGTAGCCAAATAAAAGCAGTTTCATTTCGACAAGGAGTGGGTCACCTCATGGAGGCAGCCATTTTGAGATCACATGGTCAGTCAAATCTAGCCTCGTGAGACCATCCTGATCTCGCGAGCTTTCAAGGTTTCACTCGCAGATCAGTCTGGATACTTTCCGTTAAAGAAAATTTGGGAGCAGTTCACCAAACGAACGTCCAATCAGCGTTGGCTTTGAGGCGGGTTGAGGTGTGAGGCAACGAGAAGCGCGACAGTTCAGTCTAAAGAAAATGGCGGCGTCAGCGGATGAAACTAGCATTAGCGTGGCTATCGAGCAAGTTTTATCGGAATTACAGAGTATTTCGTCACTGAAAGAAGAGCAAAACACTGCTCTGGAGGCTTTTCTCAGAGGAAAAGATGTTTTTGCTCTTCTCCCGACTGGTTTCGCTCTGTTAGTACGTCATATGCTTCGTTGATCTGATTGGTTGATTTGGCCCGTCCATCACCAACATAGGCCAATCAGCTAACCAGTATTTTCGCCCCTTACCAAAACTACTTCAACGGAAGGTTTCCAGATGGATAAGCGGAGCAAATCCATCTGGCGGAGTCAAGTTAAGTCGAATCCAGTTCTCTACGAGTAAAAGTCTCTGCTAAAAGAGGGATGACAGAGATGGTCATCCCTCTTTTAGCAGAGACTTTTACTCGTAGAATAAATAAATCATGGACAAGTAATGCATATCTACAACAGCATTGAAAATATACATAATGATATATATATATATATATATATATATATATATAGTCCTAGATTTCTTTTCTCATTGAATATCAGAAATATATTAAATTGACGAAGCAAAATGAGTTGCGAATGCTATTTTGTTTAGTGGCACTCTAGAAATTAGGCCTTTTAAACCCTCATAATAATTTGCTCTCCAAAGTACAACCTACTAGACCACCAAACACACTGAATTATTTTGTTCATTAACAGCAACGTGGCTGTAATTCCCCGGCCAATGTGAGTCACAAAGCGGTCCTGCTTGATCCAATGGCGCAATTCAGAAACGACTTAAAGAAGCAGTAAGCAAACAGAGCCGAGCGACGTGGCCCCTGATGAGTGAACGCTGGAATTGGTTTCACGCTCGAGCGCAGCCTTTAAGACAAAGTACCTCAGGAGATAATTATAGTGTCAAGCATCAGCCAGGCCGGCCGTTGACGATTGGCCAATATTTAGCTTTAATTAAATCAAAGCAGAAATGTAATTTCTCCTGAGTGATCTTTACACAGAAAGTCGACTTTAGAAAAACACAACATAAGTCTTAACGCGTCTCCTTTCGTCCCCTCTGTCACTGCTGAAGTTTATTTTGCGACCAAACGCATCATCCAGCGTATCTGAATCCTACGAACTGAAGTAATGAACTTTGTAAAGTGTTCATTCACCTGAGAGGCATCGATTTAATGAGTTGGCTCTTAACTTTGGGGTCTGTGAGAACTGTATATTATATTTTCATGGCACAATACCAGTCGGATTTAATACAAATGATATTAAGAATATAATCGAGATGCTACAGAGTTTAGCTTAATACAGTACCTTGACACTAGAGGGGTTGCAAACATTTTGGGACCTCAAAATTGAATGTGCGATTTCACAGTAAAATGACCATAAAGTTGAGGAACGCACTTCATTGGAATGACATGAGGCCACATGCTTTTTGAATGTTGCTGAGAATGGCACACATACAGCGAATTGTGCACATATCTGCAGTAAGACTATCTTAAAATAGACATCCCATACAAAACACTCACCGGAGACATCACAAATATTTAAAACCTATTACTTCCAATGCCTGTGCTGTTGATTTCATTTGCTGGCATCCCACCGAAAGGGCTGTACTTTTTCCCTGCCGGCTGTTTGGGAATATGGGAATGTTTGGCTATAATCATAGAGTGGACTATTGATCTTGCTATTTTAATATGTTGTGTGAGCAGCTCTGTTTGACTGCCTTTTTTCATTAGCCGACGGCTCTCTGCCTTCAAGCCGGGGAATTAAAACTGCCTCTTTCTCTGTTTGGACTGCCGGATGAAGCCGGCTAAGAAAGGTCAATACAAAATTAATATGGGCATTAATATTCTTAATGCAAACCTGACGCGTGCAAAGTCTTAGTTTTGACTGAGGTCCGCACAAAGTTAGATATGATCCTCCCGAGGCGGCCTCAGGCGCAGAACACCTGCGGTCACGCATTAATTGCGACTGTCTTGTGCACATCATAAACTCGCAGCTGATGGTGATCAGAGTGCTTCGGCGATGACTGTGAATCTCCTTCATTTTAATTGATTGTAAAACAGCGGGAGGAAAAAGTGCTTCAGCAGCGAAAACATTCGGAGGTTGCCTCTGTGTTAAGAGATTTAATTACATTTATAATATGAGGAGGGATTTGACTATGCAAATGCCTTTAAACTGAAGAGTGTTGTATGTAAACACGCCAGTTGATCGGCGCCCAGGAGGGGAGCGAAGGGATGATCTGTCTGTATAAGAGACCCTACATAGTCGCAGAAGAAAAACCAAGACGATCCATTGTTAAATTAGGCTCATTAGAATTAGTGTAGACTAACTAACTGCTAAAGCTACTCTCTAAACTCTTACTGTCTTTGCAAAACCTGAAGTACACACTCACAGGGTATTACACTTCCTCCTCCAGCTTGCCGTCATCCCACAGTGCATCACTGGCGCACACGTACACCGCTGTGGTTTGTTCCTCCTTTGACCACTGTTGGTATATAAACACGCATTATCAGAAGTCACTGGAGACACTTTTGCTGTGTCCGAAATCTCCACTCAAACCCCTACTCCCTACCCCCTATATATGGGGGAGAGAGCAGAGCACTATATAGTGAGCTCACCAGCATAATAGAACAACACTTTCGGACACTACTCGATCGTCTCTCGGCGCCGTTGATTACATCATCTGTCACCTGGTGCCGAGCCGGCTCTGGGCTAAATATATTTTTTAAAATAAATACATTACATTACATTGAGCTTATTTCTCCAAAATTTGAAAACTAAAAGTGATTTCTGGCCGTTTTTGCTATAATGCGCTACTCCACACATTATTATAACTTATTTTTACGATCAGCGCAATGCATGATGGTATGTAGGGCTTAGGTTAGTGACCATCGGTTGTACACTACTTTTCAAAATGCATTCTGGGATATATTGAGTGGACTATATAGGGTATAATAATCATCACTATACATTCGGACAGCACTACAAAATGGCGAGCTCACTATATAGTCCACTGTATGGTGAGTAATGGGTGATTTTGGACACAGCACTTGTCTTTTTTTGTGTTCAGATCACCAGAGACAAATATTAATAACAGGATAAACAGCCTTGATTATTGGTAACTAACCAGAAAGTCGCCTTATTAAGATTTTAGGCTATAGATTTTGTCTTACAGAACAACGAGTACAGTAGTTACGTGTTTTCTAAGTAAACCGAGGGCTTGGCTGTGGAATTCCCATCTGTGTAGATGTAGATGTACCTGCTGTTATTTATGAGGGCTCTTGTTTAGGCATGCACACCACAGATGCTGGTAATTAATCCAGCGTGCAATTAGATATTGTTTCAATTCACAGCTGAGTGTAATTAACTTCTGGAGCGAGCTGGCACTGGGTTGAATTAGATAGTATAAGCATGATTTCTAATCTCTAACCTAAGGCAAGAAGTGCAGGACTAATTTCATGTTTTCTTTCAGAAATAATCAATTTCCTTTGAAAGTGTTTCTGAGGCTGATTAGTTCACAGACCGCTTAATTGGCATGTTGTTCAGATCATATGAGGACAGAGGTCACATTTGCAAACCATCTAGAAACGAGGAGTTAGTATTACAATAACTTTGGATACCAAATCCAGGTAGTGATAGTGATGGGGCGTACTTGTTTCACCAGACTTTTTTTTTTCCCAGACTGTTATTTTTCTTCTATATTACTTCTTTTTTTCTCTCCCGGAATAAACACTAAACGACAAATGGTTACAATAACTAATAGTAAGCCAATTTTAGGTGGATTTCACCATAAAACGTGAATCTGGAGAGCTTTTAAACACTGTACTTGTACTGTATATGCCAACATATCTTTCAATACATAATACAATGTCAATAAATCAATCAATGGCCAATTGAATTATTAAATGTACTGACTCATTATTGACATTATTTTGGAAAAAGGCTTAAGGTAGAAAGAAAATTGGTTTCTCCCAAGTCTTTACCCTTTAACTTTCAGCTTTTGAGTAACTCTACAGCTGCCTCCATAAGACCTCTCTTTGATCTGTGTTAATAGGGACCGTAAAGGTATTTTTCAGTGTAGCACATCTCGGGTTTTGGGCTAACTGGGAAACAGACCACCTATGACTCTGGCTCTGCTGGGCCGTATTGCCATTTCCTTCACTGGGGTGATGCTTCACGGGTACGCCTTGACCTCCCCACCATTTCCAGCCATCAATCTGAGCCCGATTTTGCCTTCTGCCTTTGTAGACGGACACATCTTTTTATTCTAAATCCGCTCTCATTACGGTTCCTCTCAGCCGGTCACTAAGAAGACTGCAGCTGAAAGTTGGGGAGGTAATTGAGCGGATCTTTCCCTCCGCTTCAGTACTGAAGCGAAGGCCGGCCCAGCTCCTATTTGCCTAGATTCAGGATGTAGAGGCTACGGCTGAGCTGTCGGCCGGACTTCATCTGAGCGTTCATGTCTGGGCAGTGGGTTCGACGCCTCATTATCAGCTGGTAGAACTGTCAGAAGTGGGGGAAAAACATGGTTGTAATGTAATCTGGTCACTGGACTTTTTCCTCTTCTTAATGATGGCCTTCCTCGATCTCTCTGCCCTTCTACTCTTCCTAGTCACGTCTGATAGACTCGCACGGCGAGGAGAACAGGCCGATTGCATAATGATATTGATCTTCACTCGGGGGCAAATGCTATTATCCCCGATAACCACATAGACGAGACAAACAATCTAAAATTAAGAAAATAATAGAAGGAAAGAACGCATTAATTTGCCGTGCAAACCTCCGAACATCTGTTAACTAGTTAGGCTTGGTTAATAAGCAAAATAATTAGGGTTCTATCTTGTTTGATTCCCTCAGCTTCTTCTTCTGTATTCATATCTGGAGAGCAACGAGCGCTGCGACCCTCAGGCAGAGGAAGCAATAATATGAGCCCAGGAGAGCCATTCACAGGCAGGGAGAGATGAGGCAACCAGAGGAGGCTCCCTGGCTCTCCACCTGGGCGTCTGGGAGGCTAAACGGCGCAGATATCGCTTATTAAACCATCTGCCTCATGCTAATTAGATTATTGCAGATAAAGAGAAGGAGTTTTCTTTGTAAATTTTAATGAGATAATGTGTCAACCAATTGCATAGGGAAGATGGATGTAATTCGGGGACTCCGACTGCAGAATTTCAGGTGAAGGTGTGCAGAGGAACAGATGCGGATATGAGGGTAATTAATTGCGTGCATCCGAAAGGAAAACAGCTAAGGGGAATGAAAATAAAAACAGAGCCGCACATCCGAGATAAAAAAAAAAAAAAACTTTATCTGAGAGCTGCAGCGATATCTTGGATCACATGTTTTGGTTTCTTCAACTACTGACACTTTAGATTTTACTACTACTAGAAAAAATTAAGATTTTTAAATTTGCTATCTGAACATCAAACTGATAATATATAAAGTGAAATACACCATTGGAACTTTTACTGTATGAAAATGATAAATTAAGTAAATTACATTTGACACTCAACTGTGTTTTCCACCACGATGTGGTAGAAATTAAATTAGTTTGTATCTCTGTTGATGACTGAAAAAAAGAACATAAAAAATGTATTTTATAAAAATACATAGGACTAAAAATAGCCCCAAGTTAGAGAAATAACATTATTATTCATGCTAAATATAATCTTAAATCTGGCACCAAACAAGGTCAGTATTGATTTACTATTGTGCACCAGTAACAGGACTGACAAAGAACAACCTGGTCTAACAAGCACCTGGTTTCCCCTTTTTGCCATACGTAGATAAATTTCAGCTTTGAAGGAGAGAAAACTGAGAGCTCTGCTAACTAATGAAGCAGAGGCTATCGATTAGGGCCGTCACAAGAGGAAGGCATAAAAGTACACATTCAATAAGGGACTTCATATCCCGTCCAGCTAGTGTAAAGGTTAAGTGCTAAGGAATATTACCAGGATCAATACGTGACTGCAACTTCACATATAGCGCACCATGTCTTCTCACAGTATAACTTGACGTATACAGAAGGAAAGGAAGTCCCATTTCCGTGGAAAAGGTAGGAAGCTTGCATCACAGTGTGCCAACCCCAGTTCATTGCTTACTCGTGGTTAGCGCAGTTCTGTAATAAAGCCTTCGCTGTCATCAACAACTCAGCAGTGTAAACTGGAGCTTATTAAAATTTAATAACCGTCACTTTGTCTCTGTTCACAATAAATAACAAACTCAATTTCCTCCCCGTTACGGCAAGAGAGGCTCCTTAAGCAAGACAAATGAATGGTTTGCAGCACAGACTAACAACATTAACTGGCTAATTAAACAACAATAGAGGATGCTGGGGCTTCTTGCCATAATTATGCAATGTAGTTTAATGAAAAGGTTAACTGTGCATGAGGAATACGATGTCTTTGTCTCAGTGCCAGACCATTTGAGGAGCAGAAAAAGAAACACATTTGCTGGATTTTCCTCACTCAAACAAATTAAATGTGTTGTGCAGCTTATGCTTGGTGTTTTCCACAGATACCAGCCATTAGTATACCAGACATCTCAAACCTTAAATGATTTGCAAGTACATCCTCCGATGGCTCCGTGATGAACCATTCTTGAGGGCCATGGCCTTATGTTTGGATGTGGGTTCGAATCAAGTTCACATTTTGTCCTAGCTCTATCCTCTTCATCCCATCAACTCCTGCCAGATTTATAGTCACAGGCCACTTTATTAGGTGCATCTTGCTAGTACCAGGTGGACCCCATTTTGTCTTCAGAACTGCCTTAATACTTCATGGCACAGATTTAACAAGGTGCTGGAAATATTCCTCAGACATTTTGGTCCATATTGACGTGATAGCACACAGTTGCTTCAGATTTGTCGGCTGCACATCCATGATGCGAATCTCCCGGTCCACCACATCCCAAAGCTGCTCTATTGAATTGAAATCTGTGGAGGCCATTTGAGTTTAGTGAACTCATTGTTATGTTCAAGAAACTAGTTTGAGATGATTTGAGCTTTGTGACATGGCGCATTTGCCTGCTGGAAGCCATCAGAAGATGGTAAACTGTGGTCATAAAAGGTCAGCAACAATATCAACTATGTTTATTTGGTACTAAGGTGCCCAAAGTGTGCCAAAACCAATAGCCTGGACGGATCCATGCTTTCATGTTGTTTACGCCTAAATTCTGACCCTACCATTTAAATGTCGCAGCAGAAATCGAGATTCGTCAGACCAGGAATCATTTTTCCAATCTGAGTCCCAATTCAGAGGCTGCAATCGAAGGCCGACTGCAACCCCGTGGCACGACGAAGGCTGTCCCAATTCCAAGGCTACTTCAAATGCGGCCTCCAAATGAGTCCCGTGCAATAAAGGATACAACAGATGGATCCTTAGCGGCCTTGCCTATCCCAGAACTCATTGCAAGCCAGTACGACGGGATTTGTTTTTAGAGAAATTGCACAATTACACTTTTAAACGCAAGTATTGGGTTTCAACTTCAAATATCTAATGATGATCCAAATCTAATGATAATAAAAGTAGTTTAAAGTAGTTAAAATGTTGACATATCTTGCTAAGATGCAATTGTATGGAGAAATGGAGCATGGTGAATATATTTAGACCTGTTTTACCCTGTTCTGTTTTCAGACGCTATAATAAAATTTCAAACAAGTCCAGGATAGGCAGTTGTCACAGTATAGGTGACAAAAACAATACAAAGGCTAGACCGTCCCGATTAATTTAGCTTGTTCCGACTTTCGTGGCCTCTTTAAGTCAGTGTCCTTCGAAGGATGCAGGCTCTGAATTGGGACGCAGCTACAGTGTGGTCCGACGTGTTGTGCGAAGTGTTCAGCTCTTCTGCAGACCTCGGTTGTATAGAGGAAATCCTCACACAAGCTGACCCGTTGTACTCCATATACTCGTAAGGCTTGAGAACCTGGTGACGGCAGTATTATCCAATTGTGGCCTGCTCTCACTGAAACGTTTTGAAAATGTAATTACAGCCCCTGCTGAGAGGTATGGATAGCCATTTCAGTCAGCCACATTTCCATAAGCTAAGCCTTTATATATTCCATTAATTGATAATGTAAATGCCCTTGAGACGCAGACTATAAGCTGGTAAACCACTACCGGGGTCTCCTTTCCATTGCAACGCTATACCGTCTCAGAAACCAAAGCTCTTCTAAAACCTTCCAACGAGGCCTATCGACCCTCCTGTTTCTACATCTACACAACAAGCTGCTTTTTGCATCTATAGCCCAACACATGGCCGACAGGTTGATGAAGTTTACTAGTCTGAAGGGTTTAGGTGTGGTGTTGACCCTCCCGGCAGTGCCTGTAGAGGTGAAATTGACCTTGAAAAGTGACTTTTTTCTTCATTCTGCTGATGAACATTTATGATTCTACAGTTAGCTAAACTCAAGTAATAGTACTTTGAGTGAAAAGGCCACACTGGTCCTGTTGCTACTCTTCAGATGAGATTGATTACGGTCACTCTAGTTTTGTGTACTGACCCTTCAAAATGGCTTTTTGGGAAGGAGATCAGGAGAAATCTAACCTGTATCACCCATATGAGCATCACAGCTCACTCTGCCTGAAGCCTCCAAGACTCTTTTCTGCCTTCGATGGTCTGAAAAAATGAGAGAGAAAATACATTTAATTAAAAAATACATAAATAGACACACCATAAATGCGCATACCATAATGCTTAGAGATGTGTGAGAGTGAGTGTGTGTGTTTATTAATTGAAATAGAACCCAGAGAAGTCAAAAACAACCAAGGGATCAATAATGTATGGCTGCGCATTGTGCACACGATGCTGCGGTTAATTATTCAGTAAACGAACTGACATAAAAGTCCATTAGTGTTTTTTAAACGCAGAATTACTGTGCAGAGGAGCAGCTAGCTTTCATTTTTTCATGGCTTACGAGCTTAAAGAATTTATGATAGAAAAATATTTATCTCGTTTTGAAAGCGCAGGATGCAAATCTCCAATGATGAACCATAATGGATGATGTCTTTTCAAAAATAAATGCGCTGTACAGAGCATTCCCACTGCACGCATTTGAGAGGCTTTTGTAATGAATTTGTGATGAAGTGTTGGTTGACAAATAGAGAAACATGAATATTGTAAGCATTTACAGCGTTTTACTTACAAGTTGACACATTTAATATGCTCACTAAAAGCTAACAGGTTTAAATGACTTTTCCTTTAGCTGAGTGCAGAAATGTATTTTGTATGCAGGAGTGATTCTGCATTCTTGTTAAGAGGTGCATGTGTATTCTTGTATGACATCAAAGCATCTGTTCATAACATTTGCATAAAAAAAATGCAGAATACTACCTTGTTCAGCAAATGGTCACACACTAACAGAAGCATGCACATACATGACAAATCTGCCACAGATAATAATTGTAGCATTTTGGGAGAAAAAAAATGTAATTATTGGGGCTGTAAACAAGAAAAACAATTACATGTGATGATTAACTAATTATATTAATCAAAGTTAATTGCATATTACTATTTGTATTACTGTATATACAATGTATATACAATATACACTGTATATATATATATATATATATATATATATATTAGGGCTGTCAAAACGATTAATCGCGATTAATCGCATCCAAAATAAAAGTTTGTGTTTACATAATATATGTGGGTGCACTGTGTATAATTATTATATATATATAAATACACACACATGCTTGTATATATTTAAGAAATATTTTCATGTACGTATATTCTGTATATAGATTTATATATAATTTATATATTTTTTCTTAAATATACATGCATGTGTGTTTTTATATATATATATATATACAAAATAATTATACACAGTGACCCCACATATATTATGTAAACACAAACTTTTATTTTGGATGCGATTAATCGCGATTAATCGTTTTGACAGCCCTAATATATATATATATATATTTATATATATATATATATATACAATCACCGCATTGCACAAGCTAATTGGCCCAGGCTGATCCTGCAGCCAGCCAATGAGATTGCTTGCTTAGCATTTAAATAGTCTGGTTCATTGTTTGCAGAAAGCTGGTCTATATATATATATATATATACTGTATACATTCAAGTTCATTCAAGTATTGTTTCCACACACACTGGATAATGTTTGATTCGTGGGTTTATGCAGTCGAAGTCAAAGCGTTGATTTAGGAGTATTTTTGGCATCTTCATATGGTCCTGTTCGGGACTCATCTAAAATGAAAACAATACAATACAATACATAGTGAATTCTGTAAAAAAAAAATATATATATATATATGGACTTCTTATATCATTTAGCTATTTTGTGTCCTTTCAGAGTCTCCAAGGGTCCTTGGTTTTTGAGAATCGCCCTTCAAATTAATTGTTTACTTTACTGGATATAGCAAATGACAACTAAATGAATGTGTTGGCATGCTTAAATGCACAATAGGTGTGCGATTAATCACACAACAAAAGTGTGATTAATCCGATTAAAAATGCAATCGATCGACAGCACTAATATACGAAGTATACATTTTTTTATTGCATTGAAGTGTTAAAAAAAGGATTTTATAATATCTGTTTTGTAATGCCAATCTAAGGATCGAAGGCCCAAATGCTATCCATCATCTCTGTTTGTTCCAAGTAACCACACCAAGGCCTTTGATCACTGGTTAGCCGTGTATACATTAAAGATTTATTTTTCCTACACCCCTGGAGGTATGCTTAGAGTACTTTCACACCCTTTCTTTCCATCGCCTCATCTATCCCACAAACATGTCACCTCGTTACGAAAACTGACAGGAGTCAAAAAAGAAAAGCAGAGACTGTAAACAGCTACACGACTGCGGGACCGAGCATTGCTTTCAGAAGATCACAGAGCAGAAATTGCACCTGACGTTTCAAAAGACAAAAAAGTTACGTGCGCACACGCTCCGCTGACAGAGTTTCTCCCCCGTTTCCCTCTCTGGGGTGTTTCTTTATTAATGAGCAGCACACATAAAACGCAACAGTATGACTGAGGGTGTCACTCATCAAAAAAACCCCATTCACAGCCGTCGCCTCGCATGGAGAGGAGCGATTCTTTTTTATAAGGACCAGAGACAATCGCTGATTGCCCGGTCTTTCAGATGACCAGACCTTCAAGCCTCATTTTTCAGACACGGTATGAATATTGTATGCAAAGTGAAGCTAGTTTTTGGCAGCACAGGAAGGAGCCGCAGATATAGAGAGGAAGGCTTTTGCTCAAAGACGGCTTTACTCTGTGAATGTGTGTGTGCACACACATGCAGGAAAAAGTGAAACCAAGAAAATGCTTGAGTGAGTGACACTTATTTTTATTTTATTTTTTTTACCCAAGAAAGAACTGTTATTTCATTCTTCTAACGCAACACACCAACCTCTGGATATTGTTTTTTCCCCTTAAAGATGCACAGAAATAATACACTAATATCTATTCCTAGCAAGAACATTCCCAAAATAGGATCACGCTCTTTATTTAATTGTGTGTATAATCAAAGAAGTGTAGCACAACAGAAGTTTTGGTGTGCACAGCACAGTAACTCGTAGCTGTGGGGCTAATAGGGTGGGGGCGGGGGTGGGGAGTCTGGCAGGGACAGGTTTGATGTGGAGCTGTCACTGATGGAGAAGGTAGCTGAGCATGTCCAAAACACCAAACACAGACCTCTGCTCCTCCTCTGCTCCAAAAAACAGAATACAGGAACACAGTTGTTTGAATAATAAATACTTGTGGCACTCGAGTGGCAGGGTGCCTGCAGAGACGCGCGCCCAGAAAACGATGTTGATGTGTAGGGAAAGCCAGGCCCGACATATGTTGCCATGAATAAGGTATACAGGAGACATCAATGCAGCTTCCGGATTTCCAGGTGCAGGAGTTTCTCTCTGGCGTAAATTGACACATCCTGAGAGGGAATAAACTTTTGGAGAAAAGCAGCGTCCGTCGGAGAAAGACGGAAAAAAAAAAAACGCCACAATTCATTTCCCGAGATGCTGACCAAGTCTGTGGAACTTTTCTACCTGTTTTCTTGGGTGATGGTATCTTATTACCGATTTAAAACCACACCGAAAAAAATATATAAATCTCTAGCTGGACATTAGCTTGACTCCTATAGCGGATATGGCCGAGGTGACCTGGTGGACCATCTTGGCAAAGGATGCACTGATATTAAAATTCTAGCTGATCATGATAGACTAATTATTGTGAGATAGATATTAATGGCTGATATCAAAATGATATACTGTATTTTTTACAAATAAATTACAAATAAAACACTAAAAACTAGTGCAGTCAAATCTAACATAAATGTTTGTGTTTACATAATATTTGTGTACATAAATTATTAAATTTACATATATCATGTATGTCTGTGTATATAGACACACATGTATACAGTATATATGGGTATAAATTAGGGCTGTGCAAGGATTAATCACGATTAATCGCATCCAAAATAAAAGTTTGTGTTTACACAATATATGTGGGTGCACTGGGTATAATTATATATATATATATATATATATATATATATATATATATATAAAATAATACACACACACATGCTTGTATATATTTAAGAAATATTTTCATGTAAATACTGTATATAGATTTATATATAATTTATATTATATATAAATATGAATATTTTATATATAAATATTTTTTCTGTATTTATATATATATATACACAAAATAATTATACACAGTGCACCCACACATATTATGTAAAAACAAACTTTTATTTTGGATGCGATTAATCGCGATTAATCGTTTGACAGCCCTAGTATAAATATGTGTGTGTGTGTAGTATATATTCACACAGACATAAACAATATATGAAGAGTTCAGATGCAAAAGCCTCTAAGTGCCATTTGAAATTTTGTTCTAAAATGATCATTTTTATCAAACTTGTATATTTAAGTTCAGTAATTTCACTTAAATGGCAATGAAGATTACCTATTAATTGTCATTTAAGTGAAATTACTGAACTTAAATATACAAGCTTGATAAAAATTATCATTTTAGAAGAAAATTTCAAATGGCATTTAGAGGCTTTTGCATCTGAACTCTTCATATATATATATATATATATATATATATATATATATATATATATATATAAATTTAATATATAATAACATTATGCACGCACAAACTTTTATGTTAGATGTGATTAATCCCGATTAATCGATTGGACAGCACTACTCAACAAAAATCAGCTTCGTAGTCTAGCTTTCTAATAAACCTGGCAATGAGTATTACTGGCTCTGTGATGCAATAAAATCTTCAATCTCTTCAATCTTGTTAAGTGTGGTTAGAGCAGATAATCTGATTAGTTAATAATATTACAACCAAATGACTCCACTTACTTTCTAAACACACGTTCCCCTGGTCTCACTGTGCCCAACTTATTCATTTTGAAACTTGCTTCAACTGACTTTTGACTTTCCTTTCTGGGATGGGAAAAGTAATGTTAACTAAGGCTACTAAGTGATGCAACCGGTGGCGTTTCCAAAATGCGACATTATGAAGTAATATTAAGCTCTGGATCCATTCTAGTGAGGAACACTTTTCACATTGAATATTGTGTTTCATTCTGAAATATGACACATTGCATAAGTAAGATGGGTTGCAAATGTCATTTCTGACTTCAACTGTGTTTCAAGACACACTTTGACCACATTAAGTTAGTATAACTTAGTTTTTTTCCAACAGGGAGTGCACTCTAAAAGAGCTTGGGGAAAAAAGACCACAGAGCAGGTGACTAATAAAAATCAAACTGTACGCACGCAGGTGCGGGTGGCAGAATATTTCATCCATTTTAGGACAGCTGTGTCTTTTGATGGCCCCGTGAATGGAGCCATTTTAGTAGTTGATGTGTCCATCCGTCGCCGATATCTAATACGCGGTTACGCCGCGCGCCGAACATGACAGAAAATCATTAGCCACCATTGGCTGCTAACTGTCACATGAATGATTGAAGAAGCAGCGAAGCGTTCAGTTTTGCGTGGCAGTTAAACGTCTGCCCGAACGAGCGAGAGCCCAGCGAGACCCATGATGAAGCATCTTGGAGCGAGGCCACAGTCACCCTCCTACATAAAGACGGAGAGAACGAGAGCGGGAGGGGAAAGAGCACCTGTGTTACAACCAGCCGAGATCTGACACCGGGGTCAATCCAGCCATATGGAGTCTGCTCTATACCAAAGAACTCTAAATGCCACGGCTTTGCACAGCTAGCCGGACACAAAGGGGAAGTCAACACTTGGAGGGCACAGAGGGGAACGGTACCTTCATGAAATCTCGGTAATCCTAGTCCCAAGATGCTTTGAGAGGATTTGCCTAGCAGACCAGTGGACGGGTGCGCTGCCTGCAAACTGGAGGAGAGAGTCGCTCTGACACAGTTCCCCCATGTCTGAGCCTCTATACTGTAATGAAAGGCTGTTCCCCATACTGGGCCGTGTAGAGATTCTCCAGAGTTCCCCTGAGCCCTATCAGCTCCTCCTGAGAGAGAGAGAGACACACACACACACACACACACACAGTGAGATGGAGAACTCCTCAAGGGATTGACCAGTCTGTCTATGCTCACTGACTAGAGTCGCTGTTATTCCGGCTCCCTCTCGTCTCAGCAATCCCTGTTCATTAAGGTCATTACTGTAAAATGTTTTTCCTTCATTTCAAAGTGGGAAACACATGAATTAAAATGGTAGAAAATTGTCAAATTACAAATTGAGCCAGCACCTCAATTATTTGCTTCATTTGATAATAACGTGTGGTTAATTATTCAAAGAGGTTAATTAAAACGAGCTTGATGAAACCGGAATAATGCGAGGGCTGCTAAAATTTTCACGTTTGTGTCCAACTTGCATGTCTGAGCTAAATATTTTTGACAATTAAATCCTAATTAATATAAACATCGAGGAATATTAAATCAACACTCGTCTGTTCACTCAATCATGGGTCTCTCAGTGCTGAATGGGTTTACCAGAAAATGTACAGGAATATTTTTTTTTACGCTTATTAATTTTACTCTACTTTTAATCTTGACTATATCAGGATTCGCTCAAGACCTTGTTCTTTCAAAATATTTTTTTATGTTTTAAATACAATAACAACGACCATGCTCACCAACTATACTTTATATCATATAATATGCAAAGACAGGCAGTGTATTGCAGTGATTTTACCACGGTGTACTTATGCACACTGAAGCAGACCCAAAAACACTCTTAAACTGATAAAAACACCATAATAAGCAAAAATGACTAAATACTCAGAGATTAATAATTACATTATTATTATACAATCTAATTAAAATGATAATGTAATTATTAAACATGATATATTTTGTTGTCTTATAATAATAATAATAATTCCACCCCATTAAAATTCTTCATTTACTGTGATATACTGGTTCATAGTATGAACTAATGGGCAGTCAACAGCGTGGTTATATCGGTTGTTCTGACAATTAATTTTAAAAACGGGTCATCCAATAAAATAAAAAATAAAAATCCAGATAAATCCAGAATTATGCATTTTATAAATTTGTCATTTTATCATCCAACTACTGGTGTACTGCAGTACTAGTAAAGTAAATGCAATTTGATTGGAGTGTGAAAACACTGGTTTAGCTGGTGTGTGCCAAACAGGGAGGAAAAAGCTCTGGCTCAGTCCCACTGGAGCGTCTTGACGTGAGCCCTACGGGGCATTATTATGGGACCCGGAGCGATCCCAGTCTAACCGCCCCGCCAGTCAGCTTGTTTTATTTACTCCGAGCGCTGTGTCCGTCTCACTGATGTGTCTGCAAGGACTGGGGAAATAAAGCTGTTCGTCTTTTTATGGCTGCCGGTACTGTTTACGGCTGATGTGTCCTAACCGCCAGACGACACTATTTATCTGCCTCCAGACGTCCGGCTCACTCGATACCATTCCCTCGTGCAATATTTCACCTCGAAAGTCCATTCCTCAACTGAAGTGTGCATGCTTGTGTGTGTGGGGGGGGGGAGTTTGCCGGGTGAAAGATATACAGGTAATCACTGTTGATACAAAGGTTAACAGCTTAAAATATGGTTAGTATAAATGTTAATCTTTCTAGCAGTGGCAAATATTAACCTTAAGTATAAACTTTGACGTGTAACTAATTAGTGCTACATAGATTAACAATATCTTATGAGTCACAATTTATTATTTTTGACTGGCAGAAAAAAATCTCTAATGCTCGCATCGAAAAAGAATCTGGGCCTTAACGAGGAGTGTCATAGAAACGTAAGGGTCTGGTCTTTTGACTTGGGCCACCTAGCAACCACTTTGAAACCACCTAGCAACACCCTAGCAACACCCTAGCAACACCGCCCCAATCTCCCAGACAGTTTTGGCACAGGTACATTTTCATAAAAAAAAAATAATAATAATAATAATAATAATAATATAATTATAATAATATAATATAATAATGATAATATAATAAAAAAATAATAAATTAATTTAGTTAATTAAATAGGCAAATAATACTATAAAATAATTATAAAATTACAAAAAAATAATACTATAAATAGCTCAAATATTTTATTAATAATTACCGGTTATTAAAAATAACAAAATATATAAAATAACAAGTTTGAAAAGTAACTTTTCCATATTAAGATTTTTTTTTTATGATCTCTCACTATATGGAAAATAAACTTGTTTCCAACAAAAGCATCATGAAAGAGTCTGCCGTATTTCCATTTCCCCTGCCATCTCGTCAGTAGGAACTGACCGGGTTTTTCTACTTAAAAATATTTTCATCATGGGCTGGCAGCACCCTTTCATGCTTTCTCCTGCCGAGTTCATATAGACATGCTTGGTTTAAACCACCTTATTAAAGAAAATAAAAAAATAAATAAAAAAAAGAGATTGCAGAAGGAGGGTGAGAGTGCGGAAAGAGAGAAAACGAGAGAAAAAAAAAGAAAAGATGCTGGGGCCTGTAGTAAATCCTGACACTTCCACGCACACTTGAATTTCGTTTCAAACACTTGTCTTTCCGTACCATAATAGATGTCAGCTCCTCTGATGTCGCACTAGCAGGAGGCAGAATAAGGTCTCTCTCTTGTGCGTTTTGAAGCTATCAGTCGACGCGACTGTGTTGTGCCACATCAAAAAGGGGAGACACCGCGTCACCTGCCGTGCTCTGAACGAAGTATCTTCAAATCAGTTGTCCAAGACATTTCCCCCTATTAGTGCTCCACTCCCACACAGGCTTAAGACGCAGACGGGCCCCTGTTGGATGTGTTAAGCGGGCCTCTGTGTTACAGCTGATAGATCATACAGCCTCGCCGTGTGATGACATGTCCGTCAAAGCTCTGCGTGGAGAAGCGAGAAAAGAGGCTGGGGATGTAAGACGCAAGCCGATACGCAACTGATAAACAAAAGCGTGCTTGTGTTCACCCAGCCGCTGGTGAGAGGGCTGGAAACTGCCTTGTTTACTGCAGAGCTGCTGAAAGGGCCGAGAGGAACGAGAACATGCATTATCATAAGAGCTAATAAACAGGCAAGCTGATCAAGATTTCAATATATTTGGGTTGTTGTTATATATGTGTTTTGGGAATCAAAGATAAAAGAGTAAAAGGAGTCAAAGTATCATATAACCAAACAAAAAATTTATAATAATTTATATATATATATACATATATATATATGAAGAGTTCAGATGCAAAAACCTCTAAATGCCATTTGAAATTTTCTTCTAAAACGCCCATTTTTATCAAGCTTGTATATTTAAGTTCAGTAATTTCACTTAAATGACAATTAATAGGTAATCTTCATTGCCATTTAAGTGAAATTACTGAGCTTAAATATACAAGCTTGATAAAAATGATCATTCTAGAAGAAAATTTCAAATGGCACTTAAAGGCTTTTGCATCTGAACTCTTCATATATATATATATATATATATATATATATATATATATATATATATATATATATGAAGATTCATTGCAAATTCATTGCATCTGAACTATATATATATATAAAAGAGTTCAGATGCAATGAATTTACAATGTGTTTAGATGCAATGAATTTGGGGTTTCACAGTTCACAAAGGCAAAATATGTCAGAGCCATGGTATATAGGTAACATCATGAAAGCTTTTGAAATGTTGTAGCTCTGGTATTCTCAAGGGTGACGCGGGTCCAAGAAGCCTGTGATGTTTTCTGAACTCTTCCCAGTAACTTAATGTCTCTTCCTAACAGTATCTCTAAATTAGTTCCTAAATGGCTTCAAAAGCCCACTAAAATAAAAAAATTAAATAAAAGGTAAATCAACACATTTTAAAATTAGCTAAAAACTGCAAATAAAATAGAATAATAAAGTAAATGTAAAATTATACATAAAAACAAAACAATAAGTATGTGTTTTTCGGCAATGGAAGTGGTGTGAGGAGTCCAAATACTACAGGTATGTGTACGGATGCAAGACTCAAGGGTGTCTGTTTGCCTGTGTGTGTGTGTGTTAATGTATTTCCTGAAAGCACGTGGGTACTGGAGCTGTGTGTTTTGGGGGTGAGTGTAATCTGAGTAGATCATGTTTTCCAGACCTCAGATGAAGAAAAACAGCTCTGGCAGTCTGCCGTTTCATCTCCTGCACTGGGGTCCAAAACAAAGAGAAGATGATTGATTGGATGATGAATAATTTAGGGGCAGAGAGCTGTGGGATGAGCAGCACAAGCGTGAGGCTGCCCCGTTCCTGGTCTCTCCTTAAAGATCGCATTACAAGAAAAAGTTGCCCCTGATTATGCTAATGCCTGTCACTGTTCATTTGCTAAACGGATATATGGAAAGCGAAGGAAGCCAAAACAGAGGGGCACTCTGGGAGACATGGAGGATCCCCGTGCAGCCCAACTTGAACTTCCAGCGAGAGGATTCAATGTACCTGCTCATACTCAAACAGAATCCTTTCCTACAGATCTTTAGGCGGAGGTGGCCTCCTCATTACATTATCTCTGTAATGTTTGAACATATTTAATGAACATGCAATACAGCACACTGAGTGAGCATAGATGTAAATTAGCACTTCCTTAAAATACGGCAGCTCTCACTTCCAGAGACTGGCTCAACACCATCCCCCATTGCAGTTACACCACTGACCACAGGGGGCGCTGATGTGATGCATTTGCAGCCACACAAAATCAAGAGGAGATACACGCTAGCCTTTTTTTTTCCAATATCTACTCTCATGAAATTTCATTTGGATTGTAAATGTACAGTAATTTACTATCATAAATGTGTAATAGGCCCCTGAATCCACTGACATTGTGCTGGCTAATCAACTCATTTAAAAAATGAATAGAGATCTATTAAGAAAGAACTCTGCATTTCGCACGGTTAAAAACTTGACTTTGCGGTGAAAAGCAAGGAACTTTTTTGGGGGAGCGTTCTCATTTCGTGCAAAACAGCCAACACTTAAATTTATTTCCATTTCAAAACAGAATTTTTCAAAAAGTGTGCTTTGAAGATTTAAACTGAACCAAAATTCTTACACTTAAAACACAAAATAGCAATGTTATTTGACATTTTGGAATAGGATTGTCCACTACTAAAAACATTATAAAAATGTATGTTCAGTTATTTAAGTTTATATTTTTATCTTATTTTAAATATTTCCAATCTGCACATACTTTATTTATAGAACTAACTTATATCGAGATCTAATTTATAGGACTAATACTAAATAAAAAGTCAAGTCTAAAACAAAACAAAAATGGAAAATGATCTAAGTTCACAACACGTTGATGAAAAACCACTATGCTAATATCCCAAGAGGCAATCCACTGTAAAAACATGTAATCAAATTGAATTTCAATTTTGTGACCAAGTGGTGTGTAATGGAAAGATTGCTGGATGCAAATCACCTGCGCTTCTAGTCAGAAATCAAGTGCCGTGTGCATGCGCCGGTGTGTGTGAGAGCGAGAGTATAATTCACCCCCCGGTAAGAGTAAATTCAGAACGGTGAGGGTGAATCAGTGGCGAGGAGAATGATTGAGTCCCTCTTCCTCAGATCCCACCATCAATGTACAAATGAACAGCTTGGAGGTGAGATACCCGGTGAGGAAGAGGCTCTATCACACCAGTCGTCATTATTCGTCTCCTCTAGTCCCTGAGAATACTGACGGCGAGGGTCCGGGAGGGGGTAGGTCGAGATGGTGTCCTGTTCGAGGCTTATAATGGCCTCCAGGACAGAGAGAGATGGAGTACTGACAGACTGAGGCAGTGTGACAAGCCGTCGCTGCACTCTTTTAATTCTATCACTGTCTCTACTCCGTCGCTCCTGTGCGGGTGTGGCGGACGGCGCTGGGAGGGCAGCGGTGTGTGATATGAAGAGGACGAGCATCCACACACTCGCACGTGCTGAGAAATTGACTGAAGGCTTAAATATTACAGTGTGTTTTATGGTTGTGGGGCGGTAAGGGTTGTAAGGTCATAGTAATTAAGAAAAACCTGCCTTTAAGGTTAGGATATCTCTGCACACCTTAAAGTCCTTTTAAACTATATTCTCCGTGCATTTTGTGCTTAAACGGTTAGTTCACCCAAAAAAGAAAATTATGTTATTAATTATTCACCCTCATGTCCTCCAAACCCGTAAGACCTCCGTTCATCTTAAGAACACAAATTAAATCTGAGAGCTTTCTGACCCCCATATAGACAGCAACACAACAAAAAATCTCGGTAACGCTTCCTTTTACAGTCCACTTATCCATGTAAATACTATGTACTTATTTTAGTAACTACAATTACTGGGTAATAACTAGTACTAACCCTGAACCTACCCTTAAACCTACCCCTGTTCCATGTACTTACCTTATCTTAGTCAGTACTTTCTAGGTAAGTACACTTTAAATACTGTACTGTAAAAGGAAGCGGTACCAAAAACTCAAGGCTCAGACAAGTAGTAAAGACAATGATGTGGTTCAATCTTATGCCTGGTTCAGATTACACAATTTTTTTTGTCTGTTACGATAGTCACTGTGTCAGATTACGCGAATTTGGCTCCTAAAATTTTGTCGTGTCGTGGACAAGACACGTCAGACTACACGTTACTTCCTGACCAATCACATGCAGTGTTTAACGGCGCACGTGATGTCATTGAGAAGGCGAAACTCGTAGCGAGTGAGTTCCTGGATTGCTCGACATTGCCTTTTCAGCGTGAGAAATAACCAGTGTGTGAACTGGTTGAATTGCGTGAGACTTGAGAACCCTGCTCGAAGAGGACAGTATGGGCTGTCAATCCTCCAAAGAGAACTTGAAGTAAAATATTGTTTTCTTATATATTTTTACTTCTAGTTTTAACGTTAGCACCATTGTCTCTCTTTCATTTTGTCTTTTTTTGAAAGTTGTATACGGAAAAGCTTGTGCTCCTATTGGTCAACCTCATACATGTGACGGAACCGTCGTGGACGACCGTTAAAAAAATCAAACGTGCTAGTCTTTTTGTCGTGATGTCGTGAAGCATCGCAGACACGACGTAGGTTGTCGCCCACTATGACACACTATACGAGATGATACGATCGAATCTTGCGTCCCGACGCCCGTTGTCGTTTACGAATCCCCACGACACCCTACGTCAAACGGATCGTGCCAAAATCGGGCTAAAATCGTGTAATCTGAACCAGGCATTAGAGTGTAGATTAACGTGCTGATAATACTTTAAGTGCGCAAAAAAAAAACTTTATTGAATAATTCTCTTCGGCCTAAAGCCCAATTTATACTTCTGCGTCGACCTCCCGCCATAGCTAAGTCGTAGGCTGTGTGTAGCGCACGTACCCTGATGCGCATCTCTACAAAAATGTAACAACGCGTCAATTCTATCTACAAGTACCGCAAGCGCTGTGATTGGTCCGCTAGAACCACTCCCCGGGTTTCACATGCGTAACTGCACGTCAAGGCGGATACCGACGCAGAAGTATAAATGAAAACCAACGTGTAGTCTTTAGCGTAGAAGCTCCGGCGCATGCATATTTCGTAGTGCTCACGTGAACAACTTCGCCCAATTAGCGTCAGCGTTCTGACGTAGAACCCAGAAGCGCTGCATTGGGTTTATTACGCCAACATTATAGGAAACTGACAAAGAAGAGAAGAAATTCTTCAATAAAGTCATTATTTTTGTCGTTTTTTGCACCAAAAGAAATCCGAGTAATTAATGACAGAATTTTCATTTTTGGGGTAAACTAACCCTTTAATCACAAATTTACTTCAGCCCTCTGCATTCCACTGTGGTCCACTCACTGTTCGCGTGGCATTATTTACCATCAGGAGGGCCGATTTTTTTTGTCTGTGTGGACGTTAGGCATACAACAATGCATTTGAGACCTTGAAAACAAAAGTCAACTAGACAGTTTGCACACGCTGAAAGAGTCTTTCCATGCTCACGGCCAAGGAATGTACTTTAAAATGCAGAGCGGAACGCAGAGAGCTTGTATTCATTATTGAAACGTATAGGTTCTGATGATCTCGGATGCTAAGAGTTTAAAATAGTTCACCTGTAAATGAAAATTGTAAGCATTTACTCACCCTCATGTTGCTCCAAACCTTTGTCTTTCTTTCTTCTGTGGAACACAAAACAGAATATTCCATGTTTAGAAGTTTGTTTTTGCCAACAAATGTCAAATAGAACAGAAAAAAAAGTATCATAAAAATCATCTAAAGAAATTTGGCAGAAAAATTACAAAGACTTTATGAGGGAAATGTAATTTTTGGCAAAATTAACATGTTGAACCTACAGGTTAAAAAAACACTTGAGAAAACAAATGAGATTTGAATGGAAGATTTAAGGTGATTAATGACTTAAATTTTGACCTGTTGTGTGAAAAAGTTATGGCTTTAGAAGACTCTGAATGTAGAGTATAAGCCATAAGGGCCACTTTTATGATATATAGACTTGTTAAGAACTTTAATTTTTAGGTGAACACCCAAAAAAGTTGTTTCTCATTGTTATGCATCTCACGTCATACTGTACCAAAAACCCCGTCAATTGAACCTAACTGTTAAAATGATGCCGCACAGTTCATGCCAATGAAATGAAGTGTCCAACAATCCCCGCTGCTTCTCTGTGTCACTGAACTCGCAGGTAATTTTGAGGTGAGGTAATTTTTAACCTCTGAACACACACACAGGTTACAGCTGAAGTCTCTGGAAAAGGAAAAGAGGATGATGGGAAGGCAGTAAATATCAGTGCTAGTGAGGTAATATAGTATTCTCCAGACAGGAACGAGACTGACATCACTTCAAACAAAGATTGACAACACCATACCACATGCTGAAAACAATCCGAGCAATAAAAAAGGGATATTGCATTATATTGCATTATTGTATCTTCATGCAGTAAGTGAGTTTATGCTAAATAATAAAAGAAAATGGTAATTATCTAAAAACAATTTTACACTAGCCTTGTAAACGTGTAATTTACAGCAACTATACTTTTGAATCTGTATTTCAAAAGTTCATCCTGCAGTGCTTCACCTCAGTCTTCAAATGTGAATCTGTTACTGTAAATGAAATTTTTTCTTGTTTTTAAAAACTGACAGAAAAAAAATTACAGCAAGCCTCAGAAATAAACACTTTTCTATTACATTTGCATGTTTCTAGCAGAATCTGTCAGAGCATAAAAATGTTTAGTTTTTTGTTTAATAATGTCCAAAAAAATAAAATCATAATGGAAATTACCCAAATTGTACTGTATAGAAGCTTATCCTTTCGTGACAGATTCTCCAGCGACAAAATTAGCTCGATTTTAACACCATTGAGTCACTGAGGAACAAACTCAAAAGTGCAGAGCATGCTGGGAAACTAAAGAGAGTGTAGGACCTAGAGGATTTTTAAGGCTTCTCTGCTAAGGACAAATCAACACAAAAGACTGTCACTGATGTTCGATTACGGACCAAGAGTTTGCAAAATTCTAAGATATTTTAAGATATCAGGGCAGCATCATTTTCGTCCATTAAAAAACTCTTGTAGATCATGTAAGGTGTATAATCACAAAAGTAATGGCTATATATATGAAATCCAAATGAATTTAGAACAAAATAATAGAGACGTAACTTTAAGACACTTAAAACACCTTTAAAGCGGTGCGGCTGAAATACTTTAACCGTCTTCTTCTCAATTCCTCACATGCCAGTCAAATCACCTCAGAGGCACATGCGTTTGGAGCCTGTTTAAAAGGCCAGACACATAACTATAGTTTACAACACTGTGTGAGTATAGGCAGAGAGAGAAAGAGACAAAAACACTGCCGATATTTTTGAAGCCGGCAGACGCTCCACATGGGGATTGCGAGCGCTCATCATCTTGTTTAGAGTGTATTAGCAGGCAGTGCCTCTGCCTCCTTTGCTCTAGTTTTCTTGTTGTCGGGGTGGAGAGTCCTGAGGCGATAACAGGAGCAATCCCTCCCTCTCTTTTCATTCGTCAATACGCAGGGGCCTAATTTTCCATCAGCAAAGCATGAAATCAGCAGAGAATGCCACACAACAAGAGTCGCTGCAGCTTCACCCTGTTAATTTCGGCCTCTAAATAAAGTTGAACTCCGGGGTGGAAGTAAAGTGGTCATGTCTGCGGTTTGCACACTTTTTTCTGGTGAGTATAATAACAGACACCATTGTTTTAGAAACTTGCACTTATCTATCAGGCTACTATTGGGGATTTGGACAAACCTCAATATACTGTACAAACAACATGACTAAAATCATGCTATTACTTTTCTAAGTGATTATATAATTCTCACCTGATTTGATAAAAAGCTATATGCCGGGGTTTGTACAAAGAGTTGGATGTGGGCTCCAACTGAAACACCCTAGCAACTACCTAGTAACATCTCCAAATCCTGGCACCTGGCATCCACTCCAAAATGTGCAAAAAAAAAGTTTGGCCTAAGTCTCTGCAAAATTCACATATGCTCACCAAGACTGCATTTATTTAATCAAAAATACAGTAAAACTGCTATATTGTGAACTGTTATTACAATTTAAATTAACGTTTATTTTTTTCACAAATTTCCTGTGACGCCAAATATGAATTTTCAAAAGTCATTTCTGAAGTTTTCAGTGTCACTTACATTTAATTTCAGTGTCCTTCCGTACATATTCTAATATGCTGATTTGGTGCTAAAGTATTTTTTTTGTATAATAATCAATACTAAAAGCAGCTGTACTGCTTAATATTTTGTAGAAAACGTCAAAAAATAATAATAAAAAGTTAAAAATAATAGAAAAAGTTAAAAATTATATATATATAAATATATATATATATATATATATATATATATTATTTTTACAAAGAGTTGAAAAAATAATATATATATTTTTTAATTTTACAAAGATTTTTTTTCTTTTTTACAAAGAGATTTTATATATATATATATATATATTTATTTATTTATATATGAAGAGTTCAGATGCAAAAGCCTCTAAATGGCATTTGAAATTTTCTTCTAAAATGACCATTTTTATCAAACTTGTATATTTAAGTTCAGTGATTTCACTTAAATGACAATTAATAGGTAATCATCATTGCCATTTAAGTGAAATTACTGAACTTAAATATACAAGCTTGATAAAAATGATCATTTTAGAAGAAAATTTCAGATGCTTTTGCATCTGAACTCTTCATATATATATATATATATATATATATATATATATAATATAATAGAATATATAATAACAAATTTTTGCCTATAGAGGAGTGTGAGGAATGTTTAAGTTTTCTCAGAAAGTAAAAAAAAAAACTCAGAACAGAATTTTTTCTTTTCATTTGAACTTCCAGATCTGGTTGCTTGTGCCACGCCATCATCTCTCCAATCACAAATTCTGTCTCTTGTTCTGCCACTCAAAACAATTTCCTTCATCAGAGGACAGTAACTCAAACAAACACACACCCTAAGAGAGCTACAACACAAGAGCTATTTCTCTGTACTGATTGACAAAAAAAATAAAATAAAATAAAACATTCAAAATAGATAACAAGAACACAAAAAAGGGCACATAACAAGCCGGAGCTCAGTTACGATGGTTTTCCCTCTCAATAATGAATCGCCATCAGCGTAGCAACAACATGCAGAGAAGAGGAAAATAAGCTTGGCTCTCTCCGAGAACAAAACTTCTATATTTAATCTGTGCAGAGAGCGCCTTGTGTGCAAAGTACAAAAAAACAAAATGGATCACAAGTTCTGTGGCATGCAAATTGCATCCCGGATACACTCTGAGCTTAGCTGGCCTTGTCTTTGTGATTGACAGGATTTTTTTTTTTTTTAAATGTGCAGATTATAAATATTTATAATTGGGTTGATATCAGCGCCGCTGAGTTGCCAACTGCATCTATTGAACTAAGAGAGGCAAGGAGACAGCGCTGTAAATCTTACAGCACAATATGGCATGCAGATGGCATGGCACGCTGATAAATAAGCCTAGCTTTTGAGCGCTGCCACTTTTTTCCGCGAGTTAATGAGTGGAGCTATTTCAGTTTGGAGCTGTCAGCGCTGACGTGCGGTGCGGTGCGGTCCTCTGCGGACTGTGTTTGGCTCCATGGGTTCAGGGTGAAGTCTACGGGAGCTCTCCGGTTCTCACGTAATGGGAGGTGACAGTGAAACGAAGGTGGGAAAAAATTTGGAACCAAGCGCAAAAGAACCTCATCCAGAACCCAAGAAAGGCCGTCCGTTTCTGCACGTTTTATCCCAGACTGCATCTGTCTTACATAAGACATAAGCTATATATATATATTGCCTGATGCGGCGACTCCCTCTTTTCCCTGCCGTACACCCTCGACAGAGCCATCCAACATCAACATCCCCTCACCGAATAGGAGCTCCGAGCCTCCTCTGGTCCTCGGAGTATTGCGGTGGAGTAAATCTCCACACACTGGGCACTATTCTTCTAGAAAGGGCTTCAGGGTGAGGAATTTGGACACAGCCACAATGGCTTCATTATTCTTCTGTTGCCTGGCCCACTGAGAGTCTAAAACAGCTCTCTCCAGACTGCTGTCAGCCTTGCCCGTCGTCTGCCTCGACAGACACAGAGCGAACGAGCAATAGAGAGAGAAAAAGGGAGGGAAAGAGAGCTAGCACACTGATATGACGGCATGTCCGAGACACAAACATTTTGCCTTTGAAAACGTGACTCAAACCAGGAAGTCTGAGCAGAGGGCTAGAGTTTGACAACTAGGTCACAACTTGGTGTTTTCCATTAATAAAACCACAGAATATTAAAGCTTCGACTGAAAACTACAGCATCAACTATCTCTGAGTTTTTTTGGGAATTGCTTCGGTTGAGGAGCTGCGGTTGTGATTTCAGCGCTACGGTCATGTATGGCCTCGGCGGTCGTATTGAACTGGAATCTACTGAACCTCGGCCAATCTGAAATGGCCACCCGTCTTTGATTGCTTTGTGGCGTGTGGTCTCATATCTCACCGTATCACGAGCTCCTGCTGCCTAGGATCAAACATTAAAGTACAGGATAAACTCGTCTGCGTTAAAGGTAGACCTGCACACCTTCTCTTCTAGTTCAGTATATCATTTTTTATTTATTTTTTTAAATGGCTTGACTGCTTGAGCCAGTGATCAGAGATATTAGCACACCTAAAAGAAAATTTGTGCCACCAAATTGCAAACAAACAAAACTAATCAATTTTTCCCCCTCGTCCTCTCATTCTATGCTATATTAAGTCCCACGGGGTGTTTGAATTTAAAGCAAGCATGAAATCCAAACCCTTCAAGGAGATTAAATTCAGAATCAAGCAGCCCATGTAAATGCTGTGACAACAGGGGGCTCCGTGCAATTAGTATGCCGGCTACTGCTAGTGCAATTAGGCAAACCAGACAGCAAGAGCTGGGGGCCGGGGACATTGAGGAAGGCCTGTATTTACATTATATTCAAGACACACGCGTGCGTTCCGAACGAGAGGAATACATGTTCCTGTCTTAACTTCATTCACAGTAATTTTTTTTTTGTTGTTGTTGTTGCTATGGGGACATTTGTCAGTAAACAAGCCCAGAGCAGAGAGACTGTTGGGAGAAAGACCCATTTACAGGAATCTCTCAGGTGGATCCATCAAAGTGGCAAGCTGTTGCATGAGGAACCCAATGGAAGGACCACCTGGAGGAATAAAACGCTCTCATTTGTGGGTACATTATAAACAAGCATGACAGGCAAATTCTGTCCCGGTGGAGATGCATGCAAACACTTTAGACCTAAGCAAGAGGTAAAATTAACATCTGTAAACAAAACCTGAATTCAGTGGGATACAGAATGTGAGATGAAAAGTACTTGAACTACTAAAAGAAAATGAAATGCAGCGGGAGAAAAGCATTACAATTTTCAAAAGCGACATTAAAGACATTTATAATGTTAAACAAGTTTTCTATTTCACATAAATGCTGTTCTTAGTTTCTATTCATCGAAGACAACGAAAAAAATCAACAATAATGATTTTTTTTCAGCATATCACTGTAAAAAATATTTTTGGTTTAACTTAAAAAAAATTAAGTAACATGGTTGCCTTAAAATTTTAAGTTCATTGAAACGGAAAAAATGAGTTAATACAATGAAGGAGATTGATTTAATCATCAGAAACTCAAAATATTGTTATACGAACTACATAAGTTGATTTGACAAAAGAAAAAATGTTGAGATTACAAATAATGAAAATATTTTTTTACAGTGTTGTGATACTGAAGACTGACTGTAAATGTAACATTATATGTTTTTTGTTGTTGTTGTTGTTTATGTTTATTAACACACTCTAAAAAATGCTAGGTTATTTTAACCCAAATTTGGATCAAGTATGGACAAACCCAAATGTTGGATTAAAAATGTAATTTAAACATTTAATCCAAAGGCTGAGTTTGTCCATATTTGACCCAAAAATGGGTTAAAACAACCCAGCATTTTTTATATTGCAGTTATATGTATGTGATTGTTGATATATTTGTACATTAACATTAAGAGATATTAAAATACATAAAGTTAGTTTTTTTGTTTCTTGTGTCATTGTACCTTTTCTTTTGTTGTTGAACATTTTGATTAGAAATATACCACGTTAAGGCTATGGGCCTGATATTTTCATTGGTTATTCGCAAGTTAAATAGAAATTAAGCTTTTGTACACCTGTAATCGTTAAGCCCTGATGAATGTGTGCCAAAACCTGTTGGCAAAAAAAGCTCTATTTTTAGACTATTTTGATCTCTCCATTTTGCAAGCGTTGCTGGTATTGTCCCAACATTTGAAAATGGACTTTGCCATCATTTTTAATCAAATAAATGCAGTATTTGTTGAGCAGAAGAGACTTTTAAATCAACCCTAAACTTTTGAAAGGAGGTGCACAGCGTGATCTTTCCACTAAACATCTGCAAAATAAAAAAATAAAGACTTAAAGACAGGTTTGGTGTGATATAAGGTGGCAATTTTCATTTTTAGGGTGAGCTAACACTTTAAAAACATACGATTGTGTGGAGATTCGAATCTGGAATGGAGAAGAAGACTTTTCTTTTCCCGGGTTGTCGGTTGATTGATCCCTGATAGGTCAAAACTCTTGGCTCCGTTTTGTTATCACATTCATGCATCTTGCCAGTGTGTTTACGTGTCATATTGATGTGGACAGCTGCCACGAGCGATAGTTCCAGTACGATGTGCCAAACCCAGACTGCTGATTTTGGAGAGCTCTGTGATCTCCCATTGGGTTGAGTGTCTTTAGCCCAAGGGCTTAAACTCATCTCACACTCCCAAAGCCCAACTCTGGACACATGACTACCTGTCAGGGGAGAGGCAATTGGGCTGCTCGACTGCAGCTGGGGTCCAGTACACACACACGCACACACACACAGTCATTTAATGGAGCATGGCAAGGTGATGGCAGACTTCTCCTGCATGTCTAACCCTTGCTACTCATTTTCAGTCAGTCTGGTGGGACTTATTGGACATCTATTATTATGTGGTATAGACCATACACACAGCATAGCGAGACCGGATATTCAAACACTGTGCTTTACTCACATAGACTTTAGCCAGCGCAGATGCCATTTTCAATTCGACAAATGAAAATGAGGCTTCAGGATAAATGTACAGCTTGTTCAATATGACGTACCATTTAGCCAAAAACACTTTCCACAAATATCCAGTGGTCATAAACTCTGGAAAATAGGTTGTGTGAATTAAACAGGATCTAAGACCTTAAGGCAACATGACATAATGAACAGACCATACCTTTGTCCATCACAACCTCATTTTCATTTATAAATTGATATGACATCTACTCGAAGGAAAATAGTGAATAGACATATAGTTTCAAGTTGATTTGTCTAATATATTTTTAGTTAGTTCATAATATTTACTACCATCCACTATTATTTCCAACATGGACAATATCAATAATATGTAGATGTGGTAGTGAAAAAGAGACTAAATCAAATATTTCTCCAATTACAGTGCAAGCCCATTACTCATCCACGGCTCCTCTACAAACAGCCGTTGCGGAGAGAAAAAGTAAAGCTGGTATTATGACAGAGATGCACAGAAAGAGGATGAACGCAGGTTTTCTTTCCTGTTGCATGTGGTTCTCTCTTCCCCTTTAGGCTATTGGTACGTCCTCCTGTTTAGGAGCACATGAACGGCAGCAGAGAAGACTTAACGAAAACTGAAACTGAAGTAACCACAAAACAATATCTGTGCAGAAAACTGCAATAACATATAGGCATCAATTTTAAACTTTGATAGACATCTATAGTAATGGTATCAGATAATACTTTTGCTTTTATGGTAATACCATGGTACTTTTTAACCAGGGTACATGCATTTTCTCTACAATAACAGGGCTATTTTCTCTTTAAATTAGATAACATATGCTCAATGACTCATGTGGCTCGTAATCATGTTTTTTTGGCAGTTATAGGTCACTGAAAATGCACTGATCACAATGGGAGAATACAGGAAGCGCTGGAATGGGTCCACTTTGCACATGTGCAAACGCACAGAATGAATCACAGAGTTGGCCTATAGAAATCTTAAGATGAAGAGTCACTGACATTTGCAGGACGTACTTCTGATTCCTGATCATACAGAGATAAGAAAGACATTTAATGCCACATGCGTCCTGAAGAGCTGGTTTATGCTATTGTGCTCAGGTGGTGGTTTGACAGAGATGGAGAGATGGAACATAATAATAAATAATGATAATAATAACGCTGCACTTAAGAACTAGTAACGTTAAAGCCATGATTATCGCCGAGGTGAATTATTCTATAGCAGCAGAGTTTAGAGCCACTGCTGCTTAGGACACTACAATCGAGAAATATTTTAGAACTATAGTTGGAAATGGACCATATTTTGAAACACAGTATAAATAAAAGGTTATATTTCACACCAAAATAAATTTGAAACATTAATTTCAGGACAATTAAAAACAATTAATTATGTATTAAAAATTCGTATAAATTCTCAATACAGGGGAGTTTATTGGTGAGGGTCTATATTGATACTGAACTGTTCTGTTGATTTATTTTATTATTTTTTTCCTCTCTCAGACACCTGGTTTCATTTTACTTTTGTTGTAGCACCCTCTGTATAGTTACAGAAAACCTAATAAAAAAATTCTCAATACCGTAATGCAAATATGAATTTAAAAAAATAAGAATGAAGTAGTAAAATGATATATGTAATATACTATTAATATTACATTTATGTGTGTGCTACAATTATAATAATAATAATAATATATTAAATTCCATGCCTAATTGTGAAAATAAATAAATATCAATATAAAAAATATTTAAATCTAAATATATTTAATACTTATAAAAATAAATACCAATATGCATATACATAATATAGACATACATAAAATATTATGGGTTCAAATATACAAAATCAAGTTTTCTTTCGGGACCAGGAGGATTTTTCTGAAGAACAGTGGGCAGTTTATGTAGGCTAACTGCTAACAACAAATCACAAAAAATAAATAAATAAATAAATACATACATATATTATAATATATATATAGTCATTGATTATCCAGGTAACGACACTATCAAGCTTACGTAAAATTTGAATGGGTAATTTTGATAAATTCAGCTATTATTTTGTATAGTGGACGTTATGTGAAATAGATTGTTCAAGACAGTACTAATTAAAAAAAAATATTTTTTATGATCCATCTTATTTTGTTAAAATAACATTTTGCAGATTCTGCATTTGTTCAGTATGGAACTATGGAAAAAAAATATTAACATCTGATACCATTCATTCACTTTTTGACATTCTTCTTGACTACAAATTTCAATAGAGCTACATAACAGATCTAGAAAGAAAAAAAAAACAGATGAATGAAGACAGTGAGAGACAGGTAGAGAAGAAGCTTGTGCCATGAACTCAAACTCTCATGTGGGTACATAAACATTAAGGCCATGGAATGGAAAAGAGCATATTTGAGTGTAAACTGATGAGCATATTAAAGATCTGTGGGCTCACTCTGCGGCCCGTTGCTGCTTTAAAACACGGACTTCCACGTTTTACAGAGGGGGTTTTCTCCTCGAGGTTTGGCTGCTCAGAGAGGTCTTTGGACAACAGCCCCTTGCTGGCACGGACAGACACTCGGCACGGACCAGGATGTTTCAATTACAGTCCACGTGAGCGAGGAAATTCAGTACCACCGCCAAAAATGACAGAACAGATGCAAAAGCGTAGCAAAGAATGTGGCAAAACTGCTAGAAATATTGCTCGAAAGCAAAGAGGCGAAACCTATTTTCATCCGCAATATCACAGAAAGCAGTGAAACAAAAGGCTTCACTAACAAAGCTTTCCATAGAGACTTGACACTGGTGTTAGTATCTATTTACATACTGAGAATGCGCTTGCAGCAATTTGCATAATGTTTTTCTGTAGCCGAGTGCTCTGGGGAGCTGCATTGTAACATATTGGTGCTTAATGAACTCTGAAAAAATTGATTTTCCACAGAGTAAATTAAGAAATGCATTATAGCTGTTAAAGCAATCTTGAGGGAAATCTGAGACTTCCACGGCAAAAGTATGCTTGGAAAGTAATAAATTACACGTTACACTTATTTGCTTTAATTCATGCTAATTTCACCCAATTAATGTATCACAGAGTCTTTGTGCGCTGTCACAAGAGATTTAATTATTTATCCAGGGATTTTGTTTTTCTTCTTGTGTGTTTGGTGCATACATGTGAAAGCGTCTACCTCATAGCACGCATATCCGTTGAAGTGTTTATGCAAATAGATGTCTGATGTATTTGCACTGCTGTCTTAATGACTGTGTTTACTTTATACCCTCATACTCTGTTATATTTATTGACGCTTTAAGCGTGGCTGTGTTCCAAATCACACTTCTCTGATGATGGAGTGCATACTTTTGAGTATAGTAACACAATGCATAATAAACTCCCTCGTCACATTCTGTTTGAGTTAAAATTTAGCAAATCCAAGTCATTTAACTTGTAGGTTTAGAAGTCAACACTAAAGCAGCTTTCCCACTTTGCTTCCATACTATGACGTATTTCAGACAAAATAGGACATTCAACAGCTCATCTGAAAGAATCGAAACAGAACAATTATGCAACAAACTTCTCTTTCATAAGCTAGCACAAAGAGCTGTGTGAGTAACAAGAAAAAAAAAAGAAAATGCACATACAGAAAACGTATGAATCTGGTTACTTTTGACATTATATGATTATGAGATGCACTAAGTCTTATTTTGCATAACGGATAGGGATACGTCGTACAGAAAATGTCTTTGTGTGCTCAAAAAGAAAGAGAAAGAGCAAAATTGAGTAGGGAAACCCCTTCTGAAAAAAAAATCACACAAAAATGGCTGGCCTATGGGCGGTTTCTGAATCTCTGTGTTTGGCTGAGTGTGTGTGTCCAGGCCACACTTCCTGTGAACGACATGGACAGGAGATCTGCCTTCCTTCCTTTTTTTACCCTGGCACATGCCGATGAGTCACTGTTTACAGTCTTTTCAGATCTGCTGCCCTCAAAGCAACCTTCCTGACAGGACTTTTCCATTCACTCAGAATCCGAGCATGTCGAAGCCTGACACTGTGAAGCCGAGCAAACCCTTTTTACAATCTAAGGTTAAACTCTTCTTTTTCTGGGGCATGTCACCATGAAATCAAAGCTAGCTGCCCATAAACACACTCACACACACACACACAATCTGCTTGTGACTCACTAAAAGTCCTACACTCTTAGAAGAAAAGGTTCTCTATAGAACCTTAAAGGGTTCTATCAGTGCTACGTATTTGGAACCCCTAAAAGGTTCTATACACTCTTAAAAAAGGGTTCCTCTGGGTTCTATATAGAACCCTGGGGTTCCATACTTGGCCAATAGAACCTTTTACCAAAAAAATGGTTCTGTTTTGGAGTTCCATGTATGAAGTGGTGGATGGAACCATTTCTGGTTCTAAATAGAACCATTTCTTCTAAGAGTGTACATTAGGCATCTGTGGGCAGTTTCAAACACTATACATGCCAAAATGTCCTAAAGGCATTGATACACATTATTGATAAACATCATTAAATGCCACAAATTCTGTTACATATGCTGGAAAACATTTCTTTTGAATTAGAGCTTTTTTACAGTCTGCATTTATGCACTACGCCAGCTATTTACAGCTCAACAGCGATGCCATAGAAATATACAGAGTGACCGCAAAGACGGAAGTTCAAAGACAATATTCTAAAGATGGCTGTGTGCTTGTTTCTCTGGCACATAAGGTATAGAGTATGAATGAAAATCCGATGTATTACATCCGCCATGTAGCCATGGTCATGTGACCTAAGGCGTTCACTTCTATACACAAACCTCTCCCGTGGCCTCACGGGATGGTAGTGACCATCGTATGCACACTTCAGAATCATGACGAAGTAAGTCATCCAGGTACTTTTCGCCTACTGTTTTATGAATACTACACTCTTAAAAAAGCTGGGCTGTTTTGTAACCCAATTTTGGGTAAAATATGGACAAACCCAGCCATTGGGTGAAAAATTTCATTTAAAAATGTAACCCAATGGCTGGGTTTGTCCATATTTTACCAAAAATTGGGTTAAATAACCCAGCATTTTTTAGACTGTATAGACTCTAAAAAATGCTAGGTTGTTTCAACCAAAATTTGGTTCAAATTTGGATAAACCCAAATGTTGGGTTAAAAAAATGTACAGCTGAAAGTGAAAGTTGAAGTTGGGTTCAAATTTGAAATTACATTTTTAACTCAACATTTGGGTTTGTCCATATTCTACCCAAATTTGGGTTAAAACAAGCAAGCATTGTTTAGAGTGTACGAGTTCGAATATACTGCTCAGCTCACACATACTGTATATTCGGACGCAGTGCATGTGTTTTGTTTTGTATTTTTATCTCTGACATGAAAAATATTGAACTAAACTTTTCTAGTAAGGCATTTTTTCATACACTTTGGACATGGAAATGTTTTTTTTAACAATAAAAATGCTGTTTTTTTGAACGCATAGGTTGGAAAATGTTGCTGGAAATTATTTTATTTTTTTTATTTTTTTTTTGCCAAATGACCATTTATCTTTCTTGAAAACATGAAATGGAAATTATACTTTATTTGGTAATAGTGAGAATTTAAATGTATTTCTTTATTTAAAATTTTTGGACAATGACAACATTGTTTTCTTCCTACACATTGAAGGGAAAATGTTGTTTATTCCAAAATAGTTGTGATTTTTTAGTTGCTGCATACATTAAATTCAGAACCTGGAAACAATGCTAACTCCTAATGGATATAATCAAGCAAGTTCCTACTTTTTGTCATGGCATATCCCTTTTCCTTCTGAATTCGCATTATGGAAAATGGGTTACAAAGGCAGTTTTATTAGGACAAACAAAATAATCAGCCCACAACTGACACACGGTAGCCCTGTCAAAGAGTTTTTAGTCGCAGACTAAATGAAGGATAAAAAAAGCCCTGCCCAACATCCCCTTCCCTAGCGACAACTTTAATTTCTGCAGCAGCGGTGACTGTCCCATTCTCCTCGTATTGATATTAAAAGCTTATGTGCTGCTGCTTTTTCCAGTAAATTAGAGAAAACAAAATCTCCTGATTAGTCAATTAAGTGGCACATTAGTCTGGGACTTCATTAAAAGATAGGGCAGCCTCTTTAAGGATATGCTACAATGTGTACGGAATGTTTAAACAGGAAATTGAACAAATGGAGCTTGTTAAAACTCGCTCGAGTCACTTGACATCTTACACGACTGCAACTAGGGCTTCACAAATAGAATGTCAGGCTGCGGCGCACCCCAGATCTCGCTATGCTAATCTGGGACGGGCGAGAAGTAGTGCCACGCAACACCGGCTGGTACAACAAGATGTAAACACTCATAAAAATCACAAGCTTAGCGGCCCGAAGAGATGACGAAAGCACACGTGGGTGCAGACGCGCACGGATACACTCCCGCATGGTCAGCCACATAGGTAAAACTGCTTGAATTGCACTTTGAAAGACTGAGAACCTAAACACATAATATAAGGAAGAAAATCACAATTGTTTATCTTAGACAGTAATGAAAGCATATCTCTGATGATTATCCTCTCGGTTGTGGCCTAAAGGCGACATGTAACCCGCTCTTGAGAAAAGCAACTAACCTCCAATTGCTTCCGCTCCGGGTGTGTGTCCACGGTTTGCAGTGTATGTGTGTTCACTAGTGTGCGCACTAACTTGGATGGGTTAAATCCAGAAGACAAATTCAGAGTATGGGTTACTTCTTGGCATTCAGGTCACTTCACTTCTTAATGGTCTCAAACTGTAGTGAGATTTGCTAAGACGCAAAAGTGTGCAATCAAAATTCAGATCTCAATTTAAACAAACATTTCTCAAATTTTCTCGCAATTCTCAAGACACTTTTTCTATATGCCAATAAATGTCTAATTTAATCTAATTTCTTTTCAGAAACATCTGAGAAGCAGGAGACTAACAGTAAGTCCCTGTTTGCTCTGCATTTACTCTCATTTCTCTCCAGGAAAAACAATAAAGATACTGAAGTTGTTACTTAAAAAGTTTCCTGTAAGCAATACTGTGGCGAGCAGGGTGGGGCCGAGGGCCTTGAGAGAACAGCGCGAGGCCGGTGGCGTGATGAATAATGAGTGACGCACCGGTCTCGTATCTTTCACGTAAAGGAGGAGCGACGACAGTGAAGATCGAGAGAGACCAGGCCTGGATTTATGTTGCGTTTTGTTATATGTGACAGCAGTCGTCTGTCTTTGACTTTAGTTTTGTATTGGTTTCATAAAGTCTTTGAATGTTCGCCGGTTCCCTCCTTCTTCTTCCCATAACATCAAACGTAACTCCAAATACCAATTTAGCTTTTAATTCTTAATGCACGTCAACAATTGCATCATTTTCTTCCTATTAAAACTTAAGAGAAACATCCAAGACCAATCTGATATTAAAACATAACTAAAATCCTGTGACAAAGCAACCACTGAATAATAAGATTTCCCTCTGGGTAGACGTGGTATAACTGCTCACTGACATCCTCAGCGGTTGCGAAAATAATAATAGCAATCAGGTATATCGCGTCATTTTCAGGAAATGGCAACAGTAAATTCACAGAGGACGGTCCAGTCGCGGCGCTATAAATTCATATCCGTAATCTAAGAGACGAGAAAAAGGCGGATATTTCCTTTTGAGCTGGAATAAATTATGCATCATTTCATTCCAAAGAGAGGTAATATTATACTGGCTTTGTCTGTCCTACTTCATAAATCCTGAGCTTTAAAACACTCACGAATGCACGCACACCAACACGATCCCTTTCACGCTAACACACACACACAAAAGACACAATTTTTGCCAGTGCCCTGAGATTTAGGAGCCGGTACACTAAAACATCACAGTTCACTGGCCGCGTTGCCGTCTCAGCGTCACATTCTATCCAGAACAATGCGACAGCTGACAGCTTGCACAGAGATTCATCACGCTAAGCAGAATTATTTCTGCCACGTGCTAATTTATTAACAACCTGTGCATGCTCTAATGTAGCAAATTTGCATATACATTTTTAACCTGGAAGCAAGAGCATGAATATTCCTCAGGCAGTGGAGTATTTCTCTTTGTTAGTCACTTTCGATTCTTAGAAGATGGGGAAAGAGAAGCCACAATCGCTCCGATCTTGTGCAAGGCACGTTTTCATCCGGGGCAGCGTTCCAGTCCTTCCTTAACCTTTCGCTCAGAACACAGCAGAATCTGACATTAAACCTTTTAAGCAGCAATTTACTGCATCCACATGCGTTTGACCTGAAATAACATGATAATGCAAGTAAATTTATCATATTCAGCAATACTGAGAGCACAGTGGAATGAAGATGGAGATTATTTGAACGAATGAACAAGTCTAGGTCGGGGTGGCAGATTTACAAGAAAGACCACAGGATGTGCAGCTATTATAAGAGGTGGTTACATGGCGTCGGGGCACATGCAGTTATCCCTGCGAGAGAAGGCTGCAGGTGCACATTTCACACACCTGTGATGTTTCCCGGTATTCCCTTGCGCTATTCCAGGGATGCAACGATCAGATGCGGGCATAAACACCACGCTGCTGCTGCAATGCAACAAATCCTCCCTGTCAGACTGACAGCTTGCCTCTATATTGTGAATAAACAAGTATAACAGAGACATAAACAGGTGTAGCTATTGTCTGAGGAGCCTGACGAACAAATCAGGAGCATATGCAATGGTGTAATTACAGCAGCAAACAGATTTAATCGGTTTAATTATCTAACCTTCTTCTGAGTGATGATGCATCCGGAAATGAAAAAGAAAAATGAGGTGAATTAGTTTTGGTGCTTTGGCTGCTCATCATTGATGTAAAAACTGTTAAAAGCTGGTCAACGAGTGGAAGTTGTTTTGTTGGTTTATTTAAAGAATACCATTGAAAAATATGAAAGGTTTTTTGTTTGCTGTTCTACAAGTGAAGCCTCGTATGTCATTCAAACAAACTCAGTGAGAAGAGGCTTTTATCAGGATGGATCTCATGAAAACATGTCCACTCCTAAAGCAAAAAAATAAATATAATAATAATAATAGATATGGTAAAATAATAATGTATTTTTAATAAATTATTAACATTTTTAAACACACACACACACATTTATACACATATACATGCATACATATGTGTGTGTGTATTATATATATATATATATATATATATATGAAGAGTTGAAGTGTCATTTGAAATTTTCTTCTAAAATGATCATTTTTATCAAGCTTGTATATTTTAGTTCAGTAATTTCACTTAAATGGCAATGAAGATTACCTATTAACTGTCATTTAAGTGAAATTACTGAACTTGAATATACAAGTTTGATAAAAATGATCATTTTAGAAGAAAATTTCAAATGACACTTAGAGGCTTTTGCATCTGAACTCTTCATATATACATATATATATATATATATATATATATATATATATATATATATATATATATATATATAAAATTTAGTTGTTTTTTGTAATTCTTTTGGTTTTCAGTTGTTTTTTAATGTCTATATAGTAATTATTCATTTTTAGTTTTAGTTATTTTAGTACATGTACAAATTAGTACAAGTTAAACTAAATAGAAAAATGAGAAATGTTATTTTAAACCAACAAAAATGTTTTGTTTATGGTTTTAGTTTTACTTTCTGTTCACTATAATAACCCTAATATAGGGTAATTACAGCAATGAGAACCTTGGAGAAAGTCACCATGAAAATACATCTCACAACATAAAAACCGTAATGGTTCTAAAATAGGCTATTTTTAAAAACACAATATACAATTTCTTTTCTCAGTTGATTTGGGGGTTAAATACAGGTTTCGCGAGATTCATACTTGCATACTCTATCCTAATTTGATGTCAGTGCCAAAATAGCATCAGATCTTCACACTGAAAGGCTTCAGTAAATAAGCTAGCCAGATTTGACCTGCCACTTACCCTACCACAAGATATCAGACTGAAAAAAACAAAGTGATTAAACTGTTCATCTTTCATAAAGCATGCCTGCCATGGCTGATTGACAAAACCATAAATAGCAAAGCACGCTGCAAATTCAAGCATGTATTTAAAGGCCAGAAGAAAACCGATAGGATGTTTTTTTCCTTAATCTAATTACCGCCAAACCCTGTGGATTGTATCAGCGGTTGAATCGCAATAAACAAGCTCAAAGCATCACGGTAAACAAAATCATGGAGAATGACTACGAGCTATTGAGTTAAAAGCCAACAATCAACTCCCTTCTTGGGTTCCCACAACACATCCATATCAAAGAATGACAAGTAGCAAAGGTGACATCCAATTTATAGCTCAAGGACTGCGGACAAGCAAATAAACAGGCATTTCCAGACCACACGTCAAACTCAATTTGCCTCTCCCATGGTTCAATGCATTTAGGGGGCACGGAAAAAAGTTGAAGGTGCAGAACTTTAATGCCTTACTAATAGGCTAGACAAGCCCAGTCATTTACGTTCACAGGGAACCCACAGGCAATCCCATAGTCTTGAAAAAGTTGCGTGTGAAAAGTTAAGACATATGTTCAGAATACGTCTCAATGTGTCTCTTTCATTTTAAATCCAAAGCCGGTGTTGTCAGCGTTCGACTTCAAAAAAGGCAAACCGTAGAAACTTTGAACCACTCCGTGCCCCGTCTGTGGCTGTGGGCTTGTTTTCCTGATCTCGCTAACTACCGCTTGCTGTCGCTACATTGCAGTTGCTTCGCCTGCAGGTAAAGAGAGATTAAACAGCATGCGGTGCCCTTGTAAAGCAGCAAAGGTTTTATGGAGGGGGTCTTTAAATATTTAAGGTGTGAGTACAATGAGGCAGAGCTGAAATACAAAATACAAACCTGCAAATCATTTACATTTCATTCGCCGTGTCTATTTTACACTTAATACAATTTTATAAGAACAGAATTCCGAAAAGGAAGATAAACGCACAATATGACGAGCTGTTTGCCGTGAGGTGATTGTCGTAGGTTAGAAAATGGATGCTTTTCCCCCCCCATCATCCCTGAAATGATGCACAAAAGAATTAGAATAAACCATCTCCCGGTTGCTACATAAAACAGTAGCTTTTCATGTTGCCATTTTTTGCCAACTGAATTCCAGTAAACAACCATTTTGATCAGCAAATTCAAGATCCAAATCAAGAAAACAAAAATATTGAATGCAAAACATTCCCAGCCACTGTCACAGTCAATTAAGTGTGGCTAGGTAATGAGGCCATTTGCATTGTAAAGCATCCCCCATGTGTTAGGGTTTTAATGGGGACAGAAACGGTGGAGATTAATTGAGAGTGACATTTCTTGAACTCTATTTTTCCCCCTCCGTGTCTTCCACGTCTTGCCTTTGCTTACCTGACTGACAGATCTACCTTTCAAACTCAAATATCTGAAAGACTGTCCACTCATACCCCTCATTGACTCTGATGTTTAAAAAGGGCAGGATGGTACATTATGCATATGGCTCTGGCGATGAACAGAAGTGCTCGACTTCAAGACAAGGGGTGGATTTGGTGCACAAAGTGCCTGTGAACGTTAAAGAAATGGAAAACATCAGAAGAATGATGCACTGCCGTGTCATTATTAGCACTTAAGAAGCCATAAGGTTGGGTTAGCTGAGGGCCAGGTGCCAGTAATTATCATCTTCAAAGGGGATAAAATTCATATTATACTTTTGTTCATTTTCAACTTTCTTCGCTGTTGGAGTATGAACAATGTCTGCAAAGTTACAAAGCACAAAGTCACTCCAAAAAGAGTTATTCTCAATTTCAGTGCACACCGTTTCAAACTTCCTCGATTGTAGTCTTCTTCAGGCAACACACGCGTCACAATATTACGCATTTAAATAATTCCCGCCCACGGCATACATTGAAAAAAGGGACGAGGCCTAGTTGAGTTAATAGTGTGTTGAAACTCACGGTTATGGTAAGGGGCGTGACATTTGCCAAACACACTCAAAACTGTTGACCAATCACAACACACTGCTCCAGCCGACCAATCAGAGCGCATAGTGCTTTCAAATGGATGGGGCTTCATAGAAACAGAAACTAAACGCTGCAATGTAAAAATATGTGAAATATAATGTTTTAGGAACATTCGAGCATGAACACCTATTTTAGGAACCCTAAAAAGAAAATCAAGACTATAAAAAAGGGCATAATAGTCCATTTTGCAAGATGTAAACAAAACTGGTCCAGAAGCACTTCCTGTTTCAGTTTTTTAACACTACATAAAAGCTGGGGTAAAAGACAACCAACAGAACATTTAAAACTGAATCAAAAAGTTAAACAACATCTTTAAGATTTTTTCTTTACATGTGAAATAAAGAAAACAGTTACAAACTGAAACAGGAAGTGTTTCTGGACCAGTGTTGTTTACATCTTGCAAAATGGTCTATAGGTCCCCTTTATCTCTGTTCTTTATCATTCAATATCATAATACACACTTGCACAAATTAAACCGCATATTTGTGTCCTCTTATGATGCAAGCACGATGCAACTACAACTTTGAATATGCGCTATACATAAAGTGGCGGGTAACAGCAGATAGTCATTTCCCACTATCTAAGGTGGGGGTGGTGGTCACGGGTCTCTAATGACTTATTTAATATTGCAAGAGAAATGACCCAGGGTCCAAGAAGCGCTACGTCTCTCCAGCCTGAAAACAGAAACAATGGAGCCACCTTAATTGTGACATTACAAGCAGTGGCACAGCGAGGAACAGAGGGGGTTTGATTAAAAGGAGAAGAGGTGGGTGACTTTGTGAAAAGGTCACTGCACACTTACCTGGACTTCTCAACTCCCCCCTCTTTCTGAACAAGAAAAAAGTGGAAGAATATGGAGAAAGAGAAGAAAAAAAATCTCCCATGTGATTAGAGACGACTTCCAATATTTCCAGCAATGCCATTAGTGAAATAAGATGGTAATTTTCTGGCAGGCGGTATCTGGGCAGAAAACGACAGAAGGAAGTGAGGGTGAGGCAGCAGGTTGTGGGTGGGAACAGATGGCAGCACAGGTGGGGTGGTGTCGGGGTTAATTGAGAGGTTAACAGGGACAAAGGTTTGGCAAAGGTCAGGAGAGACCACCATCCAGAGGGAAAGGCACAGGTTTCTCCTGACTTAAGCATGTTCCAGATGTAGCGGCACAATCCCTCTATGTGAGATTGTTTAGAGAATGAGTTTTATCAAAGGCAGGTTTCAATATCTAGAAACCAAGGTGGCTGATGGCTAATATAATAATAAAATGTCCAGTATATACACTACTGCTCAAATGTTTGGAGCCAGTGAGATTTAATTTAAGAAATAAGTACTTTCAGAAAGGACAAATTAAATTGATAATTAAGAATAAATGCTAAATTCATCAAATAATCATTAAAATGTTTTTCGCAGAAATATTAAGCAGCAAAACAGTTCTAAACATTGATAATAAAAAGAAATACTGTTGACCGCCAAATCAGCATTAGAATGAATTCTGAATGACGACACTGAAAACTGGAATAATGGCTGCTGAAAATTCAGCTTTGCCATCACTTGAATAAATTATTTTTTAAATTCTATTTAAAACAGAAAACAGTTTGAACTGTAATAATACTTCAAAATATTATGGTTTACCTGAATTTTTGATCAAAAAAAAAATTTGGTTTAAAAAAAATCATACCAAATTTAACAGAATTAACAGTCTCATAAATATAAACATAAATATGCACACACATTAAATGGTAGCAAAAGGGACGGTTATTTTTACTCAATAATACTCATTCAAAATTACCCAAGAAAAGTTGAACTGCAAATATAACCGACGAAAGGGAAACAATTCTGTAAATTGACAAAAGGTCACAAAGTCACATCTTTTGGAAGCGTTATCCAGTCACCTTCCAAAACTCCTCAGCCAATTTAACAGAACGTATAACTCCTCCAAGCTTTAAACCAGTGTGACATACCGTCCTGAATCAATCACAAACCTTCAAAATCACTCTGGAGACATTACAATTTGATACGCCGACTATGATGCTAACGATTTACATTATATCTATCTCTGGACCTTGCACAGGTGAGTCAATTACCACATGCCTGAGTGTGATGGCAAACAGCCCAGCTTCACTGATGCATGACATGCACCTGATAAACATTCAGACCACGGGCGGATTTCTGAGAACAAAAAAAAAAAAAAAAAAAAAAAAAAACAGTGAATAATTTCAGTGAATAATCACACAATTCTGCATCACAAAACAGGTACAGAGGTCTTAGTCTCCAGTTTTAGATTTTATTTTTAGAAAATTGTAATGTTGATGGTCCATTAACAAACCAACGCTTGGTACATAATGCAGATATTTAAAAAAAAAAGTGTTTTGAGGATAAAGAAGAAACATAAAACTGAGCTGAATACAGTATGCTGAACAGATACAGATCCTAAGCTTCACATTCCTTTAAAACAAAACAAAAACAAAAAAACACGTTTCATAATCATGGAACCTGCATTTTTGAATGTGGAAAGCATGATTTTATTAAAAGACTTTTTATAGACTATTACATCTTTGTCTGGTCCTCTGACATTGCAATTAGCTACAGATTTGCAGGTCTCTGAAATGCATTTTTATTTTTATCTCAATCTTTTTTTAATTAGTTTCTTTTTCTCTGAGATTTTGCATCAATGTATTTATGTTAATGTATATATTTGTGCATTTCCATTCAAATTAATCTGCAAATCTCAAGTTTCAGTTTGCTTACTATTAAAATGCATTTGACTCAAAAAAGCCTTTACAGTAACAACAAACTTCTATAGTATCATAAGTCAACTATGCTTTTTTTCAGATTTTCAGTGTTAAAGAGCCAGTCCTGGCCAGTTTGGTCTTAAAGTCGGTCTCGTCAAAAGAGAGGTAAGGTCAGTAGAGGTAAAGTTGTTTGTGTTGAACCGGGTTCAGTTGAATGTTTTAGGTCAGTTCTGTCACACTGTGTTTCTGAAGTGCAGTTTGGCAAGTATGTCATAAGCAGTTTTGACGAGATGAGTCAGACGAATCACAAACACATGATGTACCGAAAGCTTTACGCACTTTGAACAAAAAACAACCGTGTTAATGTTATGATGCTAACATAAGCTTACGTAATGCTGAAAAAATGCCAGCTTTGTACAATTCACAAGGTCTCAGGCAATGCAATCTGAACTACATATAACATATGTAACACTTTTCAATAATGTGTTCAGATATACTAAAGCAAAAAGATGCGTATCTTTAGCAGAGGCTTAATAAAAGAAAAACAAAGTCAAGTTTACGCGTAATTCGCAAGATGCATAAAGTGAATTTCTGCATCTGCATTCTACACTATTCGGTGTATCCAGTTCTTTTATGTATCTGTAAAGCACCAGCAAGCTAACAGCTAAGGTTGTTTCAAGAGCTTAGGGACATTTAATTAAATGAGCTACAGTAGACACAGTTTAAATAAAGACTTACAAAATTGGCTATCATTTAAACAGCCCTCTCTTTTTCAGAAACAGTTCAAAATAAGAATTCCACTTAACACCCACAAAGGCTTGACCTCTGACAGTGTGAAAGCTCTGTTTCCACTCAAATTACAGTGATGTGCAGTGCGACCTCAAGTGATGTGACGTCTACTGTTTTTAATTCCACCATCTGCAAGTTTGTAAAATTATAGAGTGTGAAACGTCTTTGGAAACAAAAGAAACGATGTTCAAAACCTCTGCAAAGAGATGAAATTTACTTAAAACAGTCAAGCTCTGATATATTAAAGCATTGAATATAAAGCGCTGAATATGCTTTTAGTCTACGAGGATATGTGAAGCACGTAACGTATTTTTGTCCTTTCGTATGACCTTTATGGTCATTTTGAGCTCAGGAACAGACTTTTCACGAGTGTGAAATGAACACACTCAGTAGCTCTCATTCACTCACACACTCACACACACACACACACACTCAACATCTGTCCTGGCTCTCGCCTGCATGCATCTGGGCTTTTATGTTGGGAAACAGATCCCGCAGCACTCCATGCAGATCTCCAGGCAGTCCGAGGACTCGCAGCACGCATCCATAATGCCACAGTCCATGTCACAGGGGCAGTTGCAGTCATCTCCCAGGTCGTCTGCGCAACAGCAGCAGCAACAGGCTTCTGACGTGCAGGTGCCGCACGACGCCTGAGCCACCACCATATTGCACAGAGTGACAAATTCACAAAACAGGCAGGCCAGGATGCAGTGGACACAGCAGTCTGCTCTCAGAGAATAGCAGAAGGCACAACAAAACAAAAACAACATCGTGTGATCATTTTTTGCTATTTTGTTTGATGTTGCCAGTGGCTCAAACATTACGCACTTCAGCTTTAAAATTAAATTTAGTCTTAAAAACTAAATTTAGCTCAATATGAAATATATATATATATATATATATATATATATATATATATATATATATATATATTAGGGCTGTCAAAACGATTAATCGTGATTAATCACATCCAAAATAAAACTTTGTGTTTACATAATATATGTGGGTGCACTGTGTATAATTATTTTGTATATTTATAAAAACACACATGCATGTATATTTAAGAAAAAAAAATATTTATATATAAAATATTTATATTTATATATAATATAAATTATATATAAATCCATATACAGAATATACATGAAAATATGTCTTAAATATATACAAGCATGTGTGTGTATTTATATATCTAAAATAATAATACACAGTGACCCCACATATATTATGTAAACACAAACTTTTATTTTGGATGCGATTAATCGTGATTAATCGTTTTGACAGCCCTAATATATATATATATATGAAGAGTTCAGATGCAAAAGCCTTTAAGTGCCATTTGAAATTTTCTTCTAAAATGATCATTTTTATCAAGCTTGTATATTGAAGTTCAGTAATTTCACTTAAATTGCAATGAGGATTACCTATTAATTGTCATTCAAGTGAAATTACTGAACTTGAATATATAAGCTTGATAAAAATGATCATTTTAGAAGAAAATTTCAAATGGCACTTAGAGGCTTTTGCATCTGAACTCTTCAAATGTATATATAAAAATAATAGAAATAAACATTTAAAAAGTCTATGTATTTTACAACATTTTCTTTGTTTTTTTTTTAAACATACTGGCTGAAAAGACTAGAGTACGTTTGTCTATATGTGTTGCGTGCGTGTGTGTGTGTGTGTGGGAGGGTAAGACAGCGGTTAAGCAGCGGTGAGAGCAAAAGAGGAATCAGAGAAATTCAAAAAGGAACAAATTCCACTTTTGGGTTGATTAGTAGCTTTGTGAATAATGGGGTTATTATCATGCAAAAGCACCGGGTCGGTCACGTAAAGCTGATTAACAGCGTCCAACATTTTCACCAGCAAATTGGCGTGTTAATGCTGTCGTTTCTCTTATCTCTGATTAACATTTAACCTTCCTCTCGCAGGTGCACCACATACGATGCCAAATTACAGTTGTTTAAGGTGACATGGATACACAGTTTTACAGTAGCATTGGCAGGATAACATGCAATGTTATCTCTCTCTCTCTAGCAAAATAAATTATATTAAAAGTAAAATTATTTGTCAGACTACTGTCCAACCATCATTTCAGATATTTAACGCAAATAAATAAAACCAACACAAAAAATATCAATTAATATTAGCATAACCAAACCAAAAGTAACCTGTTTGTGCAATATTACATCACCCAAAATTCTGGTAGATAATTGACTGATCAAGAACTGAATCCTCAAATCGCTCAATACAGTGTTTGCAATACAACTTATAATTAATTAGTGGTATACAACCAGACTGCAGTGTGCTAATAGATACAAGGCATACAAAAAAAAAAAAAAACAAGAAATGTAACCATAACAAACAGCGCCAGAACATCTTTCACTCAAACTAAGCTTCAATAATCGGCACGGCGCTCACACTGTGCTCCCGCATAAACAGTGCCGTAGAGAATAACAGTGAACCCCTACCAGCCGGACGTGCCGCTCGGACCTCTAATCAACTGTAGAGCCCAAACCGCAGTGCATTGGAGAAATCACTGCAATGTGGTGTGTATCGTTATCAGTTTAAAATGTGAATTTGCATGGCTTTCATCAGTCCAGGGTGAGCTGTCAGAGAGATTGCTGGGTTTGATTGGGGCTCTGGTGGTGGGGGGAGCAAGGACGAGGCCTGAAGACCACTGGATGTTCATGTTTGTTTGATCAAAGTGATTTCTTTTTGTAGGCGGTGGAGCTGACCAGCGGTGGTGCTGTGCAGCCTGGACAGTGTTTGAACATGAAACAAGTTTGCATGCAGGCCCACCAAAGGCTTAAAACATCAGCTTTCTGAAAGGTCAAACGGGCGTACTTTTAGATTTCGCCTGTGCCAACTACATCAGCTACATCAACTGTTTGCTTAATTCATCTGCCAAAAGTACTCATATACAATACATGCTAATCAAAAGCGTGCACTTGCCACTTGATTACCAATTCATTTAATAACGATTTGATTTGGGGGCTTCCTATTGAACAAGTGTGAAAAATTACACGTGTCCACACACATCATTTTTTCTCGCTGTATTTTTCTTGCCCTTTTTTTAACTAACAATTTCTTTCTAGAAACGGGTTTAAAAGCAACAGTACATAATGAATTCCCTTGGATGTATAATTTATCAGCAGCGATTAGTGTGAATCTTAAGGAATGAGAGTCTGTGTAATGTACACAGGAGACAGGCTGCCTTATCTCAGCCGCAAAACCGGCATCGCCCCAATGAGAGGGTTCATGTTTAATGTCAGCCCGAGCGGAGTATGCCCAGATTCCGCGAGGCCAAAAACAGCCCCAGCGCCTTGGAGGAAATAGTTTGAGACATCTGGAAAACTCCAAAGGCTAACATCAAAAAGAAAGGCAGCGTGACATAAAACAAGCGAGCGGTGCACGAACGTTCAAATAAAGAAAGACTGACTGGTGCATGGGTTGTACATGGCGGCTTTAGAGACCAAATGAGAGGGAGATGAAATGAAATAAAAAAAAAGCAGTTAATTTGTAGTCAATAAGGAAGTGAGTGCTGTAAACTTTCTGAAAGAGAACGACGCTGGGGAAGCTGCAAAGACGGGAAAAACATGGCACTACGATGCGCTGCTAATGACCGCGCTAGCTTTCCGCGTACATCCCGCAGCCTTAATTGAATTTGTCAGAGGGATTTTAGACTACCGCGCACTTGCAACACAACACAATCACAAACACGCCATCACTCAAGGTCCTAACCCACCCGCAACGGAACAAAAGATCTCTCAATTAGTTGATTTTCTGCTGGGGTTGCTGTTATCGCAGCTTGCGACGGCAGCCAAGAACACGAGGAATCGCAATCCCCTGAGCAGAGATCTTGTAAAGCTTTATTCTTCAGCTTCCCAGGCTGTTTAGAGGCTAATTTCACAGGCAAACAGATTATGGTAATCCGTGTAAACATTAAAACACAACAGCTTGCTGTTTTCCAGGGGGAAATTACTACTTGAGAGAGAACATATTGATTCAAAACACAGTTCTACAAATAACACACGCACGCACACGAGCTGTAATGAGACTTATTGAACTGTTCACACAACCCCCCATCCCCAATTAAGATGTGAAAACTATGACGCCTTTTAAAATACACATTTCCGTTAAATCCGTAGGGAGATGATGGTGTTTGTTACATGCACCTCGTAGTAGGCTTCCACTCGAGTGATAAATCTGATCTAAAACTTTCCAGTGTTGAAAAATGTTCACATTCTCTCCTTAATTTTTCACACACGGGATCAAGTCTCCCTAATAAGTGCAGGACCTTTGTGCAAATAAATCTTAAAATAAAACTAACAAACCAAGCAGATAAATAAATCCTGCATGCAAGGCTGTATTATTTAAATTATTATTTATAAATACATTAATTGTAGCAACAGCAAACACCAATGATGTACTATGTGTAGGGTATATACAGTTTTCCTTAAGTTAAATTTACTACTTTTTACTACCTTTTTTACTACCTTCAGATTTTTTTTTAAAAGCATCACGAAACTGAATTAAGTGTTAATCAGCAGCAACATTTCTATTATTTACACAGATTTTGACATTTATAACATATAAAAATGGCAAAAGATCTGCTGCGTGACTGGATTTAATAGGGGAAACTGCGAAAATGCGACTAAAACGAGTAATTTTATCAATGTAAACTAAATGTTGGATTCAATATAGTGTTCCTTGCTACTTACTAAAGATCCAGTGATCCGTGGATATTGACATGCAGCCAGGAATCGTGTTGCCTGACATTTATGTTTGCCTGATTTCGACACCGGGAAATAATATAGACCTAAACATAAAGCAAATTTGCCTGTGAACGCTTTATATAAATACAATATAGGTAGGTCTAAATCCGGGTGATCACTTGTTCACAGATGATGTCGATCGACCATTGAATATGGCGTCAGCATCAAACATAGACAGAGACGAAAGATCTTTGATTGTGCCCAGATAAGCTAAAGCCCATATTTAAAAGGACTAACGCAAACACAGAATAGGACACCTGATAGTATGGAAAAAAATAATACCTAATTTTAAAAAAATAATACCTCTCAGACTACATTTAACACTTTTAATGGCCTTAAATTTGACAATTTTGATTTATCACTTTTTAATACTTTTTAAAACCCCGCGGACACCCTGATTCACGCATAAGTTCCGCATTTGACGCAAGGATGCTCGTCAGTTTCCGGTTGGGGAGATTAAACCGGGGGAAAACGGGATTATGGCAAGGTCTTCAAAATTTACAATCCTCCGGTCTTTGAAACGAAACGTTCATACGTTTAGATGTAATTTCATATATAGTTATGTTTATTTAATATAATTTTTAAAAGAAGCATAAACACAACAAGGAGTGTCTGTTTTGTCTGTTTTTGTGACTAAGGTTTCTTTAGTATAGCCATAGAGTATAAAATTCAATATAAATTCTCGGTATTGCATTGGACTCTACGATCGGCGGAAGTTATCGAGCATCCTTAGACCTTCACCGGAAATACCGCCGTGCATAGAGCCCATTACATTTTTAACCAATAAATGATAAACAAATATATTTATCAAGTTTTAACTTCCTCTTTCCAAACTTCCTGAAGCTATTTCATGAAAAAAAGTCACTTGTGGGATGATAATTCCCAAATTATCCCTTATAATTTAGCTAACTGCCAGAGCATGTTGTATGAAACATACAAACTGCTTTACAGAGAATCTGAAGTTCTCAGCAGGTGCAAGACTCTGCTTGATTTAAAAGGGTTAAGGTATCAGACAAGCATGATTGAACATCACGCAATCCATGAGCCAGGAAAGTGGCGCTGGTACACAGAAGCAAGGCAGAGAGCCGGTCTTAATGAGAGGACACCGTGAGAGAGGCTGGCGATCGCCCCTGCTGAGGTGGGGTTGACACATGGCAGACCCCCGCTCTCCTCAGTCTTGTTAAAAGGTCACACCTTGGTGACCATTACGAATGCACCAGCGATCTCCTTCATTACTGCCCTCTCCTTACCATCACACCTGACAATGTGCAAGCTGCTTTTTTCAGATCGGCCTTCTGTTTTTCCTTCCCATTTGCGAGACAATACAACACCGCAGAAATAAAGAGATCAATCTAGTTGGGAGTTATGAAAGATGAAGCAAAGCAGTGCATTTACAGGACACAGAACAGAAAGGTAACAGATTAGTTGCGGTTAAGCGGAAGGGAAGACCAGATATTTGCAAGCACATACGAGTTTGTGTGTGAGTGTATATGTGTGTGTGTGTGTGTGAAGTCATGTACCCTCTGGAGTAGAGCCGGGTTTATGGGAACCCGTCGAGCTGCTTTTGCTCCTTCTGCTGCTGTTGCTGTTGACCGACAGGCTAGAGCGAAGCTTTCTCTGCACACGGTGTGAGACAGGCGATGGGTGCTTCTTGGGCTCGGCGGAGGGCGGTTGTGTGACCCCACGGGGCGTGCCATGGCCATTACTTAGCACGGTGTGCAGACCGTTCTGCTGCCTGCCAGCTTCTCCATCAATAGCCTTCTGCAGGGATGTTGCGGGCTGGGGCAGAGGCTGAGGTTGAGCTACAGAGAGAGAGAGAGATTTTTTTTTAATCAACTGTTTTTGACCAGAAAGACTTGAAGGTCTCTGGACGTTATTACTAACCCAAACAAAATTAATAACCTTTAAAGCATTTATTTTAATATAAAATTTCCTGCAAAACAGGAAAAGTTTTATTTTAGTAAATTTTCAAGTAAGAAACAAACCAGGAAATGTGCGCTTAGCAAATATATTGGTAACACTTTACAATAAGGTTCATTAGTTAACATTAGTTAACTACATTAGTTAACATGTACAATATGTGTACAATCCTTCTTCAGCATTTATTAATCTTAGTTAATATTAATTCCAACATTTACTAATACGTTTTTAAAATCAAAGCTTGTATTAGTTAACATTAGTTAATGGACTGTGAACTAACATGAACGGACAATGAACAGCTGTATTTGTATTAACTAACATTAACAAAGATTAACAAACACTGTAACTAATGCATTGCTCATCGTTAGTTCATGTTAGTTAATGCATTTACTAATGTTTACTAATGAACCTTATTGTAAAGTGTTACCAATATATTTACCAAATTTTAAAAGTCAAGTTTACACAACAGTACGAGTGACATGTTGATGCATCATGCACTGTAAAAATTATTCTAATTCCAGTTAACGATTATGTTTTATTAATCATCTTACCCGTTCACATTTAAGATGGTTCAGACTAGGGGTCGACCAATATGTGATTTTCAGGGCCGACGCCGATACCGATTATTAAAGATCAAATAGACCGATAACTGATATTTTGAACCGATATATATATATAGCCCATGTCTGGTATAAAACTGTAAATTAATGTCAAAATTATGAATAACTAAGGGATTAGACAAAAACTTTCTTGAAATGAGTTAAACATATCTTTGAATCTGAGAACTGTTATCATTATTAATAATAATAATAATAATTACTTTTTAAATAATTGCATTTCAAAATAAAATTATTTTATCGGCAAATCGGTTTTGAAAACGGCCGATACCGATAACCATAAAAATGCTTAATATCTGCACCGATAATCGGTCGACCCCTAGTTCAGACTTCTACAGGCGATTTATCCCGATTTGGCTACGATGTGTGGCTCTAATGTGAGGTGCTTTCAGATCTGCTCACAGACTCAAAGGGGGATGCCCTGATAAAATCAAACATGTTCGATATTTATTATTTTAAACCGGGACTATTATGACTACGATTACATCAGCACTTTTGCAAGGATATGGAGGTTAATCAAGCTGCTTTATGGTTCTGTTGGACAGCAGAGATGGCTAATGGTAGAGTGGCAAAAAAACGACTGCCTAATCTTCTGCCTAATCTATCTTCTATGGACAAAGAGAAGAGCTGGGGAGAAATCGTGTCCGTTTTAAACATACCGGGTAAGTGTAGAAACTGCTAACGCTATAAGCTAACATGCTGACAGTTTTCCCAAACAACAGTGAACATTTTATCCCTTGAGGCTGCACCTGATGCAACCAGATCTCATAATCTGGTTCAGATTTCATAACCGGTAAGGATTTTAAAACTCCTGTAGTCTGAGCCCAGATTTAGTGCATCAAAGAACCAGTTTTGAATAAAAACCACTTTACAATTCCCAACCCTAACCATAATCCATAATCTGAATACAAACTTCCTCAAACCTAAGCCCACGTGAGACCGAAACCCAGAACTTCATGTTTATTGGGCTCCTATTTTTTTTTTACCTTATTCTTGCTTTTTGCAGAGATCTCTGCATTTTGTCTGGTGTGTTGTAAAGTAGAGAGAGGATTTTCCAATGAAATCTCAGTGAAATTAGTTCTCTTAATTACTTTGTTCTGTTAGTGGGAGGTCCACACTGACAGTGCTATTATTGTTAACAAGAGAAGAAATACAGCCCACCTCTTTATAACATCATATCACCCTGGGAGGACGCAGACGTGAATGTAAAATTACAACAATTAAAACAGGCCATGGCCAATTGTCAAACACATGTAAGGAGTCAACAGGATACTCTATTGGCTACCTATGTTTAATTATGATTCAATTATTTTGAGCAAATTTTACAATAGCTAAATTTTGCTACAGCTGTCAGCAAAGCTCAGGGCTGGTGACTAGGAGGTTTCTGGTCAATGATGTTATTGTGAAGTAAAACTGTTTAAAAACAGTTTTTGTTAATTGAAATAAAGCAAAATCTAAACGTTAGATTTTTAACATTAGAAACTTAATTTTAGTTAGGCAACATTTCAAGTTTTCGTATAAGTTTACGTACTAAAACTGATATAAAAATAAATGCTAAATAAAGTGCATAAAATTACTAAAACCAACTAGAATTTAAATACAAACTGAAAGTAAAAAATGTTGATGCAATAATATGAACGCAAGTAGTTGAAGTTCAAAACAAGTCGTTTTTGCGGCTCAGTTTTAATAATGTTCTCATGTTACTCCAGAAGTCACTACTCCATTAGTTTACTGTAAGATGCTTTAGATATATGATTACTAAAAAAAAAAAAAAAAAAATCCACTTTTTTATTTATTTATTTTTTTTGCGTCTCAACAGCCTTCAAGGTCACAAAATCCTCAATACAAAAGCTTTCCACTGTCACTGCCTGCTTGGTAACTACCTTACGCACAGGGAAAGTTAAAATGTATAAAAGCAACATCAGTTAGAAGAAAGCAATAATTTATTAAGTGATGTTTGTACATCAGGATAGCCCACCCGGAACAGCCTGGTGTCAAGTCTCTTGCTCAAGGGCACAACGGTGATGGTTTATGGATCCCCCTTTAAGTGTTTTGAACCAAACCTGATCTTTAACCACAACACTAAATTTGCCTTCTGCTTCGCCAGACAGCCTCAAAAGCAGCCCAGTAAAGGAGCAAGTTGCGCATGCATCTTGCAATACATTGCTAGAACAACAGAACAGAGAATGTTGCGGTCACACTGATAGGATAGCACGGGCCAGACGAAAGCCCGAAGGCCAACGCAACCCAAAAGAAAAGTTACACCTCCATAAAATATAAATGTTGCTTTCAACCCAAGGCATGATAGGTGATAAAAATTGAATAGCTGCACTAAGCGTAAAAACAAGCATTGTCTCGCAAACGGTGATTGTACACAAGCTGACAGGTCGCATTAAAACACCATGTTATGGTGCAAGATGGAAGGAGGGGGGAAAAGAAAACAGTTCAAATTGGTCTTCTAACCGCTCTGCTTCCAACATATCAACAACTGTTGAGAGTGTACATTTGTAGTTGAATAATACATGGTATTCCTCTACACACGCTGTCAAACACATCACAGGCAAACAGGGGGTGAGTGCTTCTTGACTGTCTAAGCAGCATCCCAATTTGGTCCCCCGGATCTGACAGCCTCAAATATCCTGGGAGCATTTTTAAAAGGCCAGTGTTTGATGGATTCATGAAGAACACACAAATATAATTGCCATTTGTCACCGCACGTTCGGCGCACGCCCCACGCGGGGACGGCGGGCTGGGACGCCCAGGAGAGACGCCGTGCCACCGTGGAGTCGCTCTCTATGTAAAACTGTGGATAAACACCCCTTTGCCTCGGTGTCACAGAAAATAGCTCCGCTGGAAGAATTCGAAATTGTACCCCAAAGACATGGAAGCAGAGCATGGCGGACCTCCCAAGAACGAATATGTATGAACGTCAATGGCATGGAGCGGCATAAACAAGACGGCGAAAATTCGGTCAAGCAGGAGAGATGTCGGAAAGGAGGTGAGACGGGGCTGAGGATGTTCTCTCATTTGCGCTGTTCTCTATGGAGACTGAAAGGTAAAGAGAGAGAGAGAGAAAGAAAGAAAAGTAGGTCCCTGTATTTTTGCGGCTCGAGGCCTTTTAATATTTCATCCTGAGAGTGGAGCTGTTTGCTGTGCCCCATTAGGACGCCCATCAAACGGAACATACATTAATTCACTTGTCAACTCATGTCATCCAGCTAAACAGCCCCCATCCATTTCTTATCATCATCTGCTAATGGCTAACAATCATTACCTGTACAAAAGAGTCGGCCGGTGAAAATATGCAAAGTACTGTGATGGTGAAAAAACGCTATCTTAAGTTAAAATGGTCAAGTTTCCCTTTAAACGGCTTGATCTTTTGTAGATTTATTTGCTGTAGGGGAAACGTTACATAGATTATAGTGTTGTCAAAAAACTCTGTACTTCGGTACCAAGTCGGTACTAAGAAAAAAAAATGTTACGGTACCAGCTTTTCTAGGTACCGAATACCAGGTTAATCCAGTTCTAGACGCGCTGTCTGAAAGGTGCACAGTTGCGTCCTCTTCATAACGCTGATATGGCTCTCTCTCTGAATCCACTTTGTTGACATGAAAGGAGGAAAGAGTCACATATGGAAATATTTTGGATTAGGCTAATGTCACGTTGCCATAAGAGGCCGATTACATGCAAATTCGTAATTTCAAATATAGGCGCGAGGCAAGCGCGCTCATAATAAAAACTTGTTGCATAGCAATGACAGACGCCACGTGAGAGCAAGCGCTTTGGAAAGAATAAGCACGCGCAAAAATATAATAAAAAAACACGCGCGATATGTGAACGACCTCTAAAGTGCTTTCGGGGTAGTTTTACGAGTACATGTACATGGTAGTATTGATGCATCCCTATTTATGTCATTTAATGTCAGTGCCAGTTCTAGGCGTATTCTTGCCTTTATAACTCAGCAGGTTTAAAAAGCCTTTTTAAAATTAAATATGAATGCAGTTTTAGATTAAATAAAAGTAAAGTCAAGTCAAATAAAACATGTTTTATGTCCTGTATAGTTTGGTAATGCTACAATAAGATACCATTCATCAACATTACTTAATTCACATCAACACATTGAGTGAACAATATATTTTTATGACAGCTCATTTTGAACCTCATACTGAACCTACACAGTACATAAGTACATACACTCAGTATACAGTATGAATACAAACTGTATTACATATACGTATAGGACATCAATATATAAATAATGGACGTCTTTCAAAAAGACTTTTTGAAAATGTCGAAAATTATCAAAAATTAATTTACTGCTTAAAAAATAAAAACATTCTAGGAAAAAAGATTTTAAAATAATCCAGGCAAGGGTTGCTGCATTAGAATTTGTTTAGCTTTGTGTATTAGAATATGAATGCAACACAAATATCTGTTTAATGCTCCATGGGCCAGTCTCTCTGATTGAAATGCTAATTTGCAAATGTGCACGGACCTACCAGGAGAGTTTCCACCATCTCCCAAAACAGCCCGGGGTGGCATTTCTCCTAACAAACACCTATGGCAAGCTTACACCTTTCAATCCAAAGCAATATGCTCTTTCAGTTGAAATGATGTCCCCGTATTTATAGAAACAAAACCATGGGAATTTGGTTGGAGGGTAGGAAGTAGAATGGATATTATTAAAAAAAAGGGCTGTGACAGAAACAAAAAACCTTCAGTATTTTAAAAATCGTTTACCGCTTGACCTTCCGACTCTGTGGCAAGGTCTTACTTCCCGAGAATTAAAATTTTCACTTAGTAGATCTATTGTCTGAACGAATCTGAACCGACCAAATAAAATGAAACGTGCAAAATGGTACACCCAGAACATTCTTGATACTGTCTTCTGCACAACAGCTATGTATATTTTTAGTTAACTTATTTAAACTTTTGTCCAATTGTGTCTTTAATACATTTATTTGAGACTACCGTGTGTCTTGATCACAGTAATTGCCCTGTTCTTTGAAGCCGCCCCAAATGTCACATGCCAGAACTATTTTAACTCCATTACAGCACCTCCTCCGGTTTGCTGGCACCCTACAATATCTAATTTCTGAGAGACACCGTAGCTCACATCTTATTTTATACTCATTTCAAGCAGAAGATGAATAGGTAGTCACTATTACTCAGCTTTTTTTGTGCTACAGCACACTTTTAATTCTTTCTGACAATCATTTAAATTTGGCTGTTCGAATGAAACCTGCCGTAGAGATGTGACACCTGAGAAGGCGTTTAATATTCCAGGGCTACCCTCTTTCGCAGTCATTCACTGTCTGTCCCGCTCTCACTCGGCTATTCTTTTACTCCATCTCTCTGTAACAATGACGAGACGAGCCAGGCGTCTGGGATTTACTAATTTCAAATTTAGTAATTTGGCTGCTGATTGAGTGGAAAAAAATAACCCCTTCGGACCTTGTTCTGCTTAATTACATTTTATAAGGCAGCCGGCAACTCCAAAGACAAGAAGAGAGATTGTGAAGGCTTAAGCTTTTCATCTATTATACTCCTATTTCAAATCTGCATTTGCAGTATGTGGCATGCTAGCCATCAAAACCCTCCAGAAAACCTTATGATAGTGTGGAGCAGACACAATCCATCTGAAGTGGGGATATGCTAAACTACATATTTTTAAATTGATACTAATCGCAGTGTTGTAGTCGAGACCGCCTCACTCGAGTCCGAGTCGAGTCCGAGACCAGAGAGAGTCGAGTCCGAGTCAAGACCGAGTCCATAGAGAGTCGAGTCCGAGAACAGAGACGGTCGAGTCCGAGTCGAGACCGAGACCAGTGAGGGTTGATTACCTACTTTACTTTTATTTACTTAGAGAAATCCTTTTTTTTTTTACTGAATTTACTTAGAGTTTAAAAAATATGATCAGTTTAGGGTAAAAAGGCCACATAGTAGGTCGTGTTAAAAGTAATTTTATTACAATTTTTCATGCACAGTTGCGCACTAGAAAATCACCAATCACTGGGCATGTCAATCAATTTAAAGAAATATTTTATTAAGATACTTTAATAATCATGAAAAATATTTTGAATTGAACTCGAGTGGACTCGGGAATAAGTCTGAGTCCTAAAAAAAAAAAAGTTTGAGTACGAGTCAATTCCGAGTCCAAATGCACACAAGTCCATGACAAGACCAAGACCATTAAAGGAGACATATCATGCAAAATCCACTTTTTTAGCCCTTAAATGCATTTTGTTGTATATTTGGAGTGTTTATAAGTACAGAAAAGATTAAATTATTCTCTTCAGGTGCTTCGTTTATATCTTTATATTCTGTTTTGGTCATATTTTTCAACCTGTTCGGATTTTCCTGTTGTCTATTACGTTTTTTGAACAATAACGTCACAGTATTTGCAGCGGAACTGACAAATAAGGACATTGACTACCGGTCCAACACTTCGAGCAATCCGCCATTATTATTTCTCGCTCCGATTTTGTAGTCCAAGCTCAATGATGCAGAAGTTACGGGAGGGCTAGTCAAAATGTTCGGTTGTTGGATGTAGTGACCTGAAGCACTTCAAGGATCCCCAATCCAACAACCTCTGCCAGTATACAGAAGGGTTTGCCGATCGACTTCGTCTGAATGAGGTGTAAATTCCTTCTATCATTAGCTGTGTTTTCTGACGCTTTCTAAACGCAAGTTATCATATTATTATCATACAGATTTTTAGTGGTAAGATCAGACCGCAGTCATTAATCTTGCCAGAGTGCTTGTTTTAACAAGAGAAATAGTCGACTTTCACTAACACAACATAGTTAACTTAACTTTACATACCACTGCATCCATATGAAGACGTTGTTCTGCAGGTTTGTCGTCGTCTTTTTCAAATCGCTCGCTCTGGCTCGAATACGTAACGCTTGATGGACAAGTCTTCCGTTGTTGACATTTTGTTAACGTGTGAATAAAAATGTTCTTTGAAACTATAGTAATCGTATATCTCTTATCAAACTACAATAATGGCTGAACGCGGGGAGTTGAACCGACCGTGAACTCAGCGACCTGGAGAGCGGGCGGGGTATGACGCATCTCCTTTTTATTTAAAGGAGACGCTTCGAAACGGGTTGCTCAAAGACGCACATCAGAAAAGGGGTAGAAAAGGGGCTTGTGGAGCTATAATAATGTGGAATTCAGACCCAAGTATTGCAGTTATGTTTTATATAGACCACAAATGTATGATTTATGTAAAAATGAATGATTTAAAAGCATGATATGTACCCTTTAAAATATGGTCTCGAGACGAGTTCGTGTCTCAAGTACTACAACACTGACTAATCGATTAACTATCCCTAGAATATCTATGGCTATGGCAGACACTTTTATCCAAAACAACTTATCTCTGAAAATAGTTTTAATGAGTTTAGGAGCTTGTGGTTGTTGTTGTTGCTAAAGTAGGCCGAAACTGCAGCTTTTAATACTTTCACCTTGTTTCGAAACCTAAAACAACACTCAAGCAATCCATATCTGCACCTCCTTCCCTTCCATCCGTTTCCATCACGATGGAATGGAAGAATCCCATAAAGGCAGAAGTTCTACACAAACGCGGTTATAAAACGCACATCTTGCACAGATTTAGCCGTTTTACACAGCTACCACATTTTCTCGAAAGATCAATTATGACGTGACTCAGACCGAGCCTGAGGGAGCTGCCAGACTTCATACGTCGAGTGCTCCACCCTCCCTCCCGACAACTGCAAACAAAAAACCCCAGCAACACAGATGTGAGGAGTCTGGGGGTGTATTTTCTCTTTCAGTTACATCGGTGACTCAATGATTCCACCAATCTCAACCAAAAAAACACATAATCCTTGCATAAGGATTCATAGGCAGCAACCATCTTTTGGAGGCCTTACTGAGGGACTACCGGGGCAACTAAAGCCAGCCAGGAGAGTTTATTAAAAATATATCTATCTATGGACAAGGTTTCTTTATTTGCTCCGTTTCAATCTCAGCATTAACCGCACTAATGTGACAGCTGTGGGTCACTGGACTCTGTCTTCAGGGTGCCAATCAAGACCTTAAGCCCGGGAATCAAGCTTAAGGACAGGGGCGCTCGTCTGTTTCTGAGAGGCTTTTTAAAGGGAGATGGCCATATCGATTTTAGCCGTGGCAGGGAGCACCGTCTGAATGGAGTCTCCCCGGTCACCCCCCAGTGATCAGAGGCCTGACGGAATGACCTAGCAGAGGTGCAGTGAACCTGCAAACATGCAGGGCAGGATGGGAGCACATCACGAGAGATCACTGTAATAGAAAAGGGGTTTAACCTTAATGTTGAAGCCAAAACCCTGTTAGAGGGCCAGTAATCCCTCCCGCTCAACTCTCATTTCTAGTGCTTTTCTGGCTGGAAAAGGCAGCGTTGTGTTGGGGTTGCTGCGGCGGGAGCGTTCACGCTCTCGAAGACGCAGCGCTGTGCTGCTAATCAAAGCGTGGGCCTCAAATCTACATCTTATTAACAGACAGACTCCACTTTCCAATCTATTATTCCTTGCATAGTTCAAACCCCAGCGCCGTTTTCCCATAATGCCCACCCTGCGAAAGAAATAACACCGAGCTGATGGTCAACGAGTGCAATCAGAAATGCTAATGGTGTGCTAAACCTATAGCTCACAGATGTGTAGATCACCTCTCATCGGAGGTCATTTAAATAAATTTTACACTCGTAAATCTGCAGAGCTCCGAAACGGCTTCGGCACTTTGCGAGGACGCTAATTGAAATGCTGGGAATTTTTACATATGAAATATGTCTACACCAAGACAATGAGGAAATAATTAGCACAGAGGTAGAATCACAATGGCCATTTTAATCAACCCCTGCGCTAGCATTTCACCCTATTTATTCCAGTTTTGATTCCATGACCCACGGCTAAGTAATCACTTGAAAATTACTCCTCTGTTCTAATGGGCTCTTGCTTTTCTGAAAAATTAGCATCTTGAATCAATCAACTCTTTCTGATCGAAATTAAGGCACTCTTCAAAAGTGAATGCAGGTGAAATGCATGTGTACTTTCTTGAAAGCAATGATTTGATTCTGAGGATTAACAGCAAAGCTAAATTGTGAATGTCAACAATAAATACCTCATCCTGAACCTAATGCAACCGCTGCGTGAGACAACAAAAATTCCACACATAACGCAGAGGCGTTGTCATCGTAGAGAATGATGTACATAAAAAATGAATTCACATTCAATGAATTATTCAGTGATTAAACACCTCTCGATCATTACATCATTACCCTGAAATTCTTACAGGCCAGAACAAGTTTTTCTGTCGTTCAGCTGTGAGGTTCGCCACATCCCACACATATGAGTCTGAATGTGTAATGCGTTTGTTCTTGTGTCTCTACTGGACTGTCTTTTTGGAGCCTAATAGAGAAGTATGCGATTACAAATGACACCGATAACTCAAGCAGAGGATATTTAACCGTAGTCCATTTTTATCTTCCCATGTAAGTCAATGGACACAGTGCTGAATAAGTGCGATTCATCTTTAGACAGTGAATTCTGCTAGCATATTAAAATGGAAATATGATAATAAAAAAATATATATATAAACTGTTGTAAAGTGGCCAGTCAAGTTGATTTTCTATAGATTTCCCGTTCTAGACTCTATATATCACATCATATTTCCCAATCCAATTACAGCCCTGCTCCATCCATACTTAGCCAGACAGCCCCTTATACTGTCTGTACATGGTTTTGTCACATATTCTAGAGCCGTATGCAGATATCCGATCACTTATAATTATTTGAGATTTAAAACAAGTCAAAGTGGACCAAACAACTCGGATTCTGTAAGATCTATTATGCTCACCAAGGCTGCATTTATATAACAAAAAGTACTGTATTGAAATATTAATAGAGTTTAAAATAACCATTTAAAATAACCAACACTGGCTCAGTATTGACCGGCTCCAGCTTGTTGAGTAAAGTCGTTATTTGTGCACAAAAAGTATTCTCATCACTTTATAACATTAAGGTTGAACAACTGTAGTCACGTGGACTGACAATGTCTTTACCTTTCCTAGTTTTGAAAGTGGTTATGACGTTGCTGTCAGAAAGTTCTCTGATTTCATCTAAAATATCTTAATTTGTGTTCTGAAGATGAGCAAAGGTCTTAAGGGTTTGGAAAGACATGAGGGTGAGTAAATAACGACAGAATTTTCAATTTTGGGTGAACTAACCCTTTAATTTTGAAATATAAATGTCTTGTTACTTTTGATCAATTGAATGTGTTCTTGCTGAATAAATGTATTAAATTAAAAAGTTGATGTGGAGAATTATTTTATAGCAAACTTTAATGCATCTTCTGTGGAACGAGTTTGCACCGTCCATCAGATTTCTACACAAAGAGACTGTGGGAAGTGGGTGTGTCAGGACTTTTTCCCCCTCCAGAAACAAGTGGTGAGAATTTTCCAAACACATCCTTTGTTTCAAATCTTTGTTTCCCTAATTATTTCCAACCGACCTAGTAGTGATGAGTGAGATTTTCCATCACTCCTCATCCATTTGACTAAAACAATACCCTGACTTAGTTCAGCAATTGAACTGATCCACCATTGATCTCACATGCAGAGGAACAACCTCCAAGATGTTATCAAGCTCAACATTTTTAGTTACACAAACCCATATAAGCAGAACATGAAAAGTCTCTATGATGCAACTTCATGCTTTACCAGGTAAGAGAGATACTATTTGAGTACATTCTAGTGCTCAGCCTTGATTTCCAGATCCAGGCCAACCATGGGCCAAACCTCAAAGGGATATCCTTGCTCACTAAGCTTTCAAGACTTTGGCAGGAGAACAACTTAAAGTAACAACTTTCAAATTCAAAGACACTGGTTCAAATCCGGTACATTTTCTTTTAATCGACAATTCACTAAAACTAATGCTACTCCACCTATAGTATTATCTTACCAATGAAAATAACAGAGCAAAGCGCTTACATAGCCTACTATACATATATATTACGCATTATCATAATCTCAAATCAAAGATACGCCCAAAGGCAAAGTATATCAGCGCAGCAGTAAATAATGAAATTATCATCACAGTAAACGTTTTAAAATCACATCAGTGATTTCCAGATGTAAGCTTCAGTTTTCAGTAGCGCAGAACTGTAGAAAATGCTGACGAAGGTTGATGTCAGTTGATAATCCAAATGAGATTGGATCACAAACCCTTTGAAGTTTATGGTAAAGTATAGACTGGTAACAAATGAAATGCTTTATATATGGAAACAGATCAATTTCACATATGCATCACTCACTGATAAAAAAAAAAGGTTCAAGACTAGATATTTCTGATTGGATAAACTGTTTTTTTTTCTGTCGACATGGCATCTGCTACACTGCATTGGTTATAGAAAGTGAAAGCTATGAATCATGCTCAGTCAAGTGAAGGCGATACTTGCAGGCAACATTTGCCAAAAATATGCAAAAACAACAGTTACTGGAGTCTAGCCAATGATGTCAAGCACGTATGACTAACATGTGTTTGTAGACATGACTAACACATTTGTCAGCACTTACTTCTAACAAGACCATCATGGGTGTGGTTCTCCCCTGTCATGTGACCCTGCTCGTCTGAAGTGTGATCTCCTGGTATCGGAGTTCGGGATGTTTCTGTAGTATCTGAGGGTTCATCAGAGCAGCTGTTGCGTTTATCTGGGCAAACAAAAAAAATGAACAAAACACAGTCATATTTTAAATCTCTGAGTTTAGCTGCCAGAAGCCAAGCATGCAAAAAGCCAATATTGACTCGCCTAAGCCTCAAGAATAGAAAGACGAGCTCTAATTTGCCAGATAAAACAGATGCCTTTGGTGAACAGTTGCAAAACCGTGTGGGCGGATCAGGTAGGCCCAGGCCAGAACTCTGGATCTCATTTTCTCGATTCTGCTCATGGGTACACAACACCTGCCAAGGTTTTTACAGCTATAAAGAGCGCATTCATCTAAATTGGAAAATGGATGTGGGCAAAACCTGCCTGATAGGCATACAAAGAAATAGGCAACCTTTAAACGCTGCACTTAAACTTACTCAGCTCCCAATTCCATGGAGTAAACGTGATGGTACGCTTATCCGATTCGTGCTATTTGTGGTGGCCCTGGATGTGGCCGCACACGTACAGAGGCTTGCTCATTTATTTAGTACTGTCAAAGCAGTTCTGTTGCACAAACCTGTACTTTTCCATCACTCAAGTGCATTCTGGGAAAAAAAGCATGTGACTCAGCAAACGGAAGCTTGTTTTCACTTTTGGCGAGCATAGAGTGTTTGGTTTAGTTCGTTTTTTTTCTTTTTTCTACAGCCCTCGTTACAGCGTATTATGGGACAAGATCAATACAATACAGTAGCTCTAGATAAAGAGATTGATATCACTTCATCTGGGCTTGAGGCTGATGAATGGAAACCCTTTATTCCAGCCATGACTCCTCAAATGCACATACAGTACCAGCAGCCTTGTGATGCATCGCTGTATTTAGTGATTACAGTTTGAAATAAATTGCTCTATTCTCTAAGCATACACAGTCCCCGGGGAGGGAAATCCAGTCTTAACGGAGAGACTTTGAAGGCCCTACAAAAATCCATTTGTCACCGGAACCTGTGATTGCTTACTTTGTCCTACTTTGCCATTTTTTGACAGTGCTATAATGATGCTTGGTATAAATAGGATGGTTAACGGTTCAGTGCCTAAGAAAAAAAAAAAAGAAGAAGAGGGGGGCCAAGCTTATTTTACATGTGATAATCTCACAAGCAACTAGAAAGTTAATTAAAAACTATAATTGGCAGTGGTTCCTGCTAATAGTTACCAAGGCGCTCCTTCAATCTTTATTGGAAAATAATGAAAACATTATCATGCCTACTGGCGCAACATACATGTGGGGAATCTGTTTGCTAGTTGCCATTTATGCAAGTCAGTTACTGGTGGGACACCAGGTGAAAATCAGGAGATATTAATAATGATTGTCAATAAGGTCATTCAGCAAATATTTTCAATTGCCTGAGATAATCACAATGGATGTGGTCAAGAGATTTAACACGTTAAAAAAAACAATTAAAAAAGGAAAACTGCTCTAACAATCAGTGCCAAATTTAGGCAGATGATCTGTCAGTGAGTTTTAAGTCAAATCCAATGAATATTCGAAGACCTAAAATTATCAAACTGAGTTATATAATTAATTGTTTAGAGGCACACACAAGCAATACCGTCAATATAAATAAAAAGTCAAGTGTGAAGCTTCTATGTTGCTTTATTGTGCAAAAACTCACTTTTTTTCATAGACCAATACAAGCCAATACAAACATACAAATCACCATTTTGTGCAGCAAAATACAGTAATTAGGTATACAACTGAATATGAATCTCACAAATAGAAACTCAATCTCTTACCTCTGTTTGACAGAAGTTGGTTTGTCTCCTCGTGAAGCTGCTTTTTTGGCCCTTCAGGCCCCTCCGGAGGTAAAATAGTCTCCGAGGACATGAGCCAGATGTTTAGATACTAAACACACCCAAAATCAACACTGCCCCACGCAATTAGCCCTCAAACCTGTAAGATAACAACAAACTATTATGATAACATCAAGCGCCGATACACTGCGACAAAGTAAACAAACGCGACCAATATCTTTCCTATGGAGTGACGTCATCCACCGAAATGTCGTTAAACTCGGTGGAAAGTTTTTCTTAGGTTTGTTCTTCTCTAACGAAACTCAAATTCTCGCAAACACACTCCTAAATATCTTATCAACTTGTTGAGTCAATATTATTTGTTTGCCAAGCATGTAACAGATCATTTCAAAGTCGGTTGATTACCTTTCAAACATGTCAACTGAGAAACTCCTTTATTCGCATCCTTTCTCCGGCAAAACCGGCGTGCCGTTAGGAAAAGTTTCCTTATTACCCTGCTTAGACTCAAAACTCCGTAAAAACTATCAGATACCTCCCCAAAATAGTGCAAAAATCCCTGTCAGGCAGACGCTGGATAGTGAGTTTGTGTGCGAGAGTCCCGCGCGCTCGAACTCGAGCTCCTGCTCCTGGAGAAACTTTGAGCTGAAACATTTTCATCACATCCGGATTCCGATGATCACAACCAGCTGCATTCATACATTCAGAAGTTCCAGCCGAGACTGTGTGAACTGTGCGTGAAGTGAGACTGTTTATAAAAGAGCATGTCTGTCTGACTCTCTGTTGTTTACCTAGCGATATGAAGGAGCACGTCAGATTGACTTCTGTTGTTCCCAAAAATGTGCTTTTGAAAGCTTATGAGGACGAAGGACCTTGGCAAATTAACATTTGAACTCTCACACACACTTCTTCACCCTGCAGAGATCATCCAAACTCACATAAGAATCTATGGTTTTAATTTGAACAACTATCAACTAGATGTGTTAAGTATTATTTGAAATGTCTACAAGTGGGACTGGTACAAGTGTCCTATTTCCAAATTTGTAAAACAAAAGGTAATAAGGTTTTTAAGAGTATTTTGATAACATAAGCTACACTTAAAGGAGGGTGGATGGGTAAACCATCATGCTTTCAGAAGGTGTGAACTCAATGCTAATTTCCACTGTTAGAAAATGGTACCATGTAACTCAACTTCTGCCCCCAGTAAGTCTGGGGAGGGTGAACACAGTAAATTTCCACTGTAAACTCATGTTTACATATGAAATGAGGTCTGCATGGCTATATAATGAAATGCAGCAGCAGGATCAGGGCTTTTCTGTATCTCAGATCAGTCCGTGTATTTCATAATGTCGGGTAAAGGATTTTCTTCTTTGTTCTAGAGCATTTGATGGCTTGCATTGATTATCTTTCTATTGATTATGAAATTGAAATAACACATTTACCTGACATAATACATAGTTATATTTGATTATTCTAACAGAATTTATTTTCATTAGAGTAAAAGGAATGGTCAAACATTCACATAGATTTAATGATGCTTTGAAAAACCTTTTCATTTATGTAGTCAGATGAAATAACGAGTTAATACATAAGATACAATGGATTGCATTTAATTAAAAGTCCCTTTGAGAAAAGACAGAACACGTGTGAGACCTCTAATCGAATACCGCCACTGGATCGAATTAGACGGCCTTACATACATATATATACTTTCTGTTGCGATTGAATCACTGCTTACTCAGAGTCTTTAAAACCTATACATTTTCAGCTGTCTGAAATCTGCAATTTCTGTCTGAAATCAGCCCTCAACTGATTCAGTCCATTCTCGTGGTGGCCTTGCTGGTGCATAAAGCCTATGAGCATGGAAGTGATTGATGTGAAATATGCCCTCCTCATTGACTGGGTGAACTCCATTTTCTGCTCCTAATACAGAAATCACTCCAGGTCTGTGGCATAATGATTTACGATGAATCTGTGTCAATGTTGAACTCACAAACCCCACCTAATCCATCTTGCAAAGACCCTCCTCGCTGTGAAGAAATGCTGCATTCTCCATTTATAAGTGTTGAATCTATTACCCCACTGATTGGTAATAACTTTCGGCCTTTGCGCCCCTTAGACAGTGATTACTCGGATACTGATGCTCTTTGAGACCCGGCACCAAAGGTAAAACTCAGTATCAGCAGGGCTAAGTTGACCCACCTTGCTTTCAAAGTTATCACTTTAAAAGTTACAACTACTGTTTAAGGAATAGTTGACTGGAAAATACTGTCATTATGTAAACCAAGAAAGTATTCATTTTGACTCTGAAGCCACAATCGTGTGAGAAACAGAAGATGAATGTGTTATTTTGTTATTTCCTTTATATTCTCCAAAATTACAATGACTGTACCACTGCCCTGAGACATGATTCAATAATGGGAGAATTTTATTTTTTGGGTGCAATTCCATTAAAGGAGAACTCTGGCGCAAAATGAACCTTTGGTCTAATAAAACATCGGTACCTAGTCGACCATTCCCTGGGATTTGTTATCATGGTAATCGAATGTAAAGAGTTTTATCTCTAAAAACTGTTTAGCTTATAACGCTAGTATATGGGGGCATAGAGTAAGCAAAAAGAAATCGCTAGTTAATACCACTAACAAGGCTCAAAATAGCCCCACACTAACACAGTAACATAATGAGGGTCCACACATGCAAAACGAAGCATTGAGAACGTTGTAAGTGTACAGACCGTTTAATAAGATGATACTTTATAAAGACAGTTCACTTCGTGTATACAGGCGGCGCCATCTTTGGAAAACACAAGTCAAGTCGAACCAAAAACACATGGCAAGTGAGCTGAACTGTATGAAGTTCATCGAACTTCTGAACTATATGAACGGCGTTCGTGGTTCGACTTGTCGAGACTGTTTTCCAAAGATGGCGCCGCCTGTATACACGAAGTGAACTGTCTTTATAAAGTATCTTCTTATTAAACGGTCTGTACACTTACACAGTTCTCAATGCTTCGTTTTGCATGTACGGACCCTCATTATGATACTGTGTTAGTGTGGGGTTATTTTGAGCCTTGTTAGTGGTATTAACTAGCGATTTCTTTTTTGCTTACTCTATGCCCTGCGTTATACTCTAAACAGTTTTTAGAGATAAAACTCTTTACATTCGGTTATCATGAAAACAAATCTCAGAGAACGGTTGACTAGGTACCAATGTTTTATTAGACCAAAAGTTCATTTTGTGCTGGAGTTCTCCTTTAATATATACAAAGAAAGTATAAAAAACACTGTTTCCATGAAGAACCTTTAACACCCTATGGGGGCTTTCCATTGCACAAAAGATTCTTTAGATTATTCAAATGTTCTTCGCACTTAGTTCTTTTGGGAACCGAGAATGATTCTTCTGTGCCATTTACTGTGAAAACTACCATTTGGAAACGGTGTAGTTTCCTGAACATTCCCATTTGAATATTTCATTGTGTTTTGTTCACACGGGACAGCGGTTCTATGACTTCCTGTGTATTCCATGGTGACACCCCTGACAAACATTTATCTTGTGTTAAATCATGCGCTTCTGAGCCGGAATAAGCAACTGAAGTCACAGAGCCGTCATGTCGTGTCACTGTTGTGTCAGCAAAGCATCTGTCAGAGTCGCATTTCAGAGGAAAGGGGAAACGTCTCTATTGACTTCATCTGTTTGTGTGGCAGGATGCCTGATTGCTGAAACACTGCCAAATCACCCTGGGTAATCCCGCTCGATGGAGTCCCACCGAACGCTGGGGTTCACAGTGCATGCATGCAAGAAAACAGCCTGTCACCACAACAACACTGCTGACAAAAAGCCACCTAGCGTGATGTAGTAAATATTTGAGCAATCACAGCAGGCGTGGAGGAGGAACAATCAGCAAGGAAAATCTAAACTTGACCAATTTTTTTTTAGGAAGCTACACTCAAGCCAACTTAAAATAGTTCTTTGAGTAATTCTCACACTGCAAAGTAATTAGCATATGAAGATCCTTCGACAGAGATCCGCCTACCGGAGTCTCTTCAGTGTCGATGTAAGGTACCCAACTTTGAAGTTGGCGATTTCCTCAACTTCTAGATTGGCTTTGCTGAGAAAACTGTGCCACTCAATTATACCTGTTATTCATCAAGGAGAACAAATTGCTGGAAGCAGGCGAGCGGGCAGCGAGGGAGGGTTACCTGTAGCTAACAAAAAGCCGCTGAAGGCCCCTCGTGGAGCGCCGCGACTCTGCTCTCTGTGTTCTTACCATTTGGTTTTTGTTATGGAATTAAAATTTCACACCAAATGGGTAGAAGGAAACGTGGTGGAATAGGAAACCTGTAATTAGCACTAATGAGCTTATTCTTGGGGTCTGTGATTGGAATAAAAATGCGAGACTTACTGATTCTTTTCCCATCTCGACTTTAATGGCCAGCAAAAGAAAGGTGTCACTTTGAACCACGGCGCAGCCACAATGCACATCAGTAACTGATCAAATCTTCAAAGAAAGCTTGCAGCAGTCTCAGCTGAATATATAAAAAACTTAATAAGTCCCTCTTTGAAGCCGAGAGAAAGCCCCCCTACTTCTCAAGCGGACCATGAAAACTGGACGAACCCTGGCGACCTGGATGATTAATGGCGTTTGGGTTATTTTTGACGATTTTTTCTCACTTTTTTAGCTCGCTCTCTGATCAACATGCTGACGGCACTTGTCGTCTGTTTTATCAGCAGGGAGATGTTGTTTCAGTCGTGCTAAGTCGAGGGACATTATCAGGGCAGCGCGAAGGTGGCACGGATAAATAAACTCATTAAAACAACAGGCCTCGTGATTAACGATGTGTAATTGCTTTGATAGAAATGAAAACAAACATCATTTATAGCACACGGCGAGAGAGAGAGAGAACAGTGGGGCGGCTTATGTAGGCTACGCTAATGCACATCTGGAAGGAACTGTTCAACCTCTGAAATATGCAGGTGTAATCAGTAGCAAATGTCCACACCGACATGTTTCAAGTTCATAAATATGTATCTCTCAAATAAGAGGAATGTTGTTTTCTCTGGGCCTGGGGGTTGTTAGGTAACTAATAACATATTTTTGAAGTAAAAGGCCATCGCAGTGTCTGCTGGGAAGCGTGCATTACACGTGAACAGCTGCAAAATAACTTGCGATCAAAGTACAAAGCCATATGCAGAGAATCTGACCCAGTTGACATTTCACTAACAACCTAAAATATATGTCAAATTATCCAGTCTGTCGCAATACCGCAGGTTTGCTTTTAAGGACGTGGGTGTTCATGTATATTTAAAGAGAGAGATCTTGGAAAGGAAGATACATTCTCGGTATAAGTCTGTAAAGAAATCCAAAACCATCCCATTTACTTTCTTAATACACATTCCTGACCTTACTGTACCAGATTTATCACTATCCATTTAACATTTATATTTTATTTAAGTTCATGCAGAATCGAAGCCATGAGCTTGGTGGTTCTATGGTAATGTGCTATACTGTCTGATGTCTGAGTTACAGGAACTCTATACTTTGATTATAATGTTAATCAAAAACTCTTTTAGCATATACACATGCATGCACAATGACTTCATAATGGGAACCAAACTGTTCAATGGGCTTTAAACGATTCCAGACGACGAATAAGAGTCTTATTTAATAAATAAATAACATAGTTTAAGTTTTATAAGCTCAAATGCTCGCCTTGCTCTGTTCTGTGATGCACGTTTGTGACTCTCCGGTTTGAACTCCTTCATCAAAATGAACGAATCTTTTTTCGAGTCATTTGGTTCATTCAATGAACGAAACGAACGAATTGACTCGGAAAAAAGATTTTGAGCTTATAAAACTTAAACTTTGTTATTTATTTATTAAATGAGCGATTGTTTCACTTGATAAGACCCTTATTCATCATCTGGAATCGTTTAAAGCCCTTTGAACGGTTTGCAGTTTGCACTAATGCAGTCCATTATATGGAGAAAATGCTGGAATGTTTTCATCAAAAACCTTAATTTCTTTTCAACTGAAGAAAGAAAGACATGGACATCTTGGATGACATGGGGGCGAGTAAATCATCAGCAAAAGTTTTTTTGAAAAGTGAACTACTCCTTTAAACCAATATGTCAATAATTCCAAAGTTACGCGTACAGAAGTCTCTGTATAAATATTCAAGGCCTGGCCTTTTACTTTATGTTTTTGCTTCTGACATCATCCCTGCGCCACTCCAGCCACATATGTTCGGATTCACCTTAATATGCATTATTATTATAATCTATAAGGCACTTGTTTATTGGTATGACAGTGTTCTAATCTCAGTTGTTTATTGTGACTCGCAGATGTGGATTTAACATAAACATTAGCTGGTATCACGGGTCGCGTACAGGCATGGGGCGGCCGGCATTTATTCCAGGCATACGTGACGCCCCATATTCACACTGTTCTGTAAGTAAGCCACCTCACACTGAGCATACATACCCTTGAGTCCTGTTAACCCACCCCTGGGTAACCGCAGATCAGTCGGGACACACACGCTCATGCACGCGCGCTCCGGAGAGAAGACTCCATGCATTATTGAAATTCAGAGAGAGAACACTAGCATTTCCACCCACTCTGATTAATTTAATGCTCTCCCTAAGTCCAAGATTAGGGCTCTGGCATAGGTCGTTATTAAATATTGAAAATACGAAAGTGCAGGAATATTCAATCCTTTTTTAAAAAATCAGAGTTTTAATTTACCTCATGTGGCGGCCGCCTCGGTCACCTGCCGAGAGAGAATCCACACCGCATCACCACATGCATGAAGCCGGGCTTGGCGAGGCCGTTCCAATTTATGGAACGGGAGTCAAATATTTATCCAGTTGATGAGGCAAACGCAGCGTGCCGCACTGACAATAATTAAAATCCGGCCCAGACAAAGGTGAACACCTGATCATTTCTAATAGTGTGTGTATTCGTGTGGTCAGGCCCGGCGCTGCTGATTTCAGTCGCTGCCTACAAAGTGTGAAGCAGTCTGAAGTGTATTTACAATACGGTAAACACAGCCCGTTGGGCCCGACATTTGTCAGAGCGAATGTTTCTGTGTGGTTCGCCGTTATTAAACTGTTTAAATCACGTCCTGCAGGCTATTTTAAAAACTCTAGTCACCCACTTCAGAGCAGAGCTTTGGAGCGACTGAGTAAGAGTAGGCTCTTTCATTTTATTGCTCTTTTAATTTCCTCTCCTCCTCTTCAGAATGTGAAGAACAGCTTTGACTTCAGTACGGCTGGTGGTGTATGTGTGAAGAGAGAAAACCTGTAGGACAGGCAAGATTTTGTTGCTTTGTAACTTCATAATCTACTGTCTCACAAATCAAGAAAAAGGTTCTATATAGAACCCTAAAAGGTTCTATCAGCGCTACGTATTTAGAACCCCTAAAAGGTTCTATACAAAAGGGTTCCTCTGGGTTCTATATAGAACCCTGGGGGTCCATACTTGGCCAATAGAACCTTTTACCAAAAAAATGGTTCTATATAGAACCATTTTGGAGTTCCATATGTGAAGCAGCGGATGGAACCATTTCTGGTTCGAAATAGAACCATTTTTTCTAAGAGTGAATCAATCAATCAGTCAATCACTGAATCATTGAATCAATAAATCAATCAATCAACCGAGAATCACAGTCTGCAACTCAAACCCTCTGAGAAAAAAAAAAAAAAAATCAATGAGACACCACATTGCTCTCACTCATATCATATATACACTCTAAAAAATGCTGGGTTGTTTTAACTCAATTTTGGGTAAAATATGGACAAACCCAGCCATTGGGTTACATTTTTGAATTACATTTTTTTACCCAATGGCTGGGTTTGTCCATATTTTACCCAAAATTGGGTTAAAACAACCCAGCATTTTTTAGAGTGTATCATATGTGACACTGTATTGTTTTTTTTGAATTACAGATTTTTTTTATGTTATTTTATTTAAAATAACAGGTTCTAAAAACAGATATGAAATTTAAATACTCTTTGATTTCTGAAATATTCCTCAATCTGGATGGATAATTGTGAGGGTTTCCTCTAAGATAAACATTTGAAACATCATGGCTGTGTGTCTTAAATACATTTCTGAACTTTTTGGTGTCGTACAGTTAAACATGTCCTTCTAAATGTCACATCTAAGCCAGGGACTAGCCGCATCGTGGCATGGCACGAGAGATGCGTGTTAAAATGAGGATTCCATAAATCACAGATCAAAGTTGTCTAATTATGTAAATCAGGAATTCTCCAAATGTCAGCATTAGGAAAGAGGATTAGGATTTGCTATGGTAAATGATAAATTACCTATCAAACAGACGAATCAACAAAAAAATGCTGCTATTTGGTCTCCACAGTTGAGTGAGGAGGGCAACTTATCAAATAAACACAATGAAATGTATTTAATCACAGTTTAATGGTGGAAAAGCAAATACTATCAGTGGTTCTGTTAGCATTTGAGAAAGATACCAACAAAACACTGAAAAGAATAGCTGCTCTATACCTTCACTCAGAAACTACAGGTGACGGCATAGATGTTGAGATGTTATCAGATGTGCGCGGTCATGACAGCCGGGTGTGCGTTTGAGGACACATCCTCCACAGATGGCATCAAGAATCTGATTCATTTTCCCAGTTTCTCTGAAAGACAGGCCAGCTGCAAACACGGAGCGCTGGGCTTATGAGACCACTGCATGTTCATTGATTTCTTGTATTGATGTCCAGCCAAAAACAAATAAAACACAATCACATAACACAATCATGACTGTTTACCATGACACTAAGGGTCTGTCAAATTTATGAGGGCATATACCATCCTTTTTAGAATGTGTGTGTGTGTGTGTGTGTGTGTGTGTGTTATGGTTTTAGAGTCAACTGATCATGTTAAAGAAATCTATTAAGACTGTAAAAAATGATTTTAGTTATTTCAATGTATTTTTTTAAGTTGATACAACTTGTGGTTTCTAAATTTGTTAATGCAACTTACCATGTTAAGTTTTCACTATCTCAACTATAAGCTGACTTAACGGGAGTATGTGTCGCCTCAACTTAAAAACATATGCTGAACCAGTAATGTTAGTCTCATTATTTATCGCGAGATCATATCACGTGAGAGAAAATACCAAATTAAGTTTAATGAACATACATTTAGTACAGATAACTTGAAAATGTAAGTTATCGTCTTTCAACTAAACTTTTCAAGTCTCTGTTACTTGAAATAAGTTGTTGGGTCAACTATTTGAACTATGTCAACTTAACTTTTTAAGTTGAAAATACTTATAAGATTGAGTAAATAAAACTTAACTGAGTCAAAGCAAAAAGATTGAGTGAACACATTTTTTACAGTGAAGAGAACTGACACTGTGAAAAACATTTTCAAGATTTGTTATCACAACATTTTTTCTTTTGTCAAATCAACTTAAATAATTTATTTAGTTCAGATAACTTATTATTTTGAGTTTCTGATGATTAAATCAATCTCCTTCATTGTATTAACTCACTTTTTCCAGTTCAATCAACTTAAAATTTTAAGGCAACCAGGTTACTTACTTTTTTTAGGTTAAACCAACAATATTTTTTAAAAGTGTATACTGATGCCAGCTACTGTTTTGAAAGCTAAGTTACTTCAGGGGTCAATAGGAATACATAAATGTAATCATCAAATGTTATACTGCCTATATTTTGACACAAACGCGTGCGTTTTGGATGAATGAATAAATGAGGTTACAATATCAAACTTGAACAGATAAATTAATACTAAACACAACGACTAATTAATGAATCAAATACAGTGGACTCGAATCAGTGATTCATTTTTGTGATTCAGTTAATTTACACACACCGTCTGTGTGAATGAGCGGATTCGAAATGAATTTGACTTTTCAATGCTACATAAAGGATATTCTCCAATAGCTCTACAAAAGTCTGCTTCAATGTTTGCAAACCCGAGCCGGTATGATTGCACTTGTAAAATTCACTGTAGAGTCATGCATAAAAAACATCCCCGTTGCCTGCAGGTCTGTGGTGTTACTCACCTCCACGCAAAACACACCGGAATAAACTTGAGACAGAACAAAACATTTGATATTACACCCCCATTTGCATATCATTAGCAGAGCAGGGACCACCACCCCCTATGGGTTACTCGCTTATAAATATATTTAAATATATAAATATCATGAATACATTAATTGATATTGCCCTCACATCCTCGAAAATGCATTGCCATCATTGTATAGCTATTTCTCCCGGGAATAAAATCACATGTTTGCAGAATCTCAGTCAGACACACACACACACACACACAAAGCACTGAACAAGATGCTGTTGGTGTGTTTTTCTACTTTTATCATCCTCATGCTGGAGTCGGACTTAAAGCACACTACTTTTTCTATTTTTGCGGTTCACAGGACAGAGCGATTACATCAGCGTCTTCAAGCCTGAAGACATGAGCATGGCTCGGGGCGAACACCTGGCTGTGGTTACAGCAGTGTTTGAAGGGCAGAGCCTGTATGTGTGTGTAGCGGAGAGATACACAGCCACTCTGATGAACTCCCTCACAACCTCAGAGAAGCCCTCAGAAACTCGTATCACATTCGATTAATATTACAGCCCTTCAGTTATGAGACAAGAGGCCACCCAAGTTTCCCATAAGGCCTCTGGTTTAGCGCTGCTGGCCTGTGTCTCACTGTGTGTGTGTGTGTGTGTGTGTGTGTGAGAGAGAGAGAGGAGCGAGAGTGAGATGTGTAACCCTTCCTGTTTCAGATTCAACCGCTTGCTGCACAATATCCTGGAGATTTAACAACAAGTCAACAGTGAGCTTTATAAATAAAAAGTAATAAAATTAGGGCTGTCAAATGATTAATTGCGATTATTTTTATCCACAATAAAAGTTTGTGTTTACATAATATATATGGGGGCACTGTGTATAATTATTTTGTGTATATATATATATATATATATATATATATATATATATATATATATATATATATATAAACACACATGCATATATATATGAAAATAAATAAATAAATATATACAAGCATGTGTGTGTATTTATATTAGGGCTGTCAAACGATTAATCACGATTAATAGCATCTAAAATAAAAGTTTATGTTTACATAATAAATGTGGGTGCACTGTGTATAATTATTTTATATATATAAATACACACACATGCTTGTATATATTTAAGAAATATTTTCATGTATATATACTGTATATATATTTATGTTATATATAAATATAAATATTTTATATATAAATAATATTTTTTCCTAAATATACATACATGTGTGTGTATTTATATCTATACAAAATAATAATACACAATGCACCCATATATATTATGTAAACAAAAACTTTTATTTTGGATGCGATTAATCGCGATTAATCAATTGACAGCCCTAATTTATATATATATAAAATAACTATACACAGTGCCCCCACATATATTATGTAAACACAAACTTTTATTTTGGATGCGATTAATCATTTGATAGCCCTAAATAATATACTTCCCTTTTTTAGTACAGGATGTGTCGGTAAACATTATTATTGCAAAATATTTTTAAATAATAATATTAATAAATATTGTACAATATTTACATGAAAATATTATTGCTTATTTATAAGCAATTGTTCATTGTTTGATTACTCACACGTGCATCTTGCTAATCATTATTCTTTGTGTATTTAAAGCTCTCTTGCTTCCTTTGTCTTTTGTCTTTGTTTGTTGTAACCCACTTTGGCTGAGTCGTGGACTGGGTATGGTGCCGGTTTTATTTTTTATTTATTTTTTATAGACATTTTTTAGATGTTGACTGCCCCTGTTTGCTATTATGCTATATGCATTTATTGTGTGGGAAAAGCATTGTTTCCAGTTCAATTCCATGGAAGAAAGTAATTTGGAAGTGAATGAGTTTTAATTTTTGGACAAACTTCTCCTTTAAGAACAGCTAGGAACACTTTCTTTAAGTGACAAGTTTGTTGACCCCTGTGTGACCTCACTGTCTAAGCCTGTCCTGTGACCGTGATTCATCCAATCCCCTGCCCTATCTCGTTGTTACTTGTTGCTAGCGCATTGCTGCGCGCTCCACTTAGCCAATTAACAGTAAAATAAAGCCAAACAGATTTGAGCTGATAAATCTTTAATGGTACGAGGGATTTTACACAAACGCACACTTGACAGTGCTAATTTAAAATAAATACTGAGCTTGATTAAAAATTCCCTCGGCTGATGGAAGATAAATGTTTAAATAATTTATCAGATTTAATTGACATGACTGTGATGATGTAAACAGAAATGTTTTGATGTTCTTAATGTATTTTGACACCATGGCTTCTTGGGCTGAATTCAAGAGAGAAACTCTTTAAAAAAAAAAAAAGGTAAAGGGACGTTTGTGTATGCATGCAAATGTGTGTGTGTGTGTGTCTAGCTGTCTGTTCATAAGATGGCTATGCACTGTGTAAATGGATCTCATCTGTATTTACATATTACAGAGTTTGAGTATAAGCTGTACCGTTGGGCATTTTATAATGAGTAATTATGAGAAAAAAGATAAAAGGATAGGGAGAGGACAAACGAGGAAAGGAGGGTAAATGAGAAGAGAATTGCATTCCTGTAGTTTAAAGAGTAAAGCATGGTGCTTGTAATGCCAAGGTTCAAGGTTTGATTCTCAGGGAACATGTAAACTGATCAAATGTAAGCTTTAAATGTTACTTTTTTTGTTACTTTCTTACTTTTTTTAAGTTAAACCAACAATACACTCTTAGAAGAAAAGGTTCTATATAGAACCTTAAAAGGTTCTAAAGCGCTACATATTTGGAACCCCTCAAATGCAATGCATGAATATCAGACGAAGAGTGCCATTTTAGTTTTTATCCTTCAAAAATCAGCATGATTAAAATGTGATATTAAGTTACTACAACAGTTTAATAAACAATAATTTAATTACAACTGCAAAATGTTGCAGAATAATGTAATATATGAATGACTCTTAGAAAAAAGGGTTCTATATATGTAGCATAGGGTTCTTTACTTAACTCCAGAGGACATTTTATGCTAAAAAAGGTTCAATAATGACAAGAAAGAACACTTTTGGCACAAAGGTTCTTTAAAGGCTATTATTCATTTATATATTACATTATTCTGCAACATTTTGTAGTTGTAATTAAATTATTGTTTATTAAACTGTTGTAGTAGCTTAATATCACATTTTAATCCTGCTGATTTTTGAAGGATAAAAACTAAAATGGCACTCTTCGTCTGATATTCATGCATTGCATTTGAGGGGTTCCAAATATGTAGAGCTTTAGAACCTTTTAAGGTTCTATATATAGAACCTTTTCTTCTAAGAGTGTATAAAGAACCTTGGGCCAAAAGGGTTCTTTCTTATCATTATCATAATTTTTTTTGCATAAAAGGTCCTTTGCAGTTGAGTAAAGAACCCTATGCTACATATATAGAACCCTTTTTTCTAAGAGTGTACCTTTTAACAGTGCAAGAACATTATTAAAGAGCAGATAACTTTCAATGAACCTTCTATTAATGGAAGAACGTTTATTCGTACAACTTTGAGAGAACGTTCTGAGACGGTTCCCCGTTAGCTGGGACAACACGAACTCTGAGTGTGCTTCATGCAGTCTTGAACCCTGAACAACCGACACTAAACAAACGAGAAGTTCATTGTCAGCGTGAGCACATCTACTCACCGTCATCCAGCGGGGCAGGCCACGAGGGACGCCAAACTTCCTGAGACGCTGTGGCGTGTCAACCAGCTTCCATCCCAGATAAGACTCATCAGAATGCCGGAGGAAAGGCTGCCGATATCCGCCAAGCAAACATCTCATCTATAAACAAACACTCTCAGTCACCACTGTAAATGAATACATCAAAATTTGATGGAGCCGCCATGTTGCAGATCCACGACCCACATCAGCGAGACATGCCACGATACAATGTATACCAGCATACATGAATAGCAAACAAGAGGGTTGGGTTCGCCAGACTGAATTGTTAAAGATGTTTTTGGGGATTTAACACATGCAGGTGTGACACACAACCAACCCAAGCGTCCTGACCTGGTAAACAGAGAAGATTTGAGGGGTGGAGCACAAAATCTCACTTTCAAAGCCATGTGGATCACACCAAGTTTACTGAAAACGCAGCGTTTTCGTACACAAAGTACCTGTCTGCTTTGTGCTGACATTACAACGCGAGACGGTTTATTGTGCCCCGTCGTCCCGCACATCAAAGGCAGACGACGCCTTTAAATGAAGTCGCCCAAGTGGCGGAGCGTTTTATTAACTTCCAATCAATAAACATGCAGTCGGGGCGAGAGGTAATCAGGAAACACTGGCAAATAAGCTGACAATGAATCAAAGCCTCCGCTCGCAGGCAACAGCTAAATCCTAACAAGCAGTTTATTACCGGTAGCTGTTACTGACATTAGTCAAAACCAAGAAAGATAAAATAGAATAAGGAATGTGATGCTGGGAAAGCGCCCACGGGCCGCGGGTTCCTCGCACGCTTTTGATAACTGCACGCCTCCTCTTTGATATGATAACAAATAGAAATTGTTTAAAAACATCAAATGCATGGGAAGTCGAGGCCCACGCTTCTGCAGAACACTGTAAGTCAAGGTGCCCAAAGTTCTGCTGTGTGGCTCTATCTGCTAAACTTTCCTTTTGTTTACCAATGCAACTCTCTCAAACCAGTCAATCAGCATTTTAATGTTTAACATTTTCTGAGAAAAAAACCTTCCAGGGTGTTGGGCTGCAGCTATAGGGAGTTGTATGGTATTCTGGTCTGGTTTAGTGTGAAACTTTCAGGGGTTTGATCAAAGTCTCTGTACATTCTGGCATAATGTATCAGAATCTCTGCTGGTGTGAAGAGCTGGTAAAACTCACTCCAGCTTTAACCTCGGGCGAAGGGGCAGCCTGCTCTTGTTCAGGGGTTTGTTTCAATCCTGGGATAAACTCAAGCTGGAGTTATTAAAGGCTTCTATGGTGGATGGTGTGTGTGTGTGTGTGTGTGTGTGAGAGAGAGAGAGAGAGATCCATATGCCTCTGGTGTACTAAGAAGATGCTACTGAGAAGAAGAAAAAAATCTCATCCAAATAATTTTCTTGCCCCACAGGCAGTTACATGCAAATAAGAGATCAAAAGCGTGTTGGATGGAAAAAAAGGCAGATTGGTGTGAATATCATCAGGCAGTGGACTACATGCACTGGAGAAAAATGATGCTGATGCTCACTGACCAGGTGTGTGTGTGTGCGTGTGTGAGAGAGAGAGAGAGAGGCAGGAGAGCTCTTCACATGAAACCACAGCATCTTTGATCAGGACACACACTCATAACACATTTCCTCTTTCCTCAGGTTCACCAAAGACTGTAAAGGATAGATGTACAGTTCGTTGCTGTGGATGGGTTACTGTATATACTCTGTTTCATTACATCTTCCAAAATTTGTTTTGTATATATGAGGGGGAGAACATAATTTTCACAATACAAGACAATACATTATCATCCAGTCAGAATGGAAATGGAAAGTTGCACGTGTTTGTAATTTCATTATAGTTCAAAATGTTAAGCTCAGAGCATCCGTTTCAATCCCAAAATGAAGTGAAAACGGTGAGTAATAACAAACCTAAAGAAATATTTTGTATTTTTTAGAATAAAACAAATTATTAATTATGTTAATCATTTATTATATCATTTTCAGCACTTTAAATGTTTGCAGTGATGACAGCTGATGGTCCATAACACATGACCTTGACCAGAGGTCACTATAAACTCAATACTGCATCTTTAAAGAAGACGTGCTGAGTTCCTAATATTTGCATATTTAACATCCGTTAAATATTTACACATTTAAATGGCCAAATATATAGCCTACGAAAACTACAAATGATAAAAATTATTTTATTCAGCTGCAAAAGAAATGTGATTAATTGTGCTCTAAGAGTATTTTTAATTGAAAGATTTCTGCATGTAGGCTATAATTTAATAAGATGTACATTTGAATTCTTATTAATGTGATGTTCTAGGGCACAGGCAAAAAACCCTGTGTATGCATTGAGACACCCGGAAAAAAGCGAGTTAATTTCGCTGGAGAAAAGATATTTGCTTTAATCTCTAAGGAGTCATGCCATTTAAATCCTGCAGTCATGCGCGTGAACGCGGGCGCGAGAGGGTTCATCTGGCCGGATTACACACACAAACACACCGAGGCGTTTTAACATTGGTCAGCAGAAGCATTGGACAAAAAAATCGGAAAGCTTTTCCATTCATCATAAACCTTTAATCCATCTCCTCCTGTCTTTTTCACCCTCTCGTCCCATGCCTCATTATTGCCAATCATCTGAACGCGAGGGCCCACTGTCACCTGCTCAGTAATCTGATTAGGCTACTTCATGCAAGAATTAGTATGTATATTTAATGCAGGATTTTCTTTTTTTACCCCTCTCTTCTCAATCTTGATGAATGCAGTGACGAGGAGCGCGCGCGCCCGCCAGCGCCATGCTAATACATGACAGCTGATTTATGCATCTGTATTCTTTTATTTATAAAAAAAAATAGCAAGCCGTCCGATATTCCGATATTAATAATACAAGTGGATCCACTTTGATTAGGCCAGCGCGGCGAGCTGTGCATATTCAGCATTACAATTAAATCTTCTGATGTGAAATAGGAATGACACGCTAATGAAGCGAGCCAGCGAGCCTGAACCAAGACTGTCCAACATCATTATGGGATATCTTAGATGAAGAGTAATTACGCGCGGAACACTGAAATGTCATTAAAAATCTTCAGTAAGTGATTTAACCCACTATTCCTCACTAATGCCAGACTGTTTTTTCTCCTATTTCCCCCTTCACTTCAGGCCGAGGCCGGACAGAAAGTTCATCTTCAGAAGTTGATGAAAAGGAAAAAAAATAATAATAGAAATGCATGGATTTAAGAGAGTGATACAATCGAGTGTACTAATTTAATTTTAATTCGGTGCGTCAGTACTCTATACTGGTGGTGGTACGTAATTGAAATCATTCTTTAATAAATTCGGATGAATTGGCAATTAGGTCGTGATCTGGTTCCCGAGGTCGGCCTGATATTGATAGAGCTGCAGGTCCGACAGCAATATTACTCAGGCATTTTTATAAAGGCTATCAAATCTCATATTTTGATTTGGGCAAGTGTTTAATAAATGTTCATTTATTTGATTAGACAGTTCATCTGATTTCATTTTGAGTTGACAGCAGGGAATTAGTGCCTATAGCCTGTTTCTATGTTAAATTAAAATCATTATTAGAATTTTTAAAATCCAGGGGGGTTATCTGTTATCTTTTGAAGACAAAAAACAACCCCCCCCCCCAAAAAAAAAAAAAATAAAATTAAAAAATAATTTATGCTCCATATATATATATATATATACACACACACACACTGTAAAAAAAAATTGTTGGTTTAACTTAAAAAAGTAAGTAACCTGGTTGCTGCGTTAAAATTTTAAGTTCATTGAAATGGAAAAAGTGAGTTAATACAATGGAGAATAATTTAATCATTAGAACATCAAAATTATATGTTATCTGAACTAAATAAATTATTTAAGTTGATTTGACAAAAGAAAAAAATGTGATTACTAATCATGAAAATATTTGTGTTTTATTTTGATGTTAATAATAATATCAAACAATAATCATAGTTTTATTAATAGTAATTTACAATAGCAATTTTTTTTTGATAATAAAAAATATTTATTTTAAATAATCACTAACACTAACAATTCACTAACAATAGTGTATATATGTATCTGATAGAAATATAAAAACGTATCAATGTCAGCAAGTATTTATGACTTAAAAAAAAATCAACCTAAAAATAAGAATAAAAATCTAAAAAAAGTCAAAAAAAATGTCTTACAAATTCACCTGCTTATGCAAATCACTGTTAATTATCATTGTGTAAGTAAAGTGCTATATTATAAACAAACTTCTCTCGCTTTGATGATATATACAGAGCTCTCTTAATTTCACCAATGCTTGTTGTTAACCCCTTACATTAAAATAAATATCATCATCCATAAACACCCATCACGCAAAGAATTTTTTATCCTATTCATACCAACACCACAATAAGTCTTGCATTTTTAATCCAAATGGTGGTCTGCATCTTTAAGTGGCTCAGTGATCTGTGATATAATGTGTCAGTGGTTTTTGTGGCGGTGCAGAAAAGCAAATCAGTAATGGGGACATCTAGGAGACAGGGTGTACACCAGCAAGCCTGAGGAGGAGAGACAGAGGGAGACAGATAGACACAGAGAGAGAGAGAGAGAGGGAGCTGTCCAACCCAAACGTGCCTTGCAGCCATGCAATTATTTTTTGCAGTGTGTTCCAATATCAACTCGAGAGCAATGCAAATTATTTAAGACACACTTTTTTTAGGAGCTGCAATTATAATAATGATGATCTCAATTAGCGTTGCCATCGCCTCGGACTATTTAGCAGGCGATTCTGCAGCCGCAGGAGAGTCCCCAATGGAGAGCAGGAAGGCCTGAGTGATGCAGAGGGACACTTTTGGCCTCTCAATCTCTAAACCCAATGGTTTTTCCTTCAAAATAGCACATCATTATTGACACCTTTTGCTGAGCGACGACAAAATCTGTTGTATGTACTGCATTATAACATGCAGTCGACTATCATGCACAATCATTTCAACAGGCCTCTAGTGAAAAATTATATGATGCATTTAAAATGGAAGTCAATGGGGCTTTGCACATGGATATATGTTTAAATACACACTGTTTTGAAAGTACAGCTCAGCAAGAATCACACATTTGTTAACATTATGATAAAATCAATTTATCAACTAAAGAAATATACTAAAGGGAAGACCTGAACAGTTTAAAGCTTGTAGGCTATAATGATTTTTTTTTTTTTTTTAGAATAAGCAGGCCAAATAAGGAAACTAGGTGTAGAAGCAATTTGCACTCAAAAATTGCTAGTACATTTAAATCATTATGAGTATAGGCCTAATTACAAAAAACTGCACTGATATTGAATTTTGAATCCTTTTAAAAACTGCAGAATGTCTTGCCCCATAAGCCCGGAACACACCAAGCAGACGCCAACGAACTAGCGCTGATTAAAGCCAACATGTTGTCGCCTGTCGAGGTAAAAAGCTGCATTTGAACACACCGAGAGAACGCAGCCGACTATCAGCTAGAATGTGCGTTCTGCGCCTGCGTTTAATGAGCTAACTGTCTATTTCTGCAGATATATTAGTCTATATTCATCATTCAAAAAGGAAAACTGACGCTGCCGGCTGCAGATACACATAACGTAAACAAAGCAGCGTGTGCTTACCTTTTTGAATCCCGCTGAACACTTTCTTTATTCCTCTCCACTCATGTTAATATTGAAATATTCACCAAGGAACACTCAGGTAAGAAGTAACATAAGAACAGCCTTCTATCTTTACCGTTTTGACTTCTTTGCTTCCTGTTTTGCGTTTATTCCCGTGCAATTACTCTTTCACTCAGCTTACCAGCCAATCGGAGTTCTCTCTTTCCCCAACGGCCCGACGCCGATTCAACATGTCGAATCGCGCGAAACAAAGACCTTGCACCAGAGAGACGTGGGCGCCGCCATCTTTAGAATATTGTCTTTGAACTTCCGGTTCTGTATATTTCTATGGCATCGCTGTCAGGAGTAATAGGCTTTATGCACAACTTACTTCCGCATTCTCTGTAAAACGGGTCTCATCGCTTCCGGTCCAGATCTTTTGTATGTGCTTCATGAATTTTTTTGCGGTTTTAATCAACTTAAAAGGAGCGATCAAAGATTAGCATAACCAATATCCCTCACATGTGAAGATTGATATTTAAACGTTTTATATTTTTTTATTCTTCACAGTAACGTTTAGATATTTAAATGGAATAAAACGCCAATAACAAAGTGAAATAGGTAGGTTAGCTGATTACCTTACAAATCCATAGATATCATAGTCAGTACTTACGGCCGTTAACACTTTCTCTGACAAGCGGATGCGATGAGACCCGTTTTCCGGTTTGGTCACGTGACGCTCGACATAAAGCCTAGCTGGTGAAGTGGATTTACTTAATGTAGAGTTAACACAAGTTATCATGAGCATTGTAATGTTTATCATAAGCATTCTAAAGCAGATGTCTTAACAAATGTCGAACAGAAACTTTTTTTACGAGCAGTTCATTCATACCTATGCAAGATCGCTGTGGAAATACAGACCGGAATGCTGAAAAGGGGCAGGGCTACACAAGGTCTATAGACTTCCATTCTTAAGTTCTTAACTGTACATATGATTTTTGTTTGTTTGTATGGAATGAGGAACACATTTATTTATTTATTTTTTCTGTTACCATTCATATATTTTGACTTATAATAAATCCCGAAAACATTAAAGAGATATTTCGCAAACCCCCTTTTTATTAGTTACACTGGTTGTCGTTAATTGAACTGCAGACAGGAACTGATTGCTCGTTCGCACTCGTGCACATGTAAAGAGCCTGAATGTGATTCCATATACTCACGGCTAATATAGTCACGGCTGCTTTCCTCTCAGTAACAACACAAACACTGCAAAAATGACAGCGGTGAGAAACCAGGAGCCTGTTTCAATTAGGAGGTTCAACCAACTAAAACTTGAACTCTGAGTTGACTTAAAACCCAGAGTTTCCCTCATTTCAGGGTTAACCTACTCAGAGTTTTCACTTAACCTTCTTTCTGAAAAGGTCTAGTTAAAAAAAATCATATGATCATAGCGGAAGAGGGAGTGCGTGTAAACGTCACAGCCTTTTGTTTTAACCGGCTAAAACAACCAGAGTTCTTCACATAAAAACCAGTCGCTTCCATAGGAAGAAGGGAAGGTCTCATCTTTTAAGTTTTGCTAAGCCGTTCACACACTGCCAATAGAAAAGGTGATTAATACATAAGAATTCTTATATATACCCCCTTTAAAGAGTATTGTCATTAGACTATTTCATCAGTGGATGTTTATGACAAGACCTCTACCTAAAGAACAAAATTTATGCTGACCTATTTCGGCTCTTTCAGCTCATGCGGAAAAGGCTTGCACCACTATCCCATTCTTTTATTCATTGCTCTGTAAATAACTCCGCTTTATGAAAAGCAGCGAATGTGACTCACGGATACCTCTAACCACAAGCCATTATTATTTCATGGCCTTTGAAAGAGGGGTCTGTAATGTGGCTCACACTTTAATGTCTGCGCTCGCTCTGATGTTGTGTGGTACACAGCGGCCCTTGTTGCACGGTGTGTGCCATCCCTCACTTGAATTCACAAACACTTCCAAGTGCATAAAAAGCACAGTAGAATAGCGTCCTGAGAGGTTCTGCAATGTGGAAACAGCCCGAGTAACTGCAGCAAACTGGGCGCAGGGGGGCGTTTTGATTGGGCGAAGCCTAAAAAAGTCCAAATTCTTCTCAGTGACCAGTGCTAAAAGACATATTCTCAGGTGTCTTTGTGGTAAAGAGCAAAAAGCCAGTAACGGAGCGGCCCATCAGTCAGGCTAAAACTGTTACGCATGAAAATGAGCGATGGGGTCACACCAGGGATTTGGGTTCAATCACGACCCGCCTGAGCACCTGCCTGTGACTTTGACAAGTTTGTTTTTAGAATTTTACAATTTCTTGCAAATTTGTGGTCAACGCATTTCAATTTCAAAGACAGAAATGAGGTTAAATCGCATCTGTCAGCGCTGACCTCAAATAAAACGTGCCGTTTCCTTGGGAAAAGGGTTCAGTTGTTTGATCAGAGTAAGAAATAAGATCATTTAACACCCACAAGCAGGCTTTTCTTAAAGGTACAGTACGCATTTTTTTTTTACAGATTTTTTTATCTTGAGTTTAACTAAAATGCAGAGACCATTGAAAGTTTAAACATCGATCTATATGTATCAGTGTCCTGAAACAGCAAGATTGGCTCAACAAATAGAGTGTGTTGTTATCCTGTTTTAAAGCTTAAAGGAGAAGTTCACTTTTAAAAAAACTTTTGCTGATAATTTACTCACCCCCATGTCATCTAAGATGTCCACGTCTTTCTTTCTTCAGTCGAAAAGAAATTAAGTTTTTTGATGAAAACATTCCAGGATTTTTCTCCATATAATGGACTTCAATGGGAACCAAACAGTTCAAGGTCCAAATGAGAGTTTCAGTGCAGCTTCAAAGGGCTTTAAACAATTCCAGAGGATTAATAAGGGTCTTATCTAGCGAAACGATCACTCATTTCAAAAATAAATAAATTTTTTTTAATAGTTTTTCAGTTTTTTTTAAGTTTTAAAGTAAAGTTTTAAAGTAAAGACTCTCCTGTTCGAACTCGTTCATCAAAACGAACAAATCTTTTATCGAGGTATGACTCGAAGGGTCCTAGATAAGACCCTCATTCATCGTCTGGTGTCGTTTAAAGCCCTTTGAAGCTGCACTGAAACTCTCATTTGGACCTTGAACCGTTTGGTTCCCAATGAGGAGCATTATATGGAGAAAATCCTGGAATGTTTTCATCAAAAACCTTAATTTCTTTTCGACTGAAGAAAGAAAGACATGGACATCTTGGATGACATGGGGGCGAGTAAATTATCAGCATGAGTTATTTTTTTAAAAGTGAACTACTTCTTTAATAACAAAGAATCTCAGCGAATCGACTACATGCAGGGCAGGCTACGCAGAAGGCCCAGCTCTATGCACTATTTCCTGCAAATAAACCGATCCTCTACATCAGTGTTCATGCAAACACATAACACACACTGCAACTCAACTAGGGGCCTCAGATCGAAAGAAAGCAGCAAAAATGCATGGAAGTGCCGTTTCCCCCACAGAGGCCCGACTGCATCCCAAATAGCCTTTTCAAGTAAGCAGTGCCGGGCCACGCTCTCTCTCTCTCTCTCTCCTCAGATCAAAGCGGGGGACGGAGAACATGGGCCGAGTCCATTACGAGCACCTCGTCTAAACAACACTCGAGGTGCCAGGAGCCGGAACAAAGCCGTGTAAGTCCGCCATTAAAGTTTTATTGTTTTTCTTTTTCCCCGCCTCTCTTTTTTTTTCCAGAGATGTTTTTGAGTTCCTGCGACAAATTCCTCCACGCTGCATAAAAGCATAACGCAGCCCCATTTCCACAGGCTGCGTCTTTGTAGAATAAAAGATATATGTGTACAAAAAAAAGTAAGAACTCCCTGATGTTGGAGGTAGACAGTTGCTTTTCAAATCCTAGTTTTGGTCCTTTATTTTATTCAGCAGTGAAAAGCCATGAATACAGAAAATAATAACGGCCGTTACAGTTCTCAATCGTGACCTCTACTCTCGCAGAAATCCGTAACATATGGACACAGTACACGGTAATGAAAAGTATCAAAAAAGAGTCTCAATTGGAAGGAAACCAAACCAAACTGAAAGGCAAAAACAACCAATTACATAAACATGTTTTTTTTTTGTTTTGTTTTTTTGCTACAGTCCCAATTTACTGTATACATAAGGGGATCATATTCCCGGAGAATGATAGTTATTAGAAAGGATACATGACTCAACTGCCAGACGTAATGCTTCAGAACGTATGCACAGAGGTACAAGCAATAAATACACACATTAGGAAAAGCCTTACAGCTACGCAACGCAGATGCAGGAAAAGCAGGTTTGCTATTCTTAGCAAGCAATGAGAGAACAGTAAAAATTCATGAAATTCAGGAAAGAAAAAAAAAACACTTAGCTTTTTAGCTTAGAAAAAAAAATGTTTGGTAAATTCATGGGTCCACCAACATTTTTTTTTGTATCTTTTTACATAATATGCACAATTATCAAAATACAGACAAAATCATCCCAGAAAAAAACCCAGACAATCCTAAAATCTATTGGAGGAGATTGCCGATCTGGAGGTTCTTCTGGTATTATGTGCAAGCAACTATTTTAGACATTTTTTTAAAATGTTTTTACAAAACCCATGCAAACTCTACAGGAAATATGCATTCTGTGGCTGAGAGTTTCTTTTGTCCATCATCATCATCATCATCATCATCTCCCCCCGGGAACAGAATAGCTGAGGTATGCACACTTATGCACTTAGTCCATCAACATCATCATCATCCTGACGCTTTATTATATGTGTTAATTAATTCTTATTTCCAGTCCACCAAATGAATTTAGACATGCATTTTTTTTAATAACACAATATCCCCTTACATGTATTTTTACATATTCATTCTACAAATGTCTGAGGACAAACTAGTTCCACATCTGCCTTTGGGAATGTAAACTGGCGCTTTTGGCGAAGTCCTGCGTGAATTAGGCGGGAAAAAAAAATGTGTCGGTGGCGTTCTAACGACTCGTGCAATCTGCCATTTTTTCATGTTGTGAAGAGGTAGAAGCCTTTTTTGGATAAGTGGGAGAACCCTTTTTTGTATCTTCTTATTCAAAGACGCTGCGTCCTTTTATTTGGTGCCATAAAATTATTATGAATGTCATCTTCAAGTCAATTTGCTGACTTCAGCAAAGGATAAGGGATACGCTTTGTTCCTGGATCCAGCTCGGCTGTCTTATTATTAGTGTGGTGTGAGTGTGTGTGTGTGTGTGTGTGTGTGTGTGCTAAACTAGCAGCCAACCCCTCGGTTTGGCACGAAACGGGAACAACTGCACAGTATGTTTCACACAGACAGATACAAACTTTGACATTATCGGTTACAACACAAAGCAGTTATCCGTTTCAAATGGGTTTTCTGCATTAGAGAACAATCAAAGAAAGCGAAAGAGGAAAAGGAAACAGGCTTTGCGTTATTTTCATCTCCATCTGCTGTATAAGAAGAGGCAGAAATCTGTATAACTTTGGTTTGACTGACAAAAAAAAAAAAAAAAACGTTTAACTTTAAAGCAACAACCGCTTTTCCTCGATGACATCAGCAACGTCCGAATGAAAGCGGGCGATCGCTTCTCGTTTCACCTCAAATAACTGGTTGCTACTTATACACCACACATGGTCTAACCATAAACCTTCCCATGATCCAACACTAGGTGTGCCATGAATTATACAATGAGTCTGAATCAATGGAGCAACTTCCTGTCATGGCTCTGTTATTTGCTTTTACAATATAACCAAGCCACATCATTTCATATCGACTTGAAATCATGACTTTTTTGGCTTCACTAGATATCTTAAAGTTTGGTTATTATATTTTCGGTTTCGGCTCTGAAGAAACTGACGGATATAAGACATGACACGCTGGACAGTCACAATGAACAGTACATTTCACTAGTAAAAACGATGACAAGATGGCTTACGCAAATAATAATGAAGGAATACAAAAGTAAATAAAAAAAAAACAAAAAACAAAACTTTTTTTTTTCTGCACTTCCACATAGTTATTTTGGTCATGATCCATTTATAGCTGCTCTCCGGACCTCATGACGAGGCCAGAGCGATCAAATTACAACTTTATCTTTGTACAGGGCTGAAGGAGACAATCCCAGAGGTTATTCGAAGGTAGTTAGTGAAAACAAAAAAAAAAACAAAACAAAACAAAACTTCTCTTTGTACTAGTTAAAGTCACAGAAGACTGACCAAAGAGTCTGGCGGCTTCTGTCTAAGCTATTGGCCGTTGATAGTGTTGGCTTTGGTTTCTAGCTGTTGCCTGTGACTCTTTGCAGGTAGACAAAGCTTTAGAACAAGGAGGTAAAGAGACTAGAAGAATATGCAGAAACGCGTGTTTTTCCTCTCAGCGGTCGAGTTGCACCTGAATCACATTTCACGAGCTAGTGAGACTCGAGACCTACTTTTTTTGTGTACTTGTTTTTGGACGGCTGCAACAGTCTTGATACCACGGTTGTGTTGTTGACGTGACTTTAGGAAATGCCATTTACAGTTGGTGGTGGCGCAAACATGACTTGGAACGAACATAAGCTTAGTCGCAGGAGGAACAAAATGACAACAATGGAAAAAAACAAAAAAACAACAACTTTTTTTCTTTCTTTTTTTTTTTACGTTTTGTCGACATACAGGCAGTGACACTAATTTTTGATACTACTCATGTGCAAAAAATAACAGAGCAACAACTTGAATTGAACCAGCAATTGCATCTAACACCGACGACTACTGTGGCTTGGATATTCACAAACTTAAAACTTCTTTTTTTTTTTGGCAGTATATGTGGCCGTTGGCTTTCTACAGAACGGACTCGCTCCCGTTTCGCTTCTGTCTTTTTCGGTCCATGAGCCTCGTGTTCGTTGTGTGAGGTGGCCAAGCTGATTCGAACGAAGTCTTGTCCTTTTGTGTTTGTTTTCAAAAAACAGACGTCTCGTGTCTGTCCATCTGTGGTCCCTAAAGATCTGCGGTATAGATTTTCTTCGGGCCAGTCTCCAGATGCATGCTAAATAAATACTCCCGCCTGCTGCGTCCAGTCTTTTTGCTTTTGCGGTGGTTGTGTGTTAGTTGAGGGGCGGGGCCTGAAAGGGGCAGAACCACTGCAGAGGGGTGGGGCAAAATAGTCATTCCAGGTCCTCCGATAGGTTGCCCTCCTCAAGCTCCCGGTCGTCATCCAGCTCAGGACTGTGATTGGCCGTGGTCACCAATGACATCGGACAGTCCTCGTCGTCCATGTTCAGTGGCTCCTCCTTGACGTGTATTGGGTGCCTGCGTGAAAGGCAGATAATCAAAATTTAGAGAAAGTTCTTTTTTTAAGAAGGGCTTATTTTAACAAAACTACAGTAAACACAGTAATACTGTAAAATATTATTACAATTTTAAATGTTTTTTTTATATTTTAAAAAGTCATTTATTCCTGTGTTGCTGTCATTACTTCAGTCTTCAGTGTAACATGATTATTCACAAATAATTATAAAATATGCTGATTTAGTGCTTTTGATGAATCGTCAGATCAAAAGAATATATATACATATATATATATATATAGTAACATAAAAGTCTTTACAGTCACTTTTGATCAATTGAATGTGTATTTTCTGAATAAAGGTTTTTAGGAGAAAAACATTCTTACAGATCTTAAACTTTAGAACAATAGTCCATATAATAATAATAATCTTATATGTCAATTTAAGAGATTTATTTTGCGATAATGATCATCTAACTGCACACAATCCCACTTATTACTTACTACATCGATAAAGAAATGTACATTACATACACTCTAAAAAATGTTGGGTTGTTTAAAGCCAATTTTGGGTCAAATATGAACAAACTCATTAAAAATGTAATTAAAAAAAATGTAACCCAATGGCTGGGTTTGTCCATAATTGACCCAAAATTGGATTAAAAACAACCTAGCATTTTTTTAGAGTGTACTGATTAGCAGAGATGTATAAAGTATTAGAAACCTGGACTTGAGTAAAAGTACAAGTGCTCTATCAAAAAAGTGACTTGAGTAGAAGTTGAAGTGCTCTTTAAGCACCACACTTAAGTAGAAGTACTAAAGTATTCAACATTTTTTGTACTTAAGTACTGCAAGTAGTTTACTTTAAAATAAACTACTACTTAAGTACTAAAAGTAAAAGTACAATCATGTAATTATTAAAGAAAGCAGTCAAAAGTTCGAACTAGCAATCAAATAAGGCACTTTGACGGGATACAAATCTGCTTTGGTGGCCATTGCAAATGTCATTGCAGGACAACCCCTGCATTAGTTGTCAATGTGTGTGTGTCAATCAATACCATTACCCTATAAAACTGGGGTGTGATTTAGGCAGCATGAAAGCCAACTTGCAACGAATGATTCATAAAATTTTTATAATTGTAACGAGTAGCTAGCAGAACATTAAAAAAATATCGAAGTAAAAATATTAAATTCATCAAAAATATCTACTGAAGTAAAAGTAGAAGTATAGATCTTATTCAGAGCAGCGCCATGACAGGTATGAAAGTGAGGCTGTGAGGGATAGACTTACCGTGTTTCTAATGGCATCCGCTGTAAAAAGCTGAATAAAGCTCCTAGATTGCTTACAATTTTCCACAACTTACATTGTCGGTAGTTTTTTGTCAACTGAAATTTCTTGGAAAGATATTTTCCACTGTTTCATGAGTCCGAAAACACATTAAATAACAGTACAGCCCATTGAAGAGATGCACGTCTATCCCTCACAGCCTCGCTTTCATTCTCATTAAAAATCAAATATGGCGCTGCCGCGAATAAGGCGTATCAGAAAAAACAACAACAATACTCTAGTAGAGTACAGATACAACATTTTAGTACTTAAGTACAGTACTTAAGTAGTTCTACTTCGCTACTATACATCTCTGATTAGAGTTCGAATGACTTTGTTGCACGAGACGGAAAGAGACAACTTGCACAGCTACATAGAGAATTGGTTCTTCAAAACGCAGTGACTGACCAATCACACTCGAGTATTCCAGGAAGCTGTCAAAGTGAGCTCTCCTTAAGCATTGCCAACAGAAATGCAACTCTAATTACAAAACTGTAATGAAATAAACGTGTAAACTCATCACCAACGCAAAAAAGTAGGCCCGCATTCAACATGGCATTGGAGACGAACTTAACTCAAGATGTCTGTGTTTTTTAAAGTTGCAAAAAAAGCGTTAACAGCAATTAAACCCCGATTAATGAAGCGTGTGTGGAAACGCGGAAGCGTTGACAGTAAAATATGCTCGCCGCTGAGAAGTTTACTGATGGCACCTGCTATTTAAAAGGGAAAAAAGAAGTAGCAGCAGCCCCATTATAAATAATGGAGAATTTCTCATCCTCTCGCCCCTGGAGCAAGGGGGGTTTGTTGGGTGGGTGGGTGGGATAGAGTGGAGCTTTTTTTTATTTTTTATCTTGTTAATAGAAAGCGCAGGCCTTCGTTAATATGCAGGGGCCGTGGTGGCACTTCTCGAGTGAGGAGACAACCTGCAGCTAGACTCCACCATTAATCAACTTCAGACTGCCAGTTGCCTCGGACACCATGATCCATGTTTTTAACTCCAAATGGATGAATATCTTTACCGACTGTCAATAAGTGTAGGGAGGAGGGTAAAAAAAAAACAAAAAAAAAAAAGACACGAAGCGGTTTGGCGAGGAGCGGCGAGATGCCGAAGAGAGGGTGGAAGTTAGGTTACTAACAAGAATAATAACTCTGTCATACACAAACAAGGCTTAACATGATCTCGGGCACTTGGCAGGGAGAGAGGTTTGTGCTACCATGATAAATCTGACAAAACCTAATTATTTCTGACACGTCGGATGCATCAGGAAATCCCGACGGACTGGAGAGAGAGAGAGAGAGAGGAATCCTTATCAACTAGTCTCTGTATTAGGCCGTGTCTGGCTGCTCTCTCCTGGGTCGCGCTCATCAATGGCACGGGGAACTTTGAATATGAAAAGAATTTTAAAAGGTACAGATTACTTTAATATTTATAGCAAAATAGATTAATATTCAGATGTGGAAGCGGCAGGATGTTTCTGTCTCCTGTACTCGGCTACGTGAGCTGGAGAGAAATGGGGCGACTCTGTCGGACCACCACAGTGATGTATTTCACACCCTCAAGAAATACCTGCGAATTACAAACTTCTCCCTCCTTTATTAAAGCAATTAATTCAAGCACAATAGCGTCTGCTTCTCACATGGTGTAATCTTGGGAAGACAGCACCATCAGCCTTTAATATAGTTCTTTTTCCTTTGACTAATTTTACAGTTTTACATGATTTTAATAATTTGACGGAATTCATAAACATCTAGTCATGGTCAACAATGTCTTTTATAGCACCATTTTGATCCAGTCGCTGGTATTTTTGTTTCTGCTATTTTGTATAATCTCCACTGTATTTATCCTGTAAGAAACTGACATACCCTTGAGGATATAATGCACCGACAAAGTTTGACTAATTTAACAGTTTTATATGATTTTATGGAATTCATAAACATCTAGTCATAGACAACAATGTCTTTTATAGCACCATTTTGATCCATTCGCTGGTTATTACTGAAGTTCTTTCACTTATTTTTGTTTCTGCCATTGTGTGTAATCTCCGCTGTATTTATGGTACAGTAACAAACTGATATGGACTTGAGGAAATAATGCAGCAACAATGTTTGACTAATTTAATAGTTTTATATGATTATAATAATTTGATGGAATTCATAAACATCTAGTCATAGTCAACAATGTCTTATATAGCACCATTTTGATCCAGTCGCTGGTATTTTTGTTTCTGCTATTGTTTATAATCTCCACTGTATTTATCCTACAGTAAGAAACTGATATGCACTTGAGGAAATAATGCAGCAACAAAGTTTGACTAATTTAACAGTTTTTTATGATTTTATGGAATTCATAAACATCTAGTCATAGTCAACAATGTCTTTTATAGCACCATTTTGTTCTTTCACGTATTTTATTTCTGCTATTGTGTATAATCGCCGCTGTATTTATCGTACAGTAACTGATATGCACTTGAGGAAATAATGCTGCAACAAATGGCAAAGTCTTCAAAGTATGGCATTTTGGGTGGGAATATCCCATCATGCCTTGCTCTCATTGGTATATCTGCATTTTAATTTGTCATCAATTTCATTCGTTTTTTTATCATTTAACAGGCATTACAGCCATTAAATGAATCTATAATGTTAACATCTATTTTGTCATCATAGTTTTACTGTGTGAAATCTGATTCCTGTCATCTCAGTCATAATAATGATGCTACAATGTGAAGAAACTGGTCTATTTGGGACCAACAAAATGGGTAATGTTTATTTATCGTTAAATAACAAACTGGAACATACTTATATTTACACAAATGATCAAGCTTTGGTCTTCAAAAAGTGTTGATTTAGGTAAGAATATCCCATCATGCCATGTTTTTTTAATGTTGTAATTTGGCATTTAAAAAAATGTAATAATTGTACTGCTCTTACAGCCGTAATAATGAAGCTGTAAAATGTTTGATGGGCCAACAAAAGACACCGTTGACCGTCAGCGCTCATCTAATGTCCCGCTGGCCACATTTATCGTACAATAACAAACAGATACACTTAAAGATATTACGGCGAGACAAATGATCCCGGTCGGTCCGACGTTCCACTGGCCATTAAGCTCGACACAGGCCTTTACTCCTAATGTGGAGAAGCATGGCTTACAGCTTTCATTTGCATTAATTATAAATCAGCGGCATGCTGGTGAGGTTGGAGGAGGAAGAGAGAAATGATTAGTCCTTGTCGTCCCTTCTCCACTGTATTAAGATGTCAGGATGAGACATTTAGTGTTTAATGAGAGAAAATCTGGAGCCGGAGTCTAACACAGCACTCAAGGAAGACACTTCCCTAAACCAAAGTGATCAGAGATGACTAATACGGCAAACCCTATTTTCAAGTGTGTTTGTGCGAACGTGTGGGTTAACCACGTATTATTACCTGGTTCTCTGGAATGCTTGATTTTGATTGGTCAGTCACAGCAAATAGTGATAAAATATGTATGTTCTGAATGATTACTGCAAAAAAAGTTGCTTTTTTTAAATGACTGGACATCATCCCTTAAAAACAAGGGTAAATGAGCAGTTTGCAACCCATTTTACTTCCAAAAATACATTTGAAGAGTTCAGATGCAAAAGCCTCTAAGTGCCATTGGAATTTTTTTTCTAAAATGATCATTTTTATCAAGCTTAAATATTCAAGTTCAGTAATTTCACTTAAATGACAATTAATAGGTAATCCTCATTGCAATTTAAGTGAAATTACTGAACTTAAATATACAAGCTTGATAAAAATGATCATTTTAGAAGAAAATTTCAAATGGCACTTAGAGGCTTGTGCATCTGAACTCTTCATTTGGTTTTTTTGTATACCAAAAATACAGGACCTGATTTTATCCATCGAGAATTCACTGAATATAATAAATACATTTTTATTTTACATCGAGGAGACTGTTGGATGATCATATTGTATTTTGCTTATATAAAAGCAAGCTTAAATTGATCTCCTCTAAAGAGATATGGCAAAAAAACATATATGTGTACATGCGTGGTTATCTGATGCCATTAATGCAACATGTTCAGAGAAAGGTTAGTCTAATTGTTCTATTTCTCAGGAGACAAAATGTGAATGTGTTGTCCTCTTTAGCTTCTTCATTATTAAATGCAGCCACTCGCAAAACACACTTCTTCCATTTTGTTCATGTACAGGTCATGTAAGAGAGATTTCACCTTTTTTGAGCATTTATGTCTGAGCGCTTCAGCCAGAAAGAGAGAAAATACGAAAGACGGAGAGGCAGAAGGAGCGAGAGAGAGAGATATAGAGGGGTCTAAAAACACCAGACTTAACTGTCCATTATTAAAAGTTAAATAACCTGAGGGAGTGAATACACAGGGATTCTGTCTGGATCTCAGATTTGGCACACTTCACACTACTGTCCCACTTTTGAATCAAACACACTCCCATTAACACACATTTCTGGAGCGTGCGGTGTGTGTGTTTTTTTAGCTAATAGTGTCTTTGGGTTACTGAAAACGCACGAAACTCAAGCGCGAGTCTGACTGCGTACGACACACTTCCCGCTGCCCTTGTGCGACTATCTTTGGCTCGGTAAACACAGCCATCCAGCATGAGTGACATCACTGATTAGGGCGAGCACATGTTCTATATCACCATTCCTCCGCCCGGCACCGCATTAATCTTTCATCAGCCTCTCTCTCTCTCTCTCTCTGAGTCTGAGCCATTAAAAAAGATGGAAAGGCAAAGATTTTAAAGTAATTAATGATATAGTTAGCTTCTAAATATTAATAGGAACGGTCTTGCATAAAATATAACATCTAAACCTCTGCGATGTGGACAGTGGGGTAATTACAAGGGAATCTATAATTATGGCAGCCTTTCACTTCTTACCTATTTATAGGTAAGAGCTGTAATCCAAGAACCAAATGTACACTTAACCTCAGGTCTAGATGACTTTGTGTGTTTCATCTTTTGAGCATGTGCATTTTAAATGTAATTTAGGAACCTTGCAAATATACATACCACTGCAAGTTCAGTGCTAAAACTCCTGATCTGAAAGAACAAAATATTTAAATGTTTTATTAAAAAATAATAGTTTTACTTTTATAATAATTAGGGCTGTCAAAACGATTAATCGCGATTAATCGCATCCAAAATAAAAGTTTGTGTTTACATAATATATGTGGGTGCACTGTGTATAATTATTATATATATATATATATATAAATACACACACATGCTTGTATATATTTAAGATATATTTTCATGTATATTCTGTATATAGATTTATATATAATTTATATTATATATAAATATACATATTTTATATATAAATAATATTTTTTTCTTAAATATACATGCATGTGTGTTTTTTATACATATACAAAATAATTATACACAGTGCACCCACATATATTATGTAAACACAAACTTTTATTTTGGATGCGATTAATCGCGATTAATCGTTTTGACAGCCCTAATAATAATTCATCATTTTGGGATCTTAAATACAAAACATAATTGACCCCATATACTATAGCCTTTATTGCACAATTCATTTTTATAATTTTACATCATTTTTACATAGTTTTTCTTTTCAGATGGTGTAATTGCTGATTAAAAAAAAACAAGCAATATAAGCCAAAAAGTATACTTTTCATGACCCAAGCCAATTTTGTTGGATAAAATCAAGCCCTGCCCATTACATCCCACTGAATATTTCCTAAACAACGTGAGATGTGTGTAAATGCACGGGCGAACTTACAGTTGGGTCTGCGGGGAGTATCCGGGACTGCTGTGTCCGTTAGTGTCCAGGTGATCTAGTGTGCCGTTGAGATCTTCGTGCGTGGCGCCCTGCAATAGGCCGGTCGGGCTGCCGCTCATCAGTCCATGAGGACTCGCCCCCATCATACCTGACGCGCTGTTCATCAAGCCTGGATTACCCAGCAACGGCAAAGAGGTCTCCGCCAACGCAGCCTATGAGAGAGAGAGAGGGAATAGTTACACTCAAGCATTTTCATCAGGCGGCATGTCAAGATTATCTCCCCTTCTTTATTGAGTTACTTCCGAATTACTGCTGAAGAATCGATCCCTCCGTATGATAAAAACAGAAGAGAAAAAACAAACAAAACAACGGGAGAGTTTTGAAGTTGCAAAAACAATCTCTTCACCTTACAAGACAGGCCTCAAATGAACAGCGAATAAAGAAAGCACAAGCATCCACATAATAATGAAACCATCCAAAACTTTACCTCAAAACAGTTAAAGAAAAAAAAAAAAGACTCCTGACATTTTTGCCTCCTGCACATTAAAGTTAGATACAGTAATTAAATTTTAAAGTTTTTGCCACGAGCAGCTCGCTGGCCGACACTGCGAAGCCAAATCATTTATGACAGTTTGGATAAATATTAATGATTATGCCCTCGCATTTGCACAGGCTGCTATCAATCTGAGGCCAGGCTGGTGGAGAAGGTACCTGCCTCTACCACACGGTGTCCTTCTAGACTCTCACTGCCAGTGCCAACCTCACACACACACACACACACACACACACACACACACACACACGTTACCTGTAAGCTGGCGTTGAGAGCCGCCCCATAACCCAGACTGGATGGCAAGTTCTTGACCAGCGTTGGGCTCCTGAACACAACACTTACAATTAATCTGACTGTAACAACATCTGAAAGACATTTATACTGTGTGTGTGTGTGTGTGTGTGTGTGTGTGTGTACCCTGTTATCTTCTGAGATCTACGTTTCTGATATTCCATTTCATCCACGGTCCACACGGCACCCTTCACGTTCTCCACCCGGACAAAACACTTGTGCAGACTGAGGTTGTGTCGCACTGCGTTCTGTTAAACACACAAATATGGAATTAAAGTTGGACATATTTACTCCAATAGATGCACAATTTATCAGTGCATTTTAATCTAAAGAATAAAACACTTGGCACTTTTAAAGCTCTTCTTAAGACGCATTTCTTTAAACTTGCATTTGATTGCTGATGTCTCTGTGTGATCGTTTAACAGCTATTTTTACTTACATGTGCATGGGTGTGTATATGGGAGCGTTTATGGTTGGATGTATGTATGTATGAATGTATATGTATGTATATTTTTTGTTGTTGTTTTTATCACTTCTATTGGTTGTTTATTCTAGTGATTTATGTTTTTATGTACAGCGCTTTGAGAAGCTGCTTTTAAAGGCGCTATATAAACTAAAGTTTATTATTATTATTATTAAATATACATATTAGGGCTGTCAAAACGATTAATCGCGATTAATCGCATCCAAAATAAAAGTTTGTGTTTACATGATATATGTGGGTGCACTGTGTATAATTATTTTAGATATATATAAATCACACATGCATGTATATTTAAGAAAAAAAAATATTGTCTATATATAAAATATTTATATTTATATATAATATAAATGATATATAAATCTATAAACAGAATATACATGAAAATATTTCTTAAATATATACAAGCATGTGTGTGTGTTTATATATCTAAAATAATTATACACAGTGCCCCCACATATATTATGTAAACACAAACTTTTATTTTGGATGCGATTAATCGCGATTAATCGTTTTGACAGCCATAATATATACAGTATATATATATTAAGCTTTCTGTTGTCATAACCACATAGGTGCCGAGGCCACATAGGTGGAGAAAATAACCACTAATATCACAGCCACATTTTCACTATCCAAAAATAAAATATTTTTGTTGTAACATGTTATGGCAGATTAAACTAAATATGGGATATGGGATAAATATGGCAGATAAAACTAAATTATGGGACATTTTTCAGCAGTTTAAGCAGACGTAAATGATCTCACAATAATTAAGAACACAAAAACACATTTATTCGGTTTTTCAAAAATGACACATAAACACTATTTCATAATCATGAAGCGTTGTAAAAATCATAATAAAATAAAGAAATACGGCAAGTCTCGTATGTCGCCATAATATAATCTAATTAAAACATGCAGCAAAAAAGCCAAATAATAACCTTTGCTCATATTACATTTTTTTTTCATGTTTTATTTGAGGGGTGGGTGTTTTTTGCTCTAAGAAAAGGGAGAGAGAGGAATAGAAAAAAAAAAAACCCTCATAAGCAGATCTCGCATCTGACCTGAAAATCCCAGGATTTGATTGATCTTAATGCCCATGGCTCTGAATATGATAATTTTAATATTAATGAGCAAATGAGCAGTTTTATTATGCATGCTATATAGTTATAACTAATAAGCTGGCGGGGCTGAGAGCTCGATCCCCAAGCTGAGCTGATGAGACCAAGCACAGATATTAAATCACCTTTCATTCCTTTTTAAAAATTCTCTCTGTTAATCAAATGACAAGCCCGTCACGAGCCGGCCCTGCCCGGGCCCTTACAAAAGAGCAGGGAGGATCCGAATGGAAATTCCTGCTCCGCTATTGTAGAAGGAGGGACCCGAATATGCTGAAAGCCCCTCTTTGTTCCAGTCGGGACTAGATTAAAATATTTCGCTTGATAAGGACAGAGGGAACAGGGATGCATTTGCGGCCATCAAATGCCTAAAAACGCTCATTCAAGCGTCTCCGAACAGGCGCTCTGCCAGTAAATGAGTCGTGGCCCAGCATGCATCAGTACGGGGAGCTATTGCACACCCTTGTGGAGCTGTAATCATACACCAGCATCATTAGCAATCCAAATCCAAATTAATTCACTTTGCTAAATCTAGTGCTGGGAAATGCTTGGCATGCTGATGAGAGACGGAAAAGAAAAAAGAAAAAAAACCCGGACGTGTACTGTATCTTATCGACACGCACTGCTACCCTGTCTAAAAATAGAGGATGGCTTTTATCGTATCCCCCTTTTCTTTTCATCCCCGTCTGACAATGCATTTGTTGGGACGGAGAAACAAATGAGGCCTTTTGTCCCGGGAAATAAAGTGTGTTTTCCGGACGACAGAGGCATTAGCCAGGTCTTAACCTCTCCCTCCATTTGTCTTGTTCTCCTCGGCTTTTTGTCTGTGAGTTATAGAGCGTACGGAGCCTCGGCTGACATCAACAACAACAAGAAAAGGGATGTAGCGGAGTGCGTCTACAAGCCAAACAGCCATCCTTCAGCGTAATTAACCAATAATATGCAGGGTGGGGAAGGAGAAAAAATGAAAAGGAGACACTGAGAAAGCAGTAATACGCCACGTCGAACAAAAGGTGCTGATGATTGAGTGGCTGCTTAGTAATTAGCGCGTCAGAGCACACACCTCCCCGTCAAGACTAGGCTATTAATTGCACCAAATTAGAAAATGATATCAGAGGCTGAATTATTCTTTCACTTGTCACAGAGTGAGCGGGCGAGCGAGATAAAGAGAGAATTCGCCCTTTTCAGGAGGCAGGTTAAAAAGAGGACGTCCCTCACGGGCCACCGTAACACGTTACCTTCCAGGTGGCGGCGTTGCGTCTGAAGTAGGCGAAGGTGCGCGTGAACCAGCTGTAGATTTCGTTGAGCGTTAGCTGCATGTCACCCGACTCCATGATAGCCTGCGACGAGATGCCATTAAGCGGTGCGTTAGTGACTGGAGAGCGTCAAGGCTCTCTCACCCAGACTTAATTCAAGCAGCAATTAATTACAATCTAATCAGGCTAAAGCTAATTTATTTCCCCACTCACCTGCCTGATGAGGGTTGCATAAGTAAACGGTGGCCTGACGTCAGCGTTCTTGTAAAACTCGTAGTTTGGGGCGATCTCTGCGGAGAGAAAAAAAATAAAGAAAGCGTAAGAAGCGGCAGATAAATAAAAAAATAAACCACAGTGTCGCCACCTGGGATAATTGCTAAACGCGCCTCCGCCAGGAATTCATTCAGGATTTTATCAAATTAAAACGGCAGAGGCGGAAGGAGTTGGGGTGTGGGGGGGGGACACCTCAAATCAGCATTTTACATGTCCAACTAAATACATTTTTAATTAATCTCTCTCTGGAGAAATCTTAAACATTAAAACGCTCATGAAATTAGAGCCCACGTCGATATTTTGTATGTGTCTGAATAATTCATGCCTTCCCGCTGTTCCCAACACTTGCGCAAGACCAGTAAATATAAACATCAAACAAGATGATGTTTTTACATGCATCGCCTTCTTGAATATTGCATTATTTTATATTTGCCTGTAATTAAAATGCTTTCAATATTGATGATTTGATTTCAGCTCACCGCAACAAGCACGCTTCTACAAACCTGAGGACAAGGGCATGGAGTATTTGTCGGTGTGGCGTCTGCGCATGGCGCCCATGCTGGGCACGTTGGCTGGACTGAGAACGTTGGGCACCTGGGGCATCTGGGAAAGGGGCGTGACTGGAGCGGTGGGCGTGGTCGGCGTCTGAGGTAAGTTGGGGGGTGAGACAGATGGGAGGTTCTTTGACATTGTGACGCTGGAAACGAGATTCAGCTGTAGAGGAGAGAGAGAGAGAGAGAGAGAGCACGTTTTAAACGAGTGCTGGCTCATTCCTACAGCTGTGTTTCCCCTAATAAGCATAGGAGGAAGCAGCCAATCTGCACTAATTACAGGATGAAATTGTATCATAAGAATTCTAATTAGAGCACGCTGTTAAAGATTATCTAATGATCAGGCTGTGAGTTATCCCGGCCCATCTCCATCCCATAAGAGCTCCCTGGATGCAAAGCACACACACACACACACACACACACACACACACACACAGTAAGGAGATCACCTGGCTTTCTGCCATAGCCTAGTGATCCGTCTCGCTTTCTTCCTGTCGTACCAAACCAAACACAGTGGCAGGTTTTTAATCGATACGCACTTATACGGATTTTTTGTGTCCCGAGTGGAAAATTCCACCCTGACCTTTAGTCTCTTCCTTTGAATGGTAATGACATCATTACATATTCAAACCGAATGGGCTTAATTGCGAATTGGCAGGCGGAATTCCGAAAACGACCGCCGGTTGAACATCAACAATCGCTTGTGGCACGTGTTGATAAATACAATGAAATGTCAAGCTGGCTATTCTCGGGCGACCGTGTGGCTGCTCTATAGACAATTACAGCTCCACTTATAATGATAATGAGATAATGCCAACACAGAGAGTGGCACGCGCTTTACCACTGTGAGAAATCAATGACTCCTCTAGGGGAATGTTGTATTCTGGCTAACGACTGGAACTAAGACCTTGAAAGGAAATTAATGACAGGGACGTGATGTCTACCGGAGGGATGTCTTGGCGAAAGGGTAAACGGTTATGTTTTTGACATCACAACATCACATGCTGAGTCAATACTTGTGTCTTAAAGGGTTAGTTCACCCAAAAATGACAATTCTGTCAGTATTTACTCACCCTCATGTTGTTCCAAACCTCTATGTGTTTATTTGTTCTGCTGAACACAAAGGAAGATATTTGGACGAATGTTTTAATCAAGGAAAAAATACATACTGTGGTAGTCAATGGGGAATGAGATCTGTTTGATTAAAACATTCTTCCAAATATCTTCCTTTGTGTTCAGCAGAACAAATAAACACATAGAGGTTTGGATCAACATGAGGGTGAGTAAATACTGACAGAATTTTCATTTTTGGGTGAACTAACCCTTTAAAGTCAATATGAAATTAAAAAGGACATTTACTGTGTATTACAGTGCACAATATTAAAAAAAAATAATTAATGAGTGAATGAATAATAAATAAAGGTAACACTTTACAATAAGGTTCATTTTCATTCATCATTCATTTCTTATTTATTTCAAGCAAGATAGTGTGACAACAGAAAAGATAGACAATAATAATAACTTCTAACACTTATAGGTTCGTTAGTTAACATTAGTTAACTACATTAGTTAATATGAACTAATATTGAATAGCACATATACAGCATTTGTTGATCTTTGTTAATGTTATTTTCAACATTTACTAATACTTGGTTAAAATCTTGTTAACATTAGTTAATGCACCGTGAATTAACATGAACAAACAATGAACAGCTGTATTTTCATGACCTAACATTAACAAAAATGAACAAATGCAGTAACAAATGTATTGCTCATGGTTAGTGCATGTTAGTAAATACATTAACTAATGTTAACTAATGAACCTTATTGTAAAGTGTTAAATAAAATAAATAAATACTGTGATTTCCCCACATTAAATATACAAATTACATTTTTAAATTCACCACAGATGAATGAAACACAAAAAAGCAAAACTACAGTTAGCATTTATTGTGTGCATTATCGCTTTCTAATATGAGACAAAAATACAGTATTGTCATTCGTGCATTTGTACCCTGCTTGCAAAAACACAGCTTGACAGTTTTGTCAGGGCCTGGGTCACGGCACCAGATTTAAGGATTGTCCTTCTAAATGTCTTTCTCACCACTGCATCTGCTTGTAATTACACAGTACTCATCTAAAAAGGTTTCGATACACTGTCAAACACTGCTAAAAAAGCACTTGATAATAAATCCTATCAGTAGTGAGTGAGTGAGTGAGTGAGCGAGTGAGCGAGCGAGCGGGGAAACAGATAGAGTGTGCTGCATGTATATTTAAAATGTTAAGACAAGATTTTCCTTCCTTCTCCTCACCTGGTTATGGCAACAAGCGTAACATGTTTGCAGGCATACAATCCGGTGTTTGCAAAATGGAATTTATTAAAGCTTAACTGAGCAGGAGTGAATGAGACATAGGGATCAGCCCCTTACTACTGCTGCTCATCTGAATATATATTCAAGGTTGGCTGAGAGGAAGGGAAGGGGTTGGGAAAAAAAAATAGAGAGAGAGCCCCTCATTATTCAGGACTAGCAGCCTTGGTAACTTTGATTTTCAGCCATCCATGGCATGGCCAAAAGGTAACATTTAATGAAGTGCCATTCAGAGTTTAAATGGGGTCGTATAACAGTATACCCCGCACCCTGTGTTGGGCTACTGATAGCTGTTGAGGGTTTGTCTGTGCTAGTTTTTAAATTCTCACTATTAATATTTATCAAACGTGTGGGATGGTTCTCTGATGGCCCTGTGCGTACGAGGGTGTGAAAGTACCGCCATTTAATCTCTAACATTGCGGGGAGGATACACGTGTTCTCTTTTGTACCTGTGAAACTGATAACGCTGAGCCCAACACTTGCACTAAAAGACAAAAAGGAGCATGCCGGAAAAAAAAAATCGCAGACCCTCGCTGATTATTTAAGAACTCGCCATTAATTGCTCATCATCAAATGCAATTAGCAGTCCTTTCATGTGCGGTTTATGTAATGTAATACTTCATTAATATTATTCATTCGTATGCGCTTGTGGATTATAGGCTGAACGTTTTTTATTAGAGTCGATTTCACCGTGCTGCTTGAGTTCTGAGAATGGAAAGGGGGGAAAAAAAACTTGAATAATAAATCGACAGAGGTGAGCAGTCGATTCCTGATGGATTTACAGGATAATTATTCTGTCTTGTGATTATCTGCTTTATACGGTGGGAGGTGATGAGAAAAATTATACTGGTGAAATTAGCTACTTGCTAAGCGGCAGGAGCGTATTAACAATGTTTTCCCTCGCAAAATATTGAATATCCAATAAATAATTCTGATAAATAATATTTATCACAGCCTACTCTTTTTTGTAAACACTTTCACTTCCAGCACAACACTCTGTGTCTTTGTTTTTTCTTTACGGGGATCCAGACAGATGGGCCATTTACAAATATTGCTCCATTTTTTTTCTTCAAATACACCGCAATATCTCCGACTGTTTACAGATTACGGGTTATTTCTGTACAGGTCATCTTATCACAGTTTCTATCTATCATTTCAAACTGTTTGTTTTCTAAAACAAAGCATCTTCCCCCTACTTTAAGTGTGCCTGCGGTCGCGGTGCTAAATAGCTTTTACCCGCCAATAGGTTGTTTGCCGTGCTAAGCCATCAAAGTGTAATGGCTCTGCGTTTTTGGTTGAGATCGGGTGTATGATTTAATGCTCTCTCCTTCCTGATAGGGTCCCAAGAAAGCAGGCATTACAAATCCCATTCTCCTCTCATCCTCCAGCCGTGTTTAGAGAGCTCATTTACCACCCGAGTCCTGTTTACTGTACGCGTACCAATATGCACTCACCGGTTTTGGTGATGGTTTGGGCTCTGAAGGCCTCATGTGCAAGTGTGCCATCATCGCCTGAAGACGCTCACGTTCTTTAGAAAGCTGTTAGTGGAAAGAGGGAGGAAAAAAAAAAAAAGAAAACAGACCAGTTTTAGAAATGAGTGATTTTCCCCAGACTACCACAGTAATACATCTTGTTATCGAGCTTGTCTGCTTGTAATAAATCCTGCATAAGGCCGAACAGGCTTCACTTTTAAAAAACTTTTGCTGATAATTTACTCACTCCCATGTCAAAAAAGAAATTAAGGTTTTTGATGAAAACATTCCAGGATTTTCTCCATATAATGGACTTCAATGGGAACCAAACGGTTCAAGGTCCAAAAGACAGTTTCAGTGCAAACTGCAAAATGTTAAAAGGGCTTTAAATGATTCCAGACGATGAATAAGGGTCTTATCAAGCGAAACGATCACTCATTTTAAAAAAGAAAATAGATTATAAGCTCAAATGCTCGCCTTGCTCTGTTCTGTGATGCGCGTTCGTGACTCTCCTGTTCGAACTTCGAACAAAATGAACGAATCTTTTTCCCAGTCAATTTGTTAATTTTGTTTGTTGAATGAACCAAATGACTCGAAAAAAGATTCGTTCATTTTCATGAACGAGTTCGAACAGGAGAGTCACGAACGCGCATCACAGAACAGAGCAAGCCGAGCATTTGAGCTTATAAAACATAACTTTTAAACATAATTTTTTTTTATTAAATGAGCGATCGTTTCGCTTGATAAGACCCTTATTCATCGTCTGGAATCGTTTAAAGCCCTTTGAACAGTTAGCAGTTTGTACTGAAACTGTCTTTTGGACCTTGAACCGTTTGGTTCCCATTGAAGTCCATTATATGGAGGAAAATCCTGGAATGTTTTCATCAAAAACCTTAATTTCTTTCCGACTGAAGAAAGAATGACATGGACATCTTGGATGACATGGGGGTGAGTAAATTATCAGCAACTTTTTTAAAGTGAACTACTCCTTAAAGCTTGCCTCAAAGAAACAGACATAAAGAAGCCGTTCTCGACCGGTGGGTCGCAACCCAAAAAAGTCTGCAAAAGCTGCAAAACAACAATGTTAAATACAAATAGATCAGCCCCAGATTTGAGAAAACATCACATATCTTGTCCAAGGCATCGACTGTTATAGAGCAAATTCACTTGGAAATCTCTTGTTGACTGTTAATGTTTAAAACATATTAGTAAGTGCAGAAATGCCAAAGATGAATAAATGCATAAAAGTATACGTTTATGTAAAAAACCACATTATTATATGTATTCAGAATCAGTTTTGTTGCAAAGTGTTATGCTTTAATGTTTGATTTTAAAGACATTTTTGTTACTTTAAGACGATAAAAATAGTTTTGTACTGTGTTGGACACCTGAAGCAAAACCAGTTGAGAACCACTGAGAGAGAGAGAGGCGTATTAAAGCAAAGATAAGAGAGCCATTCCTCGTGGCGCGGCGATGGAGAGCTGAAGGTGGTGCTCGGAGGTCACAGAAAACAAATAGCACTTCATCTTTTTGTCAATAGCAGAATTTAGGTCAGCAAAGCTCTGACAGTAACAAGATACTCAGGCCATAAATTAGAGGGTCCTGTTCGTCGACTCAAAGTCCTGTGGACACTGTTAGGGCTGGACCGGATCTAGCAGCTGCCGAGAGGTGAAGGGGTCCCGCAAACAGAGTGCCAGTCGGTCCCGCCTCCCTGCCTCCTCCCGGGTCCTCTGAGGTCCAGTTAGTGCCCCGGCGATCCGTTATCATCAATCTAACTCACGGAGAGTGACAGGGACCGGCCCGCACAGCGCACCGCCTTGAACTCCGCCAGCCGGGAGCCGGGATCCGAGCTCTGAACCAGGCCTCATTACCACTGACGGAGGACCGGGAAAAAAAAAAAGCCCAGAAGGACAGAAAACAGCAGCGCTGGTGTAATTGGTCACAGTGTAAGCACGCCGGCTTTGTGGTATCAGCGAACACGAGAACAAGTCAAGGGAGAAATCGTGATGTCCGTCTGTTATTTTACATATAAACAAGAATTATTCATCGTTCTGTTTCAAGAGCCCAACAAATAAATAGGGAGGGTTTCGCCGAGCGTAAAAACCTTTAAAGGTTGAGGGGAACGCTTGGCTTGCATTCAGATGGGCATCACAGAGGCTTAGAGGGGCCACACTACAAAGGCGAGTAAACGGCGAGATCTACATAAGCACAGGCCGCAAGTACACAGCAAGAGAAACCGGTTGTTTATTTGAAATGAACAGAAGGATGGATTTTAACCCCAGCGCAACCCTTACGGCGTATCCCATGGTGCACCGGAAGGTGTGAGGCAAAGGACAGAGCGTTAACTGGTGGGAGAGGTGGTCGCAGCGCTGAGTAATAGCATCCCTCAATCACTGCTCTCATTATCTCGCCAGCGTGACACCTTAATAAGGTCACGCTCCAGCTACTGAAAATAGTGGCTCTCTTTAGAGGTTCCTTCAGGTGCAAAGTGTATTTAATTAACACAGTCCAGCCCAGATGCGCGCATATTAATTGGACGGGATAGAAAATAAGCACAAACCATGATTCAATTATAAAGGCCTGTGATGGTTTTCACCTTTGTTGGGATGGATTTGCTCAAGGTGTCCCTTGTGTGCATTTTTACGGTTTAGTTTTTTATGGCAACAAGCTAATTAATAAAACGGGCTGGAAATGTTTGGTGTTATGCTGCAAAAAAAAAGTGTGTGTTGACTTTTATTAAGCCCAACATGTTGGTACTGAACACCAACTTTTCACAATTCATTATGTCCTGACGACAGAATTAAGTCGCTTTAAATATTTCCTGCTTTTAATACACAGCAAAATGCAAAAAACAGGCTTTCCGAACACACTATCTGTCATTGGTCAGATCAATAGTGTTTACAGACGTTGTTATCCAAGTGAAAAACACCACAGGCAATTTATATTGTTATAACAGCTAATAATATTTGCAATGCTAAGACACAATGCTAAGTTTCAAGTATAAGCTGGGGTTATATTGTACTAACTATAGAGATATGGTTAGGAGTACACGTTTAAAGAGATACTCCACTTTTTTTTGAAATAGGCTCATTTTAACACTCCCCCAGAGTTAACCAGTTGGGTTTTACCGTTTTTGAATCCATTCAGCCGATTTTCAGATATTTAGAAGAATATTAGTAACCAGACAGTTTCTGGTCTCATTGACTTCTATAGTATATTTATTCCTACTATGGAAGTCAATGAGACCAGAAACTGTCTGGTCACTGATATTCTTCTAAATATCTGAAAATCGGCTGAACACATTCGAAAACGGTAAAACTCAACTGTTTAACTCTGGGGGAGTGGTAAAATGAGCCTATTTCCAAAAAAGTGGAGTATCCCTTTAAATATGTCACCCAAAAATTAAGTGTTACATAAGCTAATATGCTAACTAGCTAAAGCTAAGCTTTATCAGTTTTGGTTTGACGTTTGTGAAGAAATTAGCCAACAAAACATGTCATTCCATGTCGTCTTTAAAGTAAAAATTACAATTCTGTCATTTACTCACCTTTGGGTCCCACTTTATATTAAGTGGCTTTAAGTACTACGTACTTGCATCGAAAAATAAGTACAACGTATTATTGTGTTCCTGTTGTAGTGTAAAACCCTTTTGCTGCTATTGAGGTGTGATACGGGTAAGGTTAGGGACAGGTGTGGTGGTATGGGTCGGTTTAAGGATAGGTTAAGGTGTGAGGGAAGGGTCAACTGTGTAATTACAAATTAATTATAGCTGTAATTACATGCTGGTATTTTTCAAATATAAGTACAATGTAAAAACATGTATTAACACAATAAGTCCATTGAATCAAATTATTAATTTCAATGTAAGTACATGATACTTAAAGCCACTTAATATAAAGTGGGACCCACCTTTGTGTTTCAAACCTGCCGAGAAACAATGAAAGTCAATGGGGTCCAAACCGATGCTAAACCAAATTGACTTGTATGGATACACAACATTTTCTTTTGTGTTTCACAGAAGATAGAAAGCCATAGAGGTTTGAATAACATAATGGCGAGTAAAGAGTGTCAGAACTGTAATGTTTTGGCTGAAGTGTGTTTATATTCGTGAGTCTACTGTACCTGAATCTCTAGCTGTTGTACCACCTGCATCTGTACTCGGCACTGGGCGGTACTCCTATCATCCAGAGCGTGCTCATTGTTAAGGTGCCTGTAGGCAAACAGGAGAAACTGATGAAAAACCAAGCACACACACACAGACACACACTAATAACAAGCGGTTGCTGCTGATCAACCACCACCGTTGTTGATGAATATGATTTGTGGATTACAGGACGTCCAGCCCATTAGCTTTTAACAAACCGCCGCTGTCTAACAAGTGTGTCTCTCGCTTGCTGAAAGCCGGTGTTTAACATCACAATAGAGCGACTGTCGTGTGAATGAGAGGCAGCGCTCCGAACACAACAGCTTATGAGGGATGTTGGCGTACAAAAGGCCTCGCGCAGAGGTTTTGTCTTCTACATTTATCGAGAAATAAATATAATAAATGCGATTTAACTCGAGTAACGTTTAAAAAGCGCCTCCTACGAAGAGTGCATTATTCCGTCGACATATTAAATGTATCTACTCATCCTTTCATTAGAATATTACGCAGGGGGGAAAAAAAAGAAAAACACTTCAGACTGCAAGAGCAGTCAATGGCGGTTTTCCTTGATTGGATTTTGTCTGCAGGACACAAAAGAAGCCCACCATTAAAATAGACCTTTATTCCCGGCAAACGCACGGAGGCGAAAAGGTTTTTAAAAGTGTTGTGATGTTCGGTAATGAGCCTCTATCTAAATTATCATTGGTGACAAACCCACAAAGCGCTCTTTTAGAAGACATGCTTGTGAAATGCCAATGCTGCCACTCTCTTTCCTGTAATTATAGGTTAGCTTGCAGACCCTTCAATGATCATTTACAGTACAACCTCCGGTGCATTAGTGTGAGCTCAAATTGCGCACGCACACACACGCGCACGCAAACACACCCACCCACCCACACTGAGCTAGTTTTAACACTACTAAGCATTTTCTCTATTCATTCTCTATTCATAGCGTGAGCTATTGTTTATGTGCAAAACGCAAAATAACAACGTATTCATAATCCTCCTCAAACACGCCAATCAAAGCAGAGGACATTTGAGAACACAATGGCCACCGCTACCTTTCAATTACGCCTGTGCCCATTTCGAATTATTTCATTCCATCACGCCCGCTTTTGCTATTGTAACCGTTTCAGGTCTAATGCTCAGATATTCTCCATTATAAATCAAGAGTGAGATAGCATTGAAAAAAAAAAAAATGGTGAGGATGACTGGAGAGCTGGTGCCTTTCTCCGGCCCCGTGCCTAATTGCTGTTTCAGAATGCGCATGCAAAGGGGCATTTCATTAATCATGTAATCAGGTCCCTCGCAGGGAACTAATGCTGCAAATACCCTTTTCATTTCAATGCTCATAATGCTATCTTGGGCACTTGATGTATGGTGGATGTCATATATTACAGCTGCTTCAAAAGCCACGACTGGCTAGTTCCTCTGTCCCGACAGGTAGCTTGCTAAATAACACATCTTATCTTGCACGCCCCGTTTCTCATTAGCAACCATCTAGATCTTAATCTTGTTTCTTTTAGGAACGTGAGGTTTTCTTTTCTAATGGAAGCCCGTTTCCACTTCCAAGAGTCAAATAAAGAATTGCAAAGTTTGAAATATTAGGTTCTTTAAGCATGTTTCGGAGATGGAGAGAGACCGTTGTTAACATAGTCACAATTGTGAGATATAAAAGCACAGTTATGACAAAGTCATTAGTGTGAGATATGAAGTCACAACTGTGTACGAAGAGGATTAGGGCTAAGCAATAATACAAAAATAAAACCATCTCGAGATTAAAGTCATTATAATGGGAAATTACTCGTTAAATTTTGAGAAAGGAAGTCGAAATACAATCTTGAGAGTAAACTCATTAATTTTCGAGAATAAAGTCGTTGTGTTTCGAGAAAAAACTCGTTAAATTTCGAGAAAAATGTCGAAATACAATCTTGAGAATAAACTTGTTAAAAATCGAAATTAAACTCGTTAAATTTTGAGAAAGGAAGTCGAAATACAATCTTGAGAATAAACTCATTAATTTTTGAGAATTAAGTCGTTGTGTTGCGAGAAAAAAAAAATCATTAAATTTCGAGAAAAAAGTTGAAATAATCGTGAGAATTAACTCGAGAATAAAGTCGTTGTGTTTCGAGAATAAATTCGAAATGAAATGTGGAGGCGTACACAACCACGATCCTAAAGTAAAAGCCAGTTAGCTACTTCATAAAAACAGTTACTGGCATAGGAGGGTGTCCCGAGAGCTCCGTGCAGACATGGGGGCCGAAAATGGTGGTGTGGCAGTAAAACAAACGTTTTTACAAAGTAACCATGGAGACAGTTTCTCGGAACACGACTTTATTCTCGAAATTTAAAGAGTTTTTTTTTTCTCGAAACACAACTACTTTATTCTCAAAATTTAATGAGTTTATTCTCAAGATTGGATTTAGACTTTTTTCTCAAAATTTAACGAGTTTTTTTTTCTCGAAACACAATGACTTCATTCTTGATATTTAATGAGTTTATTCTCAAGATTGTATTTCGACTTTTTTCTCGAAATTTAACGAGTTTAATCTCAAGATTGGATTTAGACTTTTTTCTAAAAATTTAACGAGTTTTTTTCTCGAAATACGACTTTATTCTCGATATTTAATGAGTTTATTCTCAAGATTCTATTTCGACTTTTTTCTCAAAATTTAACGAGTTTAATCTCGCATTATAAAGACTTTAATCTGGTGGTTTGGTTTTATTTTGGTTGGTTTTATTGGTTTGAAATGGTTTTATTTTTTTATTATTGCTTGGCCCTAATCCTCTTCCGTAACTGTGCAATATAATGTTACAATTGTAAAATATAATGTAAGTTGTATGAAAAAATACAGTTACAACTGCTAGATATAAAATCGCAATTAATAGGGAACAAATTGGGAAAGAAAGTGACAATTGTAAGATATAGTCACAATTAATTTAAAAAATAAATAAATTGTAATAAAGTGACAATTAACAAGAAAAAATTGCAAGAAATGCATCTATAAGCAATAAAATCGCAATTGCAATTTTGTGAAACATAAATAAATTGGGTAAAAATCTATTTTAAGATAGTCACAATTAAAAGAAGAAATAAAATGTACTATTATAGTCATAATTGTGACACATAAATTACCAATTGTATATATAAAGTTAAATTACATGGCCAGAAGAAAACATATGGAACAACAGAGTCTTTTGGGAGTGCTAACGTTAGCGAGAGCCAGTTAATGTTGGTGATTACATCCAGATTACTGCATGGCTATGAAATATTCAGGCTGGAGGTGTTTGACTATGCATTGATAAAAGCAGGGGGCTGGAGGGGGGGTTAGATGCAGTCACCAATATCTCTTAATGAGCCTGTGGCGCGGGGTTTAGTTCAAACAGAGAGGTGAGAGGAGAATGAGACGGGCCGCCCGCTCGCTCTGAGCAAACATCTCTGGAGCCTCCTGTAATTTATGGGTCACTTTATAGGCATATTGATTTTTGTTTTGAGATGGGGAATGAGGGCTCTGATGGTCTAAGGAACAGATGGACAGGTACGCAACGGACTGAAAAGTGCATTTGAAAACCACAGATGGAATAAAATCAGTCGAGTTAAAGCTAGCTGCAAAATATATGCTGTGTGCCCTTTCCAGTCAATGCGGACCAATCAAATCGTTATGCTAATTTCAAAGGACTCATCTCCCTCAAACCAGAGACTTCCCTGTTGGCTTTCATTAGCTCAAAGTTTAAGTGGTGGAAGCTCGACAGGTTGCTTCACCGGTGTGAAATGTTCGCTATAGGTGAAAAAGAAAGATTTATTTCCCGGCAAATGGATTTGTTTACCGAGATGAAATCCACAAGCCCTTATTGCGTTAACATTGGAAAGACGCCACTGCAAACGCTAGCGATGCGATGACAGCGTGTCAATCTTTATTACAGGCCAGCAGGTATGTCTGTATTTTTCTCACCACACTCATCCTGACTCTTCTCAAGCATGTGAGAGGAAATCAATAAGAGAACTAGGGCAGCAATCTGGAGCTTAAACAATAACAAAATCGCCTGCGTGGCAGAACAACATTAGAACGCTATGAATTCATTAGCCCCCTCTTTTAGCTGCACATAACCCCCAAATAAGTTGCCCTGAATCAGACCCGCAAGACGTGTGCTTTGTTGCATTAATACACACGTCTCAAGGTGTACCCGCTCGCATGCATGCTCACGTGCGTCTATTTGAACTTCAGAGCTAATATAATGTGCCAGGCACCTCTTGGCTACCCCTCTCCAGGTGCGCGGCGCATGAAAGAGTGCAGAGCTGCACTTAAATGCTGATCTTGACAACTTTCTCGGCAACACAACAAAGATTACAAAACCGGGGCTGGTTTCTTCTCCACGAGCTACAAGCTCACGCAGGCTGGGTGAATCCCTCCGCCCTCTGCTTCCCCATCAAAGGTGCCATTTGAATCTGACACCTATTTTATGTAAACCATTTTAAGCGTGTGTACCTGGATGATACGCAGCAGTGACTGGCATCTCCGAACGACATTAAAAGCTTCTTTTTGACACCGACAATCGCTCCTCCAAGGCACAGCGCCACCCGGCATCTCGCCGGCTCAGATCACACTGTCTTTTTGTGGGAGTGTTTTCATGTACGAGTTACAGTACGGGCGTCTCGCGAGCGAACGAGGGTGTCTCGCACCCCATTTCGACAAAGATTTGGAGGCTGATTGCTGTAACGGCGTCCTACAGCACAGCTTGTCAGACACAGAGCAGTTTTATTAAGTTCTCCTCAACCATTGATTTGCACACAGCGGTGAGCTGAATTTGGCAGGGAATAGATCACATGATCTCTGATAATCCAATGAACGTAATAAACGAGTGTCAATGGGGTAGAGTTAACCCTGTACTTTGAGGTAAATATCGAGGTCTTGGAGCCAGAGGGGCGTAAGTGGCTTTTAACAAACTTTACAGGAGAGACAAAACAAAATTTTGACCATGCTTCAATCACCTGGATTATTAACCTTAAACCACAGACATTGCAACCACAGGCATACTTACATGAAATGAGTATTTAAGTAAAAAATGTATGGTATATAAACACAATGAACATGTTCTAAAAAATTTTCAAAAAGTCAAATACGTCAGATACGCCTTTTTGTTCCTTTAGGGCCCGTTCACATATCGCGTCTAAAAACGCGTAGATAACGCTAGGCGTGTGCGTTTTTATCCTTTTTCCAAAGAAGCGCTAGGGCGGTTGCGCTCCGGTGGCGTCTGTCGTTGCTAAGCAACCATCAGCCGCGCTCTCTTTTACAAGAAGGAAATTTCAGCAATGGATTTCCACCACCGAAAAGCCCTTGCTGTAACTCTGTTACAAGATTTATTTAAAGTAAGAAACGCCGCAGTGTTTGGGTGCACCCGATACTACAAAAACGCAATGATGAGCTGTTCCTCCATTTTTTCTGCTGAGGTAACAAAAGTGGCGAGGAAGCTGATTGGTTGGTTCGTGTCACGTGACCTATGGTGCGCTTGCGGCATTCTGAAAAGTTGAGATGTTTTTATCTCGATGCGTCGCTTCCATGATGAGCGCGCATACCGCACGCAAAACGCGCGCCTCCATTTGAAATAATGAACTTGAGCGCGCAAAAGACGCGATATGTGAATCGGGCCTTAGTCATTACAGTTTGATCTCAGATAGGTATTTTTGGCACCATTGGATAGAGCTCATCGAGACCTTTATTTTGATATAAAGAACTCATATTCGCCCAAAATGCCACTTACACCCCTCTGGCTCCAAGCCCTCGATATGGTCTCTTAGACCCCGTTTACACCTGGTATTAATATGCGATCTGTATCCAGATAAGTTATCCGGATAATAAAAAACGCATGTTAATGCAAGGTGTAAACGCGTTGTGATCGGATCTGCCTGACCACATCTGGAGGTAGTCTGGCTCGCATTGTGTTCGGATCTTTACAAGGTGTAAACGCAATCCGTACAACGTGATCGCATTCGTACCTTCTAAACGTCATCCTGGTAGAATCCGTGGCATACAGTTGCTGTATTTATCCCAAAGACGAGAGATACAGACCCTGTGGCATAATAAAGCGCAGCTGCAACTCTCTTCTCCTCAGACACCGGCGACAGAGTATTTCTCCGTGACAGCAGAGGCCGCAACTTCTCGCGGATGTAGTCGAACAACTTCTCATTCGCGCCACAGGAATTTTTTACCCGTGTAACGCGTCTTTGCATTGACTTAACATTGAAATCACTCGCGCCTGACGCGCTATTCGCGTCCGATACCTGCCTTGTTGACAAACTACAGCTGATATCCCGTCACCTCAGTGCTCACGCACAGGTGTCACTCTGGAGAACAGAGATCCGAACTCAATGTGGATAACGAGGACGCATTAAAAATACAAGGTGTAAACGCAAAGGTGAAGATCAGAACACTTATCATCCGGATAACTTATCTGGATACAGATCGCATTTTAATACCAGGTGTAAACGGGGTCTTAGTTGACAGCCAGAACTAACCAGTTAAATGGCTCGTTTTAAAACGCGCACAAAGACGTTAAATCGTTTGATGTGGACTCTTTAGATTGCTTCTGGGGCGTTTGTAAAAGAAGAGAACGATGTCGCCACTCTCAAAAGCCGTTTACAAGAATTGACGTGGACATTTACACCCTCCAAACGCACCAGATTATTATTTCACAGTTAATTACGGATCTAATTAGAATATTCAAATGAACCTTTTTCTCCATTCTTTGATGGCGAGGCTCTTTCCTCAGAGTGGCAACGTGATAACCTGCAATCTCCAGCGCTGCAAACACCTTCTCCTTTGATGTCCCCCCCCCCCACTCACGTCCCGGCAACAAAGCCGACCAATTACAAATGAGCTAATTAACTAAATTGTTGATGGAGCATGAAGAGTTCATTTCACTCCGTTAGCCACGCCATGACAACACTGCACGGCTATGCGGGTTGCCATTAGCTTCTGCCACTCGCCTCCAACCCATCATCCACTCACAAAGCCTTGGAGACGCACGGTCATTCTGAGCACCAAGCCTGATAGGCTGACAGGTGTACCGAAGAAATCTGTTGGGAGATTTGCTATGCGTTTTGTGGCTTGACGGCTAAGTGTGAGCTAAACTCTGGAAAGTTTTGAGATTGAATAATCTGATTTTGTTAATTGAGATATCAAAATGTTGCAAGATGTAAACAACACTGGTCCAGAAACACTTCCTGTTTCAGTTTGTATCTGTTTTCTTTTTTCACATGTAAAGAAAAAATCTTAAAGATGTTTGTTTAACTTTTTGATTCAGTTTTATATCTTCTGTTGGTTGTATTTTATCCCAGCTTTTATGTAGTGTTAAAAAAACTGAAACAAGAAGTGCTTCTGGACCAGTGTTGTTTACATCTTGCAAAACGGTCTATACAGAGACAAACAGAGCAAACAGACAAACTACTTAGTCCAAATGAGTGTCTCTTGATGGTCACTTACTTCAAAAACTGTCCAAAGTCATCACAAATACTTTCACATCCTGGCCACTTGCACACTCCATGCCCATAGAGGGAGTGCGACGCTCCAGTCTCTTCATGCAGTGAACTGAAAGAGAAATAATGAGCATTAAATTAAGAAAAAAAAACTTGCCACCTGTTATGACCTAAAGTGGGGTTAGAACGGCTCAGTTTAGTGCACTTCTCTGGCATGATGGTGGAGCTGAAGCTCAGAAAAGCTGTAAAAACACAAGCTCTTTCTCGTCATCAGGCCACCTTTTGATTATTGATCCAGAGTATTACTGAGGAGACACGGGTGTCTTTAAAAAAAAGCACGGCCCGGCCAAGAAAAATCACCCATCAACATTTCTTTCCACATACTTTCACCTTGTAAAGCCATTACGGACAACTTGTGAAAATATCCAAAAACCAGCAGCTGTGCTTTCATTTTCACCAGGAGATTCATTTGTGGCGGAACTGGCGTTTTTAAGGACACAACCTGTTGTGAAAAGACATTGCGGTAAGTTACGACCGCCGGTTCTAATGGTGCTGAGGGGCTAATGTGCGAAAGTGAGGTTAAGCAGACCAGTGCGCTTTGTTTGTGTGCGGCACACGAACCTCACCGGCTGTTTTACCTTGCCGTTATCGATCCAGCACATCTTAGAAAGCAGCTGGCTCTGACAACAAAACACACTCCGTGATTACGAAAGACCGTGGACCTGAGAGACTGCCAACACACAAGAAAAGAGGGTAACCTATTTCTTAAATTATTTCCCTGTCTCTCTATAGCTCTGTTTTTTCCTTTTTCTTCTCTGCCTCTAGAAAGATATCTCTCTCCAGAAAGGGCTTTCTTTGAAGACGCTACATACTTGAAACCAATTACACAACACATCCACCCCCCCAGTGAAGTCAACGGCTGTTGCTATGTACTAACATATGGCCGCTACAGACTGAATAATGCATAGAGAAATATGCGAATCTATGTTTTACAGCAGACGCGGAGCATATAAAAGGGTCGTCGTGCGGATAAACGCTCAGGAAATGCCACCCCGGCAAAGTGTATTCTATTTACATGACAAGCCGTGCCGGCAAAGCAATTTCAAAAGAAAAGCGAGGTATTAAATACTTAATGTACAGTGAGGTGAGCTGTGTGTTCCTGCCACTGAAAGTTGCACCTCCATGCGTTTGATATACCGGAAGGCACTGCGTTCAATAGCGCGCTGTCTCAAGGGAGGTTTTGTCTCATTTCAGCTGTTATCCAGACATTAATAAACTATTGATGAGCAAACAAATAAAAACACACAGCCATCTCCCCCTGCAGGAATGAACATTTTCCTTTTGCAAATGGTGACAAACAGATCAACTGTTTGTGTCGCACATGAAAAGTAGATTAAATGGCTGTTTGGTTTGTGTTTGTTAACGCATCTTTTGTGTTCATGTGTACAGGGGACCCTTTATCGGGGGGTTTGTGATCACGCACGTCTGAAAAGCGAGAGTTCGCATCAAGTGAAACGGAGAAGACGCTTTTATCCATGGCCAATCCAGCTGGATCTCAGGGGCCCGATGGTGATCGGGTAAGTGGAAGAATAAACCAGCACCTTTCTGATTAGCTTTAGCATGTGTGCGTGTTCAGGTACCTCTCTCTCCGGTTGTTGAGGGCTGGGGACTGGCCGTTGGAGATGCCGTGATGGGTGATGGGCGGAGATGCTTTGGGGTTGCTGGTGGAGGTAGTGGACGAGTTGTTGGTGGTGCTCAAGTCCAAGCCGCTGTGTTTTAGCCCGTTGTCCTCCATGGCGTGGCTATTGGTGACGTCTTTCCAAAGTTGCTGGAGTTCGGCGGGGCTCAGGCCAGCTGCAAGAGAACCACAAACAGCTTTAGAGAAACAATAATTCGCAAAACTCATTATGAGCTACCGTCTGCCCTTTTCTAACAAGGTAGGTAAACCTGTTCTGCTCTGCAGCGAAACCTGAGCATCGCACTTAAGCATCTGGAGGTAAACCGGCACAAGATCGACCTGGACGCTCATCCCTCGCTTCGTTTCCGTGGTATCCGAAAGTACAAAGCAACCAGGAACTCATCTGCACATGATTATGCATTCATAAACGAGCCTCTGTGTGCAGAATCAAATCATCATATAATCCCTCGGATGATAAAATGACTATTCCGCTCTCTGTCGCCCCGACTATACTCCAATTAAGAGCCATTTTCGAACTATCGTCATCCAGCGCCATTTCGATAAACACGGTACAGCACCAGGTGTTTGTTCCAGGAAAAAAGCAAATGGCAACAGCTCGTCTTCCTCACAGCTCTGAGCTCGCACTGCGAGTCCGTAAACAACAACAACAGCCAAGGAGGGGAGGGTGAGAGAGAGAGAGAGAGAGAGAGTGGGAGAGAGGGGGGAGATGGGAAAACAACAAGAACACAGACACAGGCAAGAGAGAAAGAGAACTAGAAAAAAAAACTGAAATGGCAAGGAAACTGCAGCAGAAAAGAGGAGTTTAAAAGAGGACGCAGCCACACACGCAAACTCTCACATGGTCACGTGAGGGCATTACCTGGCGGCAGAGTCTGTCCGGGGAGGGTGGGCTGTCCTGGGCCAGGGGGCAGAGAGAGGAGGCCCTGCCTCTGCATGTTGAGCAGGTGCTGCTGCTGCTGCAGTTGCTGCATTTGCAAGAGCTGCTGCTGGAAGACCAGCTGCTGTGCTGCCAACTGCTGCTGTTGCTGCTGTTGCTATAGTGAAACAGAGAGAGAGAGAGAGGGGCGAGTGAGTGAGCATACACACGCAAAACACTAGTCACACACACGGACGAGAAAGTGCATGTGGCCCATGGAAACCTTGCCGTCTCGTTCTCTTCGCGTGTACTAAGAACTGTGTGCGAGATGTGGGTGGGGGGTGTAGCCCCCTCCTTCCGCCATTGATAGTTAATTGTCTTGCATTTCTAATGGTCCATTACAGCTTATGGGGCCACAGGGAGGGGGTGACGGTGGGAGGGAGGCTGAGAGAGATTTACAGCACCCACCCCCTCCCATCCATCCCCCCAAACCCTGTTTACCACCAGTCGAGCCTCTTGCATAAGCTGGCTAAGACAACAACAACAACAACAACAGCAGCGGTGGAGGCAAACCTCAGAAAAAACAATGCAGCGCTTCAGTGATCAAAGCACAGCAACTACGCTTGAAATCTTTCCACGGACAAAAATAAACCTGTTAGATCACATAAATAGGATTAGCAAAACTAAATTCACATCATTCACAGCGAAGAAAACATCTATGTAATGAAACATAGAGGCATGAATCATAAAGGGATAAATTGGATACATTTGAATGGTTAAAATAAAACCCCAAAACAAAGCATTTAACTAAGTGAAATTAAACCGAAAATAACAGTATTTACAGCAAGCAACATTTGCGTATACTGGATCTCACTCATTAAACTGAGTGATATTAAATAAAACAATTCACAAAATCGCTAATAGCAGACACCAGTTTGGCCATGTGTGTTAAACTGTTCGTAAAATCATTCTTACGTAAATCGTTGCAGATATAGTTCAGACTTTTATACAGAAATTCATTCAGCGCGTGTAATGAAACGGGCCTAACATAAAATTTAGTGAACACAATTTTTACGAAAAAACCATGAGTGAGGCTCAAAGTTTGCATAATTGTGTATGTGAAACAATGTCTGCGACAAGACACTGTGCTTTTCGGAAATGTAAAGTGGTGTACCAGTTGCATTTCCATGTCGTACAGACTCAATTTATTAGCTGTTTTTAAGGAGGTCTGGCTTAAAAATGACTGAAGTTTGCTTCTGTGGACAAAGTCTCCAGAGGTCCATTAGCAAACTGAGAGCTAGTTTCTGCTGAGACCCTGTTAGCTCTCTCTCCCGTCCCCTTTCCCTTTCCTCTTCTCCTGTCAGAATACATTACAACCTACTCAGTGACAAGAAAGCAAAGACCCCCATTACAGGAGGAAAGTTAAACTTCCAATTTTTGCTTGGAATTACACTAGCGGTAGGACTGAGCAGACTCCAGAGGAAGACCTTCAGTCAAGAACGGTGAGGAAGACCTCACTCTCTTAGTTTAGGGATGAGAGAGCGAGAGAAAGAGAGGCAAAACTTGTGATGCGCTCACTGGAAAACAGACTGCATAATGGAGTGAGCCATGCGGATTGGCCCCGCTGTCTCGTGAGAAATAAGGGAGCAATTTCTATTCCATATTTGATGGCTGGGGCCTGAAAAAAATCTATTCGCAAATCCAAACAGAAACAAAGCCTCCGGGAGGTCAGTCCTGCTTTCTGTAGGCCCTGCATAATGGCTTGCTTGAAGACAGACAATGGTATAAGGTGCTAGTTGAAGAGACTGCTGGGGGCGGGGGACGTTTCCCATCCACGTTACCTAGCTGATCAATTTAACTGCTTCCACACGTTTTGTTTGGATTGCCGCCCCCCCTCTCAGACGCGCCTCGCTTTTTGATGCCTGCGTGTCAGCAACCTTCTCTCTCAGTCTGTCTGTCAGACGGATCCGCAGTCTGACTGTCAGTTTGATTTATGAGCTCGCTGCGGTCGAACTTTTCTGCTCGTCGGCCCAAACTCGCCGCGGTGGTTCATTAACGAACAGACCCTGTGTGGTACACTAAAACAGACGTTTTTGCGCCAGCGTAACTCTGAATTGCCGTCAAGGACAGACATGAGATCACCCAACAACATTGTCAGCCTAATTTAAGCGCTTCATTCGGTAGCATGCAGAAGATGATTCTCTAGGGCAGTAATGGCGGCAAAGGCTGATTTACTTGTGGTTAGGGCTGAAATGATTAGTCGACATTGTCGACAATAAAAATTGTTGTTGTGGAGTAGTCGTTTGATCTCACTTGACCTAAAGTAAGGGCACGCAACGCAATGTTTTAACCAATTGAAAAAGCTGAATAATCATTCCAAACTTACATATTAACCCGCAAAATAATCGACGATTACTCGATTAATCGTTCCAATAATTGTTAGATTAATCGATTATCAAAAATAATCGCTTGTTGTTTGACGAACGTGGAGGAAACCTTTACTTTGCATCATGCATATGTTTATTGGTGTGTGATTTGTACCTCTTTCACTTGTTTGCCAGGGTGCTGTTGCTGCAAAAGCTGTAGATGGAGTTGTTCCTGTTGTTTCTTATAAAACTCCTGCAGGTGTTGCTGTGGAAAGACATAGACCATCATAATGTGTGGAAAGAAACAAACTGTACAAAAAGAACATATGCTTAGAGCAAATGTGCTAACCGCTACATTGCTACATTTTCTACTGATTTCCTTTTGCCCAAGAAGAACATCTGCTTGGAACAAATGCGGTTACTTTAAATGTTTATATAGCAAATGCGCCAAACCCTAGGCTAAAGTTGTGACGAAAGAAACAGTTGTTGCATATGGCTTGAAAATCTATCTATTTATCAATTTATTCCCCTTTTCCATAAAGTTTATCACAAGAGTGCTTGCACTAACTGCTATACAGGGATCTACATCTGTGACAAAACAAAGCAGCTGTTGTAAAATGTATCTACTACTTATTTCCCTTTTCCCACATAAGTGTGGCCATACCTCAAAGCAGAGCTACAACAAGACAAACCGATTCGTAGCCAACTCCAGGCTCCCGAGGCTGCACAACATGCCTGGATGTGCTTCTGCACGTCACACCATAAATAACGTCTCTCTGGTCGAGACAAAGAGACCAGCACTTCCCCTCATCATGCATCTCCATACGGACTTTTATGCGGCTGCACATTACCGCTAGAGTAACAATTAATCTTACTGGCTATATATTTTTTTCCTCTCAGATGCCTTGACAGGCAGTGAAATTCTAAAATGAATGTGAAGCACTCAAAGGAGAGGATTCATCATTGTGAATTAATGCATTTAGCACACTTCTCCTCTTCTTCTCCGAGTGCTGTCCTCGTCGTCAGAACACAGGAGCCGAGCTCTCCCATCTCGTTCAGCGGGAGACGTCTTCAGTACACTTGTCACCGTTTATACAGACCTAATTATAATCAAGGCTAACTGAGTTAATGGAGATGTTTTTAATGAAGAGCTCACTCTAAGAGATTTTAAAATCACTTCTGAAGATATAATCTACTCTTCTCAGAGATGTGGCGTAGTTGTTAGCTCGCATGCTACGACACAAAATGGCGCTCATGCGGACAATACAATTTTTAGTCGGTTTTTGTTCTAAACTCCCATTTTTTGCTCATTATTTCATGTCCTCACTTCACTTCCACTGCCTAAAAATGGTTTGCTAGCTGGTTAAAGATAGTCTCTCAGCCAAGCCGAACTGATTTTTAGCAAGTTTGGCTGAGTTTATCTATAACCAGCCTGGGGTCCATTTCCCGAAAGCATCGTTAGCCAACTATGGTCGCATGTTGGTCGCAATTTCCATTGAACTCTATTGGTAACAACGGAACTTACGACCATAGTTGGCAAACGATGCTTTCGGGAAACGCAACCCTGGTAAGGCAGGGGAAACAGCTAAGACAGTTGTTTCCCAGCAGGGATCGCTGCTCCTTTAAGACAAAAAAGACCATTGGTAGATACTTAGAGAGAGATACAAGGCAAAGATAGAGTTCAAATGTCTACTGTACCAAACTCGCTCAGCAAGACTAAGACTGTCTTCATAATGCTGCTTCATTATGGTAAAGTAAAAACCTGTAGAAGAAGACCATGCTAGTTTACTCTAATGCTCATTATAGTAGCCAATGCCACGCGTCTCGCAATGCTAATTATGCTGACACATTAAGAAACCAAACAACATGTGAAATCATGCTTGTGTTGTTTAAAGAATTTCACATACAGCTTACTCTTGTTTCTGTGCTCCATTTGTCCCCAAAAGACGTCCCCGCTGAAAACAACTAATTACACGCTGGTCCATATTTGTTTCTCTGATCTAACTATGTCAAGGACAGATGAGAGCAAGAGAGGATCTGCATGCTACCATTTCAAAACATGAGTGCGTATGGGTGTTTACGCGTGTTCACCTGCTGAAGCATGACTGCCTGTTGTTGTTGTAGGAGGGCTTGGAGTTGCTGGGGGGACAGGACCTGCTGTTGAAGGATCTGCTGCATCTGTTGGGGTGTGATCACCTGTGGACTCATCATTGCCACAGATACTGGCACCTAAGAGAGAGAGATGTAGAGAAAGTCACATTAACCATGTCACATAAAAACTCTTCAACTGTAAAGTCAAGAGCTTTTTCTCGAACTCTCTGGAAATGGTGCGAGTGCGGTATACATAATCATTTGGCAGATGCATGTGTACTTTCTTACTCTGTCAGCTACTCCCAGTGGGAAAAGCACTGTGCTTTAAATAGAGGAGGACCTTAATTAGCTGAACCCTTCAACTCTCTCAGGCGAGTTCTAGTGCTACAACACAGAAAGACACACATCCTTGGTCGAAAGCGGACACATGGCCTGTTGATGAGCGTCTAAGCTAAGTAGCACGAATTCAGGCAGCCGTGGGTTTGAAGCTTTGAAAAGTCTGCAAGAAACTCCTGATTGAAGCTGAGCCGCGGTGAAGTATTCTGTTTTACAGAGGTGAGGGGAATTACCAGTTGCCTCTCGCTGCGCATTGAAGTTTCCAAGTTGCACGCTTGGAAGAAAGCAGCCAGAGGCACAAGTCTTTCACAAGATGTCATTTTTAAAAATTCATGTCATTTTTTTAAATGATAAGAATCATTAAAATGCCAGCTGTCAAAGTGTGTGAGAGAACTTTTTGGGCTAAAAAAACAAAACAAAGATTTTCGCATGAAGCGAGCAGGTTTTCTGGAAACGCGTAACATTTACGTTAATGTGACTCATTTCTGCGCTTGTATCTAAAGCTGAACAAAAATAATTGCCAGACAAATGCTTTTTTTAAGAACAATTGCCCTCTCCTTTTTTTCTCGCACCTGTCTTGTATATTATGAAGCATGCTGTGTGTTGCATCGTCCAACAGAGCAGCTTCGACAGATCCTGTCTATCATCAAGACAGCCGAGCCTTTGGGCGTCATGACGGGTAAACATCTCTATTGTTGTGGTTTTTGAGCTTGAGAAAAAGATGTGAGGCTCCATTAGACGTTGCGAGGAGTCCGAGCCGCTCCTCGCGCCTGCTAATCAAGGCCGCTTGATTGCTTTCCGTACGTCTGAGCTCTCAGGGCCTTGACACGTCCTTGTTTTAGTCTCCTGGCTCGGCCCAGCTCAGGTTCCCCTCTTTGATTAGCAGAGACATTTGCATGGTCACTACACATTTTTCATTTTAGAAGTCATTATGCATTAGCGCTCCTGAGCGCCGAGCTTGACTAATCCTGATGAACTGAGTAGCGGAGCTGAAGGTCACACTCCATCCCCACTCATATTCATATTCAAACAAATCCAAGCACCATTCTTCATTAGACTGGCCCCAAAACTCAATGAGCACCACCACGGAGGGAAGCGCACACACAAATACACTTTCTTTCTTTCTGTCCGTCTCTCTTTGGGGAGAAAAGGTGTGACGAGGGAGGGGGTGGCGAAAGAAGAAGAAGAAGAAAAAAAACAAAGGAACAGAGCAACAAAGTCACAAATTAAACAGCTGCATGTAATTATGCAAATGTATGCTTACACCTTCAATGTTATTAAACCTTAAGACACATTTGTGATGTGTAATTACCCCCAGGTTCAGCCAGGGTTCTGCGCCGGCCTAAATGACAATATAAAGACCAAAGCATGAAAATACAAGAAGAGATGTTCTCATTACACCCATTATTTGTAGATTTAAATGAGCTTCGGACTGAATAACCAACGATCACCTCATTTGCGCCGCAGCGCTGCGAATACAATAAACATGTAAATTTCAGAACAATTCACAACGTTTATTTATCGACCGCAACTGACTGTGTGTGATCCGAAGTTGCATTTTAGCCTCGAGAAATAAAATGAAATCAGGATATGGGCCTCTCATTAGCTTTTTAGCAGATCGACAGACGACACACATCTTCATTTCATTGCTTTTCCAAACAAAAAAAGACGAGACAAAGTTGAAGTTTCGGCCCACTCACTTCCGAGTCGCGCACAATGCTAATTCCAGCATTTAACGCCGGCGTTTTCTGCATGATATATCAGAGCTTGAAAGATGAAAGCAGATAAGTAATTGCTCTCCTGGTTCTTATTCTTCACTGACAACCCATAAATTTAATTTTACACACACGTTCATTTACATTTTCGAGTATATGACATGATAATTGGCGGAATATAACACCTCCATTCCGTGGGATACTGCGGGGGGCGATGATTGACAAGCCGGGTGAATTGAAAGGAACAGAGGCTGAATTGCTTCTCCCAGAAATGATTTCACCAAGACGGGGCATAATTAATGAGCGTTTGCCAAAGGATCGAGCCGTAAACAGTCGCAGACAATGGGTCTTTTCCCTTGCAGGGATGCAAAATGGAGAATATGACTGCTAGAGGCAATGATGCAACCCAACGAGTGCTAGAAAACTTCACAGATAATGGCAATCTTCGCAAATCAAAGCATCAACTTCAATCATCTGCACCTGAAGCACTCGTGCTGTGAGAAAATTTACTTAAAGACCAACAACTGATCTCTTTTTCTCACTCTTCTTTTAACAACAAGCACGTCCAAAAATGACGATCCATGAGGCTTTGATTTCTATTGGAAAACTACTAAAAAAGCTGATCTCCATTGACCTGTAAGTTGGATCCACGAAGCGCAGCACCTGAGAGAACAAATAGCTTTAAATTGGTCAGTGATGAGAAAACATCAGTGGCCCTCCTGAAGAACGAGCAGATCATTACAGGGCTCTCGCTATGCTGAAACAGATCTTGACATGAGAAAGGTCAACTCCACATCATAAGAACGAAGAAACGCAAGACTTACGCCTTCCTGCATTACCTTAAAAGACATCAAATGTCCCATTGGTGTATTCCAAAACAGTGGTGAATAACCATAATTAATATAAGAGCAAACTAGCTAAAACACCTAGTCAAAAAAGATTGGATTGCAGTATTGTTTGGCTCGATAAGGGACGTTTCCAGATCAGATGTGTGCAGAACCACTTGCCAGAGATACTGTTCAGAGAAATAAAATGAGAATTAGGGGCGTGTGGTGGCAATTACTTTAGCAGAAAGCAAAAGTGTGTTAATTAAATGGTAAAAACCTGTTTAATTTGGAAAAAGTGAGATTTTGGAAAAACAGATTATTATGCTCACTGTCCCACTACTTAATCTCAGGGAATAGGGCTTTTCCTGAACTTTGGTAAAGATAGCATTGTTAATTCCATCAATAATTTATAGCTCCGCAGTAAAGGGCTTTTTTTGATGGAGTTGTTTTACCAGTGCTGTCTCGTCCCAAGACGTCATATAACTGACGTTTTGGGACATCTTTTGACCATACGTCAATATTCGTCTTTTTAGGGCCCCCTTAAACGTCGGTAGATGAGGTTATGGGATCCTAACTCTACCCCAGACCTAAACCTACCCCTAAACCTAACCCGTCACCTAATTGACGTTAAAGGTAAAGCGTCAGTTGTATGACAGCCCGGGATCGCCATCTACCGACGTTTAAGGGGGCCCTAAAAAGGCGGATATTGACGTATGGTCAAAAGACGTCCCAAGACGTCAGTTATATGACTTTTGGGGATGAGACTGTGTTTTACAAGACCAAATACACACACATGGATTCAAGAGCTATTTACAACATAAACAAACACAGTTGCACTAATCTAAACCTAAAACACGCTAACATGCATCGTTTGGATTAGAAGATCAATGCGAACGCTCCTTGAGATCGGAGCTAAGTAGATTAAAGGAGCGTTTTCCCAAATCAATTTATTTTACAGTTCAGCAAAACAGTATGGGAAGTTTAATGCACTTCAAATGATGATAGAGTGGATGTGGCCTCAGTTCATTCAATTCACCATATAGATAACCACACTTTCATTTCTGTCAATGAAGGGAGCATCAAATAGTTCCCAAAGGGAATTATGAGAGGAATTAAAGAGACTTGCAGACCTTAGTACCCTTCTGCCTCATGGCAAAAAAAAAAAAAAAGTAAACCAACCAAATGTGATCTTCAGGAGTTTGTGAGATAAGAATTAAGTCTACATGACTTAGTTTTCCTCTAATTTGTTTCTCACCGTATCTGAAAGAGAGCATTGCCTGGCATTTACAGGGAAATCTGTCTCTCTAGCTCACTCTGTATCAGCCCCCCTCCTCTTCTCTCTCTTGAAAGCTTTGTGATGTCGCAGGTAATAGGGAGTCTGTTGGATCGCTCTCCTCGTCAAGTGACACACAGTAAATTACACAAGCTTCAAGCAGCTCGGTGAATTATAGTTCATCACTTGGAAAGACTTCCCACCACTGGGCTACACGTATCAGATCTGCCAGTTAGGATCCAATTAACACCCTGGCCAGAGTAATCAGACTGCATGTGTAAGGGCTGCTGGAACTGGTTTATTACTCTCATGCATCTTCTGTCAGAAGGTACAGTTGTTGCTTCTACATCAAAGCTGTGCCATGGCACTATTTTCCCCCTCACTCCCACCGTTCCACTGGTTCTTGCCTAAGGGTTATGCTTCCACTTCCTTTGCATCGCAATGTGAGTCCCTGCAAACCAAATCCCTTGCAATTTACACATGCTGTCCACTACAAATGTAGGATGGTTTCCTAGTTTCCAAAAAATCTGAAAACTGCAAATGCTTTTTTCCCCACCCTCTTCTGTTTTGGAGCAGCCAAAACCAAATGTTCCTTCAGTTTATGAATTGACCACACTTAGGAAGTTGATTTGGAATGCAAATTAATAAGTTTTAACACTTATTAAAACTTTCAAACAAGTTTTTCTTGCCAAACTTCAATTTCAATGCATTTGAATTCTACTTTCAAATTCAAATTCAAACTGCAGATCACTTGCAACTTCAATTCCAATTCAGCAACTGATCTGGAATTTAAAAGGCATTCCAAATTCTCGGTACTGTTGGGTGAACGCTGTTAATAACCAATGTTAATATGAGTCCCCTTTTTATAAATTCCGCTGGCTTTGTGCACGGTTCCAGTTGACGGTCTGAGTAGATGAATTTTAAGGAACATGGCGCAGGAGTCGGACGCTCAGATGAGCTGTGCGTCGCTGACCTTTAAATCGGCGACACTCAGAGGATGGCTCACTGCTCAGGAAGTGATTGGGTTGAGCTATCTCACGCTTCTCTCTAGTCTTGGAATGCGCGCGAGCAACGAGCCGCTCAGGCTTCCTTCCCAAACGCAGGATTGACGAAGCCTCCGGAAGGATGTATGGTTGCGAAAAAGTTACATTAGCGGAGCGTGTTGGGTTTAAAATGAACAAAAAAGGTCAACATATTGGCCGCCTGTTTCTGCCATGAACAGAGAGTCTTTGTGCCATAGTCGCATGGTAGTGAGCTGAAATTGGTTTGTTTGGTTGGTTCACCTTGTTAATGCTGGTGTATCACTCTCTGAGCCCACACCGATAACAGGTCAGAGGTCAAATCTACCTCTTTAAACACCTTTCTGACACCTAGATGGCTGTAATATGTAATCACAACAGCCTGATGTCACGCCTACATGCCTCTGGTTGTTCAGTTGTTCGGTTTGCTTCTTACCGCTGTTTCGTCAGTGTTCAGTATCGCTAACATGTGTTTTCACACTGTTAAATGCCCATTCTGCCATCAGGACTAGACGCCTGGGCGGCACATGGAGACAAACAAACAAACCGGCATGTAGCTTATAGTTGGAGAATGGCAGCTGGGCTGATTGGTAGGGCAGGCGACACAATTGCCAGTCGCGTAAGCTTTCTGTAATCCCCCTTCCCTTTCGTCCTCCCGCTTTTTATTTGTGTTTTAAATGTCAGTGTATAAAACGCACAGGAGATATTGCCACTCGGAGGGAGAGGCTCTACGACGCGAGAGGACTGTTGTGTGCCTTGGGAAATCCTTGTAAGCAGCATGAAGAAGGCACACGGATTTACGGGGAAGAAATAGGTGTTTATTGACTTCTCCTCTGGGCTTACGGAGTAATAATAGACCTGTCACATTACGCAAATGTGGAAAAGCGGCTTCTGAGCGCGTCAAAAGCGCGAGATGAGACGCTGGATAGAATTAGTCAGCTGACAGGCTTTAGACACTAATACAAGTAATTAAAACCGTGAGCTGCAGCACTTAGATGCTCGTGCGGTAAATAATTTATACGCCATGATCTATGGATCACTTTCCCTGCCTTTCCTGGACTGGGAAAGGGGCGGATTCATCAGTGTCAGGAAACGAGCAGGCGTTTACTTTTTTAATGTAAATAAGTCATTCTTCAAAATGCTTGTTACGTGGCATGTCTAAGTACACGCAACACAATCTGAATCGATTTACCGTAAGCGTATAGAGGAGATATTTGAAGGTATGTTCCATGTTTAGTACAAGGTCAAGGTCGACAGCATTTGTGGCATTACCATTAAACCTAATTTAAGGCCCTTGCACACCGAGTCCGAAATTCACATCCGAAATTTTCCGACGTTAAAAAAATAAATACGACCTCACGTTATGTCAATGACGCTTGCACACTGCCTCCGAAAGGGATCAGGTTCGTTTTTCGTTTTCGTTTGTTTTGACAATTCAGAGCCACCCAATCACGAATATGACAAAACGCATATGAAAATTTCGGTGTGCATCACTCTTTTTCTTTAGAAAAAAGCTAGACTCTGGGTTACAGATACTATTAACAGGTGAATGTGGCCAATCGGTAAACGTTTAAATAGTACAGTTAAAGACGTGAAAAAGATGTTAGAAAATCGCTTTCTAACCTGTTTAAATGCACATCAATTTGACAGCTGTTGCTATGACAGTGTAACTCCACCCGAAAATGATGTTTTAAACAACTTTGCAGCTCAAATAATACAGAAGAATTAATGTCAAGGCATATTTCTGCTTTTAAATGCCTTAAAAAAATTGGCCCTGTTGACTTCTATTGGACATACCTCAACTTTACCTTGATTTGTTTTTCAAAGAAAAGGAGTCTAAATCATTTTTTTGTGGTAATCAACATGCTGTTGATTAAAACAGCTCTGAATAAGTTAATAAAGTAAAGGATCGACAGCATTGATTAACTACACCCGGAAGACAGCACTGAACAAGCCCTGATTCATATTGATTCATATGGCTAACATGAGGCAAGGATGGCATAAGCAAATGTAAATATTCAATATTTACCATCCTCTGGTGTTATTAGAGTCAGGGGCTCGGTCATGGGCCACCAGTTATCACAGACCTTCCTCATCCAATATCACTCGGCTTCCTCTGGAAGTATCGCACGGCAATTTGCAGTCACGCTGTGTGCCGGGAATCCATTCTCTGAGTATACAGACGGCGGCGGCGAAACTACAATAGATACACGAAAGCGCATCCACCTAGGCTTTGTTTTACAACTAATATCTTTGCACAGAAGGGGAAAAATAATAAAACACAAAGAAAAACGTTGATTTCCGAAATACAAAACTCATATTTGCATGGAACGGCCTGAATATATTAAAAGCGAAAGGCACCAAAACTTTAACTTACGCATAACTAGATAGTACACATACGCTTGGAGAAGGTGTCGCCATCGTTATACTCTGTGAAAATATTAACGATGAGGGTTAGCACCCATTTTCCCTTCCTTTAATTAAATGCCCGGGGTACTAATGAGGTAAACCACCACTGATAGCGCTTATTAGCAGGGAGGAGGGCAAGCTCTCTCTTGCACTTAATTTAAACCTAAAAATACCAAGCCTGGCAGATGTCAAGCGCTTACATAATTCGAGGCGGCGCATTTGTATTGTGGGGATGTGAGAGAAATAACACATCGGCAGTCAGCGAGTGAGTAAACAGGTCTGGTAATAGGGGATGCGACGTGCGCGATGTTGCTGTGACCTTTACCAAATCACTGACAATAGCGATGCGGCACAGCTGGAATCAATAATGGCAAATTATCTTGGAGGGGTACAAATGACAGCTACTTAGGATAAGCAATGCTTACAGGAGTTGCACAAAAATGAACTTGCACTTAATGTACAATGGAAGTGAATGGGGTCAATCCATGAACGTTGAAATACTCACTGTTTAAATAATAGCATCGCCTCAAGAGGAGAACAATATGTGAGATTACACAGTTACACCCAATTTCACTAGTCTAAAATGATTTAAACAGCTCAAATAAAATGCAAGTTAAGCGCTTTTATTAAATGAAATGCTACACATTTCACTTTTATAGTAACTTTGATATTTGCTTTTTTAAAGACAACAAAACAATGTTTTGTGGTAATCAACGTTACTCCACAAATGCTGTCAAATGTGCTTGCATTGGACTTGAATATTCTCGTCAAAATCTTTTGTCACGGTGTGATTTCAAGGTTTCCCAACAGTGGTGGTGAGACGAAGTAGCTGTAGACGACAGAAAGGCTTCAGGTGCGAGGTATTTTGTGTGGTTTCTTTTGGTCTGACAGGTTGAAATTTTACTGACAGCTGCAGAATTACATCGCCAAATCAAACAGAGTAGCTGGAACAGAGGAAATCTTTTCCAGAGCGCCATGTATTATGGATGGACTTAAGAGATTAGCGAGGAACTGCTCACCTGCAACGGACGCTGTTTGTCGTTGTTCTTTGGAGATTTCAGGCCACTGCCTGGTTGCTGTAGGAGTAATTGCCTTGCTGCTTGTAGGGCCTGCGAAGAAAAGAGAAGAGAAACGAAAAATTAGTTTTTACCCCCCCAACCTTTTTCCACTCCGGCACACTCAAATATCAACCCCGCACATTCCATCCACTTCCCTCGTCATTGTTGTTGATGAGCTATGAAGCATCTCTAAGATATACATTTTTCATGATAGTCCACAAAGGCGTGATGAAAGATAAATACAGTTTGTCTAGCACCTATGAAGAGCACGAGGGGAAAAAACACACACAGAGAGTGTCAGTGGTATTGACCCGTCTAGTGTGTGCTCAGCTGAAATACCCACTTCTCTGCAAATTACCGTCCCATTTGCATATTCATAATATCAATTTGAAGTAGAGGCAGGCGATGTGAAGTGTTCCTAGAAGCTGTAATTAAAGTTGACAAAATCAACATCAGATTACCTCAGGAGTGAATTAACAAGGAGCTGAGCATTAGCAGGGCCCCTGAGCACGGGGGTGACGCCGGCCCCTCTCTGCCAAATCACTCCGAATACCTACTTATCCAATGTCGTATAACAATACAAGAATACTGGGTTGCTAAGGCAAGCATCCCTATTCTTCATATTTTGTGTTAAGGCTTTGTTCAAACATTTTAACCATTAAGTATTCAACTTTGGGACGTACAGTTTGTGAAAGATAGCTAGAATTGTGCCATTACTTTTCTTTCTAAGGGACCAAACTAATGATTTACACACTGATCTATATAAATGACTGAATTGCTCGTTGTGTTTTTAAACTGCCAGCAGGGAAGTGTTCGATCGGCCATATTGGTATTCCCTACCGACAAAGGGCAACAATGACTTTCAGCCAAAATATCGACCTAAAATCGCCCGATTTGCAGCGTATCATTCACACGTGAATAGTTTTTAAGACATACACATATGTATGTACATTAATTGATACTTTGAATGTTATCTATAACACTTTGAAATTGTTAAGATGGGTGTGTCAAGGCTAATGCAAACTGCCAAAACGGGTAACTGAACTAACACAAAATTGATTTTTTTAGGTATCATGCATCTATGCAGGAAATATTAAGCATGAACGTATATCTGGGATTATTAGCAGACATTTATTTTAATATACATTAACTATTGCTCTAGACTAGACTATATTAAAAATGTAATCATCTTGCTTGGAGAGACAGTATAAATACTTGGAAATAAAGGTTTCATGTCTTTTAATCCATACGCAGCGTAATTTCTCTGACTAAGTTGTGAAGCATGTAGGATGTCCATTCCTGATGTCTTTTTGTTGACCAACATCCGCTTGGTCTTGGGAACTGTTAAAAAGCCACAAGTCAGCTCAAATGGCTTACAATGCATTAATATGTATTGTAAAATCATTGAATCATTTGTAATATAAATGCTGAGGTGTCTCAATCGTCGGCTGATCTAATATTCACAAATGAAGATGAACGTAACTTCTAATAAGCAGACTTTAAACCAATAACCATTTAAATGTTTAGGATGTACAGGGAGACTTGTAAAAATGCTGACTCGTTAAGTAATGTTTTCTCATTAAAATCAGATGATTTCCAATTAATTCAAAAGAATGTGAGGGAATACCTTCGGTGGCTTCACTTGTTATGACGTCATGAGCAATCCAGTCATTTATAGAGATCCGTGGATTTGCGGCATGTAGACGAAAAATGGGTTCAAAAAAAGAATACATAGGCCCTACTCTGGACTCGTTTGACTTGGACCAGTTAGGTTGCAACTCTAGCAACCACTTAGAAATGTCCTAGCCATCCACATCCTCACATTTCACCTTAGCACCTACAGATACCCCAGCAATCACCCTCAACACCCAAGCAACTTTTACACGGGCAACCATTTTTCCTCAGAAAATGTGAACATCTTTTGAAATGCATGTTACGGTAGTATGTGATGTCAGGTAGGTCGAAATGATGTACCTTCCAGTGTTCCTCATGTATCTACAGGAATACTGATACACTCGCTCAAGGGTAAGCAACTCTTTCCAGACTTCCTGGAGTTGAACAACGGCAATGTGAACACACTTGCAGACGGCCTCAGTGCCCCGACACGAGGAGAAAGCAACAAAATAAATAAAGCAATACAAACAACACAATAACTTCACAGGTGTTTCATCTGTCTGGAAAGAGGAGAGCGAAGGTCGAGGGGTGCGAGGAAGAAAAAAAAAACCCTTCAGATAAAGAGTGACACTTCTTCCAGCAGAATCAAGGGCTTGCTTTATTTCCTGGTGCTTGCCAGTATCCATGACAACAGCTGCCTTGACAGGATGTGCATATGGCACTTCTCTGCCAGCTGGTGAGAACAATGTTTGAACTAGTACATTGAGATGCTGAGCAAACAGGGGGGCGAGAGAGGTGAGGGAGAAAGGAAGAGAGGGAGAGAGAGAGAGATAGGGGGAAAAGTTGCCACGTCTTAACCCGCTGGGAAGACAGCCATCCCCCTGATCAATTATGAAGAGACAGGGCGAGGAGCTGCCACTGTCTGTCTGGCTGTGCGGTGAGGAGCCAGGCTCTCCGAGCTCCTGGTAAACAAACACAACACAGTGGCGCTGGGTCCTAACAGCATCGATCTGTCTCCTCTGATGCACACACACTCACAGCCGTCGTCTGATACTTCAGGGGACACCAGGATGTGGAGAGGAGCTGGACTACTTCAGATCAGATCCCTGTCCTGTTCTGTCTTTGAAGGAACCAAGCAGACAACAACAAATGCAACCAGATGACAACCAGAGTCTTGAGCTTTGAATGTGGGACAGGCTACTTGTGTAACTGGATACGCTTTAGGCTCTCTGAACTAATCAAGTAACATCCGAAGTTGGGAAGTTTGCAACAAGCAAGTTTCCGTACTTCATCGTGCCTTATTTTTCCATCCTAAACGATGCATTTATCGATTAGTCATGGTGCTTTCAGATGCACGAGTGAGTTATAAGCACCCTCGCCAAGTCATTATCAGTTGGGCCGCGTGGATGAGATTGTAAATTGCGGGAGATTTCACGCCCATCCAAGCGGTGACTGTGATTGTGTGGCTTTAGTGGTCGGCTAATGGCTTTAAGCACAACAATTAACAGGAGGAAATGTTTATCCGTGCTCCGATCAATACGGACTCACTGTCCTCTGATGAATAAAAGGACAAAGTCAAAGAAGTCATTCAATACAAGGTAGAGGTCAGGAGAGTGGCGCTTCCCACAGCACACGGATCGAGACGTTTAATGGCTTTTCCGATATGAACATGAACGCTGGGGAGGTGGGGGGAATGTAATCAAGTTCACTTTGCAGATTAGAGGGACACTTGTTTTGAACTGTTAAAGGGATAGCTCACTAAAAAATTTAAATCATGACATTATTTACTCAGTCCAAACCCATTTTACATTCACAAAATCCTGGGACCCAAAATAATAAAGGTGAATGAGAACTGGTAATGTCAAGAATTAGGGCTGTCAAACGATTAATCGCAATTAATCGCATCCAAAATAATAATATATATATACAAAATTTGTATATATACACACACACATGCATGTATATATAGGAAAAAAATATTATTTATATATAATATAAATTATATATAAATCTACATACAGTATATACATGAAAATATTTCTTAAATATATACAAGCATGTGTATATATATATATATATATATATATATATATATATAATAATTATACACAGTGCACCCACATATATTATGTAAACACAAACTTTTATTTTGGATGCGATTAATCGCGATTAATCGTTTGACAGCCCTATCAAGAATGTCAAAAATGAATTCCAGAACCGGATAAGTCTGACTTAAGACTGATTTCATCAATGAATCGGATTTGTTTGTTATTCTTTTGTGACAGACTTTCTGTAAATAAAGGGCAATTCATGAACAACCAAATACGATTCATTGAATCTGGTCATCAAAACTAGTCTAAATAATGAATTTGGTTCTTATGATCAGAACACAATGATGAACAGTCCGCAAGTCGAATAACCAATTCAATTTTACTTCTAACTGCAGAAGACTAAAAAAAAAGATGCTAAAATGGTACGTTTTTTCATTCTGGAGCCTCAGTCCTAATTCACGTTCATTACATGGAAGACAGACCAGGAAAAAATGATCCTTTTATGTTCTACGAATACGAAGAAAGTTCGAAATAATGGGCGAGGGTGAGCAAATGATGACAGAACTTTCACTTTTTGGCTGAACTATTCCTTGAAATTTTTGTCTGCCCTTGTCCTGTAATAGTGCAAAAACATTCCTTATTAGTGACAACACCGGACTACATTACTTATATTCACCCCTGTGTGGAAAAAAAAACAGACACACACACACACACACGCACACACACACACACACACACACACACACACAAGAATGCAACAAAAACATATTAGGTGCTTTCCAGATTCAACAAAAGCAAAGCAACCACTGAAGATTTCTGGACGTCTGAAAGCTTGCTTTGCTTTGCTTTTCTTCATCCTATAAGTTTTGTTGCTGTGCAGAAGAAATGCAGGCTGCCATCCATTAATGCACACATTGTATAAACAGCACAATGCATCACATTCCACAGAGCTAGGAGCTCAAGGAGAACCAGGGCTGGAGCGTAAATAACAAGGCACTCAGGAACATATTTGATGTTGATATCTATCTCTAAGGACTGGGGAGGGAGAACAGAAAGAAACAAACTTGCACATTCAGTACAATGAAGAGCACATGGAAGACACACGCATAAACATTATTGCGAGGGCTTCGCAATCCTTATGAAAATACGATTCGGCCCAAAACGGATCAGCTGTAATTGGTTTCAGATAGCGAGGTCGAGAAGGAAAGGCGATACCAGTCGCTATTACACGAAGTGGAGGGGAGAAACACGAATGTTTACACAGGCGTTCCTCAGCTACGTTAATAGCCAAGCAGAGATCACCGGAGACAGGCGAAAGAAACATATGTCAGCTCTCTCACCCCTTTCACCAGGCAGTCTGTGTTTAGCCTTAACACAGGGGTAATGAGGAATACATTGCAACGTTCTCAGCGCTAAAACAAGCACGAAAGGCATTAGCCGCCAGTCGCAGCTTGGCACATCATCACAAACTCGTCCTCGTTTCCAAGGATCAGCCTTTAAAGCAAGCCTTCTGCAACTGTGACCAAACGTATTACAAGACTACACAACAGAGAGAAAAACGGAAACACAGTGGATTGATCGGGATTTCCGAGAATGCTAGGTACACAATAATAGGGTTGGGTATCGAAAATCGAGTATCGATTGGAACCCGGACTAACTTTTCGTTTTTCCCGGGAATCGTTTAAAAGTAAAATTTTCAATTCCAAGTTTCGATATTCACAGTCCGCCGACCAGAAGAAGAAACCGCTGAACAACACCAATGAAGAAGCGTCTACCGGAAGTGTTGGCATAACCACGCGAGTTGAAAGCGGTCGAAAGTCTGGCTTCACTTTTCTAAAAATAACAAAATCTCGGCAAAAATTTGCGACAAAAGGAGTATTTCCTTCAGAAAGACCGTTGGTTAGCAAGGTTAGCTAAACTTTTTTGACCCTGCCTCTTAAAAGAATCGGAATCAAGAATCATTGGGAACCGGAATCGAAACAAGGAATCGGAATCAGAATCGTTCAAATTCAAACCCTACACAACCCTACACAATACTCACGGCTAAACAAGGGTGGGGTGTTTCTGTGCAGTTCAACTGAAATGTGTTTTTTGGAGACGTGAGACTTCTCTAGATTACGATGCCACACGCGTTCTGCAGGGAGTTTTGTGCACCAGAAGATCTCCGGGCTTGTAGTCGCAGAGGGCACGTCAGCCCTCGGCTTATGGAAAACACGCACAACAAGACAGAGATAGAGCGAGAGAGCGAGAGCACAACCCTTATCAAGCCGACAGGAGTCGGCTGCCACGAAAAACAAAGGACAAACAGTTTAAGCTGAACAAACAAACAGAGCTGATTGGCCGGTGGTCTGCGCAGCCTGTGCAAAGATAGGGCCCCACTCTTGACAGCAAAATATTGACACCATATCTGTTATGTAAGTGTGTTTAGGACATAGGGGTCTGATGAGGGGCCAGGCCACTCATGAATAGAAAACGTCGCTCCAGGCACGGATTTCATAAACAAGACGTGCGCTGAGGACATAACAGCCCCGCAGCGGCCCACGCGCTCGTCAGTATGAATGACAGCTGAACACGTTAAAGGTCCGTTTGGACACACAACAGCAGTAGGTCAGTCTGTGGACAGTGTACCAACCTCTGTTGTGACGAGGTTGACTGATACAATGGTGGAACAGACTGCCTTTTATCAAAGGTCATCCATAGCTGTGATCTGTGTTAGCGCACCAGTGAAGCAGGGCTTATCGAGGTGGCTGGGCTGTCTTTTTGAGATCCAAACACTGCATTTGGCTCTATGGAGACAAATTGTCTTTAAATTAGTAACCGTGAAATTACGCACTGAATTTTGTTTTTACGTGAACACTCATGGTGTTTGGCGAACACCAAACTCGGACTATTTCAGATGGCAAGTATTAGGGATTATTGGTTTTGTGATGATATATACACAATTATCTTCATATTGAATAAAAATACAACAAATGAATACATTTATATAATTCAAATGATTACAGCAATTGTTATTAACAAAAGCAATAATAGTGAACACGATCATCTAATTATTAATATAATATAATTTTATTATTAATAAAATAATGTCCAGTTTACAACAAAAAGAGGACACTCTAAACAACGATGGGTTGTTTTAACCCAAATTTGGGTCAAACACGGACAAACCCAAAACCAAATGTTGGGTTAAAAAATGTAATTTCAAATTTTAACCCAACTTCAACTTTCACTTTCAACTGTATTTTTTATTACATTTTTAACCCAACATTTGGGTTTGTCCATATTTGACCCACATTTGGGTTGAAACAACCCAGCATTTTTAGAGTGTTCTGTGGTCTTTTTTGGAGTTCACAAGAGTTTGTTCAGTCTCTTTAAGCAGGATGTTTCTGTAGTTTTCCCTTGCCGCCTAAGAGAGTTGCATAGACAGGGAACTGGTGTTTTTTTGTCAGCTTTGGCTCCCAGAAAACAGCCACACTCTAAAAAAATGCTGGGTTGTTTTAATCCAATTTTGGGTCAAATATGGCCAAACCCAGCCATTGGGTTACATTTTTAAATTACATTTTTAACCCAATATTTGAGTTTGTCCATATTTGACCCAAAATTGAGTTAAAACAACCCAGCATTTTTAGAGTGTATGAATGAAATGAAAAGAAGAGACTCAGTAACAACTTAATGGACCAAAGCATGACCTAAATCCACTTTTAAGACTACTAGAGACTGTGAACGCAAAGAGAATCGAGTTATTTTTCCACTTACTTTATTTTTCAGCCCACTCATTTGTAGAACTTGTCACTTTCGCTTGGTCTTATTTAGATTTAATTATAAATAAGATACACCCTCCTTTGGTCTTGTTTATTCTTCAACTGTTTTCTTCCATTTCTAGTTTTAAGTCTGCCTGTCATCTATGTGCGTATGTAACAAATAAATAACTTTGACTTGTGAGGTCTGAGTTTAGTTCTTTAAAAAGGACTCAAGTGGGAAAACAGCCCAAGACACAACACGTCCAGTAAGGATGAGCGGGGTAAGCACAGCATCCATTCGTGCAGCCGCCGACACAAATAAAAAATGAGGAGAGCGAGGGAGAGAGAGAGAGAGAGATCTCAGTTATTGTGGATACAGACACAGAGTGTTTTTCCTCAGCCAAACGCCATACTTCTCAGACAAGAGAAAAGGATGTGGGAATAATGAGTGTTTTTATGTATGACTCAATAAATCAGCGGTGTGTGCAGCTCGCGGGCCGGTCCGTGGAGACACTCCTCAGCTGCAGGGCCAAGCGCGAGCTAACCGGCAGAACAATGGGCTTCTGTGAGCTGCGCTCTCTCTTTTTCTCCTTTCATTCCTTCTCCAGCTTTCCCCCCTCAATCTCTCGTACGCAGTTCCCATCTTTCCTCGCTCCGCGCCTCACATCTCCGTCTCCCTCGCTCGCTTCTTGTTTATTGATTTTCTAGATTAAGGATCCCATGGAGAGGGATTGTAACACAACCATAAAATTATTTTGGGGTGTGCTTATTTGCCTTCCCCTTGCATCTATTTGGCCTGTGTCTGTAGACAATTATGCTTCCCCGGCCCAGTCTCAGGTGCTAATAATGAAGGACAAATAGAATCATATGTGTAAACTTCCCCTTCTGATGAAAATTTATATTAACTTTCTGCCACTGTAAACACAGAGGCATAGCCCAGCCCTCCCTGATGAATTTGAGATGAATTCGCTCATTTCTACCCCAGAAAGCCGGGCATTTACGGGAGGGAGTGAGAGAAAACAGAGATCTGCTTCATTGTGTAACCTCACACTTATTTTTTCAAGCGCAAGGAGACAAAACACGAGTCTGTCCGGCCCATCAGGGTTAGTGTGTGTGCGCAGACAACAGTGATGTGTGCGTTTGTGTGTGAACGCACGGTCCTCGTTGAGGAAACGGTGCCAGCAATAACAGACCAAACAGAGTCGGCTTCCACCGTTCACTGCAACCACAAACATTCATACGCTTCCCGCCTCCTGCAGACATCGTTATGGATGGTTCTCGCAAATCCGCGCTGCACTTTAGCACTGGACCACGTATAATAGTTTACAGTATCGCCAGCAACCTGTGGAGGGAATTAGACGGCGGGGGCCCCGTACTGAAAACAACATCTGTATCCCATAGAAATAGAAGAGCGAAAGAATTTCCACTCAAATTAGTTGCTTTTGCTAAGTTGAACATCACTATTACTATTGATCATTAGAGTGATTTGAACAAATCGTTTTAAACTGTGGCGTATAACCCTTTGTGATTGATTATCACAAGTTATAATTATACAGGAAAATCCACAACAGCAATAAATTCATAAACACTTTTGTTTGGAAATAATGGCATAAACAGCAAAAAGAATTGATAACCAAGCTGACAAGCAGAATTCATTTCCAAATATCAAGGAAAACCAAATGTTTGAAGGGGTCATGAACTGGCTTTTTACATTTTATTATATTGTTGTCTGAGGTCAACTTATGACGTTCGCTTCAAAAACATCAAAATGAATAAGTAATAGGCTATTTTCTACCCTAGTTTTTATGGGCGTCTCGCACTGAAGACTTGGAAGTAAACGCCCACGGCTGTGAGTGGATAACAGTTTTGCATATCATAATGAGTTTCGACTCACCCGTCGACGCACTTGGGGGAAATTGTTCGGAAAACTTCCAATGTTGTAAAATGGCAACCGCAATGATTCGCCCATACATGTTCGACCCAGAGTCCGTGTGTTGCACCATTCCTGTCAGATCCAATATAGACGGCACAGCACCGTTCGTTACTCTCAATCGGTCTGCAAATCCAGTCTATATGCAATGTCTTCTTCCACAACCAGGCGCTGCACAATGTTCTGTATTGCTCGGTAGCTCGATCCAGTTTGTCGTCACGAGGTAGGCACCTATGTTATTTGCTATGTGTGTAATGCGCGAATCGGTGGGCGGGGCTAAACCGGCCGTGTTGATCATCTTCTGCGGGGGTGGTGTTTTATCTTCTTTGACGTCATAGTTCCCCACTTTGAAAAACGAATCGTTTGCTGAGCCTGGTGTCAATAAAAACTTTTATTGGACTAACAAGGACGTTTTCAGTTCTGAAACTTACAGGATATTCTTATAATATGATGACCTCTTAAATGTCAAAAACTCAAGGAAAATTTGATTTCTCAGTTCAAGTTTCCAAATCCATATACATGTTCAAAAAATGTAGGAATACAAGGGCCAATGAGGAACCCTTATTATAGAGCCATGCAATTTCTTGTAGTTCAGATTCAAATGTTTTAATGGTCGACCGCAAATTGTGTGGAAAACGAGTCACATCTAAGGATGAGAATATCTTTGTAAAGGATCTTTCAATCTGAGCCACAAAGAAACCATCTAACAACCACCTAGACGCCCTAGTATCATGGCAGTATGATTTGAGTAAAATTTGCTATCGTGTAATCTCATGCAATTCATTTTAAAGATGCTTAAAACGTCATAAAGAGGTATCACAGATCAGTCTGAGAACCAAGTGCCTCTCCTCCTCTATATCTCTCTGGGAGCTCAGACATTGTTTCTGCACATCTCTGTCTGATTTCTTCGCTTTATGAAATTCGATCTCTCCCTGCTTCTCAACGGCTGGCTTTGGTAAAGCCCTTGCTTTCAACTGCTGTATATCATCTGGGTTTAGATAAGGTGACTCTACTGGGCCTTTTATCTGCCTTCTTTACAAAGCCTCGACCAAGAGAGAAGACTGCTTTTCACTTATACCATCAACACGTGCAAACTAGTGTAGGTCAGTGAATTAAATAAAGGAAGAGAGAGGCGGCGAACGAGTCCCCACTTCCTAGTGTGTGCTCGGTGCACTTGGCTTCTTTTTCAAGCGATTATGATCCATCTCTTTTTAGCAGTTCCACGCCACTGAGCATCACATGGTTGGAGGAATACCTCTTAATAAATGTTGCATTCAGGGGCGAGAGAGAGAGAGAGAGCACACTCCACACTTTATTTAGAGTGAGGCCGCAGGAAATAAAAAGGAAAAGAGTAGCACAGGGCTTTTGTCAGAGCGAACGAATGGACTTGTACTCAGTTTGGGCATTGCGTTTGTTGACAAGAACTTATTAAGAGGCTCAGACAGCAGAGTACACAGCTACAGGCGAAGTGTCGACTCTCTACAGGAGGGGAGAGAGGCACCAATCTCTCAGTCCCATTGACAAAAGAAGTGTTTGTGCAGGGTGTCGATAGAAATACACCGATGCAATGACAAACAAACTACGGGTCTCATGCAGACCTAGGTAGGAAATTATTGCAGTTGACTGAGCAGGTGGTAAGCTTTAACACTACTACGAGTGAACGAGATCATGGCGTGCTTATGTTTCTATTTAAAATAAATAAATAAATGAATGAATAAAAAGGCAAACTCAAAATTACATTGCCCACATGGGCAACACTACAATGAACTAAACCTGGCAAAACCTAATTTTGTAGCCTACTCAACTGGATTTTTTTATTTTTTCAACATGACATCACGACTTTTGCGTAAACATACACGCCACTTTTGAGTCAAGTGGCGTGTTATCTCTACGCATTTTGAGCTATCCGCGTGTATCCGCGTGTATGTCTACGCCATTAACGTCAGTGTCATTCCGCGTGTCTGTACACGCGCGTCAAATGTCCAGTCATAAACGCCATTAACCCCAGTGACGGTTAAGTTTAGGGATAGGGTTGAGGTAAGTCATATTTTTTTTTTCACTAGGATGGTAAGGGAACAGTCATAAATGCCATTAACCCCAGTGACGGTTAAGTTTAGGGACGGGGTTGAGGTAAGTCATATATTTATATAACGTTAAGTCAACGGCGTTCATAAACACGCTGAAAAGCGATTATGCGTCTTGATAGCACGCCAAAAATGCAAATACGAATTGGCGTGTCATACACACGCTACTTCATGAGATCAGTCTGATTTTTTAGTAAATGGCTAAGGTAAATAATGTTGTCTCTTTTATTCTAAAAATGTTTAGGGTTAAATCTAAATAATCATAACTAGTTTCACATAATATCCGAGCATGTGTGCATAGTCCACGGTGAGCTCTTATATACACTGTTACCCACAAGGTTGACTGGCCACTTTGTGGCCTTCAACGTAAAGCGCAAACCTTTGATCACCGTGCATCTAACCAGTAACCACAGGTGAAATGTTGTAGAGTATGCGACTTCTTCTCCAACGGAAAAATACATGCTAAAGGAAGCTCAAAAATGGTGCTCCGGCTAGTGCAGAAAAAACGATCACCGCAAAATGGAATCGGGTTACAACAGCACGAGTCACTCCAGGTGAAGACAAACTATTGTTTTCAGTCCATTTACCTGAGCGCTCAACTGTCATTAGTTTGCGGTGGGCTGGTAGTCCATTCAGCCTGGGTGATGGATCTTCCCAGCCCATCTCAATGAGCGTTGAGCTGTGCCGGAGATCAGTGGAGTTAATAGCGTTACATCTAGCCGGTGGTGGGCCAATGCATCTCCGTCAATCCTTCCCGCTGATGGAGCACTGGGGCCCCGGGCCCTCCTGGCTATGTGTGCCAGCGATCTGCGGCGTTTGTCTTGTGAATATTCCAATTACAGTGCGTGCCTGACCTTTCGAGTGAGCTGAGCTGGGGTAGAGTTATCTTCCCTCCTGACACACAGCGCCTATCAGTCAATGTTTCAGCGTGGGAGACAGATCTGTTTCTAAGGGTTTCAGGCTGATTACAAAGAGCTTTGGATTGTTACACATAGCCCTAGATGTGCGGCGATTAAGATGCATTCAATGCGCAGATAAACATTCGTGTTCACTCAAACAGGCCCGCTCTGTGTATCCACATGCCATGTATCTGCTATAATCATCTGGCTAACTGCCTGACTACACTCGCTCCCGTAAACAAACCCTGTGACGGGCCTGTACGCCTTTTTACGGGGTTTATTTCACAGACCTAGCGTGAACAAAGTCATACTTTTGTAGTTCCCTCACCCTCCCAGCAGCTAATCTACATCTTTCATTGAATCAAGAATGGAAATGGCCAAGAAATGCTTCTTTTTCAATTTCATGCTGAGGTAGCTCAACTTAGTACAAGTAATTTCTCCTAACAAGAAAATTCATCACAATGTCGTTCACTTAGTTCGACCATGAGAGAAATTCCCCTCCTTCTTTCGCTTTTTTTCCCCTTATTCTACGCTTTGATGAACATCCCTAAAGCATCCCCATTTCTTCCATAACACTTCTGACCATAACTAGACAATTAAGTCAGCTTTTAAAAAGAAACAAGAGACTGTGATCTACATCGAAAAGAAATTAAATGTAAGAACATGCATGCCTGGCAATGTAAACCACAAATAATATATAACTTGTGTACACAAGATGAATTATAAACCGTTTAACGAACCATAAACGATTTTCACTGAAATTGCTAGAAAAAGTTCATAAGTATTAATTTAAACACAAACTTCTAAAGTAGAAAGACTGAAATAGAATATTCTTAAAATGGATTGTTTTTACTGTGTATCACACAAAATTATAAAAAAAATAGTTATGTTATGGCTATAAAATATAACTGGATGAAACAACCACAGTCAAACTGAGGTAAACGCCCAATGTCACCACACAACTAAGGAAATACCTAGCGGGCAAATTCATCCATCAAATAACTTCTGGTAAATACCTCAAGCAATAACAATCACATTTCAATTGAAATGAAGTAGCTTTGGAAGATTTGAGCGTGAAAGCAATATCAGCTTAGCGTCAAATCAAGCATGAAGCCTCACACACAACCTTAATTCATGTTTTGCATACGACAACAGCATTTCCTTATCACGCCGTTCACTCAATCCCTCTCATGCACAATGTGGCGTACGCCGCTAGTTCCCACTCTTTGCACGCGCTGACATTCTCGGCTGTGTTCTGGCTTGCGATGGAGATGTTCAGGCCAAAATGACAGCGATGGAGAGGGGATGTAGCATCTATCCTACACTTTAAAGATAAAAAATGTTCCCGTACGAGCCCCCAGAAATAACACCCACTGAGAAAGCCTGCAAGCCCAGGCTAAGTGACACATGCGTGCGTTTGAAAAGCCTCTTGTGTATTTGCGAGCTGAGGCCGGGCTTATTTACAGCATTTGTTGAAAAGCCCTGAAGAGCTGCAAGCTGAGAGGGTCTCTTACATATGTATTCAGTCTGGGGGCAGTGAGCTATGAGCCAGGCCAGACGCCACTCATATGATCTCCCTCTTGCTCGCTCTCTTCCAGCATTATGGAATTCAAATATTTAAGTGGAAGAGTGGCAACATCTGACTACCTTGTGCATAGTAAATAGATAAGAGGGAGAAACCGGGAGAGAGAACAGCTCGGGCAATCGCAGCCCTCAACTCCTTAACCAGATTTACATCATTTTAATATTTGTTCCGGAAAACCATCACACACAAACATCCCCAGGCAGGCGTTTCACAGGCTGATTTGTTACTATTCATGGATAAACCGGAGAGAAACTGTAATACTAGACATGCTTGTTAAATTCACAAGGCGCCAAAGCTGCCTTCTAGAAAATCCTGCCTCTTGGTTGTCAGCTTAAGATGCCGGGCATCTGCATATGTGAGCTTTTTAAGCTCTGTTAAATGGTTTGTGGTGTCATAGGCTGTCAGAGATACTGGGAGGATGAGGTTCAGGATGCTCCAGTTTCCTCTCCATGTTTTTATTGAGTTTGAGTTCAAGACGACTCTAAAAGATTCCTTTCTCCGAATGACCTGCCTCAAAACATATAATGTTCGGTTCACTGCTCTGTTCGCCACACAAGGTTTGGGCAATGAACTAGACTACCCATAAGCACCTGCTCCACATTCTTAAAACAGTTTTTTGATGGCATAATCCACAGTGAAAATACGTCACTTTTGTCTCTGGTGGAGGCTTCTGCCCTGAGGGCTGTTATAGATTTCAGTGCTATTAAATTCCACAGGCAGGGCTGTTAGGAAACATCAAAACAGTAGGAAATGAGATGTGAAGTGGTCATTGATCTTGACCGACCGACTGCTGGAGTTTTATTTACACACAGAGGTTAACGTAATTGCTAAACACAAGCGGCTGGTCAGAGTTGTGGCCTAATGGTTAGTGGTTAGCCCCTGTGCTAACACATTGAGCAGTGGTGCCCGGTTGGGGTCAAGGGAGTTTGAATCCGGGAAATGTCATTTCTTAATAACCCACTAGCCTCCACCCTTCTCCACTCTTGAATCAATGAATAGGTATCAAATTAAATAAAAAAAATATAAATAGTATACCATACAAGTACATGAGTATTGATAAATGTTAAAGTGGCCCTCCAGGGCCAGATTTGAGGAACCGTGATATAAAGTATACAATAAAAAATATAGGGCTGTCAAACGATTAATCACGATTAATCGCATCCAAAATAAAAGTTTGTGTTTATATAATATATGTGGGTGCACTGTGTAGAATTATATATATATATATATATAAATACTCACACATGCTTGTATATATTTAAGAAATATTTTCATGTATATACTGTATATATATATATATATATATATATATATATGAAGAGTTCAGATGCAAAAGCCTCTAAATGCCATTTGAAATTTTCCTCTAAAATGACCATTTTTATCAAACTTGTATATTTAAGTTCAGTAATTTCACTTAAATGACAATTAATAGGTAATCTTCATTGCCATTCAAGTGAAATTACTGAACTTAAATATACAAGCTTGATAAAAATGATCATTTTAGAAGAAAATTTCAAATGGCACTTAGAGGCTTTTGCATCTGAACTCTTCATATATATATATATTATATATATAAATAATATTTTTTATTTTCTTAAATATACAAGCATGTGTGTATTTATATATATCCAAAATAATTATACACAGTGCACCCACTTTTATTTAGTTTGACAGCCCTAAAAAATATATATGACAAAAATGCATAAAAAGTCTAAATGCACAATCAAGTATAAAATAGGCATATAAAATAAGTTTATTTCAATATGGCTGCACTACATAAGCACTATAAACTATACACATAAAACAATTCTCATTTGTAGCCTAAATGGGCAGACATTGCTTATTGAATTTATAACGGCAAGGCTGAAGGTGTGTGTTTCGCGCCCATGACGCTACTAGGGCCGCCCAAGCTCGAGCGATGTTCACGAGTGTTTGTTTCCAGCACATTTCACTCTGTTCCTTTCTCTCTCTATCCCTCCTCCTCATCCTGTCCCTCGCTCGATCTCTCTTTCAAAGCCACGGATTGACATTTCGCCCGGTCTCCAGAGACGCCGATGGGAAATGGAGTTACTACTGCAGGCACACTGTAATTTCCATACAGCCACATGTTATGTGGCCTAAACACAAGTGACCACTCCAGGATCTGAGTCTGTGGCGATAATAGAATAATGCCTGCTGTTGTCTGGGGAGGCACATCAGTCACGGCGAGGCTTATATCTTGCAGTGTCATCGCGAGAGGCAGCACGCCTCCATATGTCAAAGCTCGACGTCTACAATGTTCGCTGATAGTGAAATGGCAACCGTAAAACAACATCAAGAGTGCATAAAACACATTTTTATTTTGTTTCCAGCGATGATGAGAGCTTTATGAAAGGTGGCTCTGGTGAAATGTGTGTGTGTTATTTACACTCTGTAGTGGAGGAGTCTCAGGCCGGTGTGATAAAGCTAATGAGCTTCTTTGTGCTGGAGTGTAAATGAGACAGTCACCTCGCTTTCGCTATCTGCACGGTAGAGACTCCAGGGGTGATTACTGCTTTAAATTATGCTCAAGGGCAAAGTGTTATTTGCATCAGAGGGGCTTTTATTTGGCTGATGAGCGGCGAAAGCCGTCATCACCCTGCCTGGAGATGTTGCACTCGCAGCTCCCGGTGGACGGCGGGGGAGACGGGCTGTTTGTGTGGCGTCTTCGCGTTACTTTGTTACTTTCCCCTCCTGAATGACAGTCAATGGACCCCTAGAGACGCCTCCTCCCACCTCTTCTGAACGCATGCATGTGTGTTAATGTGTTTGTGGGGTGATGATGGAGTCAGACTCATTGAATATCAATTAGCACACTAGTTTTCCTCTGTTGTGATTCCGTTCATGGTGTATTTTCCAGGTGTTTTCGAGCATTCGCGCAACATCTTTGTGTAAATGAGCGCAAAATAAGTCCCTTTTTAGATCATTTGTTTTCCGTGGACACCCCCTCCCTCCTCCCCAAGTGGTTCCCTCAACTGCGACACTACCTCCAATTTCATTTGCTCTTAAACCTGAAGAAGACGGGGAAAATATGGCTGACACTGGCTGTCAGGCGTCTCATCTTAAATTCTCCTCAAGCTAAAATGTCGGGTTAATTGCTGTCATTTTTACACCGGGCCAGCGACTTACACACCGCTTCCTGTAACAATTGCTGTTAGCAGAGGAAAAATATATAAAATGAACAGTGTCCTGTGCATCTGGAAACGCCACTCATAAATGCATGGAAGTGTGGCTAATAAAAAGCACAGAAAACAACAGATACGTATATAGAAATTACTGCAGAATTTATAATTGAATTCTAATGGATGAAGGTGAAATAAATTAAAATGACACTTTTTTTTATACTTATCCTCTCCAGACAGGAAGTTCATTTTTTAGAGTATGGCTAACCACACTATAAATCCATACAATCGCAGATTATTAAACCAGACGGTCCATTATATCATATCACATTATCTACAGATCAATGCAAACCTTCTTGTATACATGCACTAACAACATTAAAAGCTCATTTAACATCAGCCTACAATCAATGAAGTCCATGTCTTTGGCAACCGTTCTCGTCACAAACACTAATTCTATTAAAAAGTTTGTTCTTATTACAAAAATGAGCCAAAACACACCATAAAAGTTCATGCTTAATTGTGCAAATCCTGGATTTAGTGCCTTAATCAAAGATGAAAATTTGAAAGGAAAATAAATAATAATATTAATAATTCAAAGGTGTTTTTTTTTCCTTAGTAAGAAAGTTTGGCAATGCACAAAAACATTACTAATACTTATTTTTAATTGGACTCTGTCATCTTTCCCTAACACACACATATTATTAGGCAGATGTGTAGGAATTCTCTGACTGTGGCGTGTGTGTGAGAGGGAACTGTGCAGGAAGTGTGTGAAGTTAACAGCACCTGGCCTCCCTTTAAAAAGCCTCCCGAGGCCTGTTAGCTGGCCCACTCATTTCAATGTGTCTGTCTGTGCTCTCTCGCTCGCTCTCTGTAAGTGAAACATTGTCACTCTCTCCACTGTCTCTATGGTACTTATCTCTCCTCTCTTCACTCTTTCTGCTTACACTGCCCTTTTCTTCCACTCTTAGTGCGAATTATCTACAGACAGATAACACAAAATTTATTCAAGTAATATCCAGCTGTACAAGAATAATATTACTAACTGTTATTACAAATTATTCACAATAACTTTCGTACAAATGAAATTTTACTATTCAATCTTTTTTTTAAACACGTTATTTGTTATTGTTAAACTATTAGTAGTAACAAACAAATTTAATTTTACAATTTAATCAATATAACAGTATCTGTTATTGTTTAACTATTTATGACTATTAGCTATTGTTAAACTTATAAGTAATACTATTATAATAATAAACAACTTTAATTCTTTTGTTAGATGCTTTCAAATTGTGATGCTTAATCTAATCTAATGTCATGATATAAAAGCTATTTAATTATACATACATATATATTATATACATTTATATTTATAATAATAATAATACTTTTTTACAATTTCTAATTCTGTTTGTTTACTTGATAATAAAATAAAACTTAACAATATTAAATACTGTTAGAAAGTAATAATAATAATAACCAAGAGGATGATGATTGATAAACTACTATTATTAATAATAATAATAATAATAATACTTCTGATTAGATGCTTATGAATTGTACAGGCTTTGTACAGTAGCCAGCACAAGACTCATTAAAATCTACAAATTAATTTGTTAAATAATTTATATGTATACATTTTTGTAATAATAATTTAAATTTATACACATTAAAAAGTCAATACACAATTTATATTTGTATACTGTATATTGTACTGTTATATAAATGTATATTAATATGACTATTTTTTACGTTTATGTTTACAGTATTATGAAATATATAAATATATGAAAAAAATATGTTATATAAAACATGTATTTTACATTCATTTTAAATTACAATAAGTAATTCAAAATTATTAGATTTTTTAAATATTTCAGTCTGTTTATAATATATTTATTATAACAAATAAATGCATATGTATTTATTTTTAATATGCACATTTAAAATTAATATAAACTTGACACTTTTTATAATATTTCAATAGGCTTATAATAATAAAAAAAAATCATCATCAACTACTAACAATTCACAAATATGAACTATAATCAATAATGTCTTTGATACAAGTTACCAAAAACACGTTTGAAGAGCACACTGTTAACCACAAAACACTGCTCATCTCGATCTCACACACAGTGAAGAGCGCAGGTTAAAACAGAAGTCAGTAATGAGAAAGCGGGGGGATTGACCCCAATCAGACACGTGTGTGAGACACACACAGAGAGAGAGAGACGGCCAGTGTGATGATGAATGGGAGATGGGGGTGCTGTTGTAATCACCAGCTGGAGAGGGTGGCCAGGAGGGGGGTGTTCCAGGGGCCCACAAAGAGCCGCGGGACACACTTCACTCTGCTACACTGATCCTGTCTTACCCACAGGCTCATGGGCTGCTTTCAGCTGCTGGCAACAGGACTGAGCCACACACACACACACACACACACACACACACACACACACACAAACAAACAAACAAGCAAACAAACACACACACACACACACACAAACAACAAACAAACACACACACAGTCATTTAACAGCTATAAACTTCAAGATGAAACAAATACAAGCTTAATAAGGACAATTAAATCAGGCACACACACACACTCACATAGGCACACAAACAAACAAACACTCACACTGTCATTTAATAGCTATAAACTTCAATATGAAACAAATACAAGTTTATTAAGGACAATTAAATCAGACACACACACACACACACTTGTCATTTAATAGCTATAAACTTCAAGATGAAACAAATACAAGCTTAATAAGGACAATTAAATCAGGCGCACACACACTCACATAGGCACACAAACAAACAAACAAACAAACAAACACACACTTGTCATTTAATACTTACAAACTTCAAGATGAAACAAATACAAGCTTATTTAGAATATTAAATCAGGCACACACACACACACACACACACACACACACACACACACACACACACACACACACACACACACACACACAGTCATTTAAAAGCTATAAACTTCAAAATGAAACAAACACAAGCTTATTTAGAACAATTACATCTAAATAAAAAATATGTATTACAAACTAAAAATTCTAAATATAACTAAGAAATATAAGCAAACTTTTTATTTGTGTTCTTTTAAGCATTTTATGCATATAACAACTCACATGACGACCAAAGTGTTGAAAAAGTAATTGAAATCCTTGAAAATGACACAAATAATGACTGAGGAATCACAAATTCTGTTTTCACAGACACAGTGACACACTCGAGAGTGAATAAGTGAACACACACACACACACACACTCCACACCGCCCGCAGACTCTCCCTGAGCTCAGCCTGACCTCACGCTGCTCTTTTGGTGAGCTGTCAGACCCATCATTCACCGCAGCGAGACGCACGCATATACATCAACACACAACACTTCTGCTTTGACAAGTCAAAATAATCAAGCACGCATTGATAATCCATATATATATGCAGACAGAAACACAACACGCATCGGTCAGTTGAGCTTTCCAGAGATGCCCGGCAGCCCATACAGTGTGCTGATGTCAAAGGAGGAGGCCCTCTAGTGGCCACAAAACAGTACTCGGCACACTTCTCCAACAGATTCACCAACAACACACCTCAAAAACTGTCCACAAATGACATCCGAAAACTAACCACCACCATAACTAAGAAATAAAAGTCCAGTTCCTGTCTAAATGCACACAACTGAAGGGTGTCAGTCAAATAGCAGCCTGCTGAGTCTAGTGTGAAGCCAGCGAGAGAGAGAGAGGGGGAGAGAGAGGGAGAGAGAGAGAGAGAGAGCGAGCGTGGCGGATGACAACGGACGGGGGGAGAGACGTAACTTACCTGCTGTTGTTGCAGATGCAGCAGCTCGACTGCGCTTACTTCACCGCTCGTCTCCCCACTTGATCTTCCATCTCTACTGCCAGCATCTAATTGGCTGCTTAGGCTGCTCATTCCATTTTGACTCATTGAACTGTTGCTTATTGTCTCATTGGCCGACTCCTGCATCATGACTTAATACCTAGAAGTGATTAAGAGGCACCGGTTAAGGCTCTTGTTACAATCCCCTTTAAAAAAAGGGGGGGTAAAAAAAAAAGAAAAATGGGGGCGAAAAAAAAAAAAGCTTTCCATTATCAACCCCTGCTCCCTTTGCAAATTAAAGCATTTAAAGGGGGGAGGGGGTGGAATTAGGCATTCACTGTGTAAATGAAGCAATACAAAGAGATGCACGATTGCACGTTTCTTCCTGCCTTTTATTTTATATTTGCCTTAATGAATGCTTTTTTGAATTGTGTTTATTTATTTTTTTTTTTGCATTTCGACCATCCAACACAGATAAACATCAAAAATGGTGTTTAAAAATAAATTATAGGCATACCATGTTTTTTTTTTTCCCCCTCTTAAAATATCCCCGTTGCGTCTCGACTGAACGGAGTTGCTTAATGACGCACAGCTAATCATGCAAAATTAAAATTTGGTACAGGAGGTGTGGGGAGAAGAGGGGGGAATTACAAATCACATGCTTCTGTACTGTGATGAACGATATAATGGTCTTTTCTTTTAGCTGGAGCAAAATAAAAATCGCCTGCTAGTCAAATGAGGAAGAAAAAAAAAAATCTTATGTCACATATAGGGTAGTTCTGTTCTTTCCCTCCCTTTTATTTTAATCACATGCTCAAATATTCATCACTTCCGTATATTTAGTGGCGTCCGCCGAGCGCAATTAAAATTCAAACAGAGCAAAAATCGTCATTTTTTTACCCATGAAAATAAATGAAAAGATATTAAATTAATTTTCACTGGCATCTATTGGAAATCAAAACAGAGTGGTGGATGCGAAAAAAAAAATCACGAATATCACTAATGATTGTGCTAAAACAGCATAAATTATGCATATTACCTCTTCTCTGGTAATAAATGTTTTATCATTTTCCCTGCATAAATGTTGTGTACGTTCACAGGGACCCTGGCAAGATCTGTAATAAAAGAACCGCCCGACCCAACAAACTCAATTCAAGGTGTGTTCTGCATAGCTAATACACCCACAAGAGCCTTAATACACACACACACACACAGAGAGACACCCGATCTCCTCCGTCATTCACAGATTCATCGAACCCCCCTCCTCTCACATCTTACACATTTTGTTTCTCTCAGAAAATGATGACAGGCCGTCTCATATTTCAGCGCATTCAAACATAAACAATATTAATTACGCTAATGCACAATAAAATATCCCTAATCTCGTGTAATGTTTTTTTTTTCCTGCAACACTTTCATTTATTTCCCTGACAGCTCCGCCATCCTTCTTTCCACAGATTAAACACATCAATTTTGTCACCTGCTACGTACGGACAATTAGCGGCGATCTTTGAACGAGAGCGTTACAGTAACTCGACAGCCGAGCCACGGGGAAAAAAAAAAAGAAAGGAGAACGCCGCTAATCAAACGCACGACACAACAAAGACGCAGTCTTCTAATCCACGGCTGCTTTTCAGATCAGCAAATTACATTTCGACGGCTCGGCTCGCGTTTTATGACGAACAACGGAAGCAAAAAGATTGTGCATTTATTTAGAAAGTACACCACTGGTCAAAGAAGTGCAGGAGATTAACAGACAAGGAGAAAGAAGCAGAGACACACACACACACACACAGTGTGAGTGCTGACGAATCTCTCCTGAAGAAACACAAAGCTGCCGTAGAGATTAGGCGACTAATAAGTATTCAAATTAGGCATAAATTTTACATGGCCAATGTTTAAAATATTCAGAGAAGGGCCTCTTGATTGCCTTTACGCGAATTTTATGAACAACGGAATGGAGTGTTTTTTCTCCACAATGAAGGAGACTAAAAAAAGTAAGGCATGAGTTTAGGACACTACAAAGTAATGCTAATTAAAATTACATTTCGGATCACCGTAATCCCGGTTTGCACTCTAGAAATTCAAATATGAATTCCCATGAAAAGACAAACTGATTATTCCCACGTATGTTTTGAATTAACTAAAGAACAGATTACATTTCGATGTACTATTTGAAGATTTTTTTTTTCTTTTTCACTTCAAATTTGGTTTTGGATTCAATGACGCGGAATACTGATCCTGTCATTATAGAAACACACATTATTAACACTGTATCCTCTAAATCCACATGATCCACAACTGGCGTGTCGGTGTCTAACCGAACGTAATGCTCATGCAGATGTATGCAAAGTGTATTCAGAGAGATCAGGTGCTGCTTTAACCTTAATGACAGCGGTGAGATAAATTAATTAGCCATCTGAAGGCAGCATCCAAATCTGCCAATTACAATGTCAATTAGAAACACATCCATGGAGCGGACGCGAGGAGGGTGGGTGCTTTGCGCGTCTGAATGACACCGAGTGAAGTCTAGTACGGGACTGCACCCAAAGTCAGTCTTCATTCTGTTGCGTGACCCTCGTTTCTCCGTCTCTGACCCTTGAGACGAACGCCTGTCACTACAACACACTTGGTTTTCCATAAAAACCCACTGGGGTCGAGGGTTTGTGCTATTGGAACAATATTTACAGCCCTCGCCGTGGAAAAGCTCCGGTCCATTTGACACCGGAAAAATTGGACGAGCCCTAAAACACATTTCAGTGAGTCTCCGTGATAAACACACAGCTTGTGAGCCGTTATTACCCGTATCATCTTGATAACAGTCATAATCTAAAGGAAAATCTGTATTCGGGAAGGTGTATAAAAACCAAAATCGCTCCATTTCTGGAATAAAAGATGTTATTTGGGTCTTTTTTGTGTGTGTGCTTTAAACGCTGTAACAGTACCAGGCGTGCGATTCCTTTCTGGCTGTGCAAATGTTTGCTCTCGAATCGTAGGCTGTGCAAATCTGTCCTTTCCATCAGGTGAAAAATCCCAGACAGGATCCTGACAACACATTCAAGGGCTACGCCTGTGATTTCGGGTGGGTGGGTGAGCAAAGAAAGGTGTGGGTAGAGAAAGCCACAAATATAGCCCAGATGTTTCTCACACACATACACACACTCCTCGTCATGAAGGAGTAAAGTTACTCATGCTTGTTTGAGCTGATCTGATTTTACAACCGCAAATGTTGCCTCATTATCAAACGCAGCACCCTTCTTATCGGGGCTCGGATATCAATTCCAAGTTGGCGCTCGGAAACCGCGGGACGTTTTATACAAGTCGCTGAAAAGGGGCACCAGAGGCTGCAACTGTGACATTAACACACACACACACATAGAGAAATCATCCACTTCATTTTCCCCCTCCCCTGATAGGACGAGCAGAACAGACCTGAAAAAGAGCTTGATGATTATTTCAGGGAGGCATAGGAAAGGCAGACTCTGTGATCCAAGAAGACTAGTCATTATCAGTGCATTGCTCAGGTGCCCAGAATCCTAACATTGCAAGGAAAAAAAAAATACAAAAAAAATTACATTTCACAGTCTGCTAGCTTCACTCGCTCTGATTCAGTTAAGATATGGATACCATTTAAAATAATCACAAATTCTGTGCTCCACTGAAATTAATTCATCATTGCCATAAGTTACAACGCATACAAAATAAACCAGCGCGGCGCTCCACTATTCTCCAATATTTAACAGTCGGGGATGCTTAATAAATCAAAATGGCAGATTTCAACAAAGTTGGAATTTCAGCACGTGACATGGAGGATATGATCATTAAACACCTAAAAAAAATGCAGTCTTAAAGTGAAACAACTCATTCCCAGCAGTCCTTTTTGGCTCTTAGGGGTCACCGTACACCGTTAATGACTCTCCTCTAAAGCTGAATGTAATATTACAGAGCCCCTCTTCTCAGTCCGAGAGATTTCACAATGGTCGAGATTACAGCGTGAGGGAAATCATATTTATACCACGAGTTCAAAAAAATGAAAAGGGAGGACGAATACATCGCTTTTCAGGATTAATAGGACGCAAAGTAACCGAATCAAGTGTTGTTATAGGTGGTGAAATGAGAACACATTCAAGAAATAAAAGAGAAATAGACCAGCTGTGATTCGACTCAATGTTCAGAACTTAATTCTGGGCTTTTTACATTAAAAGAAGGAGACTGAGGGGACAAAAGAAAACTGCAATAAAACAAAAAAAAACATACAAAATTCATAAATGCTAAACACAACAAAGCCGGAGATTCGGTTTAGATTTTTCAGCGCTTCCGAAAAAAAAAAAAAAAAGGGAAAGTGAGTGTTTCAAGTCTTTCCATTTGATTCAAATTTTACCCAGCAAGCACCTCCCTCTCCGAATGTGGGTGACAAGACAGTGACGCTGGTATCTCATCAAGCAGTCCCTGCGCTTGCATTTTGGGTAATTTCTTTAATTAACTCAACCCACCTAATCACCAGTAATTGACCTATAAAAGTAGGAGGCCCCATTGTCTGCTCCAATCGGAGACAGTCTCTCCCTCGCTATTTATCCGTCTTCTTTCACTATTTACCTGCCTCAAAACGCATATTTCATTTCGTTGGGTGCCGCAATTATCCTTCGTGACACCGGCTGCGTGTGGGGCGAGATTAAAAGGCTTGGGGTGGAGGGGGCAAGCGTGCTCGCCCCTGCCCGGGACACGCGGCCGCGTTAACGACCGGGACAGACACCGACTCAGAGAGACATAGCTCATGGTGACGTTTCCACTTATTTGAGGCTGATTAGGGTCATTATGTCCCACTGCTCTGATTTATGTTGTCATTCTTTCGGCCTGGTCCTGCATCGATAGATCTTAATGAATTGGTAAATAAGGGTGAAGATTACACTTGACAACACCGCAACATTTCTCATTCATACCCGACAAGATTTATGTAACCAATTAGGGCGGTAACAGGCGAGATTGGTCGAGAGAAAAATAATCTTTCCCGAGGAAAATTACCCAGAGTCTAAAACCTCGACAAAATAGATAATGGGCAGTCTTTAAGGGAGACTTAGTCACAGAGCGAGAGCCTGGGCTGAAGGGTTCTCAGAAGTGCGTTTAAAGAGGGAAGCGGCTCTTGTAGGACTTTCAAATTGATTTTTTTTTTCTTAAAAATTCAACCGGAGCACGCACACACACACACACACACACACACACTAACTAATCAGCCGCCATCTGCATGTCCAAACCAGAGGCCATGAAATCAATGGATTAAAAATTAACCTCTCACCAACAAAGAAGCACTTTGATGTGCAAATGTGAACTCAAGGAGGTAGATTGCAAACTAGTACAATGCACATAAGAAAGAGAGAGAGAGAGAAAAAAAATAATACAAATCAATCGTTTCTCCACGACTTCACTGTGTGATGATGATGCCTCGACTGAAGAAGTCATTTGCATTTTTTAATAGTCTGGTATTTCAATTATTTAATTTACATCTGTGCGGTGTGAGTAACCAGTCGACTCATTTCGCATTAAAATATCAGATAAAAAAAGGCCGATCATCAATGAGCGCAGACAGGCCGAGGAGGACCCGGAGGGACGTGGGAGAACAGAGGGAGGAAAACGAGAGTGATGCTGGCGTCGTCTCCCTTCAAGCACATGCAAATAAGGCTGTGATGCTTAACTGCATCATTTATGGGGATAATAGCGGCATCATCATTACGGGACTCAAATTAAATTACATCACAATTAGCATAACAAAGTGATTGGTTAAACTTTCAAAACAAATAACCGCCTCGGCTAATGAGCGATGTTAATTGGCATGGGCTCGTTCTGAAAAAATAAATAATGTAGGAATTAAAAAAAAAAAATTGAAATTCATTTTGTTTGTTGTTTTCTTTTTATTTATTTTTTGAGAGGGCATGAAAAAAAATCAATTTGCATAAAAATAAATTAAAAAAACACCAAATATGCAAGCTATTACAATCAGACTCTCAATGTAAATTCTCCATATGTACTAATCACCCAGCTCATTATGCATCAGAGTATTAAATAATAAAGAAGACAACGTCCACATTCCAGCACAAAGCCATATAAAAACTTAATAATATGCTCACAATAGCCCAATAGTGAGTGTCGCTCACCCTTATGAATATTTAAGTAAACAAATTGTCTGCCCGCCTTTGCTAGGGATAATTAGTACTCGAGGGCTAATCATTTGACTGACCCCACCTCCAAAATGGGACAGGCTCGTTGAAGTTTTAGGAGACTGAAAACTTAACTCTTTCAAATTAATAAAAAAGGGGAAAAAAGCAATGCACACTTTAAACTAATTACTATCTCACATTTAGAAGCCTGCTAAAAATTCCACAAAAATATTTAATTGCAAATACACAGATAATAAAAAGCACTCAAATGATTTAATTTCCCATAAACTCCACAAACACTTCACTTCAAATAAAATCACCTACTAGGCAAAGTCAAATCACATGAGAAACTCACACACACACACACCTCTTACGGCACGCGCACACACACACCCGCACACAACCACATTCATTATCGTCATTGCCATTATCACCAGCAATTAACCCACAGATGAAAGCAGCCCACAAACCAAGCCGGAGAACGCCTTGAGGAATGAAAAGTCCCGATGGATGGGTGAAAGTAGGAAAGCATGGATGGATGGATGGATGGATGGATGGATGGAGGAAAAGGTGGTTTTATTACCTGCAGGTGAGCAGTGTGGTACGGCAAGCTGGACAGGGTGTTTCGCGGAGAGTCGTGCATCACGGGGAAGAGCGTGCGATTATCAGTGTCATCACTCCAACTGTGTTTATACAGACTCGCATCATAAACAAGCGCCTCTTTGGCCCCGTCCCTCACGCGTCGCTCATGCATACTTAAATCGGCAGTGCACCCATTAAAAAAAACGACCCCTATCTCCTGACAATTATTCCTTCATCTCCACTTGTCACCAAGCAATTACGACAGCGCGCAGACAGGGCCCAATAGGAGACGCGGGGCTTTGGGAAGCCGAGCGACCGGCCGGGAACGAATGAAAAAAGTGCCTAAAATGGAAATGTGTCGCCCTGACCCGGAGCTTTTCTGCCTTTTGTGACGCACTGGAAATACTGGCATCATTAGCATCACATCTCTCAAAATTCTCCAAAAATGCCACTGTGCTTCCTCTTAAAATGCTCTTCAAAAATGTGTTACTCTCCCTCTTTCTTTTTCTTTCTTTCTTTCTTTAAAAAAAAGGAAGTCTTTGGTCTTGCTGACTGAGTTGCTGAGTGAAAGAAGCGAGTGTGTGTGAGTGTGTGTGTGTGTGTGTGTATGTGTGTGACCATGCGCACCAGCGTCTGAGCGCTCCCTCACAGCCTGCGCGCGGAGCCGGGGACTCGGATCGCTCTCCGCCAGACGCCTCTCGCTGCTCTCATTTGAGCGCGCGGCTCACCACACACGCACACACACTTTCTTTCTCTCCTTGTCTTTTTCTCCCGAGCTCGGACTCCAACCGAGAGGGGATTTAACACACGCGGCCAGCTGTGGAGGACCCTAAAAACGCAAGGTACGTGTTCCTGCCTTTTCTAAAAATTCATGAGATTAGCAAGCATGTGACCTTCTCAAAGACGGGGGGCGACGCGAGTCTGCAAACAAACTAAGCTCAGTGTTTTCTACGATAAAAACCACAACACTCTCAGCCAGGAAAAAACAAACAAATTACTAACCTACCTTTTGAGAAACGACATACAATCCCACTCCGCATTTGAAGATATTCTTAGACGCCTTAAAGCATTAACTTGCATCAAATATGAGGAATAGGATGCCACTGGTAGGCAACAGCATCAGAGCAAGAAAAAAAATAGGAGGGGGGGAGTGGGGAGTGGGGGTACGAAGAACGAAAGAAAGAAAAAACTAGCTGACGTTCACTGTCAAAGCCATCATTAGAGAACTATTTACAGCGGTATTTATGTGAGCAGCGCAAAGCGCCTCTTGCTCGATCACGTCCGAGAAACCCGTGGCATTTTTACGCCTGTAATTAAAACAAATCAAGCAGACCTCTGATTGTTTTGGCACCCGAGGACTAAACGTACACAAAAATCAGCCGTTTGATTGTCAGGGTGTGTGTGCACTTTTCGCCGTGCTTCCTTCTTTTTCCTTTCGAGATGGATGATAGGGCTACTTTAGCAAGTTGACTGATAGTGTGGTGGAAATAATAAATAAATATGCCTGCTGCTTTCCTTTTTAGGTCAAACTAACCCCAAAAAAGTCCTTACGAGGGAAATATTTGAGCGAGGAGGGAGGAAAAAAAGGAAACCACTTTAGAAGGTTTGCAAATTTGCCTTTACAGATGTCAATCGGGATTATTTGCGCTACGTACTGACTGTTGTCGAACCCACAAAATCTTTCGCTTTCGTATCTGTGGTATTGTCAACGACTGAACTAATGGTGTTTGTCAACCCCTTCTCTCGTTCCCTCACCCCGCGTGCCACAGATGTTTCTCCTAGCAGTTCCCGCAGACAGGAATCCGCTCGCAGAGACGAGAGCCGCGCTCTCCCCCAGGAGAGGAGCACAAAGGCCAGTCTGCACGCGGCAGATGCAAAATCAAGTCCATCTGCTGCAGGCTTCCCATCGCCTCATGGAGATTGAAAAGTGAGGGTCGTTGGGAAGCGCTCGCGTTGACGGCGCTGGAACCAGCTGTTGGTAAACGGGGCAGATTTTAAATACAAAAGACTGACGTTGATGCTTTTTGCACTGAAAATCGACTAAACGGTGCCATATTTCAAGCTGCTGGTAAAATCAATTACCTCACATACAAGTGTAGAAGGTCTAAAAAAAAGCACACGTCACGCGTGTCGTTTTAAATGTTGTGAACAATCCAGCCAAGCCAAGCGTGACAAATTTATTTAGTTCAAAAAAACTAAACCCAAGCCTCAAGTAGGACATCATCTACCAGCTCTACTGGAACATATTTTAACTGTATTATATCATTAGAAACTATTGAGCTCGAGCCAAAAGGCCACTCCAGAACGAGGCAAACGCTCAATGAGGAAGTGTAAAAGGTGTCTCTGGCAGGCATGGAGGGCCTCCAGATCTCGGCGTCACCACATGAATCACGTCTTACGCATCATATTATTTCTATTTCGTCTCAATCGCTAAGGGCCACATCGCGCCCTAACCTTCACTTCGCGAGACAAACAGGCCGATTTAGCTTTTAGCGCTTGATAGCAGTTCTCAGTTCTCGCTCCTATCAGGTTTTATTCTGTCCGTCTCTCACTTAACTCTCTCTCTCTTTACTCCCCTCCTCATTTCACAGGGATTTGGACTGCAAGGTCAATGAGGACAAACAATTCCAGCAGCGTCTCTCGAGCGCGTGCAGAAGAAAGTGTCGTTTGAGGGGGGGATGGACTCGGTGGCAGAGTTGGTGTCTCTGAGCGCTGGCATCATTTCCATGGCAACCCCTCGAACTATTAATTTTCAATTAAAGCAGACACAAAACGTCCTGCCCCGAGACTAGGGAAGGTGTCAAGAGCACACTGGGGGGAAACCAGGGCTTTTTTGGGGGAGCAAGTGACACTATTGGGCTTGTTCATAGTGACCAAAATCACACCACTGAGCATCTAAGCACTGCTTTTATTTCACTATCACACCAGTTACAACACCAAAAACCACTGAAACTCATGCATGCTAATATTAGCAATTGATAAGATAATAATTGAACATGCTAGCATTATCATCTCTGTTATGTCCCTTGGTTGTTTAACAGAGGTGTTACCTCCCCCTTGTGTCAGTTTTCAAATCTGACAGGATTGTCAATGGCAATAAAAGCTTATGGTTACATTTTATGCTGAATTTTAAGTAAATATTGTGCATCAACCTAATTTGCAGCCATTCAATTGTATTAGAAAGTTGGGATCACTAGAAATATGATTTTTTTTTTTTGGTACAAATTATACAACTCGAGTTAACATGCATGAACTCCACTACGTTTGTCCACGTATGGAGATGATCCAAATTAATCCTGAAATGTCACCGTCTGTACAATCACATGATCATGGTCACAAATTTGAATATTTAATGAGTGACCTCTATATATATATATATATATATATATATATATATATATATAGCGATTAATCGCATGCAAAATAAAAGTTTGTGTTTACATAATATATGTGGGTGCATGGTGTATAATTATTTAGTATATACAGTATATAAATACAAACAAGTATGTATGTATATGCATGTATACAAAAAAACATGTATGCATGTATATGCATGTATATGCATGTATATTTAAGAAAAAATATTATTTACATATAATATAAAATATATAAATCTATACACAATATATACATGAAAATACTTCTTAAATATATACAAGCATGTGTGTGTGTGTATTTGTATATATATATATATATATAAAATAATTATACACAGTGCACCCACATATATTATGTAAACACAAACTTTTATTTTGGATGCGATTAATTGCGATTAATCGTTTGACAGCCCTAATATACATATTTATCTTTTTTTTCTTTCAAAAATGCAAAACTTAGATTAGATTTTTAATTCCATGCATTATCAGTGTGAACTTATAAACCTCGCAGTATATGGGTATTATATCAGCCACCCTGCTCTAGATATCATCATCAGCCCATGAAAGACTCCTACCGGTTGACCACCACTAAAGACTGAGCTAACGGCAGATTACGCTGAGCTAGTGTGCACTCACTGAGAGTCTGATGTGTGTTTCAGGCCTCACAGAAAGGCCGGGAGCATTAAAGCTGTTCTCTGGCTGGAGAGTTATCCACTTGAGCTCATCTCCGCCTCCGATCCATTCGGCTGATGACTGAGCCTTTGCAACACACTTGACTCTTGTAAACAGCCCTAATAAACTCTCAGCTGTGAGTCTGCATGTATACAGAAAACATACATGCACGGGATTTAAACAAAAGGAACACTGTAAATTCAAGTCCCTAATGAGTCAATAACCACCTGCTTGGTCAACTAACAGAAGTTTTAGTTCCCCCTTGTGTCAAAATCTACAAACAGCATGACCAATGTATAAAGCATCACCTATATGAGTAACATATCGCCCATTGACCATCCTGGCATGTTCAAAACAGAAATAGATCATCCACTAATATTTATAGGTTACACTTTATTTTAAGGTGATACTCATATAATTACTTGTAATTGTATTAACATGTAACTACGTCCATGTTCAAATATTCATTTTTCAAATGCATGGTCAAAAAAATGCTTATTTGAGTTTTTAGCTCAAGAATGTTGCATCTGTGGCGATTCTTACCATTTCTCAAGGCAAGAAAATCACAGCTCGATTACCATGACTTGATCCATCCATACCCCAATTCTCTTTTTAAGTTACAAAACGTAAAGAAAAAGAGAGATTAATGGTAAACTCATAAGACCGGCCTCTCTTCATCTTAATGATGCTCTTCATCGCCGATCGATATGACCTGAAATGGACCATTAGAGCACAATGATTATATAACAGGCAGCTAAACATTATAATATACTGTACTTAAGTGCCGCCGTATCCATGGCAACCTCCTTTCGCCTTGCATGGCGGAACCTTAATGAAGTCCTATTAAGTAGCCTATAATGATAGTGTCCAAATGTATTTGCATATATACTTCAGTAGGCAAGGGAGGGGGGGGGGATGCAGCAAAGCTCAACAATCACAAGAGCGCAAGATAAGATGTTGCGTTTAATCCACAGCATTACTCTGAAAATAACAACCCCGAGTCTCAAAGAGCTCAGAGTCGTAACGCACATCAAAATAAGCCGCTATCTGCGCCGGTAAATAGTGGCACCTCCATTAAAAAGCTAATTAAGCTCGGGGGCCAGGAGCGAGGCGGGGGCCGGCTTCAGTTCGCAGGATTCCTCACATGTGACTTTCATTTGCGACCCTGGCCGGACGCCCGACAGGACATCCCAGAGAGAGTGTTTGCTTGACTCAATATCAACAGGCGCGGCGAGCGGCCCTGCCTTCAGTTCCTATTGAAAACAAACCAGTCCGCACTCATCAACGCACAGAACCGGCAGCCGATGTTCTCGCTTTCTCCGTTTAATGATACCTGCTCCACTCTAGCATCTGTAGGGAGGATTGAAGTACACGTTTCAGTGGAGAAATAAAAGAGATCGAAATGACAGAAGTCAGACAGTTCAAGCTGACCGGCCACTTCAAACAGAAAGCCCCGCAGAACGAGACAGACACTCCAGGTTAAATTGGCTCTTCTGTGTCTACCCTTAAAATGTGGGCTCCTTCAAAAGCGCATTTGAATTAGATGAGTTGATGAAATCAAAGACTTGACTGTGTGGGTAAATTTATACAAGCAAGTGCAGCTCACAGCAGTTTACCTGTTATGCGGCAGGTTGGCGGCAGATGAAAGCAAACTGAATGGCAGCCGACTTCCTCTCTCGCTCGAGAGATATTATCATACTGTAAAGGCTGTAATTTGTATTAGCGTGGCATTGTTGGAGATACGGAGGTAATGGGTATTTGATGCGCTCCGAGCTGCCAAACTTGTAATAAGATGAAAGGCAACACGACGAGCACTCGACGATGACCACGTTTGTCAACATGACAAAAAAAAAAAAAGAAATCTAAAAACAATCATACATTTCGTTTTTTAGACTCTTAAACAACTCAAAGGATTAAAGACGGAAGAAAAAACCAGTAACGCAAAATAAAGAAAACTAGGTCTTTTGTACATTTCGTGTTTTTCAGAATTTTAGACGTCTAAACAACTCGAAAGGGGGTTAAAAACATATATTATGGTGACGGAAAAATAAAGAAAACAATAAATTTAACATGTTTGTCAACAAGACAAAGATAAACAAACAATCCCTCTAAAACCGGTTATGCCTTTGTTTTAGTTTTTTTACGACTCAAACGACTCGAAAGATAAGAGACGTCTTTGTAACAAAAAAATAAAGAAACAATATGTTTTATAAATGGTTTTACACAAATACATTTAACACAACGAGCGTATCTATTATTATCTATTTTTATAACACTAAATAACTTTGCTCTATCTGCGTAATTCTTTAAGGCCTGTTCACACCGGGACGAATTTCGTGCGCGTTATTTGCCGACGTTTAACGCCTCGTGACTAAACAAAGGGCACCAATGTGAGTGTGCACACCGACGTGTAAAATACCATGCATAAAAGCGTCATTTTTTTAAAAAAACGCCTCAGGTTGTTTTTTTTAGTTTGACGCGCTGCGACGAAAACTATCCGACCAATGAGATTGGTGCTTTTGCTCACGTGTTTGGAGCTTCTGAAGTTATAGTAAAACACAACTTGGGGGCGCTCAAACACAAAACGGTCTTGCCGAGCAACGGAGAAGAAGATCTACGCCAAGTAGCGTTGCTGTCTACATTGCCGGGAACAAATAAGACGAGAAAGATGCGAGGCAAGATGAATGTAGAGCTGCTGGTCTTGTTGGTGTTAGAACATAAAGAACTATATGACAAACGTGACAGCGACTACAAACATCTTGATAAGAGAAAACTGATATGGAGTGGTATTGCAGAGCAAATTGGCGCCATCTAATGTCAGGGAATGAATTTGCATGTTCACTCGGCTCATCGACAGCGAAAATCGCTTGGGTGTGAACACAAAAAAAGCGTTGAAAAACGCTGACGAATAACGTGCGCTGATATTAGTCCCGGTGTGTACGGGCCTTTATTCTTCAAATTAAAATACATAAAGTTAGCTAATAAGTTACTACTAAAATACAAAGTATCATGGAGAAAATCCCGGAATGTTTTCATCAATCCTTAATTTCTTTTCGAATGAAGAAAGAAAGACATGGACATCTTGGATGACATGGGGGTGAGTAAATTATCAGCAAAAGTTTTTTAAAAGTGAACTACTCCTTTAATAGAGATGCTTATAAATGGTCTTAGTCTGTTAAATTTGCTATTTGAGGGCAGGGTAGGTAATTTGTTCCACATTTTTTTTTTTTCATATCCTGTGAGGGTAATCGCTAAGTTTAGTGGTCTAAATGTATTTATACTGTATTTCGTCTGTGGAAGGTGTAAAATGTTCGCCCAAACATTGAATTCGGTCCGAATGTGTGGCTTTGGAGGCGCTCTGAAGGGATGGTTTGGGATTTTATGATTTCAAAGCTAGCCTCTAGGAAAACAGGACCTTTAAAGTGTACAATTTCAAAAATCAGATCACAGATACTCCAAACATTTACATTTTTTTCTTTAACATTTCTTTTATGAAATCACAAAGATGGGGAAAAAAGAAAAACCATGATAAAAAGCAGCACAAAACTTAGACATATCTTAGCTATTCTCACATTACACCAGAACCCAAACATAGCATGAGCTACATCCAATCCAGAGGTTTGATTCTATTCAATCAGACGGCAAATTACTTAAAAAAGCGAAAGAGAATTAATTCAGGAAAATGGAATCTCACCAAAGAATAATAAACTCATTATAAGGACATTTTAAACTTAACCGTTCTCCATGCCACAGCTAATTTAAACCTAATTTTTACTAGCCACTAATTCAGTGGGGGCGGGGATAGGAATTACATCTGGAGGTAATTCGCTGAATGGAGGCTAGCCAAATAAAAAAAATATGAGAGAAAAAGAGGGGCAGGTTTGGCTGAGGGTTTTTTTGTTTTTTTTTTTGTCTCTGAAATTGCTGAATGTCTTCATAGTGCTGTCATCAGACAGGTCAGAGAGGTGTTACTGCGGGAGAATCAGACAGAGACACTGAAGTCCTGATAAAGGCACCCGGTCCCAGATGATCTGACTCCAGAGAGAGGTGGCAGCTCTGTTTGGACTAGACGGTCTCACCCCACCACTGATATTTAAAACATCTCATGCTGGATCACACGCCTGAACATCTGTGTCAACACATGACAAAATCTGAAGCAGCGAAAAGTTGTTTGGGTGCATCAGACAGCCTGAGAACGCAACTCCCAACCACAAATCTAAGACAAATGGGTGTTTCTTCAACTACAAGCGCTTTTATGGCCAAAAGTTTGATGGCTACATTAAAACTGTCATAAGCAAGATTGCTTATGAATGTTATAGACCCAAACTTTAAATGTTTATATTATTTATATTATAGTGAAATTACGACTGCATCACTAGCATCCTTTCCATCACAATTAATAATTAAAAAAAACAGTTTACTAATGTACTTAGAGTCATTTTCAATCAATCAATCAATCTGTTAAATTGTACAAAAAGTGTGAAAATGTTATTTACACTGTAACCCTGATATTAACCAGTCAAAAATAACCAAATGAAAAGAGTTTATTTCACTCAAATATTACTGAAAGTCATATAATTTATTTATTAAATTATTAATATAATTTATTTATTATTATGTAATTAATCGAAAAAAGTTAAGTGAACTCAATATATGATTGTGATGCTGAACTTAAACTAAATGAGTGCAACAGAGTTTTAGTTCCCAGAATGCTTTGCATCAGACCGCATACTGAGAATACATGTGTGTTTTTGCACAAGATTAATAGGTTAACCTAAATAATGATTAATTGGTTAGGTCGAGGATGGACAGCAACATTTCAAGATTATTGCTTACACTGTAAAAACTAATATTCTTGATTTGTTATCACAACTTTTTATCTTCTGTCAAATCAACTTAATTAATGAATGTGGTTCAGATAACATAAAATTTTGAGTTTTTATTTAATAAACCAATCCCCTTTGTTGTATTAACTCAATGTTTTATTTCAATGAACTCAATTTAATGCAACTAGCTAACTTACTTAAGTTAAACCAACAAATTTTTTACAGTGTACTATCAAACTACTCGTACTGTTCCTGAGAAAGATATAGTAAAAATATAATAGAATGGGGTTCCATATTTAGAATGTTATGGGACGCTGCATACATGCAAATGTATAGTGATAGTTGCTTTGCAAGATTAAGACATGCAAGTATGATATTGCAAGCTTGCAAAAAATATTTGACTCAATTTGATGTATATGCAGTCAAACTGTATGAGTTGGCTAAGTCAACATTTAATTAGCAATTAAAATGTTAAGTTCTACTAACTTAATAATGGAGTTTTTTCACTTAAATGAGGCAACTGAATACCTAATTGTTTTAGTTCTGCCAACTTACTAGGGTTTAGGGTGTAATTGTGTGCATGCATGATACATAAAATGCTGGAAGACTTAAATTAAGCTAAACAAGATGGATTTCTAAATGAAAACCAAACAAATATTTTCACTACAAAAAGCTAAGTAAAGGTGGAAATGACATTTGTTGGAAAAAAAAAAAACTTCCTATATTGAGAGTGTGTGCAAAGTTAAAGAAACACCCACATACTGAACATTAACAACCTGTGAACAATCAGACAATCTCCATGAATGGTTCAGAAACCCTACAAAGACTCAATGTGAAGGACTGAGACTCAACGGTCTCATTTGTTGGCACGGCAGATACACGTCGGGTGTGCTGGGGGTGGGAGAAAATGAAAAGATGGACTCCAATAATCTATAGTGAAAAGTGACTAAAAGAAGACATTTACATTCGACACAGACCCTGACGGCCCCCTCCTCAATCCCAACTACCCCCCGTGTCCTCTTGAACAGAAAATGTGTTTTCCAAATGAAAATAAACTGAGGCCGGCCAGTTCGAAGCAGTTAAATTCAGGAATATGAGATCAAATAAAGACTCCTGTGGCGGCTGAAAAGAGAAATGAAATCGCTTCTGAGGAGAGATGTACCGGGTAATAAAATCACTCTTTTATATCTTCCTAAACGGCACATGTTCCCGTGGAGTGGTGAAGCTTTGGCGCGGCCGGTCAAAGACAGTATGCAAGTGGCAATTTTTACTTCCTGAAGATCTCCCTACCGATATCCTTCTTCAGTCTTGCGCTCTGCAATTTTGGTAGAAATGGCAAACTCTTTTAACGTCGAGTTTGAGGAAAACTTTCGGCCAGAATTGCTTTAACAACACACGGTGAGCGAGAACTCCATATTCCATTAGCCGGGCATAACTGGAGGTCGTAATCAGGTGCTCCGACGACCCGTTTCCATTATGGCGGGAATGGAGGATGAATACTTGCTCTTGATTGGATGCAGTCAATAGTGCAGAGTGCAAACAAAAAAACATCACAGGAACAACCACTTCTCTCTGAATCGCTTCAATTCATCCCCTAGTCCATTGACGGCGGAATTACGGTGCATTACCAAAAACATGTAATTGATTTGCCTTTGAAAAGGTAGACACAGTAACTTCAGAGCACGTTTTAGGCGGCTATATTGAAGGGCATTAGCAAACGCAGGAATACATTATAATTTATAATACAGTGGTTATTAAAGTCCCAATAAAAAGGGTTTAGAGAGTGGAATGATTCACTTATCGGTTTGCTTGTGCGGTACTTAAAAGCAGCCGTCTTCTGTCATTTTAGCCACAAAAAAGTAGCCCGTGATGACATTGAAAACAGCACTGCATGTACAAATGGTTTCCATTAATTCCTGGAATAGAACAAAATTATAATTGTTTATGCAAAAGGAAAGAAAAAATAAATTAGAGTTCAAAATGGAAGCATTTGCTATGAAACACGCACCAGTCCCAATTTGATTTTGAAATACAGGCCAATCAAAAAAAGTCCAGCAAACTTATTCAATAAGCAATGGTACGAGAGGCTGTGCCGTATCGTGAATAAGTAATGGCTGAAGGGCGTTCTTAGGCACGACGCAAAACGTAGATTCCTGCTTTCATAAAACGGTTACCTGCTTTTATGAGTGGAGTTTGCCTGACGGTTACCACACAATAAAAATATTAAAGTATTACTGCAACTTTCATGAAGTAAAATCACTAAAAGCCTTCCCTCCGCTAAAAAAAATAGTCCCTGATTGTGAACAGTAATGTGCATGAACATAGGAACTAGGAAGCACAGTTATTGACCAATCAGAATCAAGGATTGGAACTAGCCGTTTTATATTTATAAATATATAAAATTCAATCAAAATATAACAAACCTGTTTCCATTTTTTTTGTTTTCAGTTGGAGTGGTGTTTATTCTCTTAAGCGTGCCGTGTGAAGTAGTTCAACTTTAGCAAGTATTTCCTAGCCGACAAGTATTCAGAGAAGTGATTGATTCCCATGAGTGTGTTATGTCAGTGTTTTTACTTCTAAAACTTAAATGTATTTAATGGACGTGAAACTATGTTTGATTTTTGGGTAACTATGAAAAGTGCTTGAGACGTGCTTTATCTTTTTTACAGAATAAAGTTGTTTTTGGCTTAAAATCTCAGGGACTAAAATCTTTGGCTTGTCAAAAATGCTACATTCAGCTATTGCAAATGACTCTTAGAACAAAAATATTTCATTTGTTGTAAACAACTTTTAAAAACTGTATTATCCCTTGGCAGATTTTGACTAAATGATATAGTTTACCTCTTCTCTTTAATTGCAGAATATCATTGTAGACGTTTTGATCAATCAAATTGCATTTCCACAGGCAATTACAATGTTTACACATGTTGTTGTAATTCTGCTGTGCTTTAATTCATTTCTCAGCAGATAGTGAACATTCATTTGTGAAATAATTGATTGACTACTGTGCTACTCTTATAATGAGTGTTTTCAGCCACACATTACAGACACAAACACACACGGTCAACACATTCTGACAACATGCTGTATAATCTTAGAGGAAACTGTGCACGTTACAACCATGAAATATTTAAATTCACACATTGAACCAAAGCCTACAGCATACTTCCAATGTTTTCCCTTATTAGAGTTAACACTTACAAGACTCTCTAGCTTTTACTGGATGGGAGGCAGAAAGGGAGACATTTTCTGACAGTTTAAAAGTGCCCAACAGCTGCTGTCGGGTCATCTAAACGCACATTCCCCTCCCCAAACAAACTCAGACACGACTTCAAATACTGCACATAGCTGGACTGTTAGCTAATCCTGCCATTGTTCAGGCTCACAAGTTTCGGCTCCTACTGCTCAGACTACACCCTTGGTCTAACAACCCATCCCTCCATGCGAGCAAACTGCAACAGTAATAAATATCTACAAGAACGTGCATGATGCAAATTTTCCCCAGAGGACACTGAGCAGAAGTAGCAAACGGTGGCTGCAGACACACACAGACGTTCGGGTTTGTGTTATGAAGTGGTATTGGATGCCACACAGTAAATTATAGAATGATTTCCTCCTGAAAAATAAATATATTGGGGGTGGACGTTTGCTACTGATGTATGTGGCAGAGAGAACCTGAACCTCTCAAATGTATTTTAAGTACTTAAAGGAGTAGTTCACTTTAAAAAAAACTTTTGCTGATAATTTACTCACCCCCATGTTATCCAAGATGTCCATGTCTGTCTTTCTTCAGTCGAAAAGAAATTAAGGTTTTTGATGAAAACATTCCAGGATTTTTCTCCATATAATGGACTTCAATGAGAACCAAATGGTTCAAGGTCCAAATGAGAGTTTCAGTGCGGCTTCAAAGGGCTTTAAACGATTCCAGACGATGAATAAGGGTCTTATCAAGCGAAACGATCGGTCATTTAAAAAATAAATAACAAAGTTTAAGTTTTATAAGCACAAATGCTCGTCTTGCTCTGTTCTGTGATGAGCGTTCGTGACTCTCCTGTTCGAACTCGTTCATCAAAATGAACGAATCTTTTTTCGAGTCATGACACGAAGGGTCCTAGATAAGACCCTTATTCATCGTCTGGTGTCGTTTATAGTACAACGACAATTTGGGAAGGTGCGCACTGGGGTGGTTTATCGAGAATCAAGTATCGATTGGAACCGGGACTAACTTTTCTTTTTTCCCGGAATCGTTCAAAAGTTTAAATTTCGATTCCTAGTTTCGATATTCACACCCTGCCGACCAGAAGAAGAAACCGCTGAACAACACCAATGAAGAAGCGTCTACCGGAAGTTTTGGCATAACCGCGCGAGTCGAACATGAGTAGCTTACGTCGGCGGTCCAAAGTGTGGCTTCAATTTTCTAAAAATATCAAAATCTCGGCAAAATCATGCAGAGTATTTCCCTTTAGAAAGGAGTATTTCCTTCAGAAAGACCGTTGGTTAGCAAGGTTAGCTAAACTTTTTTGACCCTGGCTCTTAAAAGAATCGGAATCGAGAATCGTTTGGAACCGGAATCGAAACAAGGAATCGGAATCAGAATCGTTCAAATTCAAACGATACACAACCCTAGTGCGCACACAGTCAACAGAAGAGCTAGGCAAAAGTATAAATCAGGCTTTATGCAGGCAAACCAGATAGAGCTGACGTCCAAACAAAGTCACCTGACTTGAAATCAAAGAAAAATGGGTAACACTTTACTTGAAGGGGTGTGCATAAGACTGACATGACACATTCATAACCACGACATGACATCAGTCTAGAATATGAAATAGGGTTTATGCATGTTTATGACAACTGTCATTAAGCGTATTTCTCTCAATAATGACTGACTGTCATGACAAAGACACTGACAGGTTATGATGTATTGGTTTATGTCAAGGTGTCATAACAAAGACATCTCAAACAATGTCATATTTGCATTAAAAATGTCATAACTGAGCGAATGACGCTTAATGACAGTTGTCACAAACATTCATAAAACTTCATGTCATGTTATGATTATGAAGGTGTCATGTTAGTCTTATGCACACCCCTTATCGAAAAAGGATTCATTAGCATGGTAACATTTTTACAAGTCTCCGGCAGTTCCGATCACACACACACACACACACACACACACGCATCCATGAATGAAGAGAAATGTACTCATGCAAATTATAAATGCAAGGCTCTTGCATTGGGGACTTGAACTTTTCACACCTTTCAAAGCCACAGAATTGGCTGTGTTCAGCCTCTCTGCAGCTGCTGCTCTGCACTAATGCAAGACGGTGTCATATGAAAACTATTCCTCGACCCAAACCACAGAGCTGGTCATTAATGAAACACAGCCCGCACAGTGAGGTCATGAAAAGTCTACGTTTCAGCAGCCACATATACAGGAGAAAAAAAAGAATAATTCCCAAAGAATAGAGTAACAGGAATAAAAAAAGAAATTCTGATTCCAGTCCCAAGGACAGGGAAAAATAAATAAATGGCAGGGAACGGTGGCCTCTCACATTTTCCCCCCGCGCTTTGCAAACAACCGTCAACTGGTGCTCAGAAACAGCGCGGCTTCACAATGAGAGCAGACTAAACAATCCCATCCCGGCCAAGGCAAACGCTCTGCAACTCTGCACACAGTCGCATTTCAGGATGTCTCAGCTTAATTGCTAACTATCAGATCTCACAATGGAATCTGTCCATTTGGCAAGGACCCCAGCGGCGGACCTGATAAAATGTTGTTTAAAAAGTGTCAGCTTCGTCCCGTGATGAGAAAAAAATCATTTTGACGGGATTCGAGTTTCGGTTGGTTCTTTTCTTTTTTTGTCGAAAAAAGGGGTGGACCAACTCTGCATAGTTGCATTCGCAAAACCACAATGCAGTGAGCGAGTTAAAGACACCTTGAAAAGCACCAACCAGCCGACATAGTTGTTCTAGGTCTAATTATGAAGTAATCAATTTAAACTATTTGAAAATAATATTTTATTTCAAAAAGTGCACACATTGACTCTTATTTGTCTTATATGTCAAAACGCAAAACTCGTACATTCATTTATGAATTACATGAATGATGATAGCATATTTTCAATTCAAAACCACGAAACTTTTGACATTGTTGAATAGTTTGCATCACTAAAAAGTCTATTACTGTCGGTCGCTGAACATTTCTATCATAAAACATGTATGCATTCATGTATGTAGGTATACACACTCACCTAAAGGATTATTAGGAACACCTGTTCAATTTCTCATTAATGCAATAATCTAATCAACCAATCACATGGCAGTTGCTTCAATGCATTTAGGGGTGTGGTCCTGGTCAAGTCAATCTCCTGAACTCCAAACTGAATGTCAGAATGGGAAAGAAAGGTCATTTATATGGTTGTTGGTGCCAGACGGGCCAGTCTGAGTATTTCACGATCTGCTCAGTTACTGGGATTTACACGCACAACCATTTCTAGGGTTTACAAAGAATGGTGTGAAAAGGGAAAAACATCCAGTATGCGGCAGTCCTGTGGGCGAAAATGCCTTGTTGACGCTAGAGGTCAGAGGAGAATGGGCCGACTGATTCAAGCTGATAGAAGAGCAACTTTGACTGAAATAACCACTCGTTACAACCGAGGTATGAGGCAAAGCATCTGTGAAGCCACAAAACGCACAACCTTGAGGCGGATGGGCTACAACAGCAGAAGACCCTACCGGGTACCACTCATCTCCACTACAAATAGGAAAAAGAGGCTACAATTTGCAAGAGCTCACCAAAATTGGACAGTTGAAGACTGGAAAAACGTTGCCTGGTCTGATGAGTCTCGATTTCTGTTGAGACATTCAGATGGTAGAGTCAGAATTTGGCGTAAACAGAATGAGAACATGGATCCATCATGCCTTGTTACCACTGTGCAGGCTGGTGGTGGTGGTGTAATGGGATGTTTTCTTGGCACACTTTAGGCCCCTTAGTGCCAATTGGGCATCGTTTAAATGCCACGGCCTACCTGAGCATTGTTTCTGACCGTGTCCATCCCTTTATGGCCACCATGTACCCATCCTCTGATGGCTACTTCCAGCAGGATAATGCATCATGTCGCAAAGCTCATAACATTTCAAATTGGTTTCTTGAACATGACAATGAGTACTAAAAATGGCCCCACAGTCTCCAGATCTCAACCCAATAGGGCATCTTTGGGATGTGGTGGAACGGGAGCTTCGTGCCCTGGATGAGCATCCCACAAATCTCCATCAACTGCAAGATGCTACCCTAACAATACGGGCCAACATTTCTAAAGAATGCTTTCAGCACCTTGTTGAACCAATGCCACGTAGAATTAAGGCAGCTCTGAAGCCGAAAGGGGGTCAAACACAGTACTAGTATGGTGTTCCTAATAATCCTTATATATGTGTGTGTGTGTGTGTGTGTTTTAAGAATTGATATATACGTACATTCTAGAGAGCTTTTGTTTGGATAAAAAAACTGTAGTGCTGCACTATTTCCCAGGAAGAGACAGCAAATATGAATAAATAATAAATATATGATCATTTCATAGGGGACTTACACCACACCTCAATCAATGTCTGCACAGCAAAAATGTCTTTTGTACAAAAATGCTACTGGTACATGAAGTGCTTGGGATGCCGAGGCTAACCCAAACCGGGGCGGGCGAGCCACTAACCGCTTTAACCCGCAGAGGGGACGAGCGCTATCAGGACTACGAGGGCAGGATAATCGGTTTGTCACTCAGTGCGTCTTGTGGCATTCTGTTTTTCTAAGTCTGACTTTCAAACTCCCGGATCCCAAAAACTTCAAACAACCAAAATACCAGCACATTCATAAAACAGAACAGAACCACTGGGAATATAAGATGGGGAGAGAGAGAGGGAGAGAGAGAGGGAGAGAGAGAGAGAGAGAGAGAGAGAGCGCGCACACACACAAGCACAAAGGTAGCAGGCCTCGACAGCAGATGGTAAAATTAACATTTCAACAGTTCTCTTCTTTCATGTAGGTCTCGGCAGAACCGCCTTTTTTTCTGGAAAAAATGTAAAGGCTAGGGTTTGGAAAGATGCAAGGCTAGAGAAAGCATCTGGAAAAGGGAAGGAGAATATTGGCTTATTGCTCCTGATGGTCCTCCTCAATGAAAAATTAAATAGGTCTGTTTTGCAGGTTTGGCTCTCTGGAGTGCCCTGCTCTGTTATGGAAACATCATCTCAGTAATTTATATGTGCTAGGACACCTGGTGATGAAGGAAAATAAACTTTTTTGGGCTTCTTTAAAATCTAGTCCTTTGACTTTTTCACCCTCGTCTAATCTTATCCGTCTTAACGTCCGGGCGGGCGATATTCGCAAGTGCATTCAGGAGAAATAACCTGGAAATAATGGTGCTTTTCATAAATTAACACGCACTCCGAAACGCGTGCAGCGTCGCTGAGGTATATTCAGAAGCTGTCTAATGCATTTCAAATAAATAAAAATCTAAGTGGGTGATGGGGGGGAAAAAAAGGAGATCAAAACACAAAAGGTGACAGACTCATTTGAGTCCGCTGAATGGAACGCCTGAGTAGAGGCCATTAATTTGGACATAGTTATGGCTAAATTACATGTGTTTCACCTCTGTGACATTTTAAATGCAATTAAAAGCTGGTTATGAAAGAGCGCGGACTTCCTCGTGATGCGGGAAATCGCTGCGGTGATTAACATGCAAACGAGCTTGTGCCGGCGGAGTAGATTGAGGTTTGAAAACCCCATTTACTTTTGTGTGATTATCTATTTACCAGTACACAGCCTTCAATCTCTCGCCGCTCCCCCGGCGCACATCACTCAATTACACTCCCACCTTTATTTACGGAGGTGCGACTCGAAGCGTCCATTCCACAGAGCCATCTTTTGTCTAGAAATCGTGAGCCTGATCTGCAGCGGAGGGAACTCGCAGCTGGAGCATGTCAAATATCAGCCCTACCATTTGGCTATGAGGATGATTCTGTAAACGGTTCATTAACAAAACGTCTCCGACCGCAGTTTTACAAGTTGGCCCCTGATAAATTGTTAAGTTGGAGGAGATGTTCCAGATGAAGATGAGGGGGTCTTCTGACGGGTCTTGCCAGAGGAGCTCTGGATTTAGATTGAAATGAAGTGCACTGGAAACACTCAGAGTGCTATTATGTTTCGGCGTGTTGATGCAATTATCATCTGAACGCCTGGCAGCATCAGAGGAATCTAATTTAATTAATTTAAACGGATGAATAACCACGAAATTCCTGTTGTAAAAAATGTGCGAAGAGACGAATGCTGGAAATATAAAAATAATTCAAATCTTGCTTCAAAAAAAATACAAATATTTTTTATGGATGCATACAATGTTTTTTTTTCAGCAAAATTAAAATGTTATTTTAAGCCATTTTAAAAGTCATAAGAATATACAAGGGAAATGTACCATAACTAGTCACTAGCTCATTGATAAATGATTTTTAAATGCACAAATATATGCAAAATGATTATGATTAAATCATTAATGATATAAAAAAAATATTAGTAAATGCCGTATAAAATAGTTTAAATGCATGTGCCTGTCACACCGCAGGACATAACTTTTCCTCTCTTCTCAAACTACTTCAACTTAAATAGTGAAAAACATTTATTTCATACTAAGTATACTATAAAAAAAAATCAATTAACATATCTAGCCTAAAAATAAATTAATAAAAAAAATATTATAATATCATATCTATAATATCAGTCTTTAAATGCGAGATATTTAAAGTGTACCTGAAGTATACTAGCAATAGTTCCACTTTTGCTATAATCAAATGTACTTAAGTATATCATTAGTTGGACCTCAGCACTATTTCTGGACAACTAAAGCACAAAATGAGTTGTTGCAATTAGCAGACTTAATGTATATCAATTTAGTATACCGGCTTTATAATAAGTACATACATATCTAAATGTACTTGTTGTATACTAAGCATAAAATAAATGTATTTCAAATACATTTATTTTTCACTAGGGTATGATCCTACATTTTGCTTTACAGTAGCCTATTTCCTAAAATATGCATTTACACTGTAAAAAAAAATATTTTCATGATTTGTAAACACAACATTTTTCTTTTGTCAAACCAACTTAGACAATTTATGTAGTTCAGATAACATAATATTTTGAGTTTCTAGTGATTAAATTAATCTCCTTCATTGTAATAACACAATTTTTCCATTTCAATGAACTTAAAATTTTAAGGCAACCAGGTCACTTATTTTTTAAGTTAAACCAACAATATTTTTTTACAGTAAACAAAATGCAGATGCTCTGGATTCTTTTCTATCTCTCACGTTGGGCCTCAGGTTTTACCACCCACTCCAGGCAGAGAAGTCTGGTCCGTATGATCTTATGGGACAGACTTTAGAGAAGCCCTCGGCTCTCTTAAAACTCCTGCTTTTTCAAGTGCTCTCATCCTGCTTAAAACAAACCCTGTTGATCCAGCCGAGGGGGTTCGGGAGAGCAAAAAATGGAAACAGTGCCATCCAGTGATGTGTCTAGGCATTCTTCAAGTGCTGGGATTGCACTATCCTGACCCAAGGAAGCCCACAGACTGATATGTACTCTGGCAAAAGCCTGTAATCTGTCATTTCTTCTTTGTGGTGACTAAAGACAGAGAAACGTCTTCTTCCAAGCAGCGGTTCAGCAAGTCCGTGAAGAGAAAAACCTGACTAAAACTCACCTATCGTAACCTAATCTGTGGCTCTGAGTGGAAAATAAGCAGATAGTTTGAGTCTTGAACACGTTTGACAAGCATGCCACGCCGCTATTTACTACTGATCATCTCCAAAACGCACAGCAATTTGTAATGAAAAGCATTTATTGTGTGAAAAAATATGTTTTTTTAAAGCAGACAACAGGGATTCGCCATCATTTAAACCTCGTAACACTTCACATCACGTGATCATCAATCTGTGTGAACTAGCATGCAACTATAGGGTTAGTATGCAATAAAATTGCCCCTTTTTACTTTGGTCTTATTGTGCATGCATTGTTATTGTAATTATTTATGAAGAAGATATTAAATTTGTAATCTTTGGTAAAAAATGTTCAAGTCAAAATGTAAAACCTGCTCCACCTTTGAAACAACTTTTGTGTGCGGTCTTATTTTTCAGTTCCTCCACTTCAATTAAACTACATAAAAACAATTCCCAATCCAATCAATTCCTTTTTTGTTTTAAGAAGTATTATCCCATTCCACTCATAAATGCACTAGATCACCAAAGAAAAATAAGCTTTTAATGGTGTTTTTCAGATTTAAAAGTGTGTGGTTCACGTTGAAAAATTTGCTTTGAAATGCTGTATTAAATATTAATGTATTGCATACTCTGTCCTTAAACACTATTTTAAATATTGCATGCAATATAAAGTGTATAGCGTCGTCGCCAGTATGCCGTACGATTAAATGTGCATTTAATTAAGCATATATGAAAGCTAATTATATAAATAAATGAGAGATTGGTCTGCTAAAAAACATCAGAGGGATGTTTTGTTCAATCCACCCCCTTATTCCAGCTCTAAATCTACTGATCTATGAAACACAGAACTCAAGGCAGGAGATTCACTTAATATTATACAACTAATCATGAGATGAATAATGATTATACCATTCGGTAATTAAACGTCTTACAAACCATTTAACTCACTGTACGTTGGAAAGGGCCACTGGAGGTTGAATCGATTGGGGTTTTTTTTCTTTTAGTTTTTAGTTGCAGTGTGAATCAAGGGAGGGAAAGCCAAGGGAAGGGGAAAAAAACATGCTATGTGACACAACGCTGAAAACACGTTGATGGTTGTTAGCGGTTATGCTGCTAATCCTCTATGCTGTCAGGGCAATGAAAGGAAACAATTTGAGGAGGGAAAAAAGCCACACAAACACCTCGTTCTCATGGTGAAGTGGGTAAATTATATATTTTGGAAGCTCATTAGTTGACATGCGTGGTTTCATAAAGAGAGAGAAACAGCAAATATATGCAAAAACTCGCAAGTGTGTGTATGTTGTGAGAGAGCGTTCTTGGCACAAAGACCTCTGTGTATCACAGTGTCTGATCAACACGCAGGTGCGCAAGGCGCATGCTAAAAGCCAATTTGCTGTCAACAAATGCTTTCTTATCCCTACTTAGGTAATAATTACCCTGCGTTAGAGCTGTCAGTTTGTTGTCGAGCATGATGGGCGGTCCTATGAACATACAGTGTGTTTGTACATGCAGGGTCCAAAATTAACACTTCCCAAGTGCTAAACACAACTAAGGTTGGATTTGCATGCCATTTGGCTGACAACTTCAAAAAAGAAAAAAATAAATGCAACATTATATGGTTTTAATCAAACTGTAATGGTGCGTTCACACCAGACGCAAATAGCGCATTTGACGCGAGTGATTTCAATGTTAAGTCAATGCAAAGAGACGTTACGCACGTAAAAAAATCCTGCGGCGTGAATGAGGCGTAGAGCGTGGCGCGGTAGATGCGAATATGCCTCGTTCGCGCAAATTGAGCGTCTGGCGCGTTAAATGCGTTATGCGCGAATGATTTAGTGCATTCACGCATTTGACGCGAATTCGGGCCTGCCACCCGAGTTGAAAAATCTGAATTTGGCGTCAATTTGGGCTAGCTGCTTGCTCATGTGGTGAAGTATCTGGATTAGGGTTGGGTATCGAGAATCGAGTATCGATTGGAACCGGGACTAACTTTTCGTTTTTGCCGGAATCGTTTAAAAGTAAAAATTTCGATTCCAAGTTTCGATATTCACAGTTCGCCGACCAGAAGAAGAAACCGCTGAACAACACCAATGAAGAAGCGTCTACCGGAAGTGTTGGCATAACCACGCGAGTTGAACATGAGTAGCTTACGTCAGCGGTCGAAAGTGTGGCTTCACTTTTCTAAAAATAACAAAATCTCGGCAAAAATTTGTGACAAAAGGAGTATTTCCTTCAGAAAGACTGTTGGTTAGCAAGGTTAGCTAAACTTTTTGGACCCTGCCACTTAAAAGAATCGGAATCGAGAATCGTTGGGAACCGGAATCGAAACGAGGAATCGGAATCACAATCGTTCAAATTCAAACGATACACAACCCTAATCTGGATGCTTCAATAAATTATTTTGTAATATGACTAAATGCCTGTTGTGGTTCTAATGCACAACAAAACAAATATTTTATCACTTAAAACTTGATTACAATATATATAATATATTATAATGTAAAGACAACCAACATACATGTGCATAAGTTCGTGTCTGGACGAGAGAGAGAGAGAGAAAAAAATCACAGGACAGGTAAATAACTTTTGGAGGCTGGCTCTGTTTATCATCAAAACAAAAATAAATGACAGATTAGGTGAATGAGGGCGAGGGTGGTCCTCACTCCGATGCAGGACAACAGGTCATCAAATTGACATATTTCTTGCATTGAGCCACCATAAATATAGACATGAGAAATATGAGAAAAATGATTGGACAGGCAGCATATGATGATGAAAGAAAGTGCCAAGTTTCTTATCTGATATAAACATTAATGCAAAATAGTTTCACAGCCAGTGGATAACATGTGGTAAACTTCATGAATTCATCCACTACCCAGCAAAACGTGAATTTTGGAGTGCATAGTGCACTATACAATGCAAGCACACACACAGACACACTCATTACCGCTCTCGTGTTCTTGTATCATTTATAATACTTCATGCTTTTTCCTGAGACCAGTCAAAGGAAACATTGAGGTACTTGAGGTTTTATTGAATGGTGGGCTTGTAAACGCTGTTGCGAGGAAAGGCGTGCGTATTAAAATCCTCTAAAAGGCATTGAGCCGGGCAGGAGAGGGGCTAGAAATCCCAACAATGGTTTCCAGGAGGGCAGTATCACGAAATGCAAACGTCTGCCGTGATGAGCGTGCGAGAGATTAGAGACGGACTCCCCCCTCCACCATTTACATAATGTAAAAACTCTTTTCTTTCATTCTCTCCTTCTTTCTTCCTCTCCAACTATTCACTAAATAAATGAGGAAACTATCAAAGCGTTGGGATGTTTGATAAAAGACAGACAGAGTGGATTCAGAGCGGCTCCACAATGCATGCGGCGAGTGGCAGCATTCAGAGGCAGCCGACTGAGGAAGGCCTGGCAGAATATTTATAACGGAGGACAATGCTAATGTATTAGGGTGACACCTATACCTCCTCTAAGCCAAAGGGAATCACATTCTGACGCTGGCTTTATCTTCGGAGAAAGAATGCAGTGCTCAGAGGGGGTTTCATAGAAATTTGGACAAATGTAAATGTATAGAGGACGTGGATGATTCTTCACTTGGTTCAATGGGAACAAGGATCTTATTGAATGTGACCTGTTTTGTTCGGCTTCTGTGTTTAAACCTGCTGTTCATTCAGATCAAGATGCAGCCAAAAGACTGACAAAACTCTTCGGATTGGGTCCGAGACAAAACCAAATACAAGCCGCTGTTAGGATGTCTTATCGTTTTCTTATCCAATTCAGAATTAAACTTTGTACAGTTAAAGGAGTGGTTCACTTTTTTAAAAAAACTTTTGCTGATAATTTACTAACCCCCATGTCATCCAAGATGTCCATGTCTGTCTTTCTTCAGTCGAAAAGAAATTAAGGTTTTTGATGAAAACATTCCAGGATTTTTCTCCATATAATGGACTCCATATAAGGTCCAAAAGACAGTTTCAGTGCAAACTACAAACTGTTCAAAGGGCTTTAAACGATTCCAGACGATGAATAAGGGTCTTATCAAGCGAAACGATCGCTCATTTAATAAATACATAACAAAGTTTAAGCTTTATAAGCTCAAATGGTCGCCTTGCTCTGTTCTGTGATACACGTTCGTGACTCTCCTGTTTGAACTCGTTCATCAAAATGAACGAATCTTTTTCAGAGTCAATTCGTTCATTTTGTTCGTTGAATGAACCAAATGACTCAGAAAAATTAAATGGATAAATGGATAATGAAAAGTGGGAGTGTCATACAATTCAATTTACCTTAAAAAGGTAAACAGGGTCATTTTTATACGCTATAGTACCTTATAAAACAGCAGTATGTGGTGAAGATCCTTCTGTGGACAGCCAAAATTATCAAATATGTCTCTGAGCCTTTCATGCAATGACTTGTGTAGCACTAAAACAACTTAAAACTAAGTAAACAGAAAAACTAGATTACATCACCTGACAACAATGAAATGAGCTCTGTGCTATACTTCAAGAACTTCTCAAAGTCATTCCTTAAAAACGGATTCAAATTGAGCCGTTTGCTTTCTCTCAGCCCTCTCAAAAAACATTGACCTTGTGAAATTCCTAGCTCTCCCATACCTCTAGAAAACAGCTCATCCCAGTCATTCGCCAGGAATCTATGAACCAATCAGAGAAGTGTGTGTGCAGGTGTGTTTTCTAGATCATTCTGGTCTATTTCAGTGAATTCTCATAAAGAAACCTATTTTATTTACTTTATCTTCAATAAAATGGTTCAGTGAGCATTAGCAACTTTGAGACATGAGTTTCAATCAGTGCTGTGCCAGCACTGTCAGTCTGCATCCAGATCTGTGTGTGTGTGTGTGTGTGTGTGTGTGGTGCAACATGCCGCAGACAGGCGAGACAGAGGGAGAAAGTAGTCTAATAACAGAGAGAGCGAAGCTATGAATGAAAGACAGAGGGAATTAAGTGATGAAAATAGGTCTGGAGAGAGCAGGAGAGAGAAATATTACGGTTAAAACAAATGGAAAAGCAGTGGAATGGCATGAAAAAAAGTGAAGATAAAGTCTAAACAAAACTAATTTCACTTACTGTATATTAAAATTAAAAGCTGTATCAACAACATCCCCTTTCACACATACAGTCTTTACTGCTAAATTACCGTTATAAGATCATGCGTGAAGAAAGCCTTTTCAAAAATACTGGTAAATAAATTTCCAGCTAAGAGAAGTTGTACTGTAACATTAAAAGTAAGTTACTGGTATGATGCACAAAGAATGAATATTATAAAGCTCTAAGCCATCTCTAGGTCAATCATAAAGCTCTGTTTTTAGTTCCACTGCTTTTAACTGTTTATTATATAAACATGCGCTGGACGAACATCTGATCGATGCGCTCGAGACCCTGCGTTCTTTTCCATTCATCGGTGCTCTACAGTTTCGATTGTAACCGCAGTACTATATGCGTCTCATATTTTTAAGAGCAAAACCACGTTCTGTGTGATCATCCCTTTACACCTGTCACTCAAAAGTAAAAAAAAAAAGAAACTGAAGCACCTCTCCTCCTCCAGGTGGATGAAGCGAGCGGCTCAGCATTTAAAGGTCATTTGTGATGAGTGACAGATCACAGAGTTTTCCGGTATTTTGGTAATGATGTGTGAATGGTATCTTACCGGTAAAAAGATGGAACGCCATCGCTTGTGTGAACATCACATTTGTGTTTTTACCGCAAAAAAAAGTTCTGGTAATTTTACAGTAATTTACCAGAATTCAACTCAAATTGTCCCCAGTTCATAAAGACAAATTCACAATTACAGTAATGCATCTATCTATCTATCTATCTATCTATCTATCTATCTATCTATCTATCTATCTATCTATCTATCTATCTATCTATCTATCTATCTATCTATCTATCTATCTATCTATCTATCTATCTATCTATCTATCTATCTATCTATCTATCTATCTATCTATCTATCTATCTATCTATCTATCTATCTATCTATCTTCCAAACAATGCTGGGTTGTTTTAACCCAAATTTGGGTAAAATATGGACAAACCCAAATGTTGGGTTAAAAAATTTAAACCAACTTCAGCTTTCACTTTCAACAGTAAATTTTTTAAATTACATTTTTAACCCAACATTTGGGCCTATCTATCTATCTATCTATCTATCTATCTATCTACACTCAAAAAAATGCTGGGTTGTTTTAACCCAATTTTGGGTCAAATATGGACAAACCCAGCCATTGGGTTACATTTTTAAATTACATTTTTAACCCAATGTTTGAGTTTGTCCATATTTGTCCCAAAATTGGGTTAAAACAACCCAGCATTTTTTAGAGTCTATCTATCTATCTATCTATCTATCTATCTATCTATCTATCTATCTATCTATCTATCTATCTATCTATCTATCTATCTATCTATCTATCCATCCATCCATCCATCCATCCATCCATCCATCCATCCATCCATCCATCCATCCATCCATCCATCCATCCATCCATCCATCCATCCATCCATCCATCCATCCATCCATCCATCATCTTGGCTATTTCAAGTATAAAATCAGTTATGTGAATTAGATTTTTTTTTTTTTTTTTTCAGTGAAAAAATAAATCATTCGAATTGCTATTATGAATCTTGTTTGCTACCTCAATGAAATTCAAATGTCATGCAACAAATCCAGAAACTGAGCTACTGGATCTGTTCTTGATTTTAAAAAAAATGTTTAGCCTATTGCTTTGCACCAAGCTAGAGAAAAACAAGCAGAAGTCTAAATTGATTTTAAAATGATGCAAAAGGTATCTGCTCTCCGAGAGTTTCATTTAACAGGACTAGAAGGAAACAGCTGGAGAAGTACGAGAGAAAAGGAAAGGGGAGACAGACAGGAAAGGATTTGGAAAGGCTTCACAGGTGAGGTGGGCTGAGGGACACCCTGTCTGTTCGGTCTCTCGTAGAAGAAGAAGGGCATGTTTATGCAGACGGAATCTCTCTCACATGACTCCCTCTGGCTTCAGCGTTCAACATCACTCCACGAGCCTCAGAATCAGGTAGTGTGACCACAGAATTGGCCCAGAGGCATAGCTTTCATGAGAGAGGGTTACAACAGTGAAGCACATGCCATGGAGAGAAATCAGAGACTCTTGGATTTGGCAGCAAGGTCGCTCCGACAAACACATTCCAGTCTGAGACGGACATGTGACCCAAATCGGGTTGCTCTCGTCCCAACAACAAACAGTTTCGCCATCTATCAAGGCAGGTAACCGTGACGCAGTTTGATTGTACCGGCTTGCGGTGGCGAAGCCAAATTCCAGGCTCTAGTACCTCTCCCTCCGCAAGATCACTTTTCAAACCATGATCAAATTATTGCGAAGAACAAAGCGGCGGGCTTGTATCTTTTGTAGTGAAGCTTTTCCTGTGAATGAGGCCAGACAAAGTGTTCAAATGGAGAAAGCATTTCAAAACAACTCTGTTAACGTATAAGATTTCTTTCTTCCGACGAAAATAACACTAGCTGTTTATAAAAAAAAATATCAAATGTGAGAAACCCATTGGAATTCTTGTGAGAAGAATCATATAAAACACACCAACACACACAAAATAAGACTAAGCTAATTTAATCTAATTTACATTTAAATGAATCCTTTTTGTGGCCAATTATTCACATAATCTAGGAGTCTTACAACTCCACAGGAGGCCGAAATCCTTCATACTCAGTTGGTTCAAAGCCTCTAAATAAATTGGCAGCGAGAAACCAATAGCCGCTTCCATCGCATGTTCTGTGTTGTAATCCTAGTTTAGTCAACTCAATTGGAGTTGAGGCGACAATTCTCCGAACATTTGTTTCTAATTTAAATCGGGTGTGTTTAATACATATCCTTAATGATGAAATTGGCAGAAATTGGTCATTGGACTCACATTCTCATACATTCAATCAGCACCCATTCATTCCTAATCCACCCATGTCTATTCAACACCGCGATCCATTTCATGACTGCGCGGGGGGGAATGGGACGACACGCAGAGGGAGAAGACGGCGTGAGACCAATGCATCGGACATAATCACCAGCAAGCAAAGTGTCTAATTCCCACCATCTGGACCGGCGGGGTCAGACCCATGTCAGACCGCCCTGATGTCAAAAAGAGGGTCTCGTTTCAATTGTCCCGCCATTCCAGCACTCGTGACTTCTCCACAATAAACCATGTAGATTACTGGTCATCAAACTTGCTGTTTACGTATTGAAAGACAAAAAAGAATCGGCAGTCTCAGTGAAGGACACCGACTCTCGGCCCATTCAGACGTCTGATTAGCATAGCACTCCTGCCGGATCAATAACCTCATTGACTCCGTCTGTCTCCTCTATCAGGAATGATGGTAGACTCTCTTTTGTAACTCTATTCTTGGGGCAACCGTCCATTCTCCATGAACTCTCGCTCTATTTTTCAAACGGGCCTCGATTTGTTTCCTTCTGTCTTTGAGAATGTGAGTAAATAAAGCTGTCTAGATGCCACTGAGAAAGATTAGCATGTAGCTTTTCGCTTTATCTGGTTCTGAATGCCTGGAGAACAAAGGTGCCACCATCATTGCCAGAGTTAACTTTGCAAATCACTTCAAGACAAACATGTCCACCAAGAAAAGCATGTACTCAAGCTCCAATTTGCTCACAGCAAGCCCTTTCCCGAACTTAACAGGAATATGGAAAGTTGGACCACCAAAAAAAGAAAAAACCCTTCTTTCTAATTTGGAGACAAAACAATGAAGCGAAGAGAGTTTAAGAAGACCAGAACTATGAAGTGAACCACTGATGGCCTGAACTTTTTTTCCCCATTCATCATAAAAAGACTTAAGTTAAAATATTCGATCAAAATGGGGGGATTGACCAGTGACCTGATCCCAGGAGCGGTTCTGGGGGTTAATGGGGGATAAAGATTAGGAGGAACTGGGCTTCGCTTCATCTCCGTCCCCAACCACCTTCCCTTTCCAATCCCAAATCAGCCACACAATGAGACCTGCCAATGGAGACAGAGCTCAGTTTCCTTTGATATCCTTCCGAGCTTTCGGCTCCGAGTGTCCAGAGAAAAGCTCCATGGAGGTTGCTCCCAACTCCGGGGAGTGGAAGAGCTCTCTCTGAGCCATTTTAGATGGAAATGACAGGCACTCTACTAGAACAAGAAATCAATTTTCAAAGCGAAGAACGCACTAGGCCGTCCATCCGAAGAGCGAGCAACGCCATCCCTCGTCTTTAAACTCGGGTGAGATATGCTTAATTGCAGTAGATTTTATAATGTGTGCATTGGCGGTGTGAAGTTGGGCGGCAATTATACTTTCTCTTTTTTTACGCACTGATCAGAGGACTTCTGTTCCAGAACAGATATGCTTTAAGAGTTCATCTTTGAAGATTTAAGTGGATACTCGTCAAATTAAAAACTAACATTCAAATCTCTTTAAGGTGGGGAGAGAGGAGCTGGGTTTTGCTTAGCCTTGTGATGCAGTGACTTCTGGGGATTTCAGCCCCTGCCTTAAGCCAAGCCTCCCAACCTCTTCAGCATATGCAAACTTTAATCAGCCCCGCACCTCAAAGGCAAAGTAATGGCTTGGAATAGCCTCGCTGATGGATGCTTCTCTACAGAGTTGGGTTTGGATGCTGGACTCTGCTGAGTTTAGCAATTCAGCAGCAAAGTGTGGGCTGCTATTGCTTGCTCAGTGTGATACTTTCTTAACTTGATATATTAATGCAAGAGTATTGACAGAATCCCATATCAACCCCATTTTTTTTTCTTCTTTATGTTAAAGCATAATATGCATTTTTTTTCTCAATGATGATCTGGGGCATTTCGCTCAAAAAATAAAAATCGTCATCATTTACTCACCCTCATGTCGTTCCAAACTCTTTTCCATATAATTAAAGTGAATGCAGATACATCATTAAGTTTTCATGGAAGCAGTCAAATAAAATGTAACTTATTCGCTTAAAATCTTCTATTCTTTCAGCTCTCATTCGCACTTCTACAGTACATATTAAAACAAAGTTATTTTGATTAAACCTTCCATGTTGCATCTTAAGGCACTATATTTAAAATGTTTGTTGCAAAAAGCTATCATATGATTTTCAATCTTCTTGGAATATGGCACATACAGTATGACAACTGTTATAATACTTTTTTGGTCCTCAACAGCCCATATATTAGCTTTCATGAGTGGTCAGTACATCTTTTTGTGTTACATGTAAAAAAGAAAGTGTAACGGGTTTAGAACTGCATGAGGTTGAGTAAATGATAAATTCAAATAAAACAAAATCAAACTTGATATTTTTTGTAAACCATCCCATTAGAGCAGAAAGTGCAACTGCTAATATCAGGTCCCTGAAAATTCGGTTACACTTTATTTTAAGGTGTCCGTGTCACAGTGTCATTATACATTTAATGACTGAGTAATAATAATATACTTGTACTTACTATAGGGTTAGGGTCAGGTTTTGGTTTTAGGTTAGTTGCATGTAATTATGCCCAATTTATAGTTACTTCTACAGCAATTACATGTAACGTGTAACATGGACTCTGTCAAATAAAGTGTTACCTAAATCTCTTGCTCAAATCATCAAACATGACCTAAACTCTGCATGACCTTGAATAGGTGCAAGTTTTTCCAATTTACCCTTCGCAACTGTCGCCGCTCGTCTGGCAATGTCTACATCGCTAATGACGACGACCACAACCTCCGTCACATAATCAGCAGATGGAGAGATTCTTTATGCGTATTTTCCACTTACTTGGTGACAAACCCATCATCAGAGCTTCAAGGGAGGGCCGGAGGGAGCCGGACAACACGCTTCAAACCTTCACCTGCTGTTTATACACCGCAATTGATTTATCTTGACTTCAACCGCCTTGAACATGAAACCCCACAACCGTCAAGAAACTAAGTGGACTCTCTCAACTATCATGATGCATCAAGAATCTTTAAGAGATCCCCGGACTCCTCATTATTAACGCTCCTCTCAGGATGTGGTTGATGGAATATATAATGGAAGTGATTTTTGAGAGGACATATCAATTATGGCTGAGACAGACAGACCGAACATGCAAATTAGCCCTTTAAAGATTGCTTTTACTCACCACTTTCGCCTTGGTTTTCAGAGTACTCCTGCTGCGCTATGAGCAACGGCCATACCAAGTCTCATCCTGACCGACACAGAATAGGAAACATGTAAACATACATATTATAGCATGCATTTAAAATAAAAATATTAGCTTATTTGAATGCTGCATATTTGAAGGTGGCAAATCCACAAAAAATGTCAGTGTGAGCAGGTTGTCAGTGATATTTAGGATAACGACAGTGTTTGTGTCATGCAAGAGTTTTTTCATCTCCACAGCAAAATAATTACAACAAAGTCTGTCACGGTCCATCAATACGACAGGTCAATCAAATAACTGGATGTGGGCTCGTTTCACGTCAACGTGCCACAGTCGCGTACGATCACGCACTCGTTTTTATCTCGATTTCAAAGAGTGCGTCTGCCAAAAGATGAACGTGTTGACAGAAGTACAAGAGAAGCTGTGTTTTCCGATCTTACCCTGAGGGGAAACTTTCAGTTGATGTCCGTGTTTGTTTGGGAGGGGAGAGTCCAAGTGTGAGAGAATCTGTCAAAAAACAACAAAAGAAAAGGTACATTTTTCAATTGAAAATTTTTCGAGAGCACTTCCGATACCTTCAGACTGACGCGTATCACACTCAGAATAATAATATCAGAAATGAGGGGAAATGTTTTGCCCTCGAAACAGCTTGCCATGCCTGGCAGGTTAAAACTAACCGAGCATAAATCAAACTTTCCATCGAGGCTTCTGCCGCTTTTTTGCTGACACTCACAGATGTGTTCGACTAAATGAGCATGTGCAGCTCAGTTCACCTCATTAAAAAAACAAAAAAACTGCAAGTTGTAACATATTTCTTTTTTTTTTGAAGAGTACAGTTCACATGTGAAGCTACAGTATGATACACACCCACACAAATTCAGATTCTCTCCGTCCCAAATTTCCGTAGACCCCTGTAGGCAACTAACAACTTCAGGATCCCGAGGAATGTGCTCCCTGAACTGTATGAAAAGAGGAGGGGGTTTGCTTAGGAGAGCATTTCTGCAAACACAAACCCGCCGCTACTTTAACCGCTTGTGTTTGAGGAGGTGTTACAAACTGAGATGGAGTGTTTGGAGGAAATAGCACAAACTGTCTATTAGCCCGAGTATTAAGATACACATCTTCAGGACTCAATTACATGTGCACGTATATGGAGTTCGTAATCCTAGAAGTGTGCTCGCCTAACAAGCACAAGTAGTGTATGTTTAAGCTCACTAGCTCAGTCAACATTTGAATTAGAGATTTATTATCAAAATTAGATTTAAGACTGTGCTTTTTGCATGTGTAAATGTAGACAAACTTGAAAAGGCTCTGAATAATCATCCCCAAAAAGCGTTAATGTCACGTATATTTCAAACTTTGTGTTAATAACACAATGTCTTTGGATTAGGGCTGCAAGATATAATGTTTTATTATCGAAGATATGTGCATCAGTCACATGTCAAGTATAGGGATTGTAGTTGTGGCACCACATTTCGAAATGCATGTGATTCTCAGATTAATTGCAAAGTTTAACCATTATAGAGCGAAAGCTTATCGTTTGCACATGTTTTAGCCTAGGTGCTGTCAGTCTAAACATTCAAGTGATTTTACTCAACTCAATTCGGACACCGAGTTCCGCATCTGTTTGCTTGAATGATACACGCAAAATTATATCAAAATGCCTGTCTTGGTTAGTATCCTCAAAAACGCGTATGGCTTACGTGAATGTAAACAGCTGAGAAAGAAAACGGATGCATATCTCTATATTGGATCCTTGCATTAGGTCTTAAAGTGACAGCAGCCTAATATTCCTGCTGCTCTCCATCTCATTAATGCTAATCAAACAACAAAATACACAGAGAAAATGCCTTTTGTAGCTTGAAAACACACTTTTACTCTCTTGCTTTTAATTCTTTTTCATTTTTTTTCTCTCTCTTCCTCTTGCTTTTAATTCTTTTTCATTTTTAATTTTAATTTTCCTCTTGTATTATTTATTTATTTAAGTGTATTTAAGGAGCCTTGTACTCACTTTATGTATTTGTAAAGGCATATTGTTTCTGCCTTTTCCTGTTTTAACCTGTGAAGCACTTTGGGTCAACTGTTTGTTCGGTTAAATGTGCTATACAAATAAAATGACTTGACTTGACTTATCAAAGATTAATTCTATTTAAATTATGAACTGAAGACTAAGAAGTGCTATTTTACATTTGATTATTTCATTTAATATCTTATTTTCCATGCAGATTCAATTCCCTATAAAATCGCCCGATCATTCTAGAATGATTCATTCTTTCCAAATAAAGCTATTTGGTGAAATTGTTTTCATATATATATATATATATATATATATATATATATTTCACATATATTGCGGCAATACAAAATATCGCAATGGCAGTTTTTCCCAATATTGCGCAGGCTGATAAAACTCGCCTTTAAATCGACTTACGGATGTTATTAGTTCGCATGACCTCATTGTGACAAGTTTTCACAATACCGGACCCATTTCAATTCGAGATCTCTAAATACTTACACACACACATACACACATTGCATTAGCGCAGGTCGTCCTAATGTCACCGTCTGATATTTACATGAAGCCTGGCGTTCGAGTCGAGATAAACTATTTCAAATCAAGGCCGAGAATACCTCTCCGGCCCCTCCGCTGGATGTGCGGATGAAAGAAGACATTATGCAAACAAGTCAGATTACAGTACACAATAAATTTTTACCTTTTCATGTAAATACCATTCCTGTGTTAGGAGGTGGAAGCCAACGCAATGCATTTTGACTGAGGGCCGAACGGCCCTTATCAGCTCTAGTCAAGCAATTCAGGCCCCCTGAACAAAGATGAGTCTTCAAACTCCCTCCATTCATCAGTGGACGTGTAATTACCCCCGGTTCACAGTCTAGACGTTACCGCTTTCAGGGTATTTAAGATCCCCTTTGCAACACGCAGGATGCTTGCACCCGGCCCAACGTTAAATCTGCCGCAGATAAATTAGCAAAGAATGCGAGTTAAAAAAAAAAAAAGAAGCGCGGCCACAATGAAAAGAACTTTATCCTCCCCGCTGCTAAATGAGATTTCTTTGAAATGCAGATCAGTGGCGCTAGATTAGTGAATTTTAGCTGCTGTCAACATCATAACAAAATACAAATGCGATTGTTCGCCCGGGCCTTATCTCCTTGCTTCCATCTGCTTCTCCCCGTATTTACTCGGGTCGATTTACTATGCAGATCTAAATAAGACGCGCTCGCGGCACAATGGCTTCTTAAGCTTCTACATCAAGGTATTTGAGAGCGCCGTCACATGAAAAGCTGCCCCATCAAAGGCACATCCCTAATGAACTTCCCTATCACAGAGGGATGGCGCGGCTCTCCGGAGAGGCTCGTGGAGAGGCGCTAAATCACAGGAAGGGTACCTCGGCGGCCCGTGGAGATTAACGCGCGACGGGGACCCTCAAACAGGAGGCCGTCCGAGCCCAAGCCAGGGTTCAACGGCAGATTAGCGGCCAAATTAAAACACCCAGGTAGGGGGAAAACAGCGTGCACTTCAAGGTAAGATGGACGTTTGTAACTAATACAAGCATACGAGGCGCCGTTCGCCACGACGGTGACAGTAATCTTCAAAAGCCGAGGAATAACCTCTAATTTCACGCCATATTTGTTGCATCCTGCGTACACAGATGGGATTACAACTCAAATCCCACAACTTACTCACAAAAAGCACCGAGAGGGAACATATATGTGGGTGCAAAGAGACATTTCAGGTTAAAATCGTCATGCACCAGTGGTTTATGGAGGGGGGCTGGAGCAATTAGCCCCAGAGGCAGTGCACACACGGGACCGGCACATGTGGCTTGGAGTAGAGCTCTGACATCACGGCGTGATGAGAGGGCAATGGGAATACGATGGTGGTGGTGGTGGGGGTTGAACGAGAGCGTGTGCCAGCCACGCGTGTGCCAGGTTCCAACTTCCGGGGGTGGGGGGCTAGGTCCTTTCGGAAAACATCCTCACACGGAAGAGGCATCCAACGGCCGCAAGTGTCTTTCGCTCATCTTTCCCTCCTCCCCTCGCTGTCTTCACCCTGCCAAGTGGGCTCGGTGCCAGTCGCATTTGCAACCACGAGGGACCGTTGCCTTTTTTTTCTTGTTTAATGAAATGACAAAACAACAGATTTACATATGCAGAAACAGGTGTTGTAACAGGTTTGACTCCTCTTGACCTAAAACGTGTTGCGTGGGGGGAAAAAACAGGGAGGGGAAAGTTTATTAGCAACAGCTGCCTGGAGGGTGTTTAGGCTCTGATGGGCATTCAAATCTACACCATCTGCCCTGCTGGTTGCCAGAAGTGACAGTCTAAATTAAAAACCACTCATCAAAAATCATAAAAATAAACTATTGTATTGCTGTGGCCATATGCTGTAAGTGGCCCTATGAAAGACAAAAAGGGAATCACACGGCGTGTATTAATTAACCCTCTGCAGTCTAAAAGACATTCCTGAGCACCAAACACAATAGCTTGCTTTCCATCCACGAACACAAATACTCATATTTACACTTCAAAAAGGATGCTTTCAATATTCATAGTGCTATTAAATTGGGCCACATATACAATTAGCCTAGAGTATAATTATAAAATCTCACGAAAACTACTGTGAACGTACCATGGCATAGTGATGGGACCGGTATTTTGATGGTACAAAATATTCGTAATTCACAAACAGGCGATAAATGTCAAATAAATGAGAAAGTAATAGCAATATTAATAATAAAATCTATCTGCACTAACCCTAATTAAAAAAAGTACTATATCATACTTTGATGTGTACTATGGCACTGCATGATTACCAGGTTTAGGACGCATAGGCCTATAGGCTAAGATTAAAAGTAATAATCCTTACAATAAATGTGGTGACATGGTAAAGATGGTGATCCCATGTTAATTTGATGTATTTACTGAATGATTACCATAATCATGTCCCATACATAGTGTAAATTTGTCAATATTAAATCAATATTAATAAAATGTTAATGGGTTTACATGCCACTCAAAGTTACCTTGAAGAATACCATGCCTATATATCCACAAGCCAATATCACGGGTTCAAATACACTAGGGATGTCAATCGCGATTAATCGCATCCAAAATAAAAGTTTGTATTTGGATGCACTATGTATAATTATTTTCTATATATAAATACACACACATGCTTGTATATATTTAAGAAATATTTTCATGTACATACTGTATATAGATTTATATTATATGTAAATATCAATATTTTACATATAAATAATATTTTTTTCTTAAATATACATGCATGTGTGTGTATTTATATATACAAAATAATTATACACAGCGCACCCACATATATTATGTAAACACAAACTTTTATTTTGGATGCGATTAATCGCGATTAATCGTTTGACAGCCCTAAAATACATTGTCCAAAAAAGCATAATTAATGTCCGAAAGTTTAAAAAATTAAAACACAGCAGCAATCAGGCACTCCTTTAAAACAATAAAGAAACATGAAGGTCAAACTCAAACACGACAGCTCAGTAACTCAACAACATGAAGAGAAACAGAGAAAACAACAATTCGGGCCAAAGAGTCAATCTAAAAATATTCGTTCTGCCCTTGTCAAAGACAAAGGGAGCATTAATTTGCCCTGTTATTATTTAGAGAGGGCAGGAGGAACAAACCTGAGCCCGTCGTGACCCTGCCACAGTGTTGCAACTTGTTTTAGAGCGATGCCAGCAGAAGGCAGTACCATATGCCCACAGCCTCGGGCCCGATGCTCTTTCTGCAGCCTAATACGCCTGTCAGGAGACGTTACTGTCACAAATCCTCTGTTTTTCCATAACGTGTTTCAAATAAACAGATTTTTTTCCTCTTACTAACAGAATTGTCCTCAGAGATTCCAGTTAGAAGGTCAGAGTTTGATTCTACTGTAATGACAGCATATACACTCAGCATATACAAACAAACCATTTTTTTTTTTTAAGTGAGCAAATAATTTGTGGAAAAGCACTTATTTAATTAATGGAAGTAGGCTGCATTTCAACAATGATGCTGAAACTAAGCATGACATTAATAGTATCACATAGACTAGCATTATGTCTACTTCCACACTTCCTCCTCATGCCACAAGGCAAGTTTGGTCCGAGCGAGGCTGACCTTGCCGTTTACTACAAATGAAGCCCTCTTGCATCCACAACGACTGGGGTTTTAAGTCAACCAGAGACTAAAGCGCTCAGTAAATCATTGCCTTTAGCCAACAAGACCTTGTCATGCCTTCAAATTGCATGAAAAAACAGATATCAGCACTGATATTATCACCTTTGTGTACAATTAATAATTTCAAGGGCATTTGTAATCTAAGATAAGATGCTTATGGGTGATTTTAATACCTCTCCATAAAGGTCATGTGATATCGTAGATGTGAAAGAGCGCCGTCACAGTCAAAAGACTAGCGTTAGGGATTATAAGCCATGTTTAAGGGAAAGAAAAAATGCAGTCGGAAAGGTCTAGAGCGTCGCAACCTCAGATACAGATGAATCAGTTTCCTTTAGACATTTTTAACCCATAGAATAAGCATACAGTGTAATATAAAAAAAAAGCATTTCTCGTGACCGTGCCCGTGCTCTCAGCGCCTCACCAAGCGTCATTAGGATGATGTGGATAATTATGGCGCATAAGACCTCTTAAGCATGTAATACAGTCTTTTATCTGGAGAAGTCAATCTCTGCGAGGCTGACAGCTAGAAGCATATGATCACGGTAAACAAATACTTTCACGCGGCACCAAAGTGCCATTAAAGGCCAGAACTGTCAACACAAATTCCACTCTTGCGAGGGAAAAGAAAGGGAGGGAGGGGGGAGAAGAAAAAAAAAAAGAGTTGATCACCTCTGGTTGCCTTAACATGCATGGGGGTTGTCATGGAAACATCTCTGTGAAGTTAACATGGATACAAACAGAAGGCTTTCCGGCTTAATTGCCATTAGAGTTTTATGACCCTGTTTAGGGATGTGTATTAAAACACACATGGGGTAATACGTCGCTTATCACCGAAACGTAAAGGAAAACTAGGCTTTGACTTTCTAAACTGTAAAAAATATATTTTTTTCAGTCAAATCAACTCAAATTATCTATATAGTTCAGATAACATAATATTTTGAGTTTCTGACGATTAAATCAGTCTCCTTCATTGTATAAACTCAATTTTCCATTTCAATGAACTTCAAATTTTAAGGCAGCCAGGTTTACTTAATTTTTTTTAAGTTAAACCAATAATACTTTTTTTACGGTGTAGGAAGAGGGCAGGATGCAATATGAAATAATAACTAGTGATTTCATACTAAATGGTTCCACCCACATTACAGTACGTATAAAGGCGTAACCTACGAGAAGTCAAATCACAATGCCATCTTAACCCAGCCAGATCATTCTATTTTACTCAATGCACATGCATTTTTCTTTTAACGCAAAGCAGTGCATGCACACACCCCAGCCGTAATCAGCCCGTGCCTACAAAAACATCAGGATAATTGCAATATCGGCCCCTCTTTCCTGTCTCAGGTCAGCCGTCCCCCCCCCCCCCCTCCCTTCACATGTCGTACGTGAAACATCACGCTCACTGAAACAGTGCTAATTAAAATCACCTGGGAAGAACTGCGTGGGGCTAACAAAGGGCCGGGCTTCACATTACAGGAGCTGCCGAGGTGTGTGTGTTTGCTTGAAATTTTACTACAGCTTTTTTGAAGCGACACAGCGTTGAGTGACGAAACACCATGATGCACACCTGCACTTCACCTGCACAGCTGCAGGAGGAAAACTCTCAGAGTTAATCACAGCCATGATACGAGCTGTAATACTACACACCTTGTTAAAAAAAAAAAAAAAAAAAGAAAGAAAGTCCCAGATCCCTTGAACCCACTGAAACTGCACTGGCAGTGGATGTGACTGTGTCTTAAGAGAGGAGTGCTGTCCATTAACACTCCAATACATCAGGCTTACTGTCCTGACACACTCCAAAGCTGAAGAATTCACTCCGGATCATGGAAATGGAGCAAGCAGACACGGTAAGATTAATGTTAACCTTGATGATGATTATAATAATATCAATTATCTTCAATACCATATAACATATTAGTAAATGTCACTTTTAGATATCTAAAATTGTATATATCATGCAAAATCACAAAGCTTAAACAGACTAAAACTTAATAATCGTTGCAACCTAATCAGTGTATTAAAAAAAATTAGGCTACCTGATTTAATTTTTTTTTAAACTATAAACCTTAAACAGTCTTAATCACTTAAATAATTATAAAAAAAAAATAAAAAATAATTATACAAACAGTAAATGTAGTGATACGAGTCCTATATTTGCATTAATGCATTAACTAAACCCATTTATTTGTAAACGGACAATTATGCTGCTGTTATTATTATTATTTTCAAAAAAAAAATTAACTAATGTAGGCTGCGTTTACATTTCACTCAGGTTGTTTTAAAAACAAAACGCACAAACAGCAATAAACACAACGAAAGTTGATGAGCATTAAAAGGCGACAATGCCACAAAACTGTCACTGGATGTTTATATTGATTATGAGGATAGAATCACAGTACTGACTTCTCACAAACTCTCTAACAACACAAACACTTTATAAAGCATCCGACAAGCACTAAACAACCCATCAAGTGAAGTCAAACTGAGAGGGTCGGTGTATGAAAGGCAAAAACGTGAAAACTCACCAAAATAAGTGAATGTACGTCCCTCGCGGATGCAAAGTTTCGCGTGTTTACAAGTCAGTGGTTTTAAAAAAGCGCTACAAACAAACGCACAGCACGCGCTGTTGATATTCCTCCGCTCGGAGCCGCGAGACGCTGCTTGTCTTCAGTCAGTGTGTGCTGCTGTTATTACCGACGCAACACACAGTATAAAAAACGCACGAGTAACACCGACTCCTGTTTGAATGCGCTCGCGTGACGCGCAACGCGAAGCGGCAGCTTGTTTTTTTGTATCTCGATTCAATGCATCGCAATGTTTCGGCCGAGTTTTTTTGAGGGGGGACTAGCTTATTAGAATGCGAGGGGGCACTTATGCGGACGTGCATGTTGTTATTTTTTTGGCGTACTGCGACCCCACGTGACACATGTCCACCTGCCGCGTAAACAATACAGTCATTAGAAGTTTGTTTTGTTTTTCGAGTCACTAATCACTTATCAGAAGAAACCATGATCAGTAAAGAGATTATTATAGTCTGAGGAGTAGGAATATGAAGTGCTGTCATTTATTTTGTTTACTAATTTGTTTAGGCTATTATTATTGTTATTATTGTCACAATTTAGATTACAGCCCAATTTTTACTTTTACATAAATTTTAACTACTCCTAATGAGTGCTTATTAATAATTAGTAAGGTAGTTGTTATGTTTAGGGATTGGGTTTAAGGGAACATGGTCGTGCAGAATAAACAGCCAAAATCCTAGTAATATGCATGATAATAAGCAAATAGCCTAGTTCATATAGTGAGAATTGGATAATAACGTTACACTTATTATTATCCAAATATGTTATCCATATTCATTTATGTTTGTGATTAAATAAAATTAATATTGTATTATGTATTGTACATAAATAAAAAATTTACAAAAACAAAAGAACTGAGCATTGTTGTTTTTTGCTTATTTTATTAAACAATTTCATCATTGCACATGAAATTTATCATAACAGTTCACACACCCCTGAACCTTGAGATGCTCACTGTAGATTGACAGCATCTGTTCATTTTGATGAAACATTGTTTGCTGGTTTTCAAATAATTTTAGCTTGTGACCATTTATGTGGTTACTATCCTTAAGCTGAGAATGATGCACGTACTGTAATGTTACGTTCTGCATCACATGTTTACTGTAACTGTGTGCCACTGCCTTGAAATTTTCATGAATAAAACTGGATAAAAAAATAAAAGATTTTCAGATTAAAGATTGATAATATCAGAAATCTCTCTTTGTGAATTAATTATCTGTCTCTGTCTGAATTTAATATCTTCATTCTATATTTTGGTTGAAAACACTGGGTGTTTTAAAAAAGGGATCTTACATATTACATAGATGGTTGCTGATATTTGCATAACATCAAAATAATTTTGATCAAATGCATGTTTAAATAAGCAGACGATACAGCAGATTTTGACCTGCTTTTATGAGAGCATTTTAACACTCTAAAATCCGATAACAAATATCTGTCAGATGTCTGCAAAGGTGTTAAGGATTTTTTTGTTTGTGTTGTTCAATGATAAGAGAATGTTGGATCTCACATGCATGCCATTTAATGAAAAACGTTTAATCAAGAAAATGCAGATATTTCATGGCTTTTATCACAAAGAAATCAAAAACACCAATGAATTTTCTATATCAAATTTTATAGAGGGGAATCATTTTGATAAAAACTCTAGGATAGCACAAAACATAGGAGTTTGCTGCCACCTACTGGAATGCTTTGGAATCCACATTTGATGGTCAATGAAACGCGAGTGTGCACAGAACATTGATTAGACACTGCCACCTAGTGGTCAATTGAGCTCATGCTCGAAAACACTGAATACAAATGGCCTGCAGCACATTTTTGGAATTCACAAAACACAAGGATTTAATCTTTGATTAATCAATTATACAATTAACGAAAAAATCCCATTAATAAAATCCACCCAAAAAGTAAGCATGATTTTATAAAAAAAAAAATTAAGCAAGCAAGCGTAGACACACACACACATGAACAAGTGAAATCAATATATATATATATATATATATATATATATATATATATATATATATATATATATATATATATAATTCATGGATTGATTCGACAACTTGCCCCAACCTGACATATTATCATTATAATATCTGAACAGAATTAAATAACAGTGCGGTTTTATTGATTTCACTTGTTTATCCAACATATATAAATAAAATCACACTCTAAAAAATGTTGGGTTGTTTTAACAATTTTTAAATTACATGTTGGTCCCACCAAAATGTAATTAGGTGTTCCTGCTGTATTGTAAAACACTTTTGCTGCTATTGAGGTGTGATACAGGTAAGGTTAGGGACAGGTGTGGTGGTCTGGGTCGGTTTAAGGGTAGGTTAACGTGTGAGGGGAGGGTCAACTGTGTAATTACAAATGTAATTACATAAAGTAATTATAGCTGTAATTACATGCTGGTATTTTTAAAATATACGTACAATGTAAAAACATGTATGTACACAATAAGTCCATTGTATCAAATTATTATTACTAAAGCCGCTTAATATAAAGTGGGACCTACATTTTTAACCCAATGGCTGGGTTTGTCCATATTTTACCCAAACTTTTTTCATTTTTTTAGAGTGCATCATTGCACCAAATATCAGTTTGTTTGGATGACAGAATTCACACAAAATTATTTCAATTATGATTACTATGAGTTTTATCTAGGTGTTTGAAACCAATATAAAAAAAAACCCCACAAGCATTTGAAACTCATAGTTATATTGCTCCCGATGTGACAACTAGCCCCAGTCTCAAACGGAAGCATTGTGTTGTTTCGGTACAGATTCACATATATAATTCATGAGCATTTACCGAAGCTATCTCCAGGTTCAGGAGAGTTCAACAGATGACATGGACACATCAAAGTGCGTCACGTCCACCAGACTCTAGTGACCAGGAAGACAAGCATAGTTCACGGCTATTTTTAAGCCTGGCAACCACACACTGTTCAGCTGCAACCTGATGCTGTGTGCCAAGTCACGTTGCGAGTGAGTCTTTAGTGCTGTTACCCCGTCAGCATTAACCAGGCATGTCTGTGGAAGAGCTTGCACCCTCCACGGTCTCCTACAACATGGACATCTGCGGGGGCTGGATGATGAAAAACAAGGAGGAAATCATCAATTTAGGGAAAACCGTGGAGCGGATTTCAGATGGAAGCTCTGCAGAGGATTCGGAGGAGGAACCCGAGCCCCCGCCGGTAGCCGTACGAAGAAAGGTGTCGTTTGCGGATGCCTTTGGTCTAGACCTGGTTTCTGTGAAGGAATACGATAACCGGGATGTATCAAGGCCGGAGGCGGACGGTAGAGAGGGTGATGAGTACTACATCTCATGCCTCTTCACCCTCCCAGTCTCAAACCAGGACATCATGGAGGTGAGACTTCAGAAGCAGAAGCTGGAGCTGGAGCGCATCGAGCTTCTCCCTGGATCCACCACGATCCGGGGCATCGTCCGCGTTCTTAACCTCTGCTTCCACAAGGCCGTCTACATCCGAGTCACGCTGGACGGCTGGCAGAGCCACTCCGAGCTGCTGGCCGAGTACGTGCCCGGGTCTAGCGATGGAGAAACGGACTGCTTCTCTTTCCTGCTCGTGTTGACCCCTCCATTCCAGGTCGAAGGGGTTCGGGTGGAGTTCTGTCTGCGCTACGAGAGCGACGTCGGAACCTTCTGGGACAACAACGGAGGGACGAACTACATCGTCTTCTGCCACCAAAGACGAAGGAGCGATCAGAGAGAAAAAGAGAAAGAAAGTGAAAGGGAGAAGTTAGTCGAGGAGAGTAACCAGAAAAGCATCAGGAGCTGCCTTAAAGCAATCAGGTAGGAAACACTGTCACTAGAATCATCGGTTTTACTGGATTTGAACACAGTGCTTATTGGAAGTATTAAACTTTGGTGTGAGACTCACCCCAGACATGAATGATAGCTAAAATCATGCAGATTACTGATGAGTTCAAGAGACGTAGATGGTGAAACTATCCAAGAGAAAAAAAAAACCTAGACGTATTACTCTGGTTGTCCAATCAAGCGCAGAACTATGTTTTGACTGGGATGGTATGTTTGAACACATGGCTGGGGTGTGTAATTGAAAACCTGCCGTATATTTACAGTAAAAAGATCTACACGGAGACGACACCCGCAGAGGCGAGCGGGGAGATCTCAGGTGGGTTTCTTATGTTGAAATCTGGAAATAGGGTTCTTTGATTCTTCGTGAGACTGGGTTTGAGTTTGTTTTCTTTTCCAGAGCAAGTCACACCCAAAACGGAGGAGGAAGCAGGAATCACTCCCTACAAATCCACTAAGGACTGCTGCAAAACTCTGGTATAGTCAATGAGTGTCCTGTCAAGGTTTAGAGACAAAGAAGTGCATTTACTGAAGTGAAGTGAAGTGAAGAGAAAAGAAGAGAAGTGAAGTGAAGAGAAAAAAGAGAAGTGAAGTAAGGTGAAGTGAAGAGAAGAGAAGTAAAGTGAAGACAAGAGAAGTGAAGAGAAAAGAAGAGAAGTGAAGTAAGGTGAAGAGAAGTGAAGACAATTGAAAAGAAGAGAAGTGAAGTGAAGTGAAAAGAAGAGAAGTGAAGTAAGGTGAAGAGAAGAGACGTAAAGTGAAGTGAAAAGAAGAGAAGTGAAGTAAGGTGAAGTGAAGAGAAGAGAAGTGAAGAGAAGAGAAGTGAAGAGAAGAGAAGTGAAGTAAGGTGAAGTGAAGAGAAGAGAAGTGAAGTAAGGTGAAGAGAAGTGAAGAGAAGAGAAGAGAAGAGAAAAGAAGAGACGTAAAGTGAAGTGAAAAGAAGAGAAGTGAAGTAAGGTGAAGTGAAGAGAAGAGAAATGAAGTGAAAAGAAGAGAAGTGAAGTAAGGTGAAGAGAAGTGAAGAAAAGAGAAAAGAAAAGAAGAGACGTAAAGTGAAGTGAAGTGAAGTGAAGTGAAGTGAAGTAAAAAGAAGAGAAGTGAAGTAAGGTGAAGAGAAGAGAAGAGAAGTAAAGTGAAGTGAAGTGAAAAGAAGAGAAGTGAAGAGAAAAGAAGAGAAGTGAAGTGAAGACAAGACAAGACAAGACAAAACAAGAGAAGAGAAGTTAAGTGAAGTGAAGTGAAAAGAAGAGAAGTGAAGTAAGGTGAAGTGGAGAAGAGAAGTGAAGAGAAAAGAAGAGAAGTAAAGTGAAGTGAAGTGGAGAAGAGAAGTGAAGAGAAAAGAAGAGAAGTGAAGTGAAGACAAGACAAGACAAAACAAGAGAAGAGAAGTTAAGTGAAGTGAAAAGAAGAGAAGTGAAGTAAGGTGAAGTGGAGAAGAGAAGTGAAGAGAAAAGAAGAGAAGTGAAGTAAGGTGAAGTGGAGAAGAGAAGTGAAGAGAAAAGAAGAGAAGTGAAGTGAAGACAAGACAAGACAAAACAAGTGAAGTGAAGTGAAGTGAAGAGAAAAGAAGTGAAGTGAAGTGAAGTGAAGTGTGGGTGTGTGTGGGGGGGGGGGGGGTTAAAAGTACACCAATTTGTGAACTACAAATTATTAGTCAGGATAAATTTAAATAAATGAACACCATTTTGCAAAAATTTTAATTCCTCTCACTACAAACAAGACGTGATAAAGTAGTGATAAACATTTTCTCCACGTTGTCTCTTTTCTGACAGGTGGATCGTCGCAGGAAACGTCAAGCTGCTCGTTTGGCACACGTGCAAGACTACTTCGCTCAGAGAGCAATAGAAACCCAGAATAGATGTAATTCCAACACAAATGAAAGAACTGACCTGCCGGTTCTCCACAGCCGACCAGGACACGGTATGGACACGCCACCTATCCTAATGTACCACCAGATCCCTTTACTCTCTCTGGATTGGGGCAGCACAACAACGACAACAACCCCCCCTCCCGATGCCTACAGTGAAACAAGTTGGCAAGTTGAAGATCACCTCGCTATATCGACTTCTGACATCTGGAAAGCTTTTAACAGCACTGACGCAACACACACTCATATACAGGAACAAACATGTGCTCCAGAGACACTTTGCCAATCAGAGGATTTAGATTCAAGGGACAAAGTCGTAATTTCATCGGAGGACAAGGCATCTGAGAAAGGCAACAATCATGAGTCTAGTGACATGACAGCAATGGAAACTATAAGATGTGATCCCACAGAGCAATCAGAAGGTCCTTCTGGAGATCAGGTTTTGGGTTACCAGCCAAGCCTCATTAGAGTAGCATGTTCTGCTCCGGGATTGGAGCCAGAGAGTACGGAAAGAGAGTTTGAGGCATCTCGTGACCGCCAAGCCTCACATCACGAGCACACTAGGGGATCTTTGAGTCAGGACACGACCAAGGCAAGCTCGGGGGACGAAACTCGAACCGCACATGACACCGAGACTCAGGATTCAGAAGCCGGAGATGGAATCTCACCTGAAGAATGCACAGGCAGCTTCGACACCTCAAAGGTTAAAGAAAACACACACGGAGCGGTCAAAGACACCCTGACATTTACGGCTATCGGGGACGTGTCGCTCACAAATAGACAGGCCGAGAGATCTTCTTCAGAAAGGAAAGATATAAATAAAGATGATGGTGAAGAGCAGGTGGAAATCAGAGCGTTTTATAGAGGAGTACATGAGGAGGAGACGGAAAGACGGCGAGATGAAACGAGCGCAGAAATACAGAGCGTTTCCGTGGCGTTTAATGAGAGCGAATTATGCATGTCGAACGAGAATCTTAAAGACAATTCAGAGCTAGTGAAAATCGAAGAGCGAAGGTTTGAGGCAAACGAAGGACTTGAGATGACTGCTAAAGAAGGGGAAAGCGATGGGAAACGTTCAGAAAGCAAACGAGGGCTTGTGGAGGACTCTGGAGCGGTGCATGAGAGCTGCACCGATCGAGAAGAGAAAGAGTTTGAGTTACTTGAGGCGACCTATCCAGCGGTTAGCACTGACCCGTCCAAACACCTCCTTCAAACAACATCGGCAAAGAAAAGTGAGCTCGCTTCTCCAGATGAGGTCTTTGAGCTTGGAAAGACTCTCAGAAACTTTCAAGAACCCCAGCGACCCAACCGAGAGGGTGAACACCCCACGCCATTACCCACCATGCACCTGTCTTGGGTGGACGGCAGCAGCGGGATGTCATGGTGGAGGGAGTTCTGCTCCATAGGTCACATGACCAAGGCTCTTGTGTATGCTTTTCTGTTTGTGATCTTCATAACGGCGTATCTGTACGACCTGCCGACCTGGCTTGGACTGTCGGTTTTCTCTGTGCTGGTTGTGCAGCCAGGGCATGAAACAGCGTCTGGATGGGGCTGTTGATCAGGCAAGGAAGGTCTTGTCAAATGATGTGCGTTTCTTAAACGAGAAGTGACGTGAAGTGATGCTACGGGCCAAGCTTTGTTTTCATATCCTTAAAAAGTCCTTAAAAGAAGATATACTTAAAGGAGTAGTTCATTTAAAACAAAAAACTTTTGCTGATAATTTACTCACCCCCATATCATCCAAGATGTCCATGTCTTTCTTTCTTCAGTCGGAAAGAAATTAAGGTTTTTGATGAAAACATTCCAGAATTTTTCTCCATATAATGGACTTCATTGTGAACCAAACGGTTCAAGGTCCTATAGACAGTTTCAGTGCAAACTGTTCAAAGGGCTTTAAACGATTCCAGACGATGAATAAGGGTCTTATCAAGCGAAACGATCGCTCATTTAAAACAAAACAAAACAAAGTTTAAGTTTTATAAGCTCAAATGGTCGCCTTGCTCTGTTCTGTGATGCGCGTTTATCATAATGAACGAATCTTTTTTCGTGTCATTTTGGTTCATTCAACGAACGAAACGAACGAGTTGACTGGAAAGGATTCGTTCATTTTGATGAACGAGTTCGAACAGGAGAGTCACGAACGTGCATCACAGAACAGAGCAAGGCGACCATTTGAGCTTATAAAACTTAAACTTTTATTTATTTAGCGATCATTTTGCTTGATGAGACTCTTATTCATAGTTTGGAATCGTTTAGTTTGCAGTTTGCACTGAAACTGTCTTTTGGACTTTGAACCGTTTGGTTCCCATTGAAGTCCATTATATGGAGAAAATCCTGGAATGTTTTCATCAAAAACCTTAATTTCTTTTCGACTGAAGAAAGAAAGACATTGACATCTTGGATGACATGGGGGTTAGTAAATTATCAGCAAAAGTTTTTTTAAAAGTGAACTACTCCTTTAAGCTACTTGACAAGAAACAGCACACAGAGATATGAGGACTTGTTTTGATTTTCATATGTTGTATCTTGTGTAAGTGTAAAAAAGATAAGACAACAACAACAAAAAAACAATCATTTAATGTCTCGTAATGCCTTGTGTATTGTTGCTTCTCAGATTGATCTTGTTTCAACGATTTTAGATATTTTAGAATTAAAATTACGTGACATAATAATAATTACACATTCATTTACATTGCACAAAAAAGAATTCCAAAATGTATTTAAAATACATTTATTTCATATTAAGTACAAATCCATTAACATTTACAGACCTATCGCTTGAGACTTACTGATTTAAATATGACAATTAAACTGTATTTGGAGTACTTCTTTATTGCACAATACACATTTGTATATATTAGGCCTTTTAATATCACTATTAGTATGATCTCTGTATAATATCAGTCTTTAAATGCGAGATATTTAAAGTGTACCAGTATAAAAAAAGCATAAAAAAGTAAAGCAATAGCTCTCCTTTTGCTATAATCAAATGTACTTATATCTTTAGTTGGACCTCAGCACTATTTCTGGACAACTAAAGTGCAAAATTAGTTGTTCCAATTAGCAGACTTAATGTATATCAATTTAGTATACCAGCAGTACAATTGCAGTGGCTTTATAATAAGTACATGCATATCTAAATGTATAGTATACTAAGCATAAAACTAATGTATTTCAAATACATTTATTTTTCACTAGGGTAAGCAGAGTTTATAATTGTATACAAAATGTTAACAATTTCAAGTGTCTGGATCATGAGGAACACATAATTAGTTCGGTGTGTCCGAAATTTTGACTGGTACTGTACCTTTACGAAATGTTTCACTGGGGTTTTACAAAGCCGTATCAAATGCGCTATATAGCCTGTGAGGACATAGAGGGCATTTCATGTCTCTTTAGGGATGTGTGTGACAGACGTGACATTTCCTACAAATCCCACAATGTCTCTGTTCCCATTAGACAGGAGAGGGTATGAGACAGAGGCTGGAAAAAGGACAGGGTTTAGACCCTCTGATCTGTGAACATAGCTCTAGGTAATTCATACACACCAGTTAAAGGCATACTTTATGGACAAGTGATTTACCCTTACGTATGTCAGAACACAAAATTAGTTTCCGATGCAATTACAATGACTGGATCCTCAATCTTTAATACACCAGTATCATAAAAGTAGTTCATGTGAAAAAGGCACAATCTAAGAGTAGTTTACATACAAGCATGGTGTGTTGGGTCATAAGACATGATTTTTAAGCCTTGTTGAAGAGGATTATTGGTGTTTTTAGTCAGTAAAAATCATGACTGTGAGCTGAGATGTGACACAAAATGGTGCAACCTTTTATTTAATATCCCAATGTGTGTGTGTGTGTGTGTGTGTGTGTGTGTGTGGTCATATGATCCAGTCATTATGACTCTGACCTTTCAGCGTCTGGCTGCTCACCTCACATTCACTGGAGTCGTTCATCTGTACAGAAAGAGCACACATTCATAGTGTTACTGTTATTAATATCTCTATTCGCAACAATATTCACATGAAACCACTCTAAGAAACAGTAAAATCCCCAAACTTAGGAAGCTAAGTATTATCTTTTTATTTATTCACACATTAATTGACAAAGGTTGAAAATACTACACTAGAATATTCATTTTATGAAAGTTTACACTCCTAAAAGAATATCAGCATAAGTATCCACATGCTGGTTAGAACAGAAAATGATATTGTAAGGTCATCTAACCCTCTCATATGTGTATTTTAAACTTGTCTGCTAATAATGTCATAAAAGGCACTTTTACATGCTGGTCTTCTATGCAATCTCACGTAGGCCTATTTGAATAGTGTGTGCAGATGATCCAGGCATTCACACATGGTATTTTGTGTTGGTCTACAGGAGAAATGCTGAAATTAAAATGAAAGCAAATGAAAAAAATCAAATTCAAATAAAAACACTGCCATAAAAACAACTCACTGAATAATAATTGGCATCGAAAGCAAATATTCATTACTCACAACAAAGCCAAGTACCAATTTGCACCATCTGGCATTTGTGGCTCTATTATGCAAGTATGTGTTGAGCAACTTCATGACAAACAGACATAGGCTGATATTACAGTACAGTATATCTTTCCGGTGCATTTACATTGCGTTCAGCAGTTTATAATTGAAGTGACTCAGGAGGAACATGATATTCCCAAACCCGCTCACAGATGAAAGACACAACGGCCAAGAGCTAAAATGTCACAACGATCACATGAGGGATTTTTTTGCAGGCATGAATACTTCAGATGTTTCATGCATGCTTGCTTTGTATTTAATTATGTGCTGCATGTTGGCAACCTTTCTTTTTTTGAATATTTCTTAAAGCTGATCAGCCTAAACATTTCTGGGTTTCAAAAAAAACCACATACAGTATACTGCAATGTGCATCTGCCCATATCAAAACGAGTTAAATGTAATTGTAAAATAATCAATTCATTGTAAAAAAAATGTGTTTTCATTTGTATCTTATCATTTTTATTCATTTATATTTCAGTATATTTTTACTTTTTATTTAAATTTTATTTTAATACTCATTTATATATCAGTTTTAGTTTTTGTATAGACCATTTCAAAAGATGTAAACAACACTGGTCCAGAAGCACTTCCTGTTTCAGTTTGTAACTGTTTTCTTTATTTCACATGTAAAGAAAACTTCTTAAAGATGTTTGTTTAACTTTTTGATTCATATTTATATGTTCTGTTGGTTGTATTTTATCCCAGCTTTAATGTAGTGTTAAAAAACTGAAACAGGAAGTGCTTCTGGACCAGTGTTGTTTACATCTTTTGAAATGGTCTATATAATAGTGTTTTTGTTTTGTTTTGGAATGGAATATAATGGCGCGCCACTAGATGGAGCCACAACAGCAATTATCCTCAAACCGGAATAAAGCAGTCTGGAGGGAGCGTGCTGACAGATTGTGCTGGGTCAAACACTCAAACAGCGATAGAAGCCAATGAAATATGTAGCTGCCATGTAGAAAATTGTAATACACACAAATATTGATTGAATATGTTTGTTTTGGGGACTGAAGGGCTAGCATTAGCTCCCAGCTAAAACAGAGCAGGCTAGCAGACACACGATGGCAGCATGTACAGTACCATCGAGATCTGCCTCGCTCACTCAAACACCCACACATAGCCTATAACACATAAAACACACAACAGTCATCCGTCTTCTCGCACGTCCGAGCACAGAATCTGGGTTACATCCTGGGTATCCCAGGAGGCCAAGTGCTCATACATCATTATTGAAACATGCAAGCACACGAGGACAGATCACACATACCTCCAACGCTGTCTAATCTTTCTCTCTCCCCCTCTGGGTTTCGTGTGGGCTTGCCAAGTTACCTCATCCCTCCCCGTGCACATTTATATAGTGCTGTGTGTGTTACCAACAGAATGTATAGCGGTGTTCTGCAAACTCTACAGAAATTGCACAAACTGCAGAAGCAATCAAGTTAAATGACTGTTGTCCTTTCCAGCTAAATTCACAAGCAGCCTAATAATCCATTTAATAATTTGAAACATTGTGCAATCAGACTCAAAAGCCTTCATGTGGTTTGAGCAGATCATAACTAGCCAAAAAAAAAACCTCTAACGCCACCCAATCAGTAAGATCAGCAAATCATCTTAGGCTGGTTATGAATCCAGCTAAACTGATTTAATCAAGATTAATCTGATTATCTGAAATATAAGGTCTTGCAGATCTTAAAACAATCTGAACCACAAAAAAAACTCTTTAACCACCCTAAATTTCTTTGCGAGTCTTAGTCTCCAAGGTTTTAGAGAGATTTTTCAGCTAATCAAACTGGAAGACCAGACGAATGACCAGCTAAATCCATCATTAACTAGACAAGACCAGCAGCCCATCTCTGGTTTTAAGATCTTTTTTTCTCCAGCAGAACCTGATAGATCTTAAAATATATCTTAACATCTCTAGATTATGAATTGCAGTTGGATTAAATTGACAGATGTTGCGGATCTACTACGCCAGACTTCATACTTCCGCTCAATTTCAGTTCGCTTCTGAAGCCTATACTCAGTATGAGATAGTGACCTATCTCTCAAAAGAGATTTTTGACCCAAATAAAGTTATAAAAAAATAGATTTGCATTCTGCATTAGACTTATTAGACTGATTATAGACCATTTCACAAGATGTAAACAAAACTGGTCCAGAAGCACTTCCTGTTTCAGTTTTTTAACACTACATAAAAGCTGGGATAAAATACAACCAATAGAACATTTAAAACTGAATCAAAAAGTTAAACAAGCATCTTTAAGATTTTTTCTTTACATGTGAAATAAAGAAAACAGTTACAAACTGAAACAGGAAGTGTTTCTGGACCAGTGTTTACATCTTGTGAAATGGATATAAATGGATATACACACACATTTCAATTCAAATTCCTCTCATGTTTCTTACCCATGAAGTCACTATTCGATCTGAGCTATCAGTCAGTCTACTGAAGTTTATCTATCACCTCATGTGAAGCCATGTCTTCGAGGTCAGAGTTGGGAATGAATAGAGGACTAAAAAAAAAAGAGATTGTGAAGGAGGAGAAGTGTTGTAGGTGTTTGGAAGTGTGCCCGTGGACCCCTAGGGGCCTCTGTGGAGCCCTGGTGGCGATGTCTCCACTGGATGAATCACAATGAGGTGTCGGCTTGTGCTACGGCTCGGGCCCTCAATGTAAGAAGACAGGTTGCTCTTGAGACAACGTCCCACGGGAAATAGGGGTTGACCCGAGTTGCTCTCTCTCTCTCTCCCTCACACACACACACACTCACGTTTTTGTGCTGCAGTTTGTCACAGGGCCAGTTCGGACGGCCACTCGGCCTGAGCCAATCACTTCAGTTTGTTTTTGTAGTAATTAGTCATTACAACAGAGGCTATACGGATAAGTGCCAAGACAAATTAAATGCTAGTGTAGCGTAGGAGCTGTGGAATAGCAGTTGATGCGTAAGAGTGTTTTGTAGCAATAATGCTGCCTTTACGTGCTATCAGAATTATTGTAAACACGAGTTTTCTGGTCAACCAGCCTCTCGAGTCATATTTACCACTGGAAGGCTCGAGGATCATTTTGATAGCTGAGTTTCCGAGTTGGGCGGGCTGTGAACTTTAAACATGGCGAAGAGGAGAACGACTGCTTCTGTGACTTTATTCGTTATTTTTCCACAACGGTGACATCTCATCGTTTCGTCGTTAAAGTAGTGCATATTTACATACATGAATAACCATTTGAAGCATAATTTATGTTTTGTACACAGTTCGAATAGCCTGCATTTGACTGAAATTCCTGGATAGCAAGGTGAATGTTTAAATGGTTCTCAATGAATGGGACACTAAATATCATTTTGGCTTAAGGGATAGTTCGAGCCCGGTCTCATCCCAAGGCGTCATATACTGACGTTTTTAATATTTCGTCTACATCCAACGCAGATGGCACCTTTTTGCGTCAATATGAGATGCAGATATATATAGGTCAGATGGAGCCTCCTAGTGGTCTAACCCTAACCCTACCCCAGATCTAAACCTACCCATAACCGAAGCGTGTTATATTGATGCTAAATTGTGCCATGTGCGTGGATGTATACGCATTGGCAAAAGCGTCAGTATATGACGCCTTGGGATGAGAATGCATTGATAGATCAGAGCTCCATGTCCGTGGCTAACTTAGACTTGACAGAGCTTCACAAGTCACGACTTGACAGCTTTATTAGACAGGTGAGCAAATGGACATAAAACAAATCAATGTTATATAACGTTAGCTCAACATGATGAAATGATATGGTCAGTATGTTATTCTAATGTTGATCTAGCTTACTGCTAGTTTCGTATAGCAAACAAACTAACACGTGGTATAACATTATAACTTCCAACACACATTTAAATGCCGTTTAGTGTGATAATGTAACGTTAGACCAAGTGAAGCAGCGCTGTTAACTTACCTCACAAGTATAATTCGTCTAATAAACTGACCTATGTGAGTAATCCAGCAGTTGTGGGTAGTTCTGTAGAATTAAATGTCCTTATTCCTTTATATCTGCGGGACTCTCTGTCTCTTTAGCAATCGCGACCTGCTTCATACCACTGTAATGTTTAAATGAGTTTCACTCATCCATAAATATGATCAGATCCATCAGCTTGACAGCAAGTCCCATCATTCAGCTCATCACTGCGTCATAAACCTACGCCTTTGTTATTGTTTGTAAACTGCGCCCTCTTGTGGCGACAAATTACATATTGTAATTACAATTGTGTAATAACTACATATTGTGCCTTTAACATCAGACCAGATATGTTCTTAAACAGACAATTGACTTGTCACTGGAAACTTGATGCATCACGCCTGGTTCAACATGTGAGAACATTACCATCTAGTGTGTTTTTCAAGCATAAAAACTGCAAGACACTCAGAGAAAGAGAGAGAGAGAGAGGGAGAGAGAGAGAGAGGTGAAAACTGGATGATTCATCCCAACTGCTGTGAAAGAGAGTTTCACTCCCCCGCTACTCTGAATGTTCTGTCTCATTCTCTTTCTCTCCTTCACACACACATACACCGAGATTGTGAATGTCAGATGAGTACGTCTCTGTGTGTCATGCTCTTTTATTCCCCAACTCTTTCTGTTACACACTCACTCTCTCACTTTCTTCCTGTTCCTCAATAACGATGTTTTATTCTATATACAGTATAGACTCAATGCCACATGATTACACAAAATGAACGAATCTTTTTTCGTGTAATTTGGTTCATTCAACGAATTAAATGAACGAGTTGACCCTGGAAAAGATTCGTTCATTTTGATGAACGAGTTCGAACAGGAGAGTCACGAACGCGCATCACGGAACAGAGCAAGGCGACCATTTGAGCTTATAAAACTTAAACTTTGTTGTTGTTTTTTTTAAATGAGCGATCGTTTCGCTTGATAAGACCCTTATTCATCGTCTGAAATCGTTTAATGCCCTTTGAACAGTTTGCAGTTTACACTGAAACTGTCTTTTGGTCCAACCGTTTGGTTCCCAATAAAGTCTATTATATGGATAAAATCCTGGAATGTTTTCATCAAAAACCATAATTTCTTTTCGACTGAAAAAAGAAAGACATGAACATCTTGGACGACATGGGGGTGAGTAAATTATCAGCAAAAGTTTTTTTTTTTTTTTTTTTTTTAAAGTGAACTACTCCTTTAAGGGAATAACATATTTTAATATGAAAAAACAGTGGAGTATTCCTTTAAAAATAACCCAACTTGGGTTGTTTTATAACCTAACCGCATTTCGTAAAACATTTCATAACTCACCGGTTGGGTAGATTAAATAACCCAGCAGTTTTGGTATAGACCTTATTCAGAGCAGCGCCATGACAGGTTTGAGAGTGAGGCTGTGAGGGATAGACTTACCGTGTTTCCAATGGCATCCGCTCTAAAAAGCTGATTAAAGCTGAAATTACTGACGATTTTTTCACAGGTTACATTGTCGGGTGTTTTTTGTCAACGGAAATTTCTTGGAAAGATATTTTTCCAGTGTTTCATAAACAGAACAATCTGAAAACACGTTAAATAACAGTACAGCCTATTGAAGAGATGCAAGTCTATCCCTCACAGCCTCGCTTTCATTCTCATTAAAAATCAAAGATGGCGCTGCCGTGAATAAGGCGTATAGGCATAAACTTTTATTGATAGTGAAAGCAGAAGAGTTCTGCAGTGATATACGGCATAGGGTCACACTACTACGCACACACACTGACACACATCCTAATACAGCAGAAGGAGCTAAAGAAGACAGCAAATGGATTGAGGAAGTGTCTCCTCCGTCCACTGGATTGTGTGCACGAGCCTCAGAGCTTTCAATCACCCGCTCCCGGTCCAACTCAAAGCTCGGCTCCACAGCCATCGAATCACGCTTTATTATCGCTCCCTGTCCAACACATGAGCCTCAACATGACATCCATCTCCTCCACTGCAGTGTACACTGCCTGACAAGTGCTCAGACTAGGCGTAAACACAACCTCTGCCATCAGTTCCATTGCTGAAGGCAAAAAACGGTGGCACAGATGCTTGGCTCCGAGTCCAGTCTGAAATGAAGGGACCGGCGAGATGCTTGTGTGTGGAGGTGTGTTGGCTAGTTCGTGATGGGTATATTTGGTGTGGAGTGTAGGTGGAAACACAGAACCTGGTGGGCAAATAAACTGAGGCATATCGTCTGGGGAGATTCTATTAAAACCGGTTTAAGAATAGTTGGGTAGCATTCAGCATTGGAATGGAGTTGACTGTGAAAAGTCACCATGTTTGTTCAGGTTTGAAAAGCCACACACAAACACATGATATAATGATGAAGTGCAGAGATGCGATGTCTGACATATTATTCTTGTGCATTTTGTCCCCACAGCCGTCAACGACTGTGTACTCGCACAAAAGCAGAGAAAAAGGCTTCGGGCGATCTCAAAACGCCTGGCTTCCTCTTTTGATGCGTCCCATACAGCGTAGAGACGTCGCCAGTGATTCACATGGGGTCACATCACAGGGTTCTGCGGCTGCATATGTTTCCGCCACACGCAATCAGACCGTGAGGGCATTACAGTTCAACATCTAAAAACTTCAGGACAACATTGATGACCAGTGTGTCACATCGAGGGTTCTCCTGCTCTGTAAACAAGCTCATATTGCTGACGGTTACATCAGCAATGGTAATTAATATACAACATTTCAACATTTCCTCCTTTCTGACTAGGCTGCCAAAACATGTCGCTTTAAATCAAGTTTAAGTCCTCCAACCGAGAAATGTTGCTGGTTTATTTTCTCTACAGAGGTTTTCTACGTCACTATATATACATTAGCTTGCTTAAAGGAGAACTCCGGACAATTTCAACATTGAGCTCATTTTTTTGGAGTGCCGTCAGTACAGACAAAAACGACAAAAATCGGTGTCGCCTACACCGTGTTATCGTCTTTTTAAAGTTTGCACCCTGTTGACTTCAATGGGGCATGTTCTAAACCTGCTTTTAGCCTCTTAACATCCTTAATTTGTCATTACGAGTGCACAGCCATGTGAGTGGTGTTATATTTCGGAAAAAATATGAATGGTAGTCAATGGCGAGAGACAACTTATCTTTTTATTCCGTCTGAACTGTGCCCTCAATTACACATATGATGTTTGTCAATTTAAAAGATGATTCTCAAAGTCAAAAACGTCGCAGTTTGTCATAAAACAGAAGAGTAACTTTTAGTTTTATGTGAAAATCGCTCTGTGAACTACATCTCCCGGGAAACGAAACGAGATCCGTTGCTCGTGTGCGTGCAGTCTGGTACAAAACACTCAGGTAGGACGGCGTAACGTTACGATTATAACGTAAGACTGTAGAACCAATGACAGACAGCCTCAGTAAATTTAGCTTCCTTTCATTGAGAGAAAATGTGCGCCTTTGGGGTTTGTAGTCTTTGTAATTACGTATTTTCACAGTCTTATACCTCAACGGTTTTACATCAAACTGCGACTTTCTTTACATTAAAATGTATCCTTTAAATTGACAAACATCATATGTGTAATTCAGGGCACAATTCAAACGAGATCAAAATATTTGTTGTCTCTCGCCATTGACTACCATTCAATATTTTTCCGAAATAAGGTCCCATGGTGGGCGACCGGAAGGGGAGGGACTTAGGCTCTCTATTAAGAGTGACCACGGTCAATCTGACTGCAGTAGATGTGAAAGATATTAATGATGTTAATTCAGCCAGTGCACTCTATTTGCTTCCTGTTTTCAGTCGAAGCCCACAGTCGTCGATCGTCGATCTCACATGCACAATCATTGGTGTATATCATAGCAGATTCATTATCAAACTTAAGAAACCACTTAGCTTTATTGGTTAACATTACATTGAACTATCAGGTGGTTGGCTTTGACATTGGATGTCATGAAGCCATTATAACATTTAAATGACTAATTCAATTGGTACCACTGTAGTTGAGGTCAAAGAAATATTCATGACACAGTTATAATGCCTCATGACAGCCAATGTCAAAGCCAACCACATGACAGATTAACTTCATTTAATTTCAAGTTATCATGACAAAGACACGGTTATGAGACACGGTTATGACAAAGGTTATGATGTATTGGTTTATGTCCAGATGTCATAACAAAGACATCTCAAACAACGTCATATTTGCATTCAAAATGTCATTATTGAGTGAATGACACTTAATGACAGTTGTCATAAACATGCATAAAACCTATTTCATATTCATGACATATGGTTATAAGGTGTCATGCCAGTCGTATGCACACCCCTCTGTAACACGGTAAAAGACATGGTACCACTCCAGTACTTTTTTGGTGAGGGTGACAATTCAAACCTCAAAGAGCAGAAGCACAAATAAAATTGTGTGAATGAGTGATCTCATATTTTTCGAAGAAGAAGAAAAAAACATAACACCACTCTTTTCACCCAGCAAGCCATTTAATGGAAGCAGGGAGGTGAGGAAACAAGGCACTTTGCAGAGGATGTGAAACAAAGTCGACAGCCCTGCCTTTCACCTCTGCAAACGCTGGCAGCTCACACTCCTCCTCCTCCTCCTCCTCTGAGGTGCTCACACACACTGGAAAGCAGCTTCCACTGTAGTCACAAATTACACCTGACTCACAACCCCCAAAAAAGAAAAAAAAAAAGCCTGGCCTTGATTACTAAAACCAGTGGGCTTGTTTTTATTGCTCTGGTGGAGGTTTTATGCTTGCTATGCACAGGAGGAAAAACGCACATTTCCTTGCATGGCTTTTCACGGAGATTGATTTCACCTTGAGTGGCATGCTAGACAAACAGCACCTCGGCCTGCGGCTGTCAGCTCATGAGAGTTACTGCCTTCAGCTCATGAGGCTTATGTATACGTGTATGTCTGCTTAAAAAAATGTTATACCAGTCTAAGATGTTTAGCTATAACTGCTTAAACCATAGAAATAATATAAACATAGACGCCCTATTGGCCGCTTTTTAATGTTGCTGCGATACGCCAACGCGTCCGCCATTTTGCGGAGGGCAAGACTGCACTGTAATCAAATGCAAGTAAACCGTTAGCTAGGGTTTTTCTGCGTAAAACAAAACAAAAAATACATTTATTAACCGATTTCAGTGGTTAGCACGTGATGTACAAAAAGTTCCTACTAAAATCTCGATAGTTAGACTTATAAAAAAAAAATTAATAACGAATTGTCAAAGCTCAGGCTTGTCATGTATCTGGCTTTTTTAAGAATTGTGAAGACCCCAATGTTGAGATATAATTTACTTTCAGATTAAATTAAATAAAGTTTTCTTATTGTGTGGAAAGCATTTTCTGTGACTGACCTGATTTGAGCAATAATAAATATACCTGATGGATCCATTTGGTAATAAGTACTAGCAGAAGTACTGCCATTAGTTTTTATAAATAAAATGACTTTCCCCAAAATTACTTTCAATGTAAAAAAAACGGAGAGATGGTGATCAGGACCTTTTGTTTATCAAAAAAAAAATGGACATAAAAATACCGAAACAATAGTAAATTATACCGTTTTCGGTACAAACATATGCAAATACATTTAACTGCAAACTGCAACATTGACCAATCAAGTATTACAGCATAAAGGTGCCATCACATTTACTATTGTTCAGCGAATTTTCTTGGGCTAAATCGAGTAATTTCAATAGTAACCACACAATTTCGAATTTCGCTTTAGGGTGAAAGATTTCCTCACACAGATTGGTCGATCGTTCAACAGAAAGCTATGCTTCATACAATCGCTACACTATTGACAAAGGATTTTTTTTTGCTGAAAAATTATAGCCTTGACCATGAGGCAAGACAACTTTGCTACCTATACTATTTTGAAACGCATTTCCATCAGGTGCGCACCTGTGATTCCTGGATGTCCAGCAAACGTTGGAACAGAGCTACAGCATGTGCTCGGACGGGTCTCTTTCTGCAAAGAAACACTTACTTACACTCAGTCACACACGCCAACACAAGTGCACCCCAGGCCATTTGTGCTTTTCTTAAGTGAAATGGGTCACTAGACTCCATATGGGCAGGTAATGATGGCAGAGATGGAAGTCGTCCACTCTGGTGGTTTTCACAGCTGTCAGAGAGCTATAGGAGGCATCACACATCACGACTCCATGGCCTATGCCTGGCATAAAAGTACGAGGGGGCGGAAAAGCTCCCTTCCAGACCCGATAGGTTGCCATAGCGACTGTCTTTGCATTGAATCGATATAGCCATCTAAAAAAAGCCATGCGTTTCAGCTGTGGCCCAGAAGAAGAAGAAAAAAAAAACAGATGAAACATGCCAGCCTAACCGAGACAAATTCAGCTTGATTTGTAAATATGGATACTGTTTGCATTTGAATAATTCCCATTTGGTTTGGTCTGCTGTTTGGGACGACAAAACAGGTTTCTTTTGCCACCTGTAGAGGTTAGCCGAGTCCTGCCAAACAACAAAATCAATTAAGTCTTCAGCTCTCTGTAGCATTACAGCGTTATATATTGACGCACACAAAATATACATGCTACACGTACAGGTTCAACATGTTCCTGGATCAACAATCCAATCAAATTTACAGTTTATGTCAAGTTTAGGCTTACAACAGGGTTAGGTGCTTCTATACTCTAAAAAATGCTGGGTTGTTTCAACCCAAATTTGGGTCAAATATGGACAAACCCAAATGTTGGGTTAAAAATGTACAATTGAAAGTGAAACTCAACTTCAACTTTCACTTTCAGTTTGGGTTTGTCCACATTTGACCCAAATTTGGGTTGAAACAACCCAGCATTTTTTTAGAGTCTACATCAGCATTATTCACCAATCATTTCCCTCTGATTTTAGGGATAATTCATGGGTAGGATTATGTTTAGGGTTAGGAATAGCACAACATTTTTGGACAGGAATATTGTTCCAGAATCAAGAAAATATATTGACCCATGAGCGCATCTACACTCTAAACAATGCTGGGTTGTTTCAACCCAAATTTGGGTAAAATAAACCCAAATGTTGGGTTAAAAATGTCATTCCAAATTGAACCCAACTTCCACTTTCAACTGTACTTTTTTAATTGCATTTTTAACCCAACATTTGGGTTAGTCCATATTTGACCCAAATTTGGGTTGAAACAACCCAGAATTGTTTAGAGTGTAACTAGGCAAAATCAGGTTGGTGTCGACGTTACCAACCGGGAAACACAGGCTTTCAGTCATTACCAAAATGACCAAAATAAACACGTGACCCGATTTGCCATAAAGACGAATTGGTTTGCGTTTGATGTTTGTGAAATTGAATTCGCTCTGTATTCGTTTGAGGTGGCAAAAATGGACCTGGCCTCATTTCACAGCGAGGGAAAGGATTCCTGCTTAAAAAGGCACAACGTGTCTTCTGGGAGCAAGAGGAAGAGAAAGGGGGAGAGAGAGTGAGAGAGAGAGAGTTTGAGAGAAAAGAGGGATGTCCTTCTTCATGCACAGACACAAGGAATAGTCATCAGGCGCTCAGAGACACACGAATACATCAGGACAGAAGCTCACACGTGTGGCGATACGAAGGGTTTCCAAGGCTACCCCTTCTCCCTCGTCTCCGTCCCCTCTGTCTGAATGTCAAACAGCTAATAAACGTGACTGGAACAGCTCCTTCAGCTCATAACCCCCTGTGTGCCTTCATACAAGATCTACAGCATATGAAGAAACTGTTCCCTCTAATCCTCTGAAGAAAAAGTGAAAGGTGCTTTCCTCATTGCTAGGTGTTTTCTATTTGGTTGCTAGTGTGTTCTGGGTGGTCTGAAGTTGCCATTTCTAATTCTCTGTGAAATTGAAAGTTTTTGCCAGTTTTATGGTGCGACAGCAGAAAAAAACAAGCCATTTTTTTTTTTATTTAGCAAACTTTGATACTTAGGCTACACGGAAACGTTTCTGTTTACACATAAATGTTTACACGGAAACAATTCTGAAGAGAAAATGCAAAAGTGGCGTTGCGTTATCACTTTTTATTCTGCGTTTAGACGAGTGTTATGGGTGGGAAATCCGCGTGCATATGGTGACGCAAAAGTGTGTGAAATTCAATGTAGTATGCACTCCAGGCGGCTAGGTGGCGATGTCAAGCACTGCCTCACAACGACACGAAGTTCGCGCGCCTGCGTGCAACCTTCACTGTCAAGCACTCTCTAAATAGGTGCTTCTTTTGAATTGATTGTAAAAGGTATGATCTACGTATACACTCCTGGAGGAAAAAAATGGACCAAGCCCAGAATGGCACTAAGCACTAAGCTTTTCATTGTCTAGCAAAATTGAAGCAAATGCACTCAAAAAACCATTGCTGTCTCAGAAAAAACATCAAAGATAGAATGACGTTTTTTGGCAGAATATGGGAAATGTGAAGTGTGTGGAGTGATGAATCACAATGAAACACGAGTACGGTGATGCTCCAGACGGTGTCTTAGAAAGTCTGGTGAGAGATATAATAATAAGTGTATCTCTACCACAATGAAGCATGGAGGAAGAATGTGTCATTGTGTGGGGAGCCTGTTATTGGTGAGCTACTTCACTGTGAAACATCATTTACCGTAATTCTTCCCACAAATGAAAAGTTGTTACCTAAATAGGAATGATCAGAGGCCATTTTTCAACAAGATAATGTTCCAGCCCAAATTGCAAAGACAACCAAGAAATGGCTTGAGAACAAGTTTTGTTGCTAAACTGCCATTCACAAATCCTTTCGCATGACTTTATAGGATAGTAAAGTGTCCATCGGGTGTGAATTCACACATTTCTTTTGTACCCAATATATATTAGGGGAATAGAAATATTCAGATGCAGATTTGGGCTTAGCTCTAACCCTAATTATGAGCAATAGCAACTGTGATGTTTGCCTTGTTAAGCACCACTAATAAAAAGCTACAAATACCCAAAAGGGAGCCTTTTGGTCAAAGCTATTGAGTAAATGTAGTTCTTGAGAGGGATAATCTCTGTTCCCTTTGGAAATGTGGAGATAATCCATGCGTACGGAAGATCTCAGCCACGTGCCTTCGGCTCATCAAAATGAGAGGCAAATTTAGTAAAACCATTTTGTATTGGTGAGGATGGGTTATTGAAATAGAAATAATATAAATGTATATAAATTACCAAGGTACAGTACATTATCGTCTTTGAAAATACATGAATATCACCTCGCAGTTTTCTTCTCGAACATAATGCCTCAAATAGTGAGGCTTATTGAGGGGGGCCATTACTTTTCTAAACAAATCAACTTGCAATTTTCATACAAGGAATGAGGGACCTGAACAATATTTAGAGACTTGGGCTATTATGCGTACGGAGCCCCTAAAGGGACGTGGTGGTGAAAAAAATTTTTAGGATGGGAGAATTTTTTTTTTAAACTTTTGCGTTCCCCCGAGAAACTTTGCGTTCCCTCGCAAAATGTTTGCGTTCCCTCGCAAAGTTATTTGCGTTCCCTCGCAAAGTTATTTGCGTTCCCTCGCAAAACTTTTGAGTTCCCTCGCAAAATGTTTGCGTTCCCTCGCAAAAAGTTTTGCGTTCCCTCGCAAAGATATTTGCGTTCCCACGCAAAACCTGTTGGCAGCTCGGACAGACACTTCCTGTTTAATGTCCCTCTGGCAGTGTTTCAGAGCTCCGTACGTTAATGGAGCGTCATAGTGTTTGAACTTGGACCTAAATATAAAGAAATGAGGTCAGTGCTTAACTCAAGCAGTTCAGTGAAGTTGGCAATATATTCACATGCTATTCGAACTTCCCGGATCAATATTCTCACGTTGTTAAAACACAAACGGCACCTATTTACAGTCACAGTAACCTAGACAACGAGCTACAACCCAATTCTCCACAAAACGAGCTTAATAATATAGGCTAAATCAATGCATCTCCATGAGCAGGCGGCTGAGAGACAAGTCCGAAGGGACCATGTGCGATGTGCAATATAATTCAAAAAACGACCACAGCATCAACTCATAGTCAAAAATTTAAAAATAGTCATTAATTGTTACAAACCACCCAATTCAGTTTACACATCAATGGAAAACCCACTGGTCATACTGCACTGCTTCTGCACATTATATATATATATATATATATATATATATATATAACACCAAATTTAGTTCACACATTACTGCTCTAATCTTGGTTGTACAACACAGTTTGGGAAGTAATTGCACATAAAAAATGTGCCCTTATTCTGGCTTCTCAGTCGGTCGGTTAAAGACAAATTTATATTATAAAGCTCGTTTTGATGAGAATTGGGTTCTAGCTCGTTGTCTACTGTGATTGTGTCGTCTGTGTTTTAACAACGTGAGAATATTGATCCGGGAAGTTCGAATAGCATGTGAATATATTGCCAACTTCACTGAACTGCTTGAGTTAAGCACTGACCTCATTTCTTTATATTTGAGTCCAAGTTCAAACACTATGAAACGCTCCATTAACGTACGGAGCTCTGAAACACTGCCAGAGGGACATTAAACAGGAAGTGTCTGTCCGAGCTGCCAAAAGGTTTTGCGTGGGAACGCAAATATCTTTGCGAGGGAACGCAAAACTTTTTGCGAGGGAACGCAAACATTTTGCGAGGGAACGCAAAAGTTTTGCGAGGGAACGCAAATAACTTTGCGAGGGAACGCAAATAACTTTGCGAGGGAACGCAAACATTTTGCGAGGGAACGCAAATAACTTTGCGAGGGAACGCAAACATTTTGCGAGGGAACGCAAAGTTTCTCGGGGGAACGCAAAAGTTTTGCGAGGGAACGCAAAAGTTTAAAAAAAAAAATTCTCCCATCCTAAAAAATTTTTTCACCACCACGTCCCTTTAGGGGCTCCGTATATGCGACCACCTAGCAACCACTCAGCACACCTTAGCAACCTCAAAGAAAAAAATTGGCAACACCCTATGGGCATTGTGGCGGTGGATTTTGGCATTGATGTTCTCTAGAAAATGTTTGAAGTGATAGAGCATCACACAAACAAGACAAAATCCTTCTTACTAAGTCAACACTAATATTCCTTTTGTTTAGAGACTCCAGTTTGTGTGTCTGTGTGCATCGCTTCACAGTTCGGTGGGTGTTCGCTTCATTAATCTGACTCTTTGGCCGAGTGGGGTACTGGTCTGTGATAATGCATGCAAACGATCGGCATCTCTTACCAGCAGAAACAATAAACAGCATCAGATATCGACCCCATGGAATTACGGCACAGTCAGCTGATTTCTTACATATGTTGGTTAAAAACTGAATGGAAAATAGCTAGTTTGAACTTTTTTAGGGGAGACAAGTCAAAAAGGACATCTTTTTAATATCTCAAATGTTTCTCCTAGAAACTGTAGCAATGAGACATTTCCAATCCAAAGTCTCTAGATCTCAATATGAACTGAACTATTTCACAGTCTACAAAAGTAAGAGTCATGCCACCAACATTCATTTTATAAATACATTAAATGAGCCTAAGCTGGTTTGGTGGTCTCTGAGCCCAGTCAAGAGTTTTTGGTCAGCCCAACTTAAACCACCAACCCATCTTAGGTTGGTTTATGTTTATTTAGTTTTGATTGTACGCAAAAAAATGGCTCATTTGAAAGAAAGAAATTTTTAGGACACACGGTTGACACATACAGGTACATGAAGCATATCTCAACTTGAACTTGACAAAAACACACTCCTTTAGGATCAGAAAACAATGGTTTTATTTGCTCTTTATTTGCTCTTTTATTTGGTTCCTGCCGCACATCAAGAGGTTACTACGTAAAAATCAGTAGCGCGTCTTAGGAAATTGTGAGATGTTTGTCCTCGGGAACATCTTTCTAGAATCATTTTTCACCTCTATTGATTGTGAATGAACATGTCATTTCACGTCCTTGGCTAAAGAGGACAATGAGGGACTGTTCTCGGTACCTCAACAACCTTATGTAATCCTGAGATTGCTTCCTTCCACTGAACACATCAAAATGTTCTTTTGGTGTACTCCGCTGTACATGTTCTTTCATTGTGACAAAAAGAGAGGGCACATGAGTTTGAACACATGACTCAAGGTTGTGTCATCTAAGCACTTATCACAGCTGTGGAGCATCTGGTCTTTGACAAAATATATTTAAAAGCTTAAAATTTGTGCTTTTGCTACTCTCTGCAAAGTGTCCACTGGCTCAAACATGCTAACATTACATTCAGAAATATGTGTAACACAAAATGACCTACAGGAGAACGCTTTGGAGTTGAAGTGTAATCAATGACAACGTTGGGGGAAATCTATGTAAGCCTTGTGTACATAATCATGTTTTTATAGATTAAGCTAGGGAATGACAAACAGGCCGCCGCTGTAATTCATCCGTACCAGTCTGATAATTCTCAGCACTGCAAACATATTTGCCGGGCACCGGCTCTGTAGGCATACAAATCGGGTGACGTCATAAAAATCAGTTATTGGATATGTTTTTCTACTTCGCTCGGGTAAATGTCCTTATGAAGTGGCCAAAATTAAAATATGTGGTTAATTACAAAGCTGGGAAACTCCTCATGTGATAATTTAGCAATCAAACTTGCCACTTTCACCTGGCAGATGATAAAACTGGTGGGGGAAAAATCCCATAAACGTACTAAATTATTTACACTATCTCTCGAGAGAACAGAATGTCATACAAATTTAAGCATGGACTTTTGTAACTTGGGCCAGTAAGAAACCCATTAGAACCACCCAGACCACCATAGCAACTCCCTAGCAACCACCCAAAACACCTGATCAATGACCAAACAACCACCCAGAACACAATAGCAGTCACTTAGCAACACCCTAACAACCATCTGGTAAGGCCCTAGCCTGGAAAACCATATATGTTATATAGCCTATACATATATTTAATTGGTCTCATTTTAAATTATTTCTGCTTGGAGCTTTTGATATATATTTTAATGTGATTTGAAAAAAGAAAAAAAATGTCTGCCAAAAGAAATGGAGTTAAAGCAGAACCATTAAACCACCATAATTCACACAGGAAATGTTATTTTTAGGGGCAGATGTTATAAACTTTGAGATTATCATGAAAAATCTCCACTGAAGTTTCTTTAAAGCACTTTTAGCATGTAAATGAGCTCTAGATGGTACCATCATTTCATTCAAATTGTATTTAGACCTCTTAGACAAAATTGCTAGTGGAAGAATGACGGTTTTAATGGCCAGAGATGTTTTATGCATTTAAGAAGTACCTCACTTATAGCGCACGACTGGAGAGGGATTCTAAGAGGAATTTCACAGACGATCCCAATCTAAATTGCACATAGTTCTCGAAAACGGTCTTCTTTAGACATATGCGTGTGATATGCAGACTCTGAGAGATTTCTCTTAATTGCGATGCAATGTTAATAATGTGTTGTGCAAAGGGCAGAGGCATTAAAAAAAATCTGAAAACCTTGGGAAGAAAGCCAATGGAAGCAGCCTTTTCTACACTCACTTAAGTAAAGGAAGCCAAGTCAGGGAATTTTACATTCATAGGGCATCCAAACATCAAATTACGGCTAAAAAAAGATGTGCTAATTGCATTAGAGTGACTTGTAACCACAATTTCTAGCTGTGCAGATGACACCAAGAGTAACAACACGCTGAAAGATGTTATGGTATGAAAAGCAAAGAGATTAATTATCGTCTAAAATGTTCACTCCAATAAAACTGAACGTCTCTCCAGAGGGAAAACAAAGGCTTGCAGCATCTCTTGTGTGCATGTCTTTTACCTTTATTAAAGCCAACATGAAATGGCATTCACAACACAATTCTACTTATGAGTGAAACAGAATATTCAAAATCTCTTGCAAATCTGTTGAATTTTGAACATCCATCCAAACCATGCACAAATAAGAAAGTTAATAGGGAGAATTTTGATCCATGTTGACTTTCGGTGGTTGTTCAAACAATGAATAAATGTACTTCAAGCTCTATTAAAAGTGACTAACTGATGAGAATAAATCTTGCTGTCATATAAATGAAGCGGCACACAATGGACCATATTTCCTTGGACTGAAAGCTATGTAGATCGGCTTGAGTCATCAATTAATCAGCAACCCATGTGGTGCTATAAGTGACTCACCACTTTATACATATCTGCCAGAAAGCAGATATTTACAGAGAAAATCAACAGTTGTCTAGTGGTAAACATGTTTGAACAGTTCAGAAACGAGTCCGTGATAGCTACAGGTCGGAGAAATCAAAGCAAATATTATATACTGTTATTTTCTGTCGCTACGTCATCTGGTATCATTGACTCGACTGGATATGAGCTACGTACAGGCGCATTTGATAGACATTCATAGCACCCAATAATGCGGCTCTGGGTATTCGTAAACCACGCCTCAAATACGAGAAAATGAACATGTGGTTTCCAGACCACATCTCATTGTCAATGATACGTGGTCTGACGTTAGCCAGGCTAATATATTCCCCAATTCGAGCAGGAAACCTGTTTGAAAACAGTACTTTTTGCAATTCTGTCTGGTGAAGTTAGAGGCACAGAAAGGTCTCTTCCTCCCCATCTTGTTTTTATCACAAAGATTTTTCAGTTTCTTTTTCACCTCTCATCTTCCCAGAAATCCAAAGACTTTCACCTGGTATTTCAAAATGAGTCTCTCTGATGTGTCAATTCTTCATCCCATCATCTCCCTATATTTTTTGTTTTCTTTTTGTCCATGAGTCCATTTTTTATCTTTCTGGAAGAGAAAGCTAAATTTAGTCAACTTTAGCACTATACTATGTTAATTGATTTAAATCTAACAGACTAAATGGACTAAAACCCAATAAACTCAATACCTTTGATTTCACAAGGTCTCTAAAAGCATTGCAAACAGATAGATATGGACACAATGAGCCTAAATGGAGTAATTTGCTTTGAAACAATTATGGCTGACAAAAAAAAAAACATCCTTTTGACCATATTTATGTCATTTTTAAAAAGATTACCCAATGAAGGATAATGATTGTCTCAGTACTCTGAGCCATCTTTACCTGTAAGTCCTTTCCTGGAATACAGGAGAAATGCATGGTTAAAAATAACCCACCTCTCTGACACAGCAGAGCTTTCACTGCACTCTGTAATTACCAGCCGTGCAATCAGCAGAGTCGTTCATTTCCCCTGATTGGCAGGCGCTGACGGCTCAATTGTTGGAAATATACAACTACCATCTTCATAACTAAATGGAACTGACATGTATGCGGTTGCGCAGCTCTCGTTGCATTCATGAGATACTTCCACCGTGTGACACCTGACCGCCAAGCATCAGTATCCATCAAACTTCATCTAAAATAACACCTGCTATGGACTCCATGCCATATCTCGAAGCAAGAATGTAGATGTCAATCCCTGACGGAGCTTCCTGATCAAAACTGCAAGTAGCCAAGTGAAATGGATTTTGCTATTTGAACCAAAGCCAACGAATCTGCTATACATTCACAGTACAGTCTTGGACCACTCCATGTAATCTTAATATTACAGTAGAGTGCCTGTGCTTTTCTCGAGGAGGGGGGACGGGGCGTTCATCGATTTGAAAGCGAAGCATTCTGAAGTGCTCCACCGCAGACGTTCAGCCAAAGTAATTGCCGTGAGTGAGCTAGCAGAACTGGCCATGGACAAATAGGTCACTTAATAGGTTGTTTACCACGCACTTGGACATGATTCATTGAAGGAAAGCAGCAGAGGTCCTGTGGACCGGGCCGCGGAGGGAATACTGGGATGGCGCTACGATTATGATGGACAACGCATTTGTAATTGTGGGCTTGCTGCCACTTTCGACAGAGCCTTGCACAACCCCTACAAAAAAAGACCAGAGAAAAATCACCAGCATATGTTGCATCCCCAGCATGCATTGCTCCCTTCTGGACTGCTAAATGAACAGAATATCTTGTTCAAACCTGAACAGCAACGGTCGATCAACTTCATCTTCTGGTGAAGGCTGGTCTAACTAATATTATTAGCCTAAACCATGGTTTAAGCACCAAGATGGGTGTGTAGCAGTCAATTAAATATGCATTTCTAGATTGGTTTCTACAGTACATACCAGTGAAATTAAGATGGTCTCTTGGCCTGGTCAAGCTGCTTTTCGTACGTTTTAGTTGGTCTACGAACTACAAAGTGGCAAATTTTCTTTAAAACTAGTCAACAGACCAGCCTGGAAGACCAGCAAACCAGCTTAGACTGGTATAAGATAGAAATTTGCTAGTTTTAGCTTGTTAAAATGGTCTCCTACCCAGGTGATTTTTGGCAGTTTTAGCTATTTTCCGAGCTACAAAATGCCAAAAAAAAAAAATGTCTAAAACCGGTCAACAGACCAGCAAACCAGCTTAGACTGGTTTAAAATAGCAGGGATAGAGGTCAAGTTGCATTCAAGGCATGCATTCTATCAGTACATGGATTCCCTGGGAGTCGAACCCATAACCATAACCTGCTAGTGCTATTCCAGCCCGTTCTCATCCCAAGGCGTCATATACTGACGTTTTTGACATTTCGTCTACATCCGACGCACATGGCACCCTTTAGCGTTAATATGAGACACAGATATATATGGGCCAGAAGGCGCCTCCTAGTGGTCTAACCCTAAACCTACCCCAGAACTAAACCTACCACAACCGAACAAAGTTCTGTGTGTGTTATATTGACGCTAAAGGGTGCCGTGTGCGTTAGATTTAGACAAAATTTCAAAAGTGTCACTATATGACGCCCTAGGATGAGAACGCGTTGGCTATTCTCCACTATTTGAGCAACAGGAACAGATCTTGTCACCATGTATATGCGTTTACTCTTTTAAACAACACGCAGAGACAGCATACACAAGCAGGAAATCACGGAAAATGACATCTCACATCGATCGTTTATTCACATGCAGAGCGGAGAGAAAGCAAGCGTGCTGATCTTTCAGAAATCTGAAAGACTGACTAAATTCATTTCAACGGTGCACAAAAAAAAGGCTTAATAAAGCTAAAATGAGATTGGTCGAATGAAAATCAGTGATACTACCATCAGAAGTTGCCACAAGAGGTGTTGGCATCTAACTCATTTTTTTGACAGTTTGCAACTGTCACTGTGGAGAAAACTTCTGACAAAGAGAATTCTTGATGAAATCGGCTTTGAGGAAACAGTCAGCGCGCACGTTCACTGAGGGCTTGATGGCCCAATTATTAGTCTGTTGACATCCCTCTTGGAAACTGCCAAGAATCCTCTCCTGATGCTTTCATGTGGACTGTGAACCCCGAGCGAGGGCAGAGAGCTTCATGACAACAGCGAAAGCGAGGCTGAAGTCTGCATCACCATGGAAACAGTGAAACCACTGAAATGTTGCCGTCTCTTTACCCTGAAAAAACTCCTCTTAGCAGAAATACACTCCATGCAATCACTCCATGAGGAAAGCATTAATGTTAACAATTTGATGACTGTTTTTACCATCTCATTTTTTCAAGCAATTTGTGCATAGCACTATATTTTGTTTGTGGGCATTATTTAGAGAGCTAAAAAGCAGTTCAGACGCATTTACATAAGGATGCAAAGGACTTCTAAATCTTTTAGCATTTAAACCTGAAAGGTTCAGAAAAGGTTAAGAAATGATTTGAGTCAATGCTAAACAGGGACAAAACGCTTACTGAGACATTATGAAATTGTTTATTTTTAATTTCAATGAAAAAAAACTGTGTTAAATTAGAAAAACACAATTTTAACTAGTGGTTTCAGACTTTTGGACTAGAGTTCTGCACGGGATGGATTTATGTGGTGACTGTGGGGGCCAATTTAAGACAGTGAACTCTTTGGCATGTTCAAGAAACCAATTTGAAATGATTCAAGCTTTGTGACATGGTGCATTATCCTGCTGGAAGTAGCCATCAGAGGATGGGTACATGGCGGCCATAAAGGGATGGACATGGTCAGAAACAATGCTCAGGTAGGCCGTGGCATTTAAACAATGCCCAATTGGCACTAAGGGGCCTAAAGTGTGCCAAGAAAACATCCCATTACACCACCACCACCAGCCTGCACAGTGGTAACAAGGCATGATGGATCCATATTCTCATTCTGTTTACGCCAAATTCTGACTCTACCATCTGAATGTCTCAACAGAAATCGAGACTCATCAGACCAGGCAACATTTTTCCAGTCTTCAACTGTCCAATTTTGGTGAGCTCTTGCAAATTGTAGCCTCTTTTTCCTATTTGTAGTGGAGATGAGTGGTACCCGGTGGGGTCTTCTGCTGTTGTAGCCCATCCGCCTCAAGGTTGTGTGTGTTGTGGCTTCACAAATGCTTTGCCTCATACCTCGGTTGTAACGAGTGGTTATTTCAGTCAAAGTTGCTCTTCTATCAGCTTGAATCAGTCGGCCCATTCTCCTCTGACCTCTAGCATCAACAAGGCATTTTCGCCCACAGGACTGCCGCATACTGGATGTTTTTCCCTTTTCACACCATTCTTTGTAAACCCTAGAAATGGTTGTATGAGAAAATCCCAGCAACTGAGCAGATTGTGAAATACTCAGACCGGCCCGTCTGGCACCAACAACCATATAAATCATCTTTCTTTCCCATTCTGACATTCAGTTTGGAGTTCAGGAGATTGTCTTGACCACACCCCTAAATGCGTTGAAGCAACTGCCATGTGATTGGTTGATTAGATCATTTCATTAATGAGAAATTGAATCCTGGAATTGTTCCTAATAATCTTTTAGGTGAGTGTATATAGAAAATGAAGGTGTAAGATATTTTGCTTGAGCGACCACACAGGTTAGTGTTTGAGAGGGAAAAAGGTCCTGCTGTAACCACCCAGGCACTGGCCCATGAAATGGTTTTGGATTTTGGTTTCTTAGATGGAGGCCTGCACTCGAGGGGTGAATTCAGAAGCGGTGGATGAAAAGGAGTGCAATCACTTCTGTGCAATTTATCTTTGTAAAAAAAAAAAAAAAAAAAACACCAGACAGAACACAAACAAAACAAGAAAATAAAGCGGTTTGGTCTCAAAACCATTGATCATAAAATCCATTAAGATTTGACAGCGCACCAGATTGAAACTAGGGCAGTGAGCTTCCTTCACTTTGAGATGGAGCAATATGGAGAAAAAAAAAGAAGCTCAGATGTATAATTGGATTAAAAGGCAATCAAACGACTCTAAGATGAATTGATTTCATGATTATTGGCCCACAACTCTCAGATTTTGAGTGCAAACACTTGCTGCTTAGCATATTCACCATAAATAGGAGGAGATAAATATGGAGAACACATCCAGATGCTTTGAGGGAGAAACTTATCTTGAAGTCATTTCACAGTATCCCTCTTTCAGTTGTCCGGCCATGAGTCATGAGACCATTCGCCCTTCGTCTCTGCCAGCAATCTGAGCTCGGTTAAGTATTTAACATCCAGAACATTAGCACAAAAGCCACAGGACAATCCATTCGTCATGTCTCCTCAAAGGAATTCATTATGGATGTACCAAAGTCTTTGTACAAAGACTCCTATGGTTTTCAAGTCTTATCTCTACTAAGAAACCTATTTTAGTGCACAATTAATCAAGAGTGTTTTGTTCTATTCCAGTACAGTTGCTTTGGTCTGTTGTATAAGTGAACGAACGCACGTTTACTAAGGGGACGTTTACACAACACCATTTTCAACTAAAAAAACCAAAACTTCTTATGCATTTTTTTTGGCGTTCATTTACACGACAACGGCGGTTTGGTCACCTGAAAATGCAAACTTTTGAAAACGATACCATTATCATCTCCATGTAAACTACAAAATGTGATTATTACGTGTTCAAGTTATAGGCGTGTAGTGTTTCTTAACAAAGTGACATTGCCATCTACTGGCCTGGCATGCACAACGGTTTCGCAGATCTGTGTAAACGGGGATAGTTTTGACAACATTGGTGTCTGTACGCAAAAAATACGAGGCAAAAACGTTTCCGTTTTTAGTACATCATTGTCATGTAAATGTAGCCTAAAAACTGAAAAGAACTGAAATACAACTAAACAAATATATTAAGCTAATTATACCTGGGGCCTGATGTATAAACGTTGCGTACGCTCAAAATGGGCATAGAAATATGCGTACGCATTTTTCCACGCACATATCGGGATTTATAAAAAATAAACTTGGCGTAAATAAGTGCTCACCGTAAGGATGCTCTTGACCATGCGTACGCACTCTTTTAGAAGAGTTTGTGTTTTGGCGACACCGATGTTGAACTGGAGTTAAGTGTCTTTTTGCTCACTATTAGACAGAGAATCTAAAGAAAATTATACATTTACAGAAATATAATTCACATATAATTTCACAAACCTATCATCACTTGAAGCAAACATCCATCCCTTCTTAAATGACTGCGCCACCACCCGCTTTGGGCCGATAGTGAAACTGACGCACATAGCCTATAATCTAACGGCAAATGGAGTAAAACCGTAAATCTTCATTATGAGCCCAAATCATAAATACAGTGCATGTTCAAAATATCAGTTTAAATAAATAAAAGAATGATTTAAACTATGTTTTACTTCTGATATAAACATTTAGCCTATGTTATATATACCATTCTCATTAATGGAGTTAAACACTTAAACATGAAATCATTACTGATAAGTTACAATATATATATATATATATATATATATATATATATATTCAATAAATAGACCTATTTGTTATGGATGCAATGCTTGTGAACACTTTTCTTCTGGCATGCTGTGTTTTAATGTTTTAACTAGAGATAATTGCTAATCATGATAATAGCAGATTGTCTGAGAAAATTGTTTGTTTCGTGCAAATAATGCACTACCATGTCTATCTGTTTCCATTAAAATATAAATCAATTAAAAATACTATTTGGCCAGTGGCAAAGATTGAGAAAATCTTTCTCTGAAATGTATTTAACACTATTTGATTTATTTATTCAAAAACAAGGCAAGGCTATTAAAAAAAATATTTTTGTAATAATGTGACGGTACATCCGCATTTCATATTTTCCTAACGTCTTGTACCTTTAAACTTGGTATCACGTGGATATATAATCATAATGCAAATGATATGCAGATGAGGATATGCATAGTAAAACTAGGCGTTGTAATCTCCATATATGGTTATTTCGGGGAGGAGACGCATGTGCGCGCAATCTCCCGCTGACTGGGATTTATAAAGTGAATTTTGCGCAGGTTCTGGCGTACGAACGGTTTTATAAATCTGAAAACTTTTGTGCGTACGCAAATTCTGCCTTATGTGCGTACGCACACTTTAAGGATGAAATCTACGCAAAGTTTTATACATGAGGCCCCTGTAGTACGATGAAATATGTCAAACAAAATGTTGGTATGCATTTCATACCAAAGCATAAAGTAGTTTATGATTGTCAAACAATTCAATTAATGTGTTCAAGTGTGCAAATGTAGCCTGGGAAAATCCAGACAACTTCCGGCAAATTTAGATTTGCTCTGAAAGTTACTCTGGCACAGAGCTCATTCAAGCCCATTTCCAATCCTTCAAAATGACGGCACCAATCAGAAACGTTGGGGCGGGCTTCACACGATAACGACAGCGCTGGGATTTTGAAGCAGATTTTGTACCCTACATTACGAAGATGGATGCCGCCATCTAACATCACTCGTTCGAATCTGTTTTAAGCGATTTGAACGTTTCCTTTTTGTTAAAAACCGAGCAAAGAACAACACTCGGAGCACAACGCTCTGCATACGTCATCTTCATCGCTCTGATTGGTTTTAGGTCTACCCGCGACATCCGTTGGTGACGCCCCTCTGGAAATGATTTGTCTATGACGCTTTGCCAGACCATAACTCAGTTACAAACTGAGAATCTGGTTTTAACCAGTTTAGTGAAAATGGCTATTATGCAGACACAATTTTTTGGCCAGGCAGTCCTACAAAGAAATTATGAACACACAGGAAAAAAAAAAAAAAACAAGAGAGAAATAACAAAATATTAATAGCTGATTATGTTGCAGTCAATGTGTGCTTTATATATATGGTTTAATCAAACTTGTAGGGTCATTAAAAAACACTACTGTAAACATCAATGAAAAATATATCTAAATATCTAAATGTAAATGCCCTTATATCACAGTATGAGAATTCGATTTTTTAATTTATTTTTAAACCAAATGTTTTTTTGTTTTTACTAATATAGCCTAAATATATTGCAATATACAATGGCAAACAAAATGATCTTGTACAGTGATATAAGACCATACTCCTACTAAGTTAAATATAAGACCAGCATTGCTAGTCGCCAACATATACAGTACAAGTTGTTTTTTTGGATGCAGTTCTCCATCTTCTTATATACCACCCACGTGTCTTTATCATCGAGTTCTCCATAACCCTAACATCCCACCCGGCTTTGAGCGGCAAGTAGAGGCCCTGGTCATCGATCAGTGCTCAAATCGGCAAATGTCGAAAAAATGTTTTGTTTTTTTTAGCAGGTCAGGACAGTGCCATTCATCTCCTGCCATATGTGTCCTGCATCTAAATGAATGCTTTAGCAGAGAGCACGCATTTCAAACCAGGTGATAATCTCTGAGCCAGCATGTGGGAGGGAAGGGAAACGAGTCTGTGGGAGGAAGACAAGGTCGTACAAGCACCATGGCAGGCTTACAAGGTCAATACTTTTTAGTTTGGCAGGTGTGCTCTAATTAAAAGACATAGATCTGCGCGGGACACAGATAGCGAGATGCAAAAGTGCTAAGACCCCACCATGACATCCGCCAATTAATCTGTGGCATGGGCTAAAAAGAAACATCAGTTGTGGAAACAGAAGACTGGAGCGGATTTGTTTTTTTGGACAACGGTGCAGTCAGAGCTGCCAAGATCCCTGTGAGATGTCATTTTCAGACATATTTGGAATGAAAAACATAAGCTATCATTCATGGCATTAAGTACACAAAGGTAGACAGTAATTTGACATGGAGTGACGCTCTTTTTATCTACGACTATAAATTGTCAAGGGAGACCTACCAATCAAAATGAATCATTACTGAGGACATTTGATGGCTTAATAATTTATCTTAATTTGTACTCTTCAGTCTCTTACCTGCTGTCAGCGTGATAAAGAATGATGTTCTCAAGAGGTTTCTAAAATCCACAAGCACACACACATTCACCTACAACAAATAACAAAAACACAAAATGAGCTCAATATAAACAACATTAAAGATAAACTTAGATATTATTGTTCTGGTTACATCCACTGACATGTTATAGCAGACGGCCTTAAAGGAGTAGTTCATTTTTTTAAAAAAAACTTTTGCTGATAATTTACTCACCCCCATGTCATCCAAGATGTCCATGTCTTTCTTTCTTTCTTCAGTCGAAAAGAAATTAAGGATTTTTCTCCATATAATGCACTTCAGTGAGAACCAAACGGTTCAAGGTCCAAAAGACAGTTACCTATATTGTATTTATATAAAGCGTTCACAGGCAAATTTGCTTTATGTAAGGTCTATATTGCTTTTATTTCACCAGTGTCGAAATCAGGCAAACATTAATGTCAGGCAACTCGATTCCTGGCTGCATGTCAATATCCATGGATCACTGGATCTTTATTAAGTTGTAAGGAACACTATATTGAGTCCAAAATTTAGTTTAAATTGATAAAACTGTTTGTTTTAGTCGCATTTTCGCAGTTTCCCCTATTAAATCCAGTCACGCAGCAGATCTTTTGCCACTCAGTCAGGCTGAGGGGGTTGTTTCGGCGGGAAAGTGACGTCGTCAATGCATTCCCTCTATTTTTATCATTAATTGAAACGCTCTTTTAAAACCCTAATAGGAATTTCTCCCAGCTCAAAGTGCAAATAGGCTATCTTCTTTTTTTAACATCGTTTTTAACATCTAACTAAAGTTTTTTTTTTAAAACCAACTCAATTCAGTGCAAGCTAGTTTGTTGCTGGTTTAGCTGGGAATTAACTGTTTGTTCCAAAAAAAAAAGAGAGAGAGAAAAAACATCAATATTTCAAGCAAGAATGAGGGGCGAAATTATGAATCCTACTATGGGAACATGTAGGCTCATGAATAATGAGGCAACCCATGCAGACGTTGCCATTCAATTGTAAAAACGTATTATTTAAGTGTCGCTTAACGTTGCGTCGTTGCTTTCCAACGGCTCGTCATAGCTTAATAATATTAATAAGCAAACCTTCTCCATAGTAGGGTACGTAAAATCAGGAAATGCAGCGAGATCACCTGACGCGTCGTCATTGCAGTTGCGCTTCCCCATCCCTCCTCGTCGCAGCAGACCAACAACAACATGGCTCCCAAGGACCAACACACACACATGGTGCTCTGGCTTTTCCTCCTGGCGCTTGTCCAGACCGCCGAGGCGTTTGACGGAGGAGATGCGCTGGCTTTACTGTTGGGCGCGACCGTGACGCTCGTGGGGATCTGCGCGTGTTTGGGCTGGTACGCGCGCACACGGAACAGCCAGTTTTGATGATCAACCTGCTGATCAAGGCCTCATCCGGAAATGTGACTGAGTGCAGAAGGACTGTCATGCATTTCTACTGAAGAGAATTGGAAATGCACGCAGAGAAAGGACCTAAATGGATAATATAAGCTGTTGGTTTTATTCTTGACGTATTATCCATTTCAATGACACTATCCCATGTGCACCACGTGAGAAACTTCTACATTATCAGCGTTGAAAAGTCCATTAGATTATCACTGCTTGAGAACAAGATCATGCAGACGTTCTCTGACACATTTCTATGGACTTGGACATTCTGGCGGGCTTGTGATGGTCTCCTGCCGTGTTACAATCACTGCAAGACAATCTGCTTTCAATTTCCCTCCTGAAATTGTTGATTGCTTTCTCTGTCTACATAAAGCATTTACTGTCCAATGTGCTTTAGGGAGGGAGGGGGATGCTGTTTGCTTTGTCTGTTTAAAGGTTATACATGTTATTAATGTGCCTATCTGTTGCAACTTAATAGACTCGGATAATGGAAAAGCTGTTTCATTTTCATTAATTTTTAATTCTTTGTAAAATGCACACCAAAATACACTGCATATATAGTGGTCACAAAAGTCATTCCTTCTAAGTCATTAAAATAGCCTATATAAAATAATAAATCAAGTTACATTTTCAAAAAATGATCGGAGTCATATTTCTCAAGCAACACATTTCACAAAATGGTTTTAAATTGATATAAAACAGTATGTATAAAATGAAGACAAAAAAGGATTTGGACACTTTATTTATTCATTTATGGATTTTTACTCTTTTACAATTTACATTGCACACAAGGTGTACATTTTTCAGTTCAAGCAGTTTCTAGGTTTTAAACCCATCACTGTATTTTACCGTTTGAGTTGAAGGAAATTTAGCCGCTAGATGCCGGTCCAGCTTGTAAAAGGTTGTTGCAACATCAACATGTCATGATATTAGTATTAAGCTATTATTAAGTGTTCAAAAACAACCTTTGGGGTCACTGCATGTCCAGTGCCAAGTGTGCAATAGAACTAGACACCCATGTTGGTTCTTATCCAGGGCAATGAGGTGTATCACACACAATAGGCAGTGTCAATTACTGATGCTGAGTAAGTGTATCCTGTGCTGAACCATATGTAATATAGGCTAGCCAGTCCTCTAACATTCAAATACACAATGAAAGTATACCCCTAATTAGATAAGTTTAAGTTCAAGGTTTCATTAGTCAAATACAGTATGTTACACAGTGATACAAAATTGGTGAAATGTGTGACACATTATGCCTACAAACAATAATGAAGTTTTGTTAAATATAAGGCGACTTTATTATAAATAAAGCCCATTGTTTATCTCTCCCATACATACATACATACATACATACATACATACATATAGATAGATAGATAGATAGATAGATAGATAGATAGATAGATAGATAGATAGATAGATAGATAGATAGATAGATAGATAGATAGATAGATAGATAGATGGTGACATATAGGGTATTGACAGATACAGTATACACAGTAAACATTTATTATAAGACATGCGACGATGTATATTATACAAAAGGGCAAAATGATGCTGCACCCATCAGTGCAGATGATGCTGCTGCCGGGCTCACAAATAGCGCCAGTGCGCATGCGCCGTCCGCACCGTTTACTGTATAATCACAGTGGGGGGAAAAGAGCAGGCAACAAAACTAAACCTTTTTTTACGGCAAAGTGACTGCTGCCATGTAAATAACCGCCAGGGAAACAAAGGGGGAATATCAACAGGTATGTTTTTAATTGATATTTTAAAGCGTTGTCTCTGTTGCACTCGATATTTGCATGCATGTAGCCTATTTGAAGGAATAGCTGTGCCTATAATGGACGCTCAGCCATCCAGAAATGATTCCGTTTTAAAAAGCAAAGGGAAAAATAGAGCGCTTGTGTGCTAAATTCACACGCATTCACCCAAATGATCCTGTATCTGTTGCTTATTTTGATACAACGCACTGAAACGTCTTCAATGGTGGATGCTTTTGTCAAAATGCAACTGTAGGTTTATTATTTATTATATAGGTAAAGGGTATTCGTGCGTTTATAGCTATGAAAGAAACGACGGCTATCGTATAGAGTCGGTTAATAGATGCAATCCATTGTTTGTTTTTGTTTTTTTACTCGAATTCATCCTCATATAGGCTACTAATAATAAACAAATAAATATAGGTTAGTGAGATTAAAAAAAAATAGAGATGTAATTCTAAAGCATGTGCTTTTCCCCAAATGACTTGCATTATGTTGTGTTGTTGGACTGAACGTCTGTATGGAAGCCACAAATAATCGATATTTTTATATATAAAATATAATATCTTCATATTCCTTTACACAGTCAGTCAAATAAGGATTCATTACTGATTTTCCACAGCATCATGATAAACAAGAGAGATTGAACACGGTTAGATTCTGCAGGATCTTTGGGTGTGATCAACAGCTTTTCTTGCTGCATTTAGACAAATGTTCCTTTCGGGTGTAGCTGATGATAACAATCATTAGATCTCCACGTCTTTTTCCATTATACCACAGATGAATATGCCTGTAGACGGATGTCTGGTCGTGGTGATGAGCATCTTGTCGACTGCACTCTCTTTCTTTGCTATTATTTATTTAATTTGCCTTGGAAAAGGGGAGATGTTGGGGGTGGGGGTCTGTTATTTTAACCAGGATTTACGTTGGTGTCCAACGGCGAATCCTTACGCTGAATTAAGCAACTGTGTGAGCTCGACATAGACGGCATACCGTTGCAGCCGCAATTTTGTGTGCAATTAGGAAAAGAGAAGCTCAATGACAAAAGAAATGAGCGATGCAATGCAAAGCCCCCTAGTTTGTTTTGTGTGAGCGAATCCTAATGGGTGGATCGTGTTTTTCAGGCATCCTTTTAGGTGTGATGAGACAAAGGAACAAAGGATGCCTTAGAAGAGAGGCAGCGAAGAACAAGGCTGGAACCTGCTTCAAAGCACACCAGATGGATCTATCGCTCCACTCTCCATCTAGATCATGATACTTGGCTAAAGCTTTAAGCGTTCTCTATGATCCCTTCTCCATCTATGGCGAACTACAGCCATGCAGGGGACCACAACATCTTGCAGAATGTCTCTCCGCTCACCACTTTCCTTAAACTGACCTCCTTGGGTTTCATCATCGGCGTCGGCGTGGTCGGAAACCTCCTGATCTCCATCCTGCTGGTCAAAGACAAGAGCCTTCATCGAGCGCCCTACTATTTCCTGCTGGACCTCTGCGCTTCGGACATCCTGCGCTCGGCCATCTGCTTCCCCTTCGTGTTCACCTCCGTCAAGAATGGCTCAGCCTGGACGTACGGCACGCTGACTTGCAAAGTGATCGCCTTCTTGGGCGTGCTCTCCTGTTTCCACACTGCCTTCATGCTGTTCTGCGTTAGCGTGACGCGGTACCTGGCCATCGCCCACCACCGTTTCTACACCAAGCGGCTGACCTTCTGGACATGCCTGGCCGTCATATGCATGGTGTGGACCCTGTCGGTGGCCATGGCGTTCCCTCCGGTGCTGGACGTGGGCACGTACTCCTTCATCCGCGAGGAGGACCAGTGCACCTTCCAGCACCGCTCCTTCCGTGCCAATGACTCGTTGGGCTTCATGCTGCTCCTTGCACTCATCCTCCTGGCCACCCAGCTTGTCTACCTCAAGCTCATCTTTTTCGTCCACGACCGCCGAAAGATGAAGCCGGTCCAGTTCGTGCCCGCCGTCAGCCAGAACTGGACCTTCCACGGCCCGGGAGCGAGCGGCCAGGCCGCGGCCAACTGGCTGGCCGGCTTCGGCCGGGGTCCCACGCCTCCGACCCTGCTGGGAATCCGGCAGAACAGCAATGCGGCGGGCCGCAGGCGTCTGCTGGTGCTGGACGAGTTTAAGACTGAAAAGCGGATAAGCAGGATGTTCTACATCATTACCTTCTTCTTCCTGAGCCTGTGGGGACCCTACCTGGTGGCCTGCTACTGGAGGGTATTCGCCCGAGGCCCAGTGATCCCGGGAGGCTACCTGACGGCGGCCGTGTGGATGAGCTTCGCCCAAGCGGGAGTCAACCCCTTCATCTGCATCTTCTCCAACCGGGAGCTCCGGCGATGCTTCAGCACCACGCTCCTCTACTGCAGAAAATCCAGGTTACCGAGGGAACCCTACTGTGTTATATGAAGGTTCGGTGGCGATTCTTGCTCTTTGTTTGGATGCCCTGGTCGATCAGGGAGGTGTTCAATTGTACAGCTCCCTCCTTCTCCTCTTCCTCTCGCTCCCTTTTTCCGAGGCCTGTAGTTGAACCGTCCGAATGGAATAAGATGATGAACGGACAGAGGACACATCTCACGTTTATGTTCTAGTAAACAACCAATGCGAAAGGCCATTTGAAACCCAATACGCAAAAATAAAAAATAAATGAAAAAAATAAAATAAAACGGATATATCAACAAAAAAAAGGACTGACCTTTGTTATGGATATCTGGAAGACTCTGGAACGGGTGTAAAAGAAATCAAACTGTTACCTTAAGGAATCACTGGATTTGTTTGCGTCTAAAAAGTTGCACTAACGAGAAGACCGGAAGATGCTTTTTTCGCTCAGTTGCATTGCAAGGATGTCTTGTTTTTCCCAAACTGAAATACGAATGCTTTAATCTGCAACAGACTTCTCTTTCACTGTAAGTAAACAAAACATGTGGGGTGACTAACTGTTGGAATACACCTTCACGAGAGGATAAATTGGTTTAAATGTAAGTGATATCTTTTTTCCTTTTAGGGTTGGGTTGGGTTGGGGCGGGGCGGGCTGGTGGGCGGGTCTTAAGGGGGCGGGTCCTGTGGTGTGGTTTTCGATTTGCAACTTAAATTATTTCCTGTAGTTTTATGATCCATATGGTATGTCTCTGTTGTCTGGCAATGTTATTTTCTTAACTCATTTTTCTAAGTCGAGAAACAAATGTTTGACTTTTAAAACGTTGCTCTTGAGAACCTTGTACTTAAACTGACAGTGGAGAACCAGTTAAGCTAAGTTGAGTACGGCATATCCATGTACCCGAACACGCGAATTTTGTTACAGATACCACTCCAGCTGTTCTTGCCTTAATGGTTCTGGTGTTTTGTTCATGTTTTCATTTGCAAGGTGAGGGTTGTTTTCTAAATCCGCTCCTCTGAAATGTCTTTTCACATGAGGGTGAAGTGCATTTTCATTTGAAAAACAGCATCCACCATCACATGCACAGCCCATTTCTTACCCTGTAACGTTTGCTACACCCCACCGAGTGCGCAGAGCACAGGGAGCATGTGTGTGTGGATGTCTGTGCGTGAGAGTGAGTGTGCGCGAGAGAGTGCTAGGCGAACAGCTGTCATGTCAAGACCAGAGCCTTAGTCTGAAATCTTGCACAATTTGTAAAAAATGTAATAGGAAAAACAAAAAACATTGTATTTAAGGCACAGAGTCTTGTTTCTACTTTCCCGACATTTGCTCTCTACTAATTGTTTTGATTAACTTACTTTTTTCTCTTGTGGCCATTTTAATATTTATTCTGTATTCTTTTTGTATATTATAGGTAGATAGTGTGTAAGTTTGTGAGTCTTTCATTTTGAAGTCCCGAATGTGAGTACTGTTTAAGTTAGGACTGCAATTGCTGAAAGTTAACTGTGTAATCTGTTGCTTACATTTTTGAAAATAAAATTTTACATTTTGCAAAACCTGTTCTTGCCATTTACTCCTTGGTTAAGCAGGCCCAAAGCAAAACGAACGCTCAATTAGCGGGGAAAACATGTATAAATATTGACCGAGGCAGGTTAACAAGCTTATCTTTGCTATTAATGATCGCTTCGCATTGAACCGTCATGATTAGTCTCTCGCTAATATGTTTCTGTGGCCTGTTTGTGTCCCTGTTTAATTACTGTAAAAATGTCCTCTTGTCTCCTCTCCGATATTACTAGGCTCGCTTTAGCCGTTGTGTGCTTTTTGCTTTGTCACTTTACCTCTTCATCTTCTCGGTTTCATTTCTGGCTAATTTCAGACTGTGTGGAGTTTGTTTGGATGCCGCTTTTCCCTTGTGAGTGCTGTTGAAAGTGATGAATTATCTCTGCATTCTGCAATACGATACAACAACAGAGTTTTTTCCTTTCCTGTTAAATGTTACATTTCCAATGCGTATTTCAAACTGACCTGAAAAATGCTTCAAGTGTGCATTTGCAGCAAAATCGCCCACTGTTATGATGTGAGGAGTGTCATTAATACGGCAGAGAAGTTATTCATTGAACGGCAGCCTTCGTCAAAATCCATTTAGGTTTTGTAGGCGACCAGGGATGCTTTCATTTGAGTCCATTAGGCCTTAACTAATAGAACGACGGTTCGAAAAAATCCTGCCAAATATTTCAAAAGCCTTTGTATTTTATGTAAACACCCATAGAAATGTTGACATATGTGGGACGCTGCATATCTAAATTAATAATGGAGCAAGGCCTGGTGAATTTTTAGCAGTAGTTTTCTTTTGTAAAGGTCAGCGCTGTCTTACGACCTAATGTCAAAATTATATAATCAAGTGTGTCAAGTAAGATCAAAGTCATTTGGGGCTTTTCTTGTCCCTATGATTCATGTCTTTGAGATTAAAGTCATGCCTCTGCTTAATGTATTTTGAAATGCCAATTAAATTGCACAATTTTGACATTAATATACAACATATGTTCTTTTCGGTTCACATTTTGTTGCATTTGTGCATTACAAACCTCTCGTTCACTAATAATCCACAGTGACTTTACAGAGAAGACATGGTTGAGTCATCATCATTTGTAATCATTGATTATTTTTTACTTTTGTCTTGTTGACCTAGTCCAAAAGATACACCAAAATTCAGTGACCAATACCGTTGTCTTCACAGGCATATTCGTCACACATGATTGATGAATTCTGCCACCAAACGTGTTCAATAATGAGGAAATGGGGGATATAGAGAGCAAATCAATAGTGTTCAGCAGGTCATGTGATGTCAACATGGCACCATCCTTATGTAGAAAAAAACCTTTTCCACACCACTCATACTACTTATGTGTGTGTATAATACATCATTTTAAACATGTTTTTAAAACATGCTCATTCATTATTCATTTTTGTTAAACGTTAAACCTAAAAAGTATGAAAAACGGTGCATATTTGAGTATTATTGTTGTTGTCTAGTGATACTGAGTTTGCATTTATATTGAAATTTATTAGTCATCCATATGAGTATTTTATTCAGATTTACTTAATACATGTTTCTGTTGTGTAGGCCTACATAAAAATGCAACGTCTCCTGAAACATTGATAACTCTTTTATCAAAGTATGGTGGTGTAACAAAACCCTCTTAGTTACCCTTAGCCTTTTTTCTCTCAGAAATACTGTACATAATGTTACAAAAGCGAACAGTATTGTTATCGACTTGTATCTTTCATTGGGAGGAATGCAATAATGCATGACAAGAATCCTGAAAGACGATTTCACAGTTTGTTCTCTGCCAAGGACATGATGTATTCTTCGTAGACCTATAGTTGCAGAGGATGGCATTGTTGCAGCCGAAAGCATAATAAATGCCAATTATAGTCTTTGACAAATGCTTCTAGGCTTTGTTCTGTTGCTGCCTTTAACGTGCAATGAACCTCACATAGACTTGTGAGAGTCAAAGCAGTCCATAACATGGTTGACCAGTCAGGCCGCTTTAATGGGCCTGATGTACTGGGATGGCTTTATGCATGCATGTTTCGTCAGTTCATTGCTTGACGTGTGTGAGGAAGGTGGAGCGGATGGGGGAAGTTCATTACCGCGCTGTTAGCGTGAGCTGTAAAGCTCGATTGGGGCCACCGGGTCCTTACTTCTCTCAGCATCCCTGGTGAAATAGCACAGAGACGGCTAACAGTTATCAATGTTTCAGGAGACGCCTGGTGCTGTCGAGGCCGAGGTTTATTCTAGCTTTCGAACGGGCACAGAACTCCTCTAATGTAGCGCTTGTGGATCGATACCTAAAGTGAACAATAATGGATAAGTCATTGTGTTCGTTGTTGAATTTGTGCTCTACAAACAAAATTGACTCGATGCTAACTACAGCAGAGGGGTTCTCATTGTTGCTTCAAGCAATCCACATTATGTGCTATTAAAACTCAAAAATCACCATTAATATTTGCCAGCGCACAGTTAAAGCTGAACTGAACTTTTGTTGTCTTCCAATGATTTCTGATGTTTTGCTATTCTGTTTGCATGACACACTTCACTTTTAGAAGAAATCAGAACCTGTTCTGCATCACAAACAAATCTGTCTGCAAGCAACAAAAGCCTGTCTGCTTTAGTCTGATGATGGGTTGATATGGAGTTTCATTTGTGTCTTTTTTTATTCAATCTGTTTGAGAGTAAAAGTAATGAATTTGTAATTAAAAATAAAACGTTATTTAAATGGGAGAGCATAGGAAGAGAATAATTCAGTTCACTTGTCACTGAGTTTATGATAATAAATCAGTTATCTTACTCAGCAAACGACCTGGCCATGTTACAAGTTTGCTCGCTCCTCTCTCACAGACACACTGGGGTGCGTTTCCCGTACAACAGTGTAACTCGCTGCTTCTCTACCATTGTACGATGCATCATTGGAGAAATCAACTAGCTAGTCGCGACTGTTTCCCAAAAGCCATTGTCGCAAAGTATCGTTCAACCCAGCCCGTTCTTATCCCAAGACGTCTAACTGAAGCTTTTGACCATACGTCAACATCCAACGTTTTAGGGTACCCTTTAACGTCAGTTAGATGACGGTATCTAATCCTAACCCTACCCCAGACCTAAACCTACCCGCGTCATCTAACGCTAAAGGTAAAGCATCAGTTAGATGACGCCCTAGGATCGCCATCTAACTGACGTTAAAGGGTACCCTAAAACATCGGATGTTGGCGTATGGTCAAAAGCGTCAGTTAGATGACGTCTTGGGATGAGAATGTGTTGTTTAACCACGTTGGTTTTGCACGTGGTGGAGTAATAACTACTTTTAACGAAACTGTTTGAGATCCAATTAACACTAGATTTTCTTATATAAATTACAGACATATCATCTAAGGACTATTTCTAATTGTTCTTAGTTATTTTGCTTGTGGGTGTGGTCAACCTGTCATGCCGATCCAGGGTGACCAATAGAAAAGGACCTTTCATCCTGGTTGGTAGAGACCGCCCACTTGCTTCATTAGCAAGCAAAACTTTTCAACTTATAAGCAAAAGATTTAAGGCCATTGCACAATAAGTCCGAAATTTTCAAATGCGTTTTTTTCGTATGCGTGATTCGCTGGCTCTGAATTGTCAAAACTCCATTCAAACTGCTTGCTACTGATGCGAAAAACGCAGAAAATCAAACCCGATTCGATTTTTAAAATTTTGTTTCAGAGGCAGTGTGCAAGCATGATTGACATAACGTGAGGTCGTATTTATTTTTTAACATGCGGAAATTTCGGATCAGAATTTCGAAATTCGCGTTTGAAATTTTCGCACGTTAAAAAATAAATACGACCTCACGTTATGTCAATGACGCTTACACACTGCCTCCGAAAACTTTCGTCCGTCATAAAAAAAATCTAATAGGGTTCGATTTTCTGCGTTTTTTGCATCCGTAGTAAGCAGTTTGAATGGGGTTTGATTCAATGCATACGAAAATTTCTGACTCATTGTGCAATGGCCTTTAGACTTGCAAAAAAGACAGCGGAAAAAGAGAGCAGAATTTCTGTTTTTGATAAAAAAGTTGTCGAAATACACAAAGAAAAATAAAGGTTTTCAGAGATTTACACACACTGCAAATCATGTTATCAACTTCATATTTTTGAGCCTTAAGAAGACTTTTTTTATTGCAAAATAATGAGTTTTATTCTCAAACACAGTATGATTCATAGAATAAAAAAAAGACACAAAGGAAACACCATAGGTCGAAAGCCCTTTATCTGGAAGGAAATAAATGCATGACGGAGTGCAAGATGGAGGTGCATGAATGAAAGGCCAATAAAAATCAAGATGATGATGGCCGTTCCCTTGGGACCTGCTGCGTTGCTGTATTTATCATCATTCTCGTTCCCGTAACATCCCATTGGGGCCTTTGAATACAAATGATCGGGTAGACCGGACCAGAAGTAGGCTATGTGTGTAAAACTAGATCCTTGTCTCGAAAAGTCTGCATACTTAGTTTTATCTGCCTGACGTGCTGCTGGCTTTGTAAAAATATCCCTGCTTTAAATAATAACTGATTAAATAGCAGGATATGAATAGAAGAAGCTTCAAAGGTTGCCTGCAGCTTATTTAAAGGGATTGAACTAATGAAAATCTGTCCGCATTTATTATCATTCTCATGTTGGAATATTTTCTGTGGAACAAACAAAGAGAAAAGCATTAAAAATAGTTACTAACGGCGTACGGAGGAGGTGCTACATCTGAATTTATTTAGCAGAAATTAAGAAAGCGTGTTCTAGTATGATTGTGTGTAGTATGAATGAAATTCGTGTCACTGTCATGTGACCAACCAGCGTCAGTTGCATCACTTCACTGCCATTCATAAATCCTCCCACAGTAGAACTAGGACATCCGGGGACTGTTTTTCGAATACTATACTCGGACATACTGCTCTCATACCTTTTTTTTCGCACACTGTATAGTAGGGAAGTAGGCCTATTTGATTTTCGACACAGCATCTGTCATGTCATCATGAGTGAGTCACTGAATCATTCACTCAACCAATTCGTTCAAAACAAAGATTCATTCACGAATGAAACAACTGACTGTCATAGTCAGTGACTTACTGAATCATTCACTCAACCAATTTGTTCAAAACACAGATTCATTCACAAACGAATCAACTGACTGTCATAGTCAGTGACTTGCTGAATCATTCACTCAACCAATTTGTTCAAAACACAGATTCATTCACGAACGAATCAACTGACTGTCATAGTCAGTGACTTGCTGAATCATTCACTCAACCAATTTGTTCAAAACACAGATTCATTCATGAACGAATCAACTGACTGTCATAGTCAGTGACTTACTGAATCATTCACTCAACCAATTCGTTCAAAACAGAGATTCATTCACGAACAAATCAACTGACTGTCATAGTCAGTGACTTACTGAATCATTCACTCAACCAATTTGTTCAAAACACAGATTCATTCACAAACGAATCAACTGACTGTCATAGTCAGTGACTTGCTGAATCATTCACTCAACCAATTTGTTCAAAACACAGATTCATTCACGAACGAATCAACTGACTGTCATAGTCAGTGACTTACTGAATCATTCACTCAACCAATTCGTTCAAAACAGAGATTCATTCACGAACAAATCAACTGACTGTCATAGTCAGTGACTTGCTGAATCATTCACTCAACCAATTTGTTCAAAACACAGATTCATTCACGAACGAATCAACTGACTGTCATAGTCAGTGACTTACTGAATCATTCACTCAACCAATTCGTTCAAAACAGAGATTCATTCACAAACAAATCAACTGACTGTCATAGTCAGTGACTTGCTGAATCATTCACTCAACCAATTTGTTCAAAACACAGATTCATTCACGAACGAATCAACTGAATCTCTGTAAGTCAGTGACTTACTGAATCATTCACTCAACCAATTCGTTCAAAACAGAGATTCATTCACGAACAAATCAACTGACTGTCATAGTCAGTGACTTACTGAATCATTCACTCAACCAATTAGTTCAAAACAAAGATTCATTCACGAACGAATCAACTGACTGTCATAGTCAGTGACTTACTGAATCATTCACTCAACCAATTCGTTCAAAACACAGATTCATTCACGAATGAAACAACTGACTGTCATAGTCAGTGACTTACTGAATCATTCACTCAAACGATTTGTTCAAAACAAAGATTCATTCATGAACGAAACAACTGACTGTCATAGTCAGTGACTTACTGAATCATTCACTCAACCGATTCGTTCAAAACAAAGATTCATTCACGAACGAATTAATTTATCGAATGATCTACAAATTTGAAATAATGACTGAATGTTTACTTTTAGGTCTTTAAATACATTTCGTTGTCTCGTCTCCTCTGAAAGAAGGATTAAATGTAGTTTCATTATACCATCCCAGAGGAATTCAGACATTGTCAGATCATCAGTGCCATACTCCGTTATGGATGACGTGACCGGCTGCTTATTTTCCTCACATCAAGTTGACAGAGGACATTATTCATTCATTCTCTATCATTTCCTTCATGTCGGTGCAGCATAAACAGCGATTATCTGCTGGAGATCACAGATCTTTCCTATAGCTGGGTGGAAACCTTGATTGAAATCAAAATATTTGCTTTTGTACTCAACTACTGACACATCCCCGAAAAACCCCTTTAGGGTGACTAGTAACTGAATGAACACACGGCTCGAAATGCCTCTCTTAGATCTCGGAGAGACTGCTAATGGCACTACATGATATTAAAAAAAAAACACTTTACTTGAAGGGGTGTGCATAAGACTAACATGACACCTTCATAATCATGAAATGACATTATGAATATGAAAGTTTAATGCATGTTTATGACAACTGTCATTAAGCGTCATTTGCTCAGTTATGACATTTTTAATGCAAACATGACATTGTTTGAGATGTATTTGTTATGACACCTTGACATAAACCAATACATCATAACCTGTCAGTGTCTTTGTCATGTTTGTTCATAACAAAAACATCTCACACAATGTCATATTTACATTAAAACGTCATAACTGAGCGAATGACACTTAATGACATCATGTCATAAACATACATAAACCCTACATATTCAAGACATATGTCATGTCATGGTTATGAAGGTGTCATGTCAGTCTTATACACACCCCTTCAAGTAAAGTGTTACCAAAAAGGAGTCCGTTTATTTCAAAGGCGAGTCGTTCGTTATGATGATTGTTATATTGTTATGATTCGATATGCAAATTATCCAGTTACACTTTATTATGTCCATTTTAGACATTCTACTAATTATAAGTACCTTTGCAACATCATGTCAAAATAACTCACTAATGTATAGACTGTTAGGTGTAAGGGACCGGGTTACTTATAGTCAGTTATGTATTGTATGTGCATTTCAGCAGTTTACCAACATAAGATCAATGTTTCTCAACTGGGAAATTGAATTTCGATGGTTTCATGCACTTGGCAGCCAATAATTCATCTCACATTGCGGTCGACAAACCATATTTATCTTTCTTATAAGCGAACCCTTTAGTCTGGGTTGCATTTTCTTTTACCATGTGGTTTTATAGGAGTTTTTGAGGATAAAGATATGTTACATGACATAAGTGACACATGAATCTGTCAAAATATCGCAAAATTTGATTGCTAGACATTAACATTATATGTGAAAAATGTTTACCTCTCTTTTATTATCTATCTTAAATGTGTGCTTATTTTCCACGACGTGAACAGAATTGTGTGTGTTGCAGCATCTGCCGAGCCGACCGGCAATGCTTTTAGAGCATCTAAGCATGAATCAAGGTTTCCTACGGCGAATGTGTTACATGTTTATCTGTCATCTCATTTCCAGCCTCATGTAGTCCAACAAGCTGAGGTGTTTGACATGCGAGGAGGGGATGTCATTTGCATATCATCTCTTCCAGTTACAGTGACAGAGAGCGTCTGTGTAAATGGGACACACAGTACAGACCACTAGAAAAAGAAAAAATCTTATAATTTAAATCATAGAATGTATTTATTTCATATTAACCAGGGTTATAATTAACTAAATCTATTTAAAAAAAACATTTCTGAAATAAAATATAACTTTACACTTTTTGCTTCATTTAATATAGGTGGAATCATGAATATGCAAATTACTCCCCGCCTCCCCTCACTCATAGCAGAACTTGATCTAACCGGTCAAATGTAGTTTACACAACATTGGTTTAATTCAGCCATATGTTTGAACCAGAAACTGATTCAGAAGAAGAAGAGGGAGAGTGATTATACAGGGTCATCTACAAGTCAATGTATCAGAATGTTAATGCGTTTTATGTATCGCTCTCTACAACGTCGGACACATAATGGTGAATGATATGATTAGCCTTTGGCTTGACTACGATATTAAACAGCTAATAATGTGTTTCTAATGTTACATAAACCGTGTTCCCGTTCGTCATCTCTGAGTCAAACACAGCATCCTTCTAAAAATCTGCATCATTAGAAACAATTTGAACATCAGAGGAAGTCAGTGGAGAAAAGCCCCGCCCACACATCGACGTGATTGGCTACATGAGTGTAACAGTATACACACTCTTAAAATTGCTGGGTTGTTTTAACCCAACTTTGGGTCAAATATTGACAAACCCAAACATTGGGTTACGGGTCAAATATGGACAAACCCAGCCATTGGGTTACATTTTTAGTTACATTTTTAACCCAACATTTGGGTTCGTCAATATTTGACCCAAAGTTGGGTTAAAACAACCCAGCATTTTTAGAGTGCAGAAAAAAGTGTTCATTGGGGTTCTATATATGAAGCATAGGGTTCTTTACTTGACTCCAAAGAAACTTTTATGCTAAAAATGGTTCTAAAATGACAAGGAAAAACCCTTTTGGCACAAAGGTTCTCCATAGGCTATTATTCATTCATATATAACATTATTCTGCAACATTTTGTAGTTGTAATTAAATTATTGTTTATTAAACTGTTGTAGTAGCCTAATATCACATTTTAATCATGCTGATTTTTGGAGGATAAAAACTAAAATGGCACTCTTCGTCTGATATTGATTAACTACATAAAATTATATAAATATATACATTTTCTATCCCCCATATCTTGAATTTTGTGATCATTCACATGCATTCATAAATATATTTTAGGTTTTGATGTTTGTAAATAATATGAAATATTTAATCCGGAAAGGACAAAACAAATGATAATGAATGAATGTAAAAGGTTCCATAGAACCCTTTAAAAAGGGGTCTGTTTAGAACCTTTGAGGGGTTCCAAATATGTAGCGCTGATAGAACCTTTTAAGGTTCTATATAGAACCTTCCCTTCTTGGAAACAAGAGCGGCTTCAGACCACGTTTTTGAGACTGTGTTTGGTACTCTGAGATGATCAAATGGTTTTAATCATTTGAGCGATACAGCCCCACATGAGGGATCTTAATTTCAGTGGCCCTGGGAGTAGTCTCACATATATCACTATGGTTCAGTGTTCAACCACATACTGTTTATTTTAGTTTACATACATTTAATACATGCATATAAACATTAATTCTTCCCCTACCATTGATGGAATTTTCCGTAATTTATGACAAAACGCTTTCCAGAATTTTCCATGTTTTCACTGTTTTACAGTAGGGGGGCGCTAACTTCTGAAAGTGTACCGAATCTCCAGATCCAAAAACAAGCGAAGAAGAAGGCGAAACAAGTGACAAAAGCTTTTCTCATGCGCATGTAAAATAACACAATCATCAAACATTCAGCTGCATAAATCAAAACTGGCCAACATTACAGAATCAACCCAGAGGTATAGGACTGTGAAGCTTTGGGGGTGTTGATGGACTCTAACTACTCCATCTATGTTTTGATCATTGTTCTGAATCCGATACAGACAGCCTTTGACAAAAAAAAAAACATGATTTTCTCAGCCTTTTGTTAAAAATATAGCCTTTTTATCAAATTTAACCACATTCAAGTGTTGATAAAAAAGAATGCATGAAGGAAGAATAAAATGTTCGGTTCTATTGATGTATTGTGTGTTCAGATATTCATACAACAAAAGATTCTGGGGGCCGTGAAAGTTTTGTGAAAACACTGGAAAGAAAAATTGCTGACATAGGCTGGCAACTTAAAAAAAAATGTTAAAAACTTGATTTTAACCACATGGGGTCTTTAACTATTTTTTAGTATTATTTTTAGCATTTGGCACTGAAATACTTTAGCTAAAGTGACTATTTAGAGAATATTTTGTGAAATGTAAGGTGATGACTGACTTGTAGCGTGTGCTTGGCCTCAAAGAACCCTCTAAATGCATTGTCAAATTTGTTTGTGGCAAGAAACCAGGATGTGAAGGCTATTTTGAGCATGACGGATTGAGGGAACATGTTTTGAGTGTCTGTAATGGGACTCTAGGATGATATAATCAAAGTATGGATTAATTACCATCTCTCATTCTCAACGAAAGAGCTTTGTGGTTCACACTTCATCACACTTATCTTGAAGCAGGGCTCGATCTCCATCTGCACACACCATCATCACCATCGAAAATGAGGATATCCCACTCCCTTTGGACCCAACTGGGAATCAAGGGTTTTCCGAGTTGATTCTGACCGAGTGGATTATAATCTGAGTCGTGAAACACATGGACCCGTGCCTGGCAGATGGGAGAGAAACGGAGAGCAGAAGAGGAATATTAAGGTCATGAGAAAACTGAATGGGAAGCTTTGATTGTGGGAAACCAACAGCTTCTCTTTAACCACCACATGCTGGCCTTGGTTGGTTTTGCCCAGCAATGTGTTGAAACGCCAGCGGGATTAAACAGGCCACCACAAACATTTCCCATTTGTTTTATGAAATATTTAAAAGCCACTTAGACGAGGATGAACTTTTTACGGGAATAAATTCTAGCTTTCATAGCATCTGTGTATGAATAGCCAATAATATGAGTTAATATACATTTGTGTACCCCTTTTATTTCTCTTCCTTTATATACTAGACAAGATTTTACTGTGTATTTGCCATGTACTGCCCTTCTACATCAAATAACATCTTTGGAAGCTTAATTATGAGTCATAATGTTTGATCTGTTTAAAGTCAAAGTCTGTTTGAAATTTTATCAATGCTTTCCAATACAAGTTAAATATTCAATACAGTACTTGTTCAAGAAGAGTTGCTCTTGATGCCTGAGGAACTAGATCAGCGATGATGGCATTCCTCAGCTGACACAGATCAACCAATTATCACTGCGTCACCTTACAGACCTCGCCATAATGAGAGCGCTACCCTTTTGTCATCACATATGATTGTGTTTTGAAGCTCTTGTTGGACTGATTGTGTTTGTCAGCCATGCTGATGATGCGAGAGCTTGTGGTTTTTGAAGCCATACTGTGTGTGTGTGTGTCTCTGGTTTCCAAGGCAACCAAATCAGCTGTGTGAATAATGCAGCACTATAGAGTTGTATAAGAGTCTCTCATGTTACTGTAAGCTGACAGCATCAGGGAGAAAATACATTCCCCTTGTTTAAATGAGGAAAGCCTCTATTGTCCCTAATGTGTTAAGGACAGTCTCTCGGGTTTGCTGATCAAGAGCACAATGGTCCAGTGTAGGGTTTGAACCTCAATTACCGGCTCAGACCATCTGAATTTGCAACTTTCTTCTTAGAAAAGTGCAACAGAAACACTTCTAAATTTGAAATTCATATGGAAATCCATAACATAAGGTACATATGAAGAGTTCAGATGCAAAAGCCTCCAAGTGCCATTTGAAATTTTCTTCTAAAATGATCATTTTTATCAAGCTTGTACATTTAAGTTCAGTAATTTCACTTAAATGGCAATGAAGATTACCTATTAATTGTCATTTAAGTGAAATTACTGAACTTAAATATACAAGCTTGATAAATATGGGCGTTTTAGAAGAAAATTTCAAATGGCATTTAGAGGCCTTTGCATCTGAACTCTTCATATGCCGTTAATAACAAAAATTAAGTTGTGAGCAAATCAAATGCAGAAATGAGTCCACACATTAAAGTGCCCCTATAATGCTGTTTTAAAGATTCCTAATTTATAGATGCACATGCATCAAAGGCTATACTCTGCTCTGATTGGTCAGTCTGTTGTGATTGATATATACTGTATCACTGACAGCGTGTGTCAGAAACTAAAAGCCCATAACGCATCTAAATTTCAGCTCCTGATTTCTCAGGACAGCATATAGCCTCAAGTGTCTTTAAACTTTAATCCACAGTTACCACTTAAAAAAACAAGTGTGTACTATTTTTAAACATGTGTACTATTTCCAACTTAAACTTTTTATTTCAGTTAGTTTTTTTTTAAGTTGAATTTCATCTAATATCTATATTTTACTTTAGAATGATTTCTGAAGGATCACGTGACTGGGGTAATGACGCTGAAAATACAGCTTTGCACCACAGGAATAAATTACATTTTTGAAAATATTCATATAGAAAGCAGTTATTTTAAAGGACAAGTTCGGTATTTTACAAGACAGATGCTGCTGTCACGAGAATTTTAGGTTTCTGTGTTAGCACCCCCCACCTTTATAATGAAAGCATAGGTGCACTCGAACAATCATTCATTAAAACGCATAAAACTTTCGTTTACAAAAACGTGAAACTCACCGAGTGGTCTGGGGTGTTCACTGATATGCTCACACAAAAATCGCTGCAAAATATGCTTTCCAACAGGTTTTATCATCGTTTTTGTCCAAGTCCATTTTCTTCCTGTTTTTGGTTGAAGTCCACAGTAGTAAATTGTCGAGTTCACGTGCGCGATCATTGGTAACTAGATAACTAAGGATCCCGCACGCGAAATCGACAATCGACTGCTGTGGACTTCAACCAAAAACAGGAAGAAAATGGACTTGGACAAAAACTACGATAAAACCTATGGATAAAACCTGTTGGAAAGCATATTTTGCAGCGATTTTTGTGTGAGCATATCAGTGAACACCCCAGACCACTCGGTGAGTTTCACGTCTTTGTAAACTAAAGTTTTATGCGTTTTAATGAATGATTGTTCGAGTGCACCTATGCTTTCATTATAAAGGTGGGGGGTGCTAACACAGAAACCTACAATTCTCGTGACAGGAGCATTTGTCTCAAAAACAATCTTAACTATTCTATTGCATCAGGGACGATCTTAAAACAGGGCTTTTGTAAAATACCGAACTTGCCCTTTAAATTGTCATAATATTCAACAATATTACTGGTGTTTTTTTGTTTGTTGTATTTTTAATCAAAGAAATCCAGCCTTGGTGAGTATAAGAGACTTCTTTTAAAAACATTAAAAAAAAATCTTTCCGATCCAAAACTGCAGTTTATATATATATATATATATATATATATAGATAGATAGATAGATAGATAGATAGATAGATAGATAGATAGATAGATATATAGATATGAAGAGTTCAGATGCAAAAGCCTCTAAGTGCCATTTGAAATTTTCTTCTAAAATGATAATTTTTATCAAGCTTGTATATTTAATTTCAGTAATTTCACTTAAATGGCAATGAAGATTACCTATTAATTGTCATTTAAGTGAAATTACTGAACTTAAATATACAAGCTTGATAAAAATGATCATTTTAGAAGAAAATTTCAAATGGCATTTAGAGGCTTTTGCATCTGAACTCTTCATATATATATATATATATATATATATATATAGAGAGAGAGAGAGAGAGAGAGAGAGAGAGAGAGAGATGGGTTTGAAATGATGCAAATGCACAGCTTTAAAACTCTAAAATATATCCACTGCGTGAGTCCTTGTTTCTTTGATTTTTTGATTTTACCCCTCTTGAGCTCCACAAATGATGATTTAATAACGTGTCAAACGCTTTCCTTTGAAAGCCTTGAGGGTTATAAAGGGTCAGACCCATCTATGAGAATTTTAAGAGCCTTTGCTGCCATTCGGTCAATGCATGTTATTTACATCAACGCATTCACGCAGGATAGGATTCTGGAGGGATTGTGTCTGCATACATCCATCTGCTTGCATATTTCCTGATTACAGAGCCACCGTTAGCATCAGATAAACCTGAAAAGATTACCCAGAGTGAGTAAAGTTCACTAAAGGTTCTGCGCTTAAATAAACAGTCTCCTGCAGCGGGGGCGGTTTGCATAATCAGTGTCGACACAATGCAAAGTGGGAGGAAAGGGGGCTAGATGAGAAAAATAACCCTTCCTCTCTCCCTTCAGCACGTCTTCGAGCAGCAAATCTTGCACAGCGTGCAATTAAAAAAGCACGCAATAGGTATACTGCACACGCACATGGCCTTCAGTGTTGTCAGGCCGCCATGGCTTATCATGGCCAGAGAGGCCTGTTGGGCCTGAAAATTACAGCGCCGTGAGAGACCGCTGAGACTTGGCTCGCTTTAACAGAGCTATCACTTAAACCAAATGAGCCCCGTCAGATCACCGAGGTCAAGTGCTCTTTGTGCTCCAATTAGATCACAAATGGGACTTTCTACAATTACAGTCATGAAGCATCGGTAGCAAGGACCGCGCTATTCATCTACTCAGATGATTGCAGTTACATATGTGTGAAATAAACACTGCGATGGCACTTGGAGAAGAATCAGGTGTGATCTGTTTGTTGACGTGGACGTATGTTTCCTGCCACCTGAAACGACAGTCTGATGTACTGTGTCGACACTGGGAAATCAATGCTAGAGGAGATATTCTGCTGCTTTCACAAGTCAGACATCGATTGATAAGCAGTTTACTAGTGTTTCTTGTGACGTAACATAAAATGCATTGTTGGTGAGAGAAAGTAGCAATGCTGCTAACTTAATATTTTCAGTTGCACAACCATAACTTGGCTGTTTTTAATAGAGTAGCTGTTTTTGCCAACACAGCTGAGTTTCTTTTAGGGTCAATGTAGTTTATACACTGTATATTCATATTTAAATTGTATTTCACTGTTATGTTCCACTTGTTTGTGTTTGTGCATTTGAGAAAGGATCTTTTATTGACTCTTTCTGCAGTTACATTGTCAAACCAGTAGGTATTGACAAGTTAGTGACTTTATCAGAGAATCATTAACTTTGTTCAGAAACGTTCATTCATTCAGGAAAGAAACGACTATGTTTGTACGAGTGAGCACACTCATTTAAAGAGATTCAAGTAAAGAAGAAGCTTCCAGAAGAGAAAACACAAAAGTCAACATGCATAAATTCTCCTCCACCTTCACATCTGCCACAACAGTTAAAGTCACGTTTTACCTTTGTTGTTTAAGGAATAACATATGTTTCACATATTTCAGCAGCGCATCTTGTTTTATAAGATTTATTAAGGATGTCTGGATTAATCAAGCTCTAAGAACCTAACAGTAGATCCCATAAGAACAGTGAGGTAACAGAGACATTGCTTTGAATGGACGCTTGAGTGTGCAGGATATTCATTTTTACAAATACGTCTTGCTTTGGTTATCGCATCTCATCCTTGTGCCTTGAAATGCAAGAAAACAACACAAGAAAAGGAAATGCAAATTTTAGGTACAACTTAAAAAAATGACCGCGAGACTAGTTTGAACGTAGCCTCCCCAACACTGATGCAAAGAAACAGAAGTTAAAATCTCATAGTTAAAAGTTAATACTCTCTCTAGTCATCTACTCTTGGTATTTCTCCAGCAATCAAAAGCCTCTCTGACATTTCAGAAAGTCAGCCTAAAGAGGCAGGTGATGATTCTTCTGCTGAAAGAGCTTCCTGATCATTAGCTTGGACTTGTGTATTTATGGGATAGCTAGAGAGAAATGTCAGGTTAGGTTATGCCTCCGCTGCATCATATTCAGCTGTCAGAAAGAGAATGTGAGAGCTAAGAAGAGCGAGAAAACAGACTCAAAGGATAAAAGAAGCAACTTATTTCAAAGGTTTAGGCAAAATGGGAGCAGGAGAAAGAAATGACGAAAAATACGCTTTCTCTTGAATGAAAGGATTTGTGCTTTAGTGACAGTTTTTTTTTTTATTGTTGGCATTTTTCGTTGTCTCCATGCAGTGCACCACTTTACCCATCAGAGAAAACAATTCTTCTGCTTTAATCTATCCATCCATCCATCCATCCATCCATCCACCCATCCATCCATCCACCCATCCATCCATCCATCCATCCATCCATCCATCCATAATCTTCCAGTAACATTTATAGAATATTTGTTCAAAGCTATCTTTAATAATGTTCTTAAAACTTTACCACAAGTTACTAGGCCTACTTGTTTCAGAATGTATTGCGGTAAGAATATTCAGAAGTCCCATCCCATAATGTTTGAAGAATGATATAACGGGATGCTTCCGTAATGTTCGCATCACAGTTACAAAGAAAAAGCACGTTTTGAAGATTCAGAGAATATTCAATGGACAGGATACCAAAACATTTTTTAAACATAACGTTGTTGTCAGGCGAAAACCCGGAAATCTCCATATTTTGTCAATTTTCCTTTGTCATAAACTTATTACTATTGGTTACTCGTTACGTGTGTGAGTTTTGCAAATATTTAACCAATGAAAAGAACTAGTGACTAACCCTCGTAACTCCACCTGCCTCTATTGTGAATGTTAGCATTGCACGCAATTTGGACCATCTTTGCTAGTTTGTTATGCAAGGGTAAATAAAGAACTGCTTCTTCAAAACGTAAAGCGTTTTCTTTACTCAAGAAGCACTATATAAATACTAATATTTGATTTAGGAGCAGAGAAGACGAGCTTTAGGACAGTTAGCGGTGTTGATGGACTCGACCTACTCCATTCATTACCGTTCTGAACCCCATCCAGATGTAGACTTTGACTCTTCTCAGCTTTTTTGCTCAAAATGTTGCTTTTTAAGAAACTTACCCACATTCAGGAGGATCTGTTCTTACTTTTGATATACAGCACATTCAGATACTCATACGACAAAATATGCTGACTTTTGCTGATGGGGAAATAGTTATTGGTCAGTTTTGGGTAACAGTTAATTAGAAACTTCGCGTGTCGCCGTCGCGTCTGGTTAGGACAAAAACTCTGATTAACATGGAAAAGATACCTTTTATCGCGTGTCGCGGCGTCGCGTCGCGTGTAGTTAGGACACGGTGTTAGAGATTTCAGTATTCCCCCATTCAAGTTTATAGGATATTGAATGCCCGAAAAGAGCTGCAGATATGGCCACAGAGTGAAGAGACTTTCCTTGAAAGCGACTTTGGAAGAGTGTCATCAAGTCATAGCCAGTCTTAAATAGCCCGTGGGTTTACTTTGTCTTTAATCACATGAGATTTTGGCCAAACCAAGTCTAATGCTATTTTATTGTTCAAGGGGCGCCTCTCAAGTCAGAAACTTGTGTTTGGTCAAAGCAGGCGTCGGTGCCGCTCTCTGTCCCTACATGCATCTCTGTCTCCCTTATCTTTGGGGACCATTGCTCCAGCAGCATGTTTGTGCCAGGACCACAACTCAAGATAAAGTTAAAAGTAAAATCATGCAGCCAACAACCTCTCGGTCTCAGATAAGCATCCCGTGTCCACAGGTCCCGCAGGGTGTTTGGTGTAAAGAAGAGCAACGAGAATTAATGGAGACAAAATGGTTCCACCCGTAGCCATCATTTTTCTGCCGTCTACTAACCCCAAAACCTCCAACTGATAAATGGATACTTAAACAGATTCTCAAGAGAAACCTTACTTATTTCAAAACAAAAATATAAGCACAGAATATCAAACACAGAATATCAGAGGAATTTCCACCGCACACTTAATCAATACTACACATTTTAGTGAATTAGGCCATAGACAGGGCCGAGACATCAGCACAGCGGCTTTCGGGAGCCTCGGGGATCTCTGGTCTATCTGTTAATGTACGGTTCGCAGGCTGAGCCAAACTAATCCTCTTCAGGTCCATCCCTAACATCGACTCGGTGTTGTACAACATGCTATTATATCACAACAGAGGAACGCACTGTGGGTGTGTGTCGTTTTGGAAATGTGGGCTTGGTGATGACCCTTTTTCATCATTTTACAGTTGGAATTCCTTAATGGACTCGTAAAATGGCATTAGTTCAATTTAAAAAAAACTTTTGCTGATAATTTACTCACCCCCATGTCATCCAAGATGTCCATGTCTTTCTTTTTTCAGTCGAAAAGGATTTTTTATCCATATATAATGTACTTCATTGGGAACCAAACGGTTTAAGGTCCAAATGAGAGTTTCAGTGCAAACTCCAAACTGTTCAAAGGACTTTAAATGATTCAAGATGATGAATAAGGGTCTTATCAAGTGAAACGATCGCTCATTTAAAAAAAATAACAAAATTTAAGTTTTATAAGCTCTGCTTGCCTTGCTCTGTTCTGTGTTTTGCGTTCGTGACTCTCCTGTTCGAACTCGTTTATCAAAATGAATGATCTTTTTCATGTCATTGGGTTGATTCAACTGAACGAATTGACTCGGAAAAAGATTCGTTCATTTTGATCAAATTTCAAGTAAATGCGTTTTTGATCTATCTACTCATCAAAAACATAATCAAGGTTTCAGAAATGTTTCTTGAGCAGCATATTAAAATGATTTCTGAAAGACCACGTGACACTGCCTCGTTTAACGCTTATCTCTGTTTACTTTGACCGCATAAACAGAGGTGGAAATTATAGGATCCAATTCAATTAAGGACAGAACAACAATCAATGTTCAGGAGGAGCAGCTCTTGACTCGGTTTCTGCCGCGCACTGACTAAAACTGACAGTGTGTGAGGAGCCGCGGTCCCTTCTGCTTAAAAATGCACACACAGTTGTTTTTACAAGATAACTCCGCTGATGGAGGATTCTGGGCCGTCCGACCCAAATCACTGCACATTGATATTAAGCATTCGCTGTATGAACTAATTAGAGCACCATTAGCACCCGCCCTTCCTTTTCTCTCTTATTTCATTATCACTTGTGCAGCAAGAGCTGGAGGCGAAAAAAGAGAAAGAAACCTAAGAAAACATGCATTAATCATCTACGCTGAAATCCTGGTTGGACTACGGAAACATGCAAATTTGGAATATTGTTTTTCCGTGAGTGTTAACTAACATTTTGCGGCTTTCTAGTTAAGATGAAGTGTCCTTCTGGTAAGCACATACGTTTAAACCTTTCTCAATATTAGGAAATTTTTGCTAAAAACTAATTATGGTTTAGAATTTAAATGTGCTGAGAGAAACTAAACAACTGCAAATTTCAGGCTCATTACTGTAACATATTTTTTAGGGGATTTAGGCCTGGTTTCACAAACAGGGCTTATATTAAACCAGGATTAGTTAGTTCATTTAAGACATTTAAGTAGCTTTTATAAATGTGCATTAGAAAAAAAAACATTACTGGTGGTGTGCATCTTGAGACAAAACAACGGCACTGACATATTTTAAGATATATATCAGTCCAACCAAGTTACTTTTAGTTAAAACATCTCAAACATGCATTCTAGTCTGGCACAAGTATTAAAGCAGTAGTTCACTTTCAAAAAAACTTTTGCTGATAATTTACTCACCCCCATGTCATCCAAGATGTCCAGGTCTTTCTTTCTTCAGTCGAAAAGAATGCGCTTTGATGCTGGTAACGTCATGCCTGGTTCAGATTACATGATTTTTTTGTCTGTTACGAAAGTCACTGTGTCAGATTACGTGATTTTGGCTCCTAAAATCTTGTCGTGGACAAGACACGTCAGACTACACGTTACTTCCTGACCAGTCATCACATGCCGTGTTTAACGGCGCACGTGATGTCATCGAGAAGGCGAAACTCGTAGCGAGTGAGTTCCTGGATTGCTCGGCATTGCCTTTTCAGCGTGAGAAATACGCCGTGTGTGTGTGAACTGGTTAAATTGCGTGTGTCTCACGGCCATTGAGAACCCTGCTCGAAGAGGACAGTATGGGCTGTCAATCCTCCAAAGAGAACTTGAGGTAAAATATTGTTTTCTTATTTTTACTTCTACTTTTAACGTTAGCACCATCGTCTCTCTTTCGTTTTGCCTTTTTTGAAAGTTGTATACAGAAAAGCTTGTGCTCCTATTGGTCAACCTCATACATGTGACGGAACCGTCGTGGACGACCGTTAAAAAATGAAACGTGCTAGTCTTTTTGTCGTGATGTCGTGAAGCATCGCAGACGCGATGTAGGTTGTCGCCCACTATGCCACACTATACGAGATGATACGATCGAATCTTGCGTCCCGACGCCCGTTGTCTTTTACGAATTCCCACGACACCCTATGTCAAAATCGGGCTAAAATCGTGTAATCTGAACCAGGCATTACTGACCTCTCTCCAAAAGTATGCTGTGCTGTGTCTCGCCTGGTCTCGCCATGTTTACTTCCGGTATACTGCACATGGATTTTTGTATGCGCAGAAAAGTTTCTCTACTCAAAAGACCAAGATTCATTGCAAATAGAACATGCGCAGAACACAAATCACTATGGGATACATGTTTACATGACCAAAAAAGGGGGTACCCCAGGTATAATATCTCACTTTTTAAAATCCGGGATATGAGGGTTTTTGCCGGTGTTTTCATGGCCGTTTGCGACTGGGTTACTGGCTGCTAATATCCCGGTTGGCTGCATGTAAACGTAGTCACTAACTTTATTTGTCGTTTATTTTGATCTATAAAGCTTTTACATTCGCAAACAGCTATATTACTCACTGCATCAAAGGCAACATTCGAAAAATCTTCAAAAGTCTCAAAATAAATAAACACACTGTACATTATAATGTTGTGATGCCTAAATTCACTTGCCAGTTTTTAGTGATTTATTTTTGTGTGTATTCCATATCTTTGACTTGTGATGTAATAACAACAATCATTCCAACAATTGACCAACAAGGGATTTAGCAACCCAAAGTAAAAGACATTATGTTATTTAAGGTGCTTTTAACGAATATTAGGATGTGGCTGTTAAACACAAGAGTTGCATGCACAGTTTCAAGCCTCCCTGCTTTCTGTTTCATGTAATTGTAGATTCTGAACGATGTTCTGTTTTTGGCACAGCGCGCACAACTGTAAATAGCACCGGGAGCTTGAGCGGTGTAAGCCAGGCGTTTTGTTTTGCCAGGGTTTTGATAAAGAGAGTCTCTCAGCGCTGATCAGAGGAAGCTTTGTAGACGAATCTTTGGCGATTTATAACCAAACATGACATAAATCTTTATGAATACACCACTGCTTTTTAACAGAGGGACGGGAACACAAAAGGGGCAAAAAAACATATCCAATGACCATCATACATATACAACCCAAAAGCTTCATCTCTGCCTCTGACCTATTTGTTTTGCATGCAACGGAAAACAACATTGCAGCTTCTTACATAAGAGTATAATTATAGTCACTGTTGGTGGTTTGTGATTGGTGCGCATGCTAAAACAAGGAACGTTGAAGGCGTTACATGCCTGGATTTTGTTTACTTCTTGACAACCCAAATTTTTTGGCTTGAAATGATTGTTTACTCAGACAGCAGTGTTTTAAAACAGACACGCATCAAGCTTTTATCACATTCGATTAGAATGATTTCCAACAAAAACAACACACTGTGTACCGGCAGGAGCAAAACTGTTCCAGGAGAACATGATGAATGTGTATTTTCCTCTACTTCAAATCACAAAGTGGTATTTTGCACCATTTGAGAATATTACATATAGCTAGCTGAGAAACAAAGACAACTGGGATTTAAAGGAAAAAAAAAACATTTGAAACACTGTATGATTGAAGGAATGAGACGAAAGCTCTTCATATTTTTCAAAGCATCAAAAGGCCTTCAACATGTCTCTCTGTAACTATACAAAGAACAGCGCTTGTTTTCTTTACGCCTCCCAATTGTGTTCATTTCATAGGCAACAAAGCCAAAACACAAAATGAATTGATTTGTTCATTTATATCTTTTATTTTCTTCCTTGTGTGTAAGCTCATTGACATTAGAGGTCTTAAAATGTCATGAAATGATTGATTTTAGCGGTTGCATATGTCAAAACTCACATGGAAATGTCCATTTTGTATCTCAAATGTGTTCATCAGGCTTCATTTCCTATTAAGAAAAGATAAGTACATTTTGCAAGCCAGCAAACCAGTCAAAACTGTCATGCATAATTCATCACATTTTCCATATCTGAGCTTGTGAATGTCTTGTATTGTCAGTCTGCTTAAATAGAAAAGATGTGATGTCCGGGTTAAAGAAGTCACTTTTGAATATATGGTGTTGAGGATGAGGAGCCACCGGGTATAAAGAGATATTTTATATGGATTTGCGTCCATTCATGGTGGAAAGAAGGTAATGGAACGAAATCTGATTGTGTATGAATGAGAGCCGGTGTGAATGCATCACGCAGGGCGGCTGAAATAACACCATCGCCGTATTCACAAATACCTTTTAAGATCTTATTCATCTCAATAATTTGCACCCCTGCAATGTGATCATTTTCCACTCTCACCCTCCATATGATGTGCAACTTCTCTGAGTTTAGACATTTAGCATTAAAGGGATAGTTCACCCAAAAATGAACATTCTGTCAGTATTTACTCACCCTCATGTTGTTCCAACCAGACAGTTTCTGGTCTCACTGTCTTCCATAGTATATTTTTTCCTACTATGGAAGTCAATGAGACCAGAAACTGTCTGGTTACTGATATTCTTCTAAATATCAGAAAATCGGCTGAATGGATTCAAAAACGGTAAAACTCAACTGTTTAACTCTTGGGGAGTTGTAAAATGAGCCTATTTCCAAAAAAAAGTGGAGTATCCCTTTAAAGTTGAGAGCTGATTGATTCACTAACAAGAATGATTCATGTTCAGGGATCGGTTTCAGAGTATTTGTATACATCCAACGCACATGGCACCCTTAAGCGTCAATATGATATATATATGGGGCAGAAGGTGCCTCCTAGTGGTCTAACCCTAACCCTACCCCAGACCTAAACCCATCCATAACCGAAGCATCTTATATTGACGCTAAGGGTGCCATGTGCGTTAGATGTATACACATTGGCAAAAGCATCCGTACATGATGCCTTGGGATGAGAATGCGCTGGAATAGTAGTGCCGAAAACGATACGATATTTCGTTCGCATAGACATATGAGGGCATTTGTGAAACAAGTTAACGGGACCGAACCTCATGAGTTCAAAAGACCATAATAAACCAAGAAATTTGGGCCCATTTTGATTTAATGCTGTCTAATAAAACTACAGAGTGCTTAATCTGAATTAAAACAAGCTTCTTTGGAGGCTCAACTTAGAAAACATCTCTTTAGTCTCAGCAGGAATCATCAACACCGGACTTATTAAACAGCCATTCCTAAAGATTCACAGCAGCATAATATGAGAGGATTTGTTGAGCTGTATCCCTGATGTACAAATATTGCAAATTTCGCATGCATATTTATAATATTTTATCCATTTTCTTGTTGATATATGTGCCAGCCCGTGCACGCTCCACCACGGGAGGTTGTGTGATTAAAGGTGTTTATCAGCTGGAGTGGACGGGTTGCCAGCCAGCCATGGCGCGTCCTAAGATCCATCGTTCAGAGCGGAGTTCAAGAGCGCTGCTGATCCACCCCGCGGGCAGCGACGTCGACACAGCATGGCACACCTGTTTCACTGATCTGCTTCAAAATCAACAAATGACTGGCTGCCAAAGCGAGCGCTATTCCCCCATGAAGGGAAGACTGGAGGCCAGCTCTACCGAGGTACTAATATTTCAAACTAATGAGGTTCTGCGCTACTCATAATTATACTTAAAGCAGACTCTGTTGCCCTGGGTCTTTCATAGGATTGCACTGCTAAAATGCGATTTGTAATGCAATCTGATTAAACAGAATCTGCATTATGCACATTCTTTGAAATTTATTTTGCCATCGATCCATCTATCTAATGAGTACTAACTACTCATTATCTGCCGCGTGTTCCACAAGTCAGGTGGACCACCTTGACAGTCTGTTTTTTCGGTAACACTTTACTTGAAGGGGTGTGCATAAGACTAACATGACACCTTCATAATCATGACATATGTTATGAATATGAAGGAAGTTTTATGCATGTTTATGACTACTGTCATTAAGTGTCGTTCACTCAGTTCATTCGAAAAATACTCATGACACAGTTATAATGGCCTCATGATAACCAATGTCAAAGCCAACCAATGACAGTTTAACTTAATTGTATGTCAAGTTGTCATGACAAAAACACTGACAGGTTATGATGTATTGGTTTATGTAAAGATGTCATAACAAAGACTTCTTAAACGATGTCATATTTGCATTCAAATTGTCATTATTGAGCGAAAGACACTTGGAGTAGTTCACTTTTTAAAAAAGCTATTTATTCACCCCCATGTCATCCAAGATGTCCATGTTTTTCTATCTTCAGTCGAAAAGAAATTAAGGTTTTTGTCGAAAACTTTCCAGCATTTTTCTCCATATAATGCACTTTTCTGGTAACCAAATGGTTCAAGGTCCAAAAGACAGTTTCAGTGCAAACGGTTCAATGGGCTTTAAACGATTCTAGATGATGAATAAGGGTCTTATCAAGCGAAATGATAAAAATAAATAAAAATGTTTAAGTTTTATAAGCTCAAATGTTCGCCTTGCTCTGTTCTGCAATGCGCGTTCGTGACTCTCCTGTTCATCAAAATGAACAAATCTTTTTCCGAGTCAATTCGTTCATTTCGTTCGTTGAATGAATCAAATGACTCGGAGCTTTGAACCAACAACTTCCAGCGAACAGTTCTTACCAAACTGCCAGCTTAGTGGATTTTAAAGCAGGGTACGATCGGTTCTGGTGTAAACTGTTCATTAGCTGGTTGACTAAACCACGTTTCAAAAACCTGCTAAATGTTGGCTTAGCTGGAGCAACATTAGACCAGCTAGACACCAACCAATCTATCAGCATAAGATGGATTTGAATAAAGGGGATGGCTGACTCAACATAACAAACTAGGACTGTGTCATACATGCACACACATCTTACTGACACACACTCCACATGTCTCTATGGGAGTTCATGTGTCTATTTGTTGTTCTACAATCTCAGTAGTGCTTGTCAGCACAGACTCTCACGTTAACTCCAAAAGCTGTTGGAAAGCGCCCCCTGCCAAATGACAGCTGCTTCCCCTGGAGCGTCTGCGTTTGCCCCCGTTAGCACTTCCTGCCGGGAGCCAGGTAGCTGCCAAAGGGGTGCGCAGACCCTCATCACATGGTTATGTCACTCGCCACCTCAAGCTCAATATCTGCACTTGCTAGGTCTTTCTCTTTCTGCATCATTGCAATGCATGAGGCATTTCAGTTCCTTGAGGATAGAGTTACACCAAAGAGTCAAAAGGGCAATGTGACATGGGCACTTCCTCCTGTCCGCCACAACATATATTGCTTATCATTTTCATATAGCTACTCCCAGGAACATATGTTCCTGTATAACTATATGTGATATGTCAGCCCGTTCTCATCCCAAGGCGTCATATACTGACGTTTTTGACATTTCGTATACATCCAAACGCACATGGCACCCTTTAGCGTCAATATGAGACGGAGATATGTATGGGCCAGAAGGCGCCTCCTAGTGGTCTAACCCGAACCCTACCCCAGACCTAAACCTACCCATAACCGAAGCGTGTTATATTGACGCTAAAAAGTGTGCACGACATGACATCATGACTTTTGCGTAAACATACACGCCACTTTCGAGTCAAGTGGCGTGTTATTTCTACACATTTTGAGCTATTCGCGTGTATCCGCGTGTATGCGTGTATGTCTACGCCATTAACGTCCGCGTCATCCCGCGTGTCAGAACATGCGCGTCAAATGTCCAGTCATAAATGCCATTAACCCCAGTGACGGTTAAGTTTAGGGATAGGGTTGAGGTAAGTCATATCTTTTTTTTCCCTAGGATGGTAAGGGAACAGTCATAAATGCCATTAACCCCAGTGACGGTTAAGTTTAGGGACGGGGTTGAGGTAAGTCATATATTTATATAACGTTAAGTCAACGGCGTTTATAAACACGCGGAAAAGCGATTATGCGTCTTGATAGCACGCCAAAAATGCAAATATGAATTGGCGTGTCATACACACGCTACTTCATGAGATCAGTCTGCATGTGCGTTGGTTTTAGACGAAATTTCAAAAGTGTCACTATATGACGCCCTAGTATAAGAACACGTTGGATATTTCAGCCTGTTCTCACGAAATACGTCTCTATAACACGCATTGTGTGTTGTCATGCAAATTTATACGCGAAAATGAGTTTTTAACGTGCATATGAGACGCAGTTTTTTTATACGCAGTTCATTTGCGTCTAATGCACAAGCACCCCACACCACTAATTCTACCCAAACGTATAATATACACACACCCCACACCTAAACTAACCAAATATGCATGTAAAAACTCACTTTAGCGTATAAATTGCACAATATACACTCTGCATGCTATAAAGACACATTTAGTATGATCAGGTTGGATATTTTGTATCCTCTATATCAAATTAACTACTGACAAATTCGTAATTTTTAACTGCATGTCACACAGTAACTACACAGATTTAAGTATCTAGTAAACGCATTGATTCACTAACATGAACGATTCATGTTTGGGAATCGGATTATATTGTACGTTTTTGACTCAGCTTTAGGTGCACCTTAAATGTCAGATTACTTTTGGGTCATTTAGAGGTCTTCAAGAATGGTAAATCTCTCTGGAAGATATTTTCGGTGGGTAAAGCCAACAAAATTCACATCAAATTTCTAAAACAGACCAAAGATGACAGCGTCTGCATCGGTAGCCTTGGATGACTCCATGGGTCTTTTGAAACCCAGAGAAATGTCATTAGCTTGGGATTCAAAGCCCTAGAGATCCTCCAACCCAGTCACAATGAATTTGAGTTTCATGTTGATGATTTAGGTGCGAGGTTATTTTATTTATTTATTCGAACACACACTCCATTCAGGCAGTGTTCCCCGTCTACTTATGACCTTCTCCGCAGCCATATTCTTCACAGAGTGAGAACACAGCCCTTAGCAAGACACAGTCTCTCTCTTTTAAGTTTTTTCCCACCGAGACAAAAGACGGATTAAGTAAAGTTGCTTTAAATCCTCGGCAGGCGAGTTAAGGGCTCTTCCTGAATAACGATGATAAACATATGCTTTTTTTTCCCTTCTTAAAATTTGAAACAATGCTTCAGCTTCTTTTCCGTCGTTCCTCGCGAGTTAATATTTTTACAACCGATTCTCCCTCCATGCACGAATGCCCAACCCAAACAATGCTTAATTTTACAAGTCCCTTTAGCTACGGCGACGACGTGAATTATTAATCTTTCGCAGCTTTCGAAGTCTTGTTTTAAAGCTTTGTATTTCCAGAGAGGGGTGGGGGGGGGATCAAACACTAAGAAAGAGGAGTCAGAGAGGCACTTGCAAGGGTGCAGAAAGTCTTCAGAGACAAACATGCCACTGTGAGAGGAGAGAAAAGGACAAGCCTGACCTCTGCGAGCACGGCTGAGCTTCACCTCAGGTGAGTTTCTGCAGCGCGTTGGCATGTTGCTACCGCAGTACCGCATCTGTCTCCCTCTCTCTCTTTCCTGAGGCCTGCTCATGAAGGGAAATGTTATATTTAGCTGACCAGTATTTTGTTTGTTCACTGGATGTAACGGTGCCCTTGGAAGACTGCCAGATTGCTGCAGAGCCAGCTCTCTCTCTCTCTCTCTCTCTCTCTCTCTCTCTCGAATATATAAATTTCTAAACATGTTTGATTGACTGCCTCGAACCTTTCAGTGCAAGACAGCTGATTTATTGTGACATTGCAGAGCTTATACACCAAAAGTACCAAGAAGTTGACTTGATCGTGTTCCCGAATAACAAATAATCTTGAAGAAGCATCAAGAGTTATGAAAGAAAAGTGCATGCCCATCTTATCATGCCAATCACAAAACACCTATAATAGCGGTTGTACTTTATTTTACTGTATGTGCACTTATTTACTTGCACTGTACTTACCCAAGTACAATTCTCCCACCAAAGACTCACGTTCAAGCCTGTTCAACTGTCTTTCATCTGTGGGACACTTCTCAAAAAGGAGAAGTTTTGAACAATGATCATGCTGCTTTTTTCCATACAATTAAAGTGGATGGGAACCAAAGACTATTAAGCTCCTAAAAGGACAAAAAAGCACCATAAAACAAGCATCCAAGTGGTAAAACAATGTAAAGTGTAATTGGCAAGTCATTTCAACACATTTTTTAAAATCTTAAAAAAACTAAGCTGAAATTGGCGACATGATTTTTACGAGTTAAAGGAGTAGTTCACTTAAAAAAAAAACTTTTGCTGATAATTTACTCACCCCCATGTCATCCAAGTTGTCCATGTCTTTCTTTCTTCAGTCGAAAAGAAATTAATGGTTTTTGATGAAAACGTTCCAGGATTTTCTCCATATAATGGACTTCAATGGGAACCAAACGGTTCAAGGTCCAAATGAGAGTTTCAGTGCAGCTTCAAAGGGCTTTAAACGACACCAGACGATGAATAAGGGTCTTATCTAGCGAAACGATCAGTCGTTTAAAAAATAAATAAAAAAGTTTAAGTTTTATTATCACAAATGCTCGCCTTGCTCAGTTCTGTGATGAGCGTTCGTGACTCTCCTGTTCAAAAATCTTTTTTCGAGTCATGACTCAATGGACCCTTATTCATCATCTGGTGTCGATTAACTTTGTGTGATTTTGCTTAAATTTCTAAAATCGATATTTGTCATGTTATCTATACATATTTAGATAGTAATGAGCTCAGCTCACATCAGATACAGGCTTAATCGGATACATAACCTTGCTTGGCAATGCTTTTGCAAGCGTGGGTGCCGTGATCCTGGGAGGTTTCGCCATGTAAATACGCTTTAAGGGTCATAAACGTCATTTGTTTTTGAAGACAAATATCCCGAGCAGTCATTTAGGCTTCAAAGGACCCTGACCTATTTCTAAATGTGGACACACTCAAGAAGAAACAAGTGAATCCATCTGATTGCTTTCTTGATTATAGCGTAAAGTGCAGCAAATGGCTGCCCGGGCGGTTTTTGACACAAATTCTCTACGAATGAGATTACTCTTCTCAGAAAGCTTTTGTGCACTCTAAATTTGTTTTCCGTGTACTCACGTGTCTTTTCGCAGAATCTCTACTCTCCACGCGAGAGATTAATGCGAGCGGACAGGAGGGAACAGCTGAATCACATTTTCAAAGGCTGCGCCGCATGGCAGTGGGGTGGCCACCTCTGCTCCGGCCTCGTCTGATCGCTAGACCACGCTGGCTTTTATCAGCACAATCTGCTCCAGCGTCCCTGGTGAGGAGAAAGCACTCGTCCACCACTGGCGGACAGGCTGCCCACACCAACCGACTTCCCCAGTTTGTAGTCCGCACCTTAAAGGGATAGTTCGCTTTAAAATTAATTTTTGGTATGTTTTAGCTTACCTCAAGGGCATCCAAGATGTAGGTGTCTTTGTTTTCCACAGTAGTTTCAATTTTGATATTTTTAGGTCTATGGTCACCACTTCAAAGAGCATGCACAGAGAAGTCCAAATTAAACATGATTTAATGACTCGAAAATGTAAGTACACATTGATGGCCTAAGAAACGAAACGAGCGGTTTGTGTGAGAAAACGAACAGTTTTTATATCGTTTTTACCTCTTGTAACCACAGTCACGGCCAAGTGATCTCTTGCGCGGTTGCGGAAAAAATTCAACGTTGTCTGTTGATATATCGAAATCGTCTTCCATTGCAATTTCCTGTATATCTAAATATGTTTAGATTTTTCTAGTGAAAGGTAACACTTCCGAAATCTCTGTGTAAACAATGAGTGACGTACTGTACATACACAAGAGATCACTTCCAGCGCTTGTCCAAGTACTTCCGAGTACTTGGACGTGGCCGTGGTTACAAGAGGTAAAAACGATATAAATACTATTCGTTTTCTCACACGAACCGCTCGTTTCATGTCTTAGGCCATCAATGTGTACTTACATTTAGGAGTCATTAAATCCTGTTTAATTAGGACTTCTCTGTGCATGCTCTTTGAGGTGGACCCCATATACCTCCATTATATGACTGACAGACAAGAACGGTTTGACCTAAAAATATCAAATGTAATTAGACACCTACATCTTGGATGCCCTTGTGGTAAGCTAAAACATACCAAAAAATTAATTTCAAAGCGCACTATCCCTTTAACACCCACAAATCGAACGTCGCCGCCACCTCGCCCAGGCGAATATGAAACCACACCGGCGGAAAGACTCAAAACAGAAACATTCGACTGTTAATCATTACGAAGATGATTTCTGTGGAAGCGTCTAGATTGAATTTGCTCAGTTTAATTGGATGTATGGAAGGCAGCTCACATTTCCTAAACAAACAGTGGGAATTGAGCTTTTCCATTTTCCGAGTGCAATGAGTCTCATCGCACATCAACAAATGGAAAGTGCAATGAGGAGGAGCTGTGAAATCATTTACGTATTCATAGAGAATTATTCAAACTCTGCTCTCACTTGGAGAGCTAAGTGAAAGCGCTGTTGTTTTTGGACACAAAAAAGCAACAGCATATCCTGTACAAAAGTTTTAATTTGTGTCAACAAATACGAACAGTAGTTATATCGTTTTTTCCTCTTGTAACTACAGCCATGTCCAAGTGATCTGAGGGCGTGGGCGCTTGGTGGCTGTGATTACAAGAGGTAAAAACGATATAAATACTGTTTGTTTTCTCACACAAACCGCTCGTTTCGTGTCTTAGGCCATCAATGTGTACTTACATTTAAGAGACATTAAATCATGTCTCTTTGAGGTGGTGACCATAGACCTCCATTATATGACTGACAGACAAGAACAGTTTGACCTAAAACCTCAAAATTGAAACTGGGTAAACAGAGACACCTACATCTTGGATGCCCTTGAGGTAAGCTAAAACATAGCAAAAAATAATTTCAAAGTGAACTATCCCTTTAAGAAATTTTGACGTGACCTTCATACAACAAAATCTGTCGATTTTGACCTGATAAAAATCAACGTCTAGAACGTTAAAAATTGAACGTTCACCCATTTGTGTGCATTATACATGCGCTGCAGCAGGAAAGCCATCGCAAACGGCGGCGTCGTTGAGGTCCCGTAGGCGGGGAATCGACGCCTCCTCGCGTTGCAGCTACGCTTATCTCAGTCAACAGGCTGCGCAGAGTCTGACACACGCTTTTGTCTCGGCCCACATGCACTCCTTTATCTCCTTCTTTCTTTCCTTCACCCTCCTCTTCTTCTTCAACAGCTGTCCAAACCACAGCACTCCTTAGCCTGTTCATCACCCACACAACTTTGAGAGGCCAATTAGCATGTTAAATCCCAATCAAAACAACAGGCTGTCAGTCTGTAAGGGAACGACACTTGGCAACTGCCTCCATAATCCATATGCCTGAGAGTTGAGCTTCGTCAGTACAAGTGTCCCAGTTGTGGGGATATCCGTGTGTTTGTCTGGAGACTTTCAGCATGCCGACACAAACCTAGACTCTCAGTGCAACACATATAGATTATTTCAGAATGGTAATCTGTGAATTGTAGCCCTCAGGGCAAAATCATTAAGTGTACTAGTGCTTTGTTCAGCACATTTTTTTTAATTGTGTTAATTTACGCTAATAGGCTTAATATAGTTTGATTTGGTGGATATGGGACTAAAATTAAACTTGGCGACTGTGATTAACAAAATTAGCAACTTACAACGGACATTTCCATAGCATGCTTAATGTATTGTTCAACGGCTGCTGTTATAATTAGCAGGCATTGGTAATGTCACCTATAAACGGCCAAAGGGTTTCTGCCACCTGCAAATGAAGATGTATGACTTTACATTTCTCCCAGTTCAAGTAGCATTGTGGGCTCTCTGGGAAGTAATTTTTCCACCCAGCTTCATTCTGTATTCATTTCAGCATCAAAAAAAAAAGAAGAACATCTGCAAAGGGTGAAGGACATGTCATCGGAGGACGAATGAGCGTGTTATTTGCATAAGCTGTCTCAGCATTAGCTATAAGAGGGATTTTGCATCACTAGTTTCGTGATCCCAACTGTAAGAGTTCCTCTGAGAATAAGGATATTAGCATCCATACCATGGGATGATATCATTTTTGGGTAACACTTTTACGGTTCATTCGTTAATGAATAATTACACAAGAACCAATGAGTAACACCATATTAACAACCTAGTAACTATTATTAACTAACAAGAAACTCTGATTTAGTAAGTAATATCGCACAGATGAAAGTGGTACTTCATACTTCTAAGGGAATTACTAATTAGTTGGATCCGTCTTATAAAGTGAAGATCAACTAGTAACTCGAGTGTTACTACACTCTCAGAAAAAAAAGGTACAAAAGTTGTCACTGGGGCTGTACCTTTTCAAAAGGTAAACTTTTGTCCGTTTCATGAGGTAATAAGTACATTTTAGGTGTTAATATGTACATTTTGGGTGCTGATGTGTACATTTTATGTGTTAATATGTGCATTATACGTGCTAATATGTCCATTTCAGGATATGTCAATTTCATGAGCTAATATGTCCATTTTAGGTGGTAATATGTACATTTTAGGTACTAATATGTACATTTTAAGTGTTACTATGTACATTTTAGTTGCTAATATGTACATTTTAAGTGTTACTATGTACATTTTAGTTGCTAATATGTACATTTTAGTTGCTAATATGTACATTTTAGGTGGTAATATGTCCATTTTAGGTGCTAATATGTACCACTAAGGTACCAATATGCAGCCTTTGGGTACAAAAGTGTACCTTTTGAAAAGGTATAGCCCCAGTGACAGCTTTTGTACCTTTTTTTTCTGAGAGTGTACATGATCAAGTGAGGATACAAAGAGATTGCTTAATATATAATGTTTGGCACAATAAGTGCCATTTGCCGCAAATATACATACGGAAATATTTCGTTGTCACAGTATGTCGAGATACGGCAAAATACATTTTCATGGCCAGTAGGAAATATTTATGGCCGGTAAATTTTCTCAATTCACCTTCTTTTAGCAGGTGAGTCACAAAGTAATTTTTTGACCTAGCTTGTAAGCACTTTATATTATATATTCTGCACTGTTTGTCAAGATGGAAAGTAGCACAGTGGAGAGACAAATGGGCGAGCCAAGGAAGCGCCACAAATTATTTTTCAAAACAAATTTGTCCAGCGATTCCCTCAGGTTGTGGAGCAAGCGAGCAGATTTAATTGGGAAGATGCCCTAGAATGGGAGCTCACCTGTTTTTTTACACTCTTTCCTTGTCTCTCTCATTCTCTCGCCCTCCCTCTCTCTTTTCTTTATCTTAGTCTGTCAGATAGGCCCTGTAATCACTTCATCTGTTATCAGTCATTCCCACTGTTTCTGCCATCCCAGAATGCTCGGCTCTTGGTTGAAAATCTCCTAGACAGCCCCGGGTTATCAGCAGCCTGTGAGGGAACATCACTCTGATAATACATTTGCTGTGCACATTTCATCTACATTTATATATATTTTTTTATTCTAATCTAGTTCATTAAAGGTAAACTTAGTCATTTTTGTTCACATTTCATTGGTTCTTGCATGATACACGCATCTCGTCATTGGTTAAAAGTAGAGATGCAGAGATATATACACGATCAGGGCCCATATCCCATAAATCAAAAGCGGGCAGAAAACTGTCAGGCTACGTCTGCATTAATCCGGATACATTTGAAAACGGCGGAAACGAATATTTCTCCCCCCATCCCTTTTAGTAGAGAGGTTAAGCGACTTTTGACTTCAAGTCATGATGCAAAGGTCCCCTTTGGTATGGAAGTACCTTATGGCCATAGAAATAAATTTATCCTAAGACACAAGTGAGATCACATTTTGTTTCTTATATACACACATTTTTTTAAATTGGCCACCAATCATACTTGAGAGGCCCATATCTTTGCTTCTGTTATAGCTATAATGACAAATTTGGTATCAACGTGCACATTTTTGTGGTCAAGGAGTCCAATAAAGAAGGTTCCAAGACTAGAAAACATAATGTTGTCCTTACCATGACAATTGGAGGTGAAGTATGCAATTTTTCAATAATAACATTATGAATAAGTACGCCGTCGAGTGCCATCATAACTATGCCAAACCTAGGCCGTGGCATTTAAATGATGCCCAATTGGCACTAAGGGGCCTAAAGTGGGGCAAGAAAACATCCCCCACACCATTACACCACCACCACCAGCCTGCACAGTATTAACAAGGCATGATGGATCCATGTTCTCATTCTGTTTACGCCAAATTCTGACAGAAATCGAGACTCATCAGACCAGGCAACATTTTTCCAGTCTTCAACTGTCCTATTTTGGTGAGCTCTTGCGAATTGTAACCTCTTTTTCCTATTTGTAGTGGAGATGAGTGGTACCCGGTAGGGTCTTCTGCTGTTGTAGCCCATCCGCCTCAAGGTTGTGTGTTGTGGCTTCACAAATGCTTTGCCTCATACCTCGGTTGTAACGAGTGGTTATTTCAGTCAAAGTTTTTCTTCTATCAGCTTGAATCAGTCGGCCCATTCTCCTCTGACCTCTAGCATCAACAAGGCATTTTCGCCCACAGGACTGCCGCATACTGGATGTTTTTCCCTTTTCACACCATTCTTTGTAAACCCTAGAAATGGTGTGCGTGTAAATCCCAGTAACTGAGCAGATTGTGAAATACTCAGACCGGCCTGTCTGGCACCAACAACCATATAAATAACCTTTCTTTCCCATTCTGACATTCAGTTTGGAGTTCAGGAGATTGTCTTGACCAGGACCACACCCCTAAATGCATTGAAGCAACTGCCATGCGATTGGTTGATTAGATAATTGCATTAATGAGAAATTGAACAGGTGTTCCTAATAATCCTTTAGGTGAGTGTATGTAAAACAGTTTTGGAGTGACACAAGAATTTTTGTATGATGATATTTTTAAAAAGTACAATTCACTTATTTGATTTTAAAAACCTTTTTAATCTGCAAAATAAACTAGCTTGTCTGCTTCTGTTTTACATTATGCATCCATCAGCTTGATTAGCAATGCTTATCCTGGATGCGTTTTGTGCTGTCGGATCTGTTGACTGTTGATTCGCCTCTTATTCGTTCCCTTTTTTTGCATCAGCTCCAAATCCATATCATGACTCAGCCCACAAGCATGCGGCCCGCATTTATATTTGCTCTGTCTCAAAAGCGCACCGCTAAGTGGGTCAAATCTTAGGAAACTTTGGCCTGCTTTGCCAGTTGGACCCATGGTAATTAGGACAAAAGGAGGGCGAAATCTGTTGGCCCTTGTGTGCCGCTGACTCATAAGTGAGAGCTTCACAATATTGATGTAGTCTTGCCGAATTCTGGCCCGGCTTGCTCCGAGCTCAGCCTCATGGAAGATCCTCATAAATCAGAAGGCAAACGTGCCTGAAATGTGTTTTCCGTAAAGTTTGGTGCAATCTACATAGAAACTGTTCAACAGAAATGCCTGCATTTTTATGACTTTGCAGCTGAATTAAATGAGGCATGTTGATGGCTTTGTGCCTAGGGTGATAAAAGTGATTTGATTTTATTTTTCTGCTACCAGACCTCAGTGGTACAGGTAGCCTCAGTACTTGGCTTGATGGGGCCTGTCCATTTTCAGCTCCCTTTTGCTCTAGTGGAGATGAAGAGGCTGTGATAATGCAGTCCACATGTGCCCGGGAGTGCATGTGCCCTGAATCAACCCCCGTTCACTTTGCTCGACAGTGTAAGGTCACTCTCGACGGCTGAAGGGAGGGAGGGAGGAGTTGTCCTGCTTGCACAGTGCCACCGACTAATCCAAGCCCTCTTCCAGCTCACATAGGGATTACATCCTCCCTTTACATTACGAAAACCACCCCCCACGCATCTCGCCGATGACCTGCTCTCCAAGCGAGAGAGAGAACATGACCAAAACACATGCTTAATCACAGCGTATCTCTACAGCTGTTGAATATTCTGTACTTGAGGAGTTGCTATGGTGACAGTCGACCATGTTGGCCTTGATGTTTTCACAGTCCCCTCTAATTACGCTCTCCGTGGTTTGAAATGACTCAGGACGTTTCTGTGTGCCATGCAAATGCTTTTGACAGCACGGTCTACTAAAAAACAAACTGTGAAGGTGATTGACTGAATATAGACTCTGATAGAGTGAACAGATAAATACATAAAGTGATGAAGCATGTTCACACTTTATCAGGAACCAACATGGCATCAAGACTTTTGCGTAAACATACACGCCACTTTCAAGTCAAGTGGCGTGTTATCTATACGTGTTATCAATGATAAATACATGGCTGACCATTGGAACGAACCAAAAAGCTTGGAAATTGCATTCATGACGATTTTATTTCCGTTCGACCTTTGCCTACATTGACGCTTATGCATTAAAGAGGAGGGGCTCCCCTCCGCGATGGCGGCACCATGACGCATTCGTTCCAATGAACTGCCGAAGACCAATGCGACATCTAGAATATATATATATCTATGAGTTGCAGCAGCAGCAATAAAAGTAATCTATTCAGCCCGTTCTCATCCTTTAGCGTCACATAAAACGCTATATGACAAAACGGCGCTATACTACGCACATGGCACCCTTTATCGTTAATATAATACGCGAACCCAACACCGTGTCCTAACTACACGCGACGCGACGCCGCGACACGCGATAAAAGGTATCTTTTCCATGTTAATCAGAGTTTTTGTCCTAACCAGACGCGACGGCGACACGCAAAGTTTCTAATTTAGAAACGGTTCCTATTTCTGCGACGTCGCGGCTGACAGAATGAAGAAATTACACTGGTTATGAGTACACATTATTTATTTTTAGTTAAAAATAGGTCACTGTGCCACAAGCGATAACGGATAATTTACCTCAGATTTTGAAAGCATGTAATATAGCGTTCAAAATGAATTCTATGCAAACATACAACTGTACTTCATAACAAAATTACTCAATGAGTATATTTTGTTAATGTTTTGATTTTTAATAATGTTATTTCTTGATTTGATTATGTCCTTACCCATATTCAATGCGAGTGCGGGCCAACAGTGCACTTTCACAGAGAGACTCTGCTCACACCATAGGCTCACACGTTGTTCTGAATGTGTGGCATCTCACAGTCGCGTCGCGTCTAGTGTGGACAGACACACTTGCTGTCGCTGGAATTTCATCGTGTCGCGTGTAGTTAGGACACGGTGCAAGTCGTCATAAATCCTTTAGCGTGAATATGACACGCAGACCCTACCCCACACCTATACTTAGCCCTCACAGCGCGTGTTATATTACCGATAACGGGTGCCATGTGCGTAGTATAGCGCCGTTTTGTCATATAGCGTTCTACATGACGCTAAAGGATGAGAATGTGTTGATCTATTCTACCAAGACCAAACATTTCAACACTGTCATATAACCATGCCAAACACTGCGAGAGTTGTCATGACAGAATTAGCATTAAGCTAACGCGCCGCTTCGGTAGTTTGTTTACACTCTTGTTTCCGGAAGTCAGTCGCTTGTTCCGCCTTCTCTATGACATCACGCACGTTGTTAAAGACGGCAAGCGTTGATTGGCCAGGAAGCAACATGTACTCTGACATGTCTCTTGTCCACGACACGACGTGAATTTAGGAGTCAAAATCGCGTAATCTGACACCGTGATTATTGTAACCAACAAAAAAAAATGTGTTCTCTGAACCTGGCATAAAGTAAACCTACTCATATTATAAGTACATTTTTATATCTGCCATAACAACCCGATAACACTAAATGCGTCTTTATAGCACGCATGTGTATTGTCGTGTAATATATACGCTAAAGTGAGTTTTTACGTGCATATAATACGCATTGGTTGGTTAGGTTAAGTTTAGGTGTGGGGTAGGGTGCATGTGTATTGTACGTTTGGCTAGAATTAGTGGTGTGGGGTGCGTGTGTATTATACGCAAATGAACTGCGTATCAATTGCACGCGAAAAACTGCGTCTCATATGCACGTAAAAACTCATTTTCGCGTATAAATTACACGATAAAACACAATGCGTGTTATAGAGACGCATTTACGTGAGAACAGGCTGGCCATAAAGATTATCACATTAACTCGCCCTGAAATGACCAACGCATTCTCATCCTTTAGCGTCATATAGGTGACGCTATATGACAAAACAGCGCAGTTTCATCCCAAGACGTCATATAACTGACGTTTTGGGACGTCTTTTGACCATACGTCAATATTCGCCTTTTTAGGGCCCCCTTAAACGTCGGTAGATGAGGTTATGGGATCCTAACTCTACCCCAGACCTAAACCTACCCCTAAACCTAACCTGTCATCTAACTGACGTTAAAAGTAAAGCGTCAGTTGTATGACGGCCCGGGATCGCCATCTACCGATGTTTAAGGGGGCCCTAAAAAGGCGGATATTGACGTATGGTCAAAAGACGTCCCAAAACGTCAGTTATATGACTTTTTGGGATGAGACTGTGTTAGACAAAACGGCGCTATACTACGCACATGGCACCTGTTATCGCTAATATAACACGCGCTGTGATGGGTAGGTTTAGGTGTGGGGTAGGGTAGGGTAGTCTCATATTACGCTAAAGGATTTATGACGACTTGGGTTCGCGCGTTATATTAATGATAAAGGGTGCCATGTGCGTAGTATAGCGCCGTTTTGTCATATAGCGTTCTATGTGACGCTAAAGGATGAGAACGGGCTCAAATGACACACTTAAATGCTACGTGGTGATTTGTGTAATCATTTAACATTGGAAACACATTATCAAGAGATCCATAAACAAAATACAGCCTCCTGTGAGGCTAAGTAGTTTTGAGGTGGCCGACACACTCTCTGACAGCATCTCAGTGAGGGAACGCTGAAACCAGCCCCTCCGGCAACTGATTTATTTTTAACTCTCCCTCATCCCACCGTCTGCAAAAAAAAAATGCTCTTGGCTCTCCATTAGCGCGGTCACGTGCCGTCAGCGATGCACAGGCCAGTGGATGGCAACAAGGGACCAAGAGTCCCCTCCCCACATCCAATCAACTCCTCTCCACGAGAACTTACATCGTTACCTTAAGGGCCTGTGGTTAAATCTGACATTTCATTTAAACTAGCTTGGACCAGGTTAAATTTAGAATTTAGAAAAGCTGGTTTCAGACGCCGTAATGTGTTTGGGCTGGCCGGTTGTGCTTTACATGCCTAAAATATACTTTATACTGATGGGTTTAACCGCTATATTGGCTGTTTACATGCATGTATACATGGAGAACATAGGTTAGTTTCAGTCTAGGATGAATTTTATAAGAAATGATATTTCTGGCAAATCTGAGGGCAGTACAGTGCGTGGTTAAAGCTGTCTCTGAAAGTACATCTGTTCAAGATGAATGTGATTATGAGATGAAAGTGAGCATAAGAGACTCAAAAAAACCAAAGCAATAAAAACTTTTTTAATGCTGCTACGATTAATGGAGACTTTATCATATGTGTCCAGCATTTCATACATCTCTACTAAGAAAAATCCCCAAATGATTTCTTATTTATCTCTCCAGATTTTAAGAAAAGATCTCAAAAACATCTCAAACTGTGCTCTGATTTACCAAGGTAAAAAGTCCACAAACATTTGAACTTAATACGAACTCAAGCTTTTCAGAAAATATCTGAGATATGCTCTCCTCATTTATCTCCATTATCTCATTTGTACCTATTTTTACTTCAAAGGACTGTGGAAGAAATATTAATAAAGTTAATCCTTAAATTAAGCAAGTAGCTTCTGGAGCAACAAAAACACAGCCTTGAAGAAATAAAATCCTCGTAGTGGGAATGAATATTTGCAGTTGACAAAGATGAGGCAGAACCAATGGATGATTAACAGAAAAATGACAGCATGTAACACAAGAACACAGTGGAGGACGGCGTGTTTGTGATGCTTTATTTTGTCGTGCTAGTTCCAGGACTACCAGCTGTGCCGTGTTCCAGTTTGAAGAGCCAAAGAATAGTCTCTCCCGAGAGCAGAACATGCAATCTTAGACGCAGAAGAGGAACAGACACCCACTTTCTAGCATTAAAGGGTTAGTTCACCCAAAAATGAGAATGATGTCATTAATGACTCACCCTCATGTCGTCCCAAGCCCATAAGACCTTCGTTCATCACAGTTTAAAGGAGTTCACTTTTGAAAAAACTTTTGCTGATAATTTACTCACCCCCATGTCATCCAAGATGTCCATGTCTTTCTTTCTTCAGTCGAAATTAAATTTATAGTAGGTTTTTGATGAAAACATTCCAGGATTTTCTCCATATAATGGACTTCAATGGGAACCAAACGGTTCAAGGTCCAAAAGACAGTTTCAGTGCAAACTGCAAATTGTTAAAAGGGTGAATCTTTTTCCGAGTCCATTTGTTCGTTTCGTTCGTTAAATGAACCAAATGACTCGGAAAAAGATTTGTTCATTTTGATGAACGAGTTCGAAACAGGAGAGTCGCAAACGCGCAATCACAGAACAGAGCAAGGCGAGCATTTGAGCTTATAAAACTTAAACTATGTTATTTATTTATTAAGTGAGCGATCGTTTCGCTTGATAAGACCCTTATTCGTCGTCTGGAATCGTTTAAAGCCCTTTGAACAGTTTGCAGTTTGCACTGAAACTGTCTTTTGGACCTTGAATCGTTTTGAAGTCCATTATGGAGAAAATCCTGGATTCATATTTGGGTGAACGAACCCTTTAACGCACTTCAAAAACAGGTTGGATACATTAACCATCTCTGGTTATTATTCTGAGTGTGTGTTGACCCTGATAGAGGGCTGCATAAAAACTCCTACCCGTTTTTGCCATGACAGTCGTGATCTACGGGCGAGTGTATGACCGTCCATGAGTGTGAGACCATGGGTGTCTTTTTACGATTCATTCGCAGAGCAATCAAGCATCTCAACCGCTGTGTCTATTCTGTCATTACTGCTTTAATGAAGCGTGAAAGTGGCTTGCTTGCTTGCTCACCTTGAGTGTGTGTGTGTGTGTGTATGGGATGAAGAGTGTCAAATGTCCTTTGCTGTGTGTCAAACTGACTCACCAATCAGGAGAGGAGGTGGATTAGTTCATTGGTGTAGCAGTAGGCGGACTATCAAGAGCTCCTCATGCAGTCATATCATCTCTTTCTCTCTCTCTCTCTCTCTCTCTGTGTGTGAAACTCTTCAATGGGTCCTTATGCAATGGCATCATAAAGTGCTCAAACACTTAAACCACTCCTAAAAATGGATGAACGTCATTGCATTAGAAAACAAGTGGCATTTATTTTTAAAACAGCAAGATATTTCGCAAAAAAAATCACCTTTCTAAGATCCTGCTTTTCCACTGACCTGTAACTGACACGTGAATACAAATACAAACATGGTGCATCATGGTCTTTGTTCATATCTAAATCATACTTTTCATTTTAGCATCCAAAGCAATCTCTAAAGCATAAAAGCTTGCATTTGAATGCTCAGAAGTTATTTAAAAACTAATAATAATTCTGCCTTTATTTTTATTGGTTATGATGTATTATTATGTCAAGATGTCATAACAAAGACATCTTAAACAATGTCATATTTGCATTCAAAATGTCATTATTGAGTGAAAGACACTTAATGACACCCTACTTCATATTCAAGACTCATGTCATGATTATGAAGGTGTCATGTCAGTCTTATGCACACCCCTTCAAGTAAAGTGTTTCCTTTTATTATCTAATGCAACGCTTTTTAAATGTAGCGACTGTGCATGTCTAAGAGAAAAATAAGGACAGAGAGGGAATAATCACATGGACGTTTTCTCTTTCCAAGAGTTTTGGCTGTGAACCAAGCTCTCCCCACCCCCCGTCTCTATCCATCTAAACGCCTGCTCTCTTGCTCTGTTGAAAGAGCGATCCCAGGGGATTCAGCGTTGTCTGGCTTAGGGGAGAGGAAAGTTTCTGACTAGGCAGGGTACGGCACAGAGTAAGTGGCGCTTGGCTTGTGGTGCTGCTTTGATTTTCTCTCCTCTTGTGTTCCCTGACTCCGTCTGACTGGGGCCGTAGAGCACTGGGAGATGAGAAGGGTGATGAATGGAGGCATTCGTGTTTTGGGAGCGGCGTTCTTTCAGCAAGATGTGCTATCACTCACGACTGGCCGGCCAGAAAAGCGTAATCCCAGGTGTTGCTGGCACCGGTGATTTTGGCCTGCTCAACACAATGGATAATAGGGTGTGACAAAAACAGGACTCACTGGTTAAAGGAGTAGTTCACTTTAAAAAAAAAACTTTTGCTGATAATTTACTCACCCCCATGTCATTCGAGATGTCCATGTCTTTCTTTCTTTAGTCGAAAAGAAATTAAGATTGATGAAAACATTCCAGGATTTTTCTCCATTTAATAGACTTCAATGGGAACCAAACGGTTCAAGGTCCAAATGAGAGTTTCAGTGCAGCTTCAAAGGGCTTTAAAGACACCAGACGATGAATAAGGGTCTTGGTCCACTCGTCTTGTACAAACCTACGTAGGTTTATTACAAATTAGACCAATTACATCTGACTGGGCCATCTGACCAATCAGAGCAGAGTACACTCTTACACTCTAAAAAATGCTGGGTTGTTTTTACCCAATTTTGGGTCAAATATGGACAAACCTGAAATGTTGGGTTAAAAATGTAATGTAAAAATTTAACCCAACGGCTGGGTTAGTCCATATTTGACCCAAAGTTGGGTTAAAACAACCCAGCATTTTTTAGAGTGTAGAAGAAAAGTTTCTATATAGAACTACGCTACGTATTTGGAACCCCTAAAAGGTTCTATATGGAACCCTTTATAAGGGTTCAATAATAAGAACCATTCAGGGTTTTTTGTAACCACGAAAAAGGTTCTATAGACCATTTCACAAGATGTAAACAACACTGGTCCAGAAACACTTCCTGTTTCAGTTTGTAACTGTTTTCTTTATTTCACATGTAAAGAAAACATCTTAAAGATGTTTGTTTAACTTTTTGATTCAGTTTTAAATGTTCTGTTGGTTGTATTTTATCCCAGCTTTTATGTAGTGTTAAAAAACTGAAACAGGAAGTGCTTCTGGACCAGTGTTGTTTACATCTTGTGAAATGGTCTATATGGAACCTTTTGGGTTCATTCATTATCATTTGTTTTGTCCTTTCAAGAGGTTAAATATAAATATTTGGTTAAATATTTCATATTATTGACGAACATCAAGACCCTAAAATGTGTATGATTGTTATGAACAAATGAATATTTATGATGAATGAACAAAATTCAAGATATGGGGGTTAGAAAATGTATATATTTACATCATTTTATGTAGTTAATCAATATCACACTTCACATTTCAATTTTTGTCCTCCAAAAATCAGCATGATTAAAATGTGATATTAACTTACCACAACACTTTAAAGGAGACATATCATGAAAAATCCACTTTTTTAGCCCTTAAATGCATTTTGTTGTATATTTGGAGTGTTTATAAGTACAGAAAAGATGAAATTATTCTCTTCGGGTGCTTCGTTTATATCTTTATATTCTGTTTTGGTCATATTTTTCAACCTGTTCGGATTTTCCTGTTGTCTATTACGTTTTTTGAACAATTACGTCACAGTATTTGCAGCGGAACTGACAAATAAGGACATTGACTACCGGTCCAACACTTCGAGCAATCCGCCATTATTATTTCTCGCTCCGATTTTGTAGTCCAAGCTCAATGATGCAGAAGTTACGGGAGGGCTAGTCAAAATGTTCGATTGTTGGATGTAGTGACCTGAAGCACTTCAAGGATCCCCAATCCAACAACCTCCGCCAGTATACAGAAGGGTTTGCCGATCGACTTCGTCTGAATGAGGGGTAAATTCCTTCTATCATTAGCTGTTGTGTTTTCTGACGCGTTCTAAACGCAAGTTATCATATTATTATCATACAGATTTTTAGTGGTAAGATCAGACCGCAGTCATTAATCTTGTCAGAGTGCTTGTTTTAACAAGAGAAATAGTCGACTTTCACTAATAACACAACATAGTTAACTTAACTTTACATACCACTGCATCCATATGAAGACGTTGTTCTGCAGGTTTGTCGTCGTCTTTTTCAAATCGCTCGCTCTGGCTCGAATACGTAACGCTTGATGGACAAGTCTTCCGTTGTTGACATTTTGTTGACGTGTGAATAAAAATGTTCTTTGAAACTATAGTAATCGTATATCTCTTATCAAACTACAATAATGGCTGAACGCGGGGAGTTGAACCGACCGTGAACTCAGCGACCTGGAGAGCGGGCGGGGAAAGACGCAACTCCTTTTTATTTAAAGGGGACGCTTCGAATCGGGTTGCTCACAGAAGCACATCAGAAAAGGGGTAGAAAAGGGGCCTGTTGAGCTATAATAATGAGGAATTCAGACCCAAGCATTGCAGTTATGCTTTATATAGACCACAAATGTATGATTTATAAGTAAAAATGAATGATTTAAAAGCATGATATGTACACTTTAATAAACAATAATTTAATTACAATGGTTCTTTCTTTTCATTATAGAACCTTTTTTTTAGCATAAAAGGTTCTTTGGAGTTGAGTAAAGAACCCTATGCTTCATATATAGAACCCCAATGAACCCTTTTTTCTAAGGCTCTTGGAAAGGAGGGATTTAGAGAGACCGAATCTTTTATTGAACCATTTTTGACACTGTGAGAAAACAGGTGATGCTGCAATTTATGTAATATGAGAAAATGATTGTTTTTTTTGGACACTAGATGCATGTAAACATTATTTTAGGAGACTAAGGAGGAGACTAGCATAGTAGGGACACTATAACTCAAGAAGAAATTATGCAGGATTTTATCTTTACTGTATCTCTAGTCTGATTGAGAGGATCGGTTGACCCTGAAACCTTTGTCACAGTCATCGACAGGACATCGAGGGGCATCTGTGACCCGGCCACCCTCTTACACTCCATCTGTCCAATGCACAGTCGAGCGCCCGGGCTAACATCACACGCCAAACACTCACTCAGCTCTGATCCGACGATTCCCGTTTAGAGCCAAGAGGAACAACTGTCTCTCAAGATTCATCCCTAGGGATCGATTTCATTTACTTCCCATCTTTGATTGGTGAACGTGTGTAACCTCTGAATCGTAATCAAGCGGAAGATCACCAGTCAGTTCACATAAACATCTCATCCCATCCTGAGAGATGACTTTATTGTATGACTATATTCTCACCAGAAGATCTCATCAATATTTCATTTATTTGACCATAGATATGGAGACTTAATGCCTCCTTATGTAAGTATGTTAATAATTTTCTCTATTGGCCGTGATGGCCGTATTACGCTCATGCAACAGCCCACGGTCCCGTCGTGTAGCTTTAGCTTCAATAAACAAATTAATGTTGAATTGCAATTTCCTCGCAGTCTCCTCGATTAATGGATCCTGGCGTCATTTCTGCAGCTCAGCGGCACTGAACAGGTCAGGGTATTAAAAAGCCATTTTATCCATGCATGAAGGTGATATTTGAGATCACCATCATGAAAGGAAACGTCTTAATGTTTAAGATCAACCGTTGCAAGATTGTCTTTTGTTGAGAGAACACGATGTGCAAAAATGTAAAGGAGCCAAAGACGAGCCAAGTGTATATTTAGCTCATGTAGGCTGAACCAGAATTGGCATTTTGTTCATTACTTCAAGTGGAGTCTCCTTTTCGGTTCTGTCAGGGAAAATTTGCCGGGTGACATGATTAATTCATGCTAAATGAAATGCTCAAATACACCAGAATGAGGCACACTGTCTCAAATGACACACCGTGACACGCTAACTGAAGCACTTGAATCATTCATCGAAGACATATGGCGCTTTTATACATTGCCAAAACTGCCATGCCATGAGCACAATTCCTAACACAAAACTTTCACCTGCAACGTTTATCCTCAGAGACTTGTGGAGATGAAAGACTGGAGGAGTTTGGGTGCATTGTGAGATGTATCTTTGGCTTTCAACAGGCATTAAGCATCCTTTGCTATAGTACAACATGCCACTATATGATACATGTAAACACATCACTAATATTTGACTCTTTATTCCTCATCTCTGTCTTTATCCCCATCTGTCTCTTTCCCCAATTTGATTTGAAGCCTGACATGCTTCTTGATTTAGGCTGTGATGTGGCTGCCTTTCCAAACAGGCTCTTTATGAGACTCAGTACATCATATTGATTTCTGTGGGAATGAGATTTGTTGTGAACAAATCGCTTGTGCTGCTGATGCTGTGCTTGTCAGATAAAGGTGGTTGTGCACATGAGAAGGATGGAGTTTGGTGAATCTGACCCCAATACCTGGAAACGTAAGTGATGGTGGCTAGTTTTAGACGTAAACCAGGGGTAGAGAGCCGCTGTCCTGCAGAATTTAGTTCCAACCCTAATCAAACTAACTAACCTAACCCTAAGCAACATGATCTTGCTGGTTAAGCAAGTCAAGAACCCTCTTTGGGGCACCAAACGGGCCAGCTCAGATGTTTAGGCACTACACCAAATGCCTGGACAAAAAAAAAAAAAAAAAAAATGAAGATAAAAAATAAACTTTTTTTCTTTCAGTGTGGCAGTATTTGACTGACATGTTGCCTGCATGGCCGAGCAGGGAACACAATTAATTAGTGCAATTGTCCTGTCTGGAAAAAATGCTCTCAAAATTCATATCAAGTCCAAGGCTGACTGAAAATGCTTGCTGCTCTTATTGCATGTCATGATGTTGAACGGAAGAATGGTATTTATATTTTATATGGCACTTTTTAATGCGATGCTACATGCAGGTTGCCAGGTGGCACGGAGGTATACAGGTGTGCATAATTCATAGGTTTCTCTCTCTCTTATTTTTCTCTGCGGAGGAGGAAGAGATGGATGGAGTCATGTAGCCCACAGAAAGTCCAGAAAGCAGCACATTCATGGACTCCTGCATTAATTCAACATGTCATTTTATCATATTTCAGACCATCAGCTACAAAGATGAATAAGTGCATGCTTATTTGTGTGTTTGAGTGACTGAGGAATCAGTCAAACACCTTGGACGGTTCAGATCTCTCAATTATGCATTCAAATGTCAGCGCTAATTAAAAAAAGCCCACATTCCCTTTGTCGCACTTATCTTGTTCCTTCGGAATTACATGGCCTATTTTATGAAGAATGACCTCAATATTTCATTCAAAAAAGGTGAATGTGGACTAATTGAATGTATTTATAAAAGGGTATGACCCCTTAATGCACTCTGAGACCATGCAGGTAGCTATTTTTCTCTGTTTCGTCCTTTCTTCATGCATCTATTAGCATGTCGCACACATTTATACACGGCTCAAGCAACAATCCCACACGTGCAGGCACTGGCAGTCATGGAAACAAGTTCATCTCCACTCTGCCAATGGTTTAATGAGCAACAAATGCAGCTGTAGATTTAGTGCACATTCACCAAACTGTTTATTAAAATATTATGATAACTACGCAGGGTAGCCTACGCTGAAAAAATAAACACTGAATATTTTTAAAATCAACATTACAAAAAATATATTTATAATATCAAGTAGGCTATATATATATATATATATATATATATATATATATATATATATAATATGTGATCTAGTCTCTGAATATCCTATGTCGCCTAATATATTGCTTAAATTTGATTTAATAACACAATAAAATAACTGTTGCAAAAGTGTATTTTTAACTCTTCTTTAACTCTATGGTCATTCATATGGATTTAAGTTTAATGAACTAACCTAGCTACATGGTAAAAGTAAAGGTACTGGGGAATTGTGAGTTCCTTGGAATCTGTTCATTTTTAAGAATCATTATAAAACAACCAAGTGTATTATTGATATCACATATTTTCAGAACAAGAGTCACAAGAGTCGTTTGCTCGTGAATTGTAGTTGTTTTATGTTTTTTTCTTCTCTCGTCTGTATTTCTTACTCAGCCCACATATACAAACACAGCGTTGTGTAATAGTAACAGTACATAATAATAATATGTACTGTGTATTTACGATAAAAAAAAAATAAATAAATAAAAAAAAAGAGCACAATTTGACACTACCGGAAAATAGATCATGATGGATGTGGAGAAAAGAACGCAGATTTTACACTTTGCCTTTGACCCTTCTGAGCCGCCGTAGTTTAGAGTCCGGAAGCACCATGGCTATCGTGAAACTAAAAACTCTTTGCTTTAAAGAAATGTAAGAATAATTCTGCTTATATGTTTTACTTTTAAACAGTGATTAACTGATGTACAAAAGCCAGTCGTAAACACTAATCTGTTTAAAATGTAATCGCGGTATTTTAATGCTTTCAAAGTATTTACAGTGCTAAAGTGGAGAGTGTCTGGTCTGCTCTGGTCTAGGCTGATTATGTGGCAGTTTCACATCTGACATAGATTAATATTGAACCTTGGCACTCGTAATACATTAAACATGATCTGTCATCTTATGTCTGTTATGTATACGTACATCGTTGTCAGGAAAATTAATGACCATCATTTGTGCAAATCATCTCATCTCTAACTATTTTTGTGTAGCCTATGTATACAAGTAGTACGACGAAACAAGGCTAGTTCTCACACCTTTTTTTACTCCAGTGAATATTTCTCTGATTTAGGATTTATAGAAACTAACTGTATGTTCTGTAATAACTGTTTGAAATTGGACTTGAGATATATATATACATACACCATGCCATTGTTTGATTACAGAAACAAAATGAGAATAATCTTCTTTTTTTCTTAATTTGTCAGGATGCCTTTTTAAGATGTTAATGTAATTTTGAAATGACATGCATGGTCGATATGTGTCAATTATGTTTTAGATTATTTTAGACTGCATAACTAACTCTTTCCCCCCATTATTGATTTCAGTGGAATGCCTCAACATTATTTTTCCTAGTGTTGAAGGAGTGAGGTTTAATCCTCTGCGATCACACTCCAAAATGTCTGGCCAAGAGGAATCGGACAAGGCTGTGGACATGTGGTCGTCTCTCCGCTGCCTGGGGTATCTCTCCAGCTTCAACCTGCTGGTCGCTGTGTGTTTGGGAATGTACGTACGATGGGAGCAGACCTCAGAATCCATGATTTTGGTCATTTTCATCCTGGGTTTGTTCGTTTCAGCCATAGCTTGCATCCTCTACTACTACTTTTCAATGGAGTCGGCCAGTTTATGCCTCTTCCACCTGTGGTTCGGCTTCTTGCAGGGTCTCCTGTGCTTCCTGAACTTCCCCTCTCTGGAGAAAGACATAAAGGAACAGGTCACAAACTACCTGTTGCTCTCTAGCGTGGCAGTTCGGTCGCTCTGGGCCCTGACAGAACGTCTGTGCGGTAGTGCTAAGTATAAACCAGTCGTTCTGACCTCATCTGAGCTCCTAGAGCTCCTGGGATTTGGTGTAGCAAGCATCAGCTTGGTTTTCCACAAATCACTAGCCATGATTGCTCTGACTTTTGCTTTAATGGCCCTTATTGTGGATCTTCGCATGAAGTCGCCCTTGGCTCTCCCTAATCTTGCCTCCTTCGCTGTAATCACCGCCGTTACCTTCTTCCAGTCCTTGGAGATCCAAACAAACCCATTCGTGCTCAGCTGCTTCCTGGGACGGCTGATATGCGAGCCCCTTCTAGACATCTACTTCAGCGGCTTGTCGGGGACAGAACGCTGGAAGCAGTTTCTCTCGGCTGGCCGCGTGTGGAGGGTATTTTCTCTGTTTCCGCTTGGATTCGTTGAGCTGGCGTTCTTTGTGCTCTGTGCCTTGAAGCTGGGTAACATGAAAGCCTGGTACCTGGTCATCCCTGGCTTCTGCCTCTTTGGCCTCTTGTGGATCCTGTCCCACATGGTGTTCCTTGTCACACTATGGTGCTTCAACACCAAGCTGAGCGAGTGTCAGAAGTTGAGGGCGACCCAGCGCTCACAAACGCTCAATTTGGACAGGATCATGGCCTCCAGGGGCATGCGCCATTTCTGCCTCATCTCAGAACGGCTGGTGCTCTTCTGCCTGATGTCCACCGTCATACTAGGGGCTGTTTCATGGCAGGTAAAGTATGTGATTAATACAATCAATCTCATCTAACTAGATATCAAGAAATCTGTTAATACTTGACATTAAAGGAGTAGTTCACTTTTCAAAAAACTTTTGCTGATAATTTACTCACCCCCATGTCATCCAGGATGTCCACGTCTTTCTTTCTTCAGTCGAGAAGAAATTAAGGTTTTTGATGAAAACATTCCAGGATTTTCTTCATATAATGGACTTCATTGGGAACCAAACGGTTCAAGGTCCAAATGAGAGTTTCAGTGCAGCTTCAAAGGGCTTTAAACGACACCAGACGATGAATAAGGGTCTTATCTAGCGAAACGATCAGTCGTTTAAAAAATAAATAAAAAAGTTTAAGTTTTATAAGCTCAAATGCTCTGCTTGCTCTGTTCTGTGATTAGGGTTCGTGACTCTCCTGTTCAAAATGAACACATCTTTTTTCGAGTCTTGACTCGAAGGGTCCTAGATAAGACCCCTATTCATCGTCTGGTGTCGTTTAAAGACCTTTGAAGCTGCACTGAAACTCTCATTTGGACCTTGAACCGTTTGGTTCCCAATGAAGTCGATTATATGGAGAAAAATCCTGGAATGGTTTCATCAAAAACCTTAACTTCTTTTCGACTGAAGAAAGAAAGACATCTTAGATGACATGGGGGTGAGTAAATTATCAGCAAAAGTTTATTTAAAAGCGAACTCCTCCTTTAACATCCAACTCCGATGAATCATTCTGCATTATGATACTATTACTATTCTTTCATCCCAAATTGAAAAATTACGGCATTGTTTACTCAACCTCACGTTGTTCCAAATCTGTGAAACACAAAAGAAGATATTTAGAAAAATAGTCTCATATTAATTGTTAAATGGGGTCAACTCAATAAACCAGCTATCAGTCCTAATCTAAACTTTTTAGGAATACACTTGAGGTTTAATGTTAAGATTTGAATTCTGCAATGAGTCAACCATCAGCATGTGAAGCTTTTTCATTTCTTTAATGAATGTGATTTTTACCAACAAAAGCATTATGCTGGTGAGTCAGATCATCAGATGACATTCATGCCTCAGAAGTACACTTAATACAAAAGAACAGGTCTGAGAACATTGGCTGTGTCTGGAACTGAATACTATTATACTCACTGAAGACTTGTTTGTTTGCATGTACAACTGTCCTTCCCTTTGAATTCACTTCATAACCGTTGGGTTCATCTCCGTAGGTCACTTCTGGACTCTTCATGAGTGTGTTTTTAGTGGTCCTGCCACTGGAGTCTCTGGCTCACGGACTCTTCCATGAACTGGGCAGCGTCTTGGGAGGCACCTGCGTTGGGTATGCGGTGGTGATTCCCACTTATTACAGCAGGTAAAATCATTCAATGGATATATGGGATACTAAGGCATATTCTAACTTGAATGCTGTTCACATGTGCATTGACCGAGATCCATAACCTTCCAGAAAGCAGCTTATTGATGGTTTATATAACAGACATTAATACCTGAAGAACTGTTTTTCTGAGGAATCATATTTTTTTATTTGCATTTATTCATTTAACAGAATCTTTTATGCAAAGTGACATACGAGTGAGAAATATGTGCAGTATACAGGAACAATATTGGCAGCAATTCAGAGAAGTGCTATTATTTATGCTTGTGGATTAATTACATACATTTATTAATTACGTATTGTTCCTTCTGTTTGTTTCAATCCATATAAGCTGATTATATGTACCCATAGATATAGATGCCTCATTAGTGGCCCTTTCAATGGGCCGCCCGCTATATATAAACCATCCTCCCTTTTGGAGCGGTCCGTGTACATTCGAAGCAAGTTGACTGAGCACCTGAAACCGTAATTAGATGCATATATGAAATAGACTTCAGCAGATGCGTTTGCTAAACACAATACAAGAAGATGTAGGCGTTAGCTGACAGGACATTTAAAAAGTTACTATAGTAAAAGTAAAAACATTAAATATAAAAGATTGCAAGATGTAATGTGGAATCTACCTAAACATATCTATGACTGTACCCGCCTGTTTTTTCTCCTGAAATTAGTCAATGTTTCTTGCACTAAAACAGTTTTACATTAACTCTTTTCATCCTTTCTATGACCCTCACAATTATAGAGTTTTTGCTACTGTACTTTTAGATTATATGCTAATTACCTATATTATGATTGGCTAACCTTTGTTTACCAACATAGTTCACATTGCTGTTTTCAAGGTTTGGTAAAGTTGCTGAATACTGAAGAGGTTTTGATATTTGAATCAGGCCGTGTTGTTTTTGGTCATGATGTCTCAACAATGACGATAAAGTTATTACAAAAATAGCTTTGGATGTGTAGATAAATCAGAAAGATGATTAAAGGAGTAGTTCACTTTTTAAAAAAACTTTTGCTGATAATTTACTCACCAAGATGTCCACGTCTTTCTTTCTTCAGTCGAAAAGAAATTAAGGTTTTTGATGTAAACATTCCAGGATTTTCTCCATATAATGGACTTCAATGGGAACCAAACAGTTCAAGTTCCAAAAGACAGTTTCAGTGCAAAATGCAAACTGTTCAAAGGGCTTTAAACGATTCCAGACGACGAATAAGGGTCTTATCAAGCGAAACGATCACTCATTTAAAAGTTTTTTTAATATTCATAATTACAAGGGACATAATTTGCCCTACTCTTTATCACCTTGAACGTAGATCTGTGCTAAGTGTCCAGAAAATTGAGGGGTGTAGAAACCACCCTGGATTGGATCACTACAAACACATGCTGGCATTAAATGAAGGCATAGCCTTTAATAAACTTGGTCTGTTGCTGGGTCCGCTGGGAGAAGCCTGTGCCGTGCATACTGAGAGAGAGAGAGCGAGGGTGGCGTCCAGGGCAGGCCGTCAGTCAGGTCGCTGATTATGATGTCGATTAGGATGCAGCGCCGCAGCCTCTTCACACTCAGTATTCCAGCACTCTTGGTGAAAAGGCTATGCGTGGAGCAGGCACACGAGGGGAATGTAGCTAGGTGTAATCTTCCATCTGATGGGTACAGATCATGTTTTTACAATGACGAGGGAGAGAGAAATTCTCAGGTCGACGGGCTTTATCGTTCGTTAACAGATGCCGTGGTTCCGTTTCTTCTCACATTTATAGGGAATGAGCTCTGGCCATCATCCAAATATTCAGAAAGCATTTTAATAGTTTATAAAAAACAGCAAACAATTAATCAGTCCTTTTTAATGAAAATCTTGCTCATCTGTTCTGATAAAAGCCTTGTTGCGGAAAGGTATTTCAGCAAAACTTTTGCCTTTAGTTATGATATTATTTTTGGTGCTTAAATTGTTGTGTTTAGGAATGATGGGTTGAGCAGAAAAAACAAGATCTAAAGTTGTAAAGAAAATAATGGAGAGGAAACATTCAAACATGATTGAGAGAGACAGAGAAGGATAGAGTCCTGACGAGCAAGCTCAGAGAAGCGGTCATTTCCACTTGAATAGCTCAGCACCTGTCTAGGTAGTTTTCATGGGTCACTGTGCCTTAGACTTGCCATTTCAGTCTTCAGCATGGATGTCTACCTATGGGAAATACTGGGAAACACTGCCACCACAAATGCTTGGTCTTGGTTTTATAATCACAATCGTTGTGAAGCAAGGCGACAGGGGGTTATAATCGTTTTAATTGTTGACTTGTTATTAGCGAGTGCTGTTCTGGGTGATATGTACCGCAGGAAGTCTCTTTTAGAAAGGCAGAAGGAGTTAGTTTGACCCTGCAATGTGATGTTGAATTACTTGCTTGCATTTTCGAGCAGATTAATGTCATTCCTACTAAGGCCTTTCTCCTTTTCTTTGAAGCCTCTTCTCCATCTTACATTTTGCACTGCTTATTTTCAAGGCCTTTTTGTATTTTCTCTCCATTGTGCTTAGTGCTGGGTGGTGTACCGGTGTATATTTTTGTTCTGATATTTATTTTTAATATACCGCCATTCCGATGTATTTCATTCGCGCGACACTATTTCAGACAGACACTTTAATGTTGCATCTCTCTGCTCGTGCGTGGAATATACTACGCATTCTCATCCTAGGGCGTCATATAGTGACGCTTTTGACAATGCGTATACATTCAATGCACATGGCACCCTTTAGCGTCAATATAACAAGCTTCGGTTATGGGTAGGTTTAGTTCGGGGGTAGGGTTAGGGTTAGACCACTAGGAGGCGCCTTCTGGCCCTTATATATCTGCGTCTCATATTGACGCTAAAGGGTGCCATGTGCGTTTGATGTATACGCATTGTCAAAAGCATCAGTATATGGCGCCTTGGGATGAGAACGGGCTGGAATATAATGTGCCGCGCGCACGCTCTCAGATACACACTGCTCTTGTAAGAATAGGTCTATTTTCTCTGAGAATCCTGCACATAAAACGTGTTCAGTGCAATCGTGAATCTCTCCTCTTCACCCAGATAACAATTTTAGGTTATAAGAACGTTTTCATAATGTTCCGATTAAGTTAAATAAACGTTAATTCTGAATGTTCTAGAAACATTCAAAACGTCCAGTTTTTTAGACGTTGTATTAACGTTATTTTTTGTTTATAAAACCGCCATTCAAAACGTTCTAAGAAAGTTCAGTTCTCCCGTTATATAAACGTTGTATTAACGTTCTTTCTTGGCTATAAGAACAGCATTCAAACGTCATTAGAACATTCAATTCTCCCGTTACATGAACGTTGTGTTTTAATGTTATTTCGTGGTTATAAGAATGTTATTAGAATGGTAAGAAATAACAATTTTATTAAATGCTTTGAACACCTGATTGTGCATGAAAAAAACCATCATAAACCAGAAAACCAGCTTGAAAAAATGTGATATAAATATTTGCTCAAACCGCCCAGCACTAATTGTGCGTTTTTTGCACCTCAGAAGGTCAAGTTATCAATTCAGAAGCATCAGCCTCTCTTCCCCATTTCACCCATCGCTTTATCCTTTCGTTTTTCTTTTTCCTTGCAGTGCGGATGGCCAGCCATTGCTGTTGCCTCCAGGGCAAGTCCAGGAATTGCACTCCACAGCCACTCTGAATGCTGTGCAGCGACTCTTCTCCCACCACCTCATCCAGACCTTCGGATGTGATTACTCCACCAGTCTAAGCCTGGACACCCTGCAGGCCAAACTGCGCTCCTTTCTGGAGGTCTGCACCGCCGAAGGCCCGCGGCATGACACTTACGTCCTATACTACAGCGGCCACACCATTCCCAGTGGAGACTGGACTTTGGCAGGTAAGAGCTGGATAGCGATTGATTGGGCAGAATTGATCTAAATAAACACCAATCAAGTGTTATTTATATATCATAGGTTCTCTCAAATGCTAAAACCGGTATTGCTGTTTCAGGTCTTTGTAAAAGAGATCAAGAAACGAATGCTTTTATTTGAACTAGAGTTTAGTAATTTATCGCTCCGAAAGCTCTCTGAACTGTAAATGTATATCTTGGCTCCATCGCTCCACCATGCTTTATCTTCCTGCCTGTGTGTGTGTCCTGTATTAATCCTCACGAGCGATACGGGATGTCACAGCCTCTGTCATAATGTTTGATCAGGCAGCCAGGAATCCTCATTCGGTTTCTGAACGAGGTAGTTGCCGAGTGTTATTCACAGTCGGCAATCCCCACAGCATTGCAAACTCTCTTTTTATACCTTTACCGTGTCGCTTGCACCGCCTCTCTCCGTTTCCCCTGCAGCAACAACCTGTCAACACTTTATGTATTTGTGAATGAGAATTTCTTTAGTGAATGCAAACTGGTGTAATTTTACTTCATTGGATATTTGTGTCTTTGAGTTGGCAGACCTTTAAATAGCAAAAGGTTTGGTCCAGCTTATTCTGCACAGGACAAGACTTTAAAGGGTCACTCCACCCATTTGCATTAAGTTTTGCATTGTTAGAAACCCTGTTGTCGTACTATTGAATGGCTGTGCAACACTCTCATTTTCCCCTAAGACGAGAAAAATCCGCTATTTACCCTTTTCACTTCCTCCTAAAATGGCGCAAAAATCGTCATTTTACGTCATTATAGGAGGAAGTGTAAGAGGGGGCCCTTACAAACACGCCCATATGGGGTTTGGGCCTAATGCGCTAACAGACCAATCACAGATCAGTGCCAGTGCGTCTGATTTCACCGGCAGAAACTTTTTTAAAATAAGGATGAAGGTACTGAATACGCAGACGGATGCATTATGGAGGATTGGGATTACACATAATGTCAGCCATCTTTTTGGAAGCTAAGATAGCAGGCTCTTGATCTGTGAAGTCAGCCGGGTAGTAGCTTTAGGTGTTACCATCTTCTTTTTCCCGGACATGTCCGGCCGTCGATGTCTGGGATTCAGCTTTTGCTTTCTGCTGTCGCCATTCATTGTTTACATGCACAGCTTTTGTTTCAATCTAACTGAATTCATTGTGATTGGTGGATCTGAATGTAGTGTTTACATGAAAGCTAAACAAGTGATTGGTCGATGTGCGTTTTTACATTGCTAAGAATATTCCCGCTCCTCCGTGAGAGATAAGAGACCGGTGGGTCTCACAGGTGCTCATCGGTAATCACGCCACCGGCGTCGCGTCGTTCTTCAGTGACCCTCACTCGTCCCGCTCGCCACAGTAAACATAATGAATGGCGACTGTAGAACGTAGGGCTGCACGATTAATCGCACGATGTTGTTATGCGCATCTAATCAATAAAGCCGGTTCCTTGATTAGTAGTAAATCACCTTCACCTGCTTTCAGATGGAGCGGCATTTACTACAACGAGCCGTAGTTACCTGACCAGCTGAGCCAAATCACATTAAATATCGTTGCCGATTTGTCCTCGATTTTAACTCGATTTGGCTCAGCTTGTCAGTGATCTACGGCTCGTTGTAGTAAATGCCGCTCCATCTGAAAGCAGGTGAAGGTGATTTACTACTAATCAAGGAACCGGCTTTACTGATTAGATGCGCATAACAACATCGTGCGATTAATCGTGCAGCCCTAGTAGAACGCAAAAGCCGAATCCTGAGCCGCGTTTCCACCGCAGGAACTTTCCTCAGGAACTTTGGGGTGGTACTTGGTGTGTTTACACCGCAGGAACCAGGGTCTAAATGAAGTTCCGGGTAAAAATTTCCCCCCCAGAAAGTCCCTGCTGGCGAGGTAGTACTTTTTCAGAGTTCAGGAACTTTCGGGGTGGGACTTGTTCACTGAACATTCTGATTGGTTCTTACCGCGCTATTCTTTCTGCCCGATGGCGTGCGTTCGTCCCATTCATCTCACGGTCAATGTCCGCTGATAACAAACGTCTACTTTTATATCTAGCATTACGAGCTTTCTGAATACGCTTTGGGTGCTCGTCTCTTTTCTGCCGTTTTGTTAAGTACCTCTTTAGTAAACCAATCACACACAAAAAAGCAGCAAAGCTTGAATCTCCTCCATACAAAACTCAAAACAAACGCGCAGGCTAGAAGAGCAGTCGCACGCAGTTCAACGTCATCTTCCCGCCCCGGACCGGTACTTTAGTACGCGGTGTAAACGCAGTAAGCAAGCGGTCTGGGGGAAAAAAAGTTCCTGTGAAAAAAGTTCCTGGGACAAATAGTTCCTGGTAATTGCGGTGGAAACGCGGCTCTGGACATTTTGGGCGATCTCGAAACACATTTTCGGGCAGACTCATCACGGAGACTCACTAGACTAGCCTAGACTTGTTGTTTAACTACTGCCCTTTGTTACCGGTAGGCGTGGCGTAGGGCAGTGAAGCAAGTGCATTCTGGGAGTTGTTGTGTTTCATCCACATAAGCCAAAAATACATTTTCTGGCTTTTCTCAGTCTAGAGAGCTCTAAATTCAAAAATAATTTCACATTTCTTCTACATAAATTACCCATTAATCTTTCCAGAGGTGGAATGACCCTTCTTGCGACTGATTGACAAGCTTTCTTGCCTGCAGGTGGCGATCACTTGCGTCTGCAGCAGATCCTTGATATGTGGAGAGAAAGGAACAGTGGCCTCTCCTCCCGCCTCATCCTGATCCTGGATACTGAGAATTCGGCGCCGTGGGTGAAGGCGGTGCAGAAGGTGGAAGGCATGTATGTTGCGGTACAGGGAGCCAAGATGAGCCCTGTCCAGGATGCCGAAGCCCAAGAAGCCCCCCGTTTGGGAGACTTCACCTCTGAGTGGGTGAAATATAACTGCGATCCTGACAGTGGCGTGCAGTGGTCAGAGAGGGGTCGGGTCATCTCCGCAATATATGGCGTGTCCAAACCCTGGAGTGACTACACCCTCCACCTGCCCACCGGGAGCGATGTGGCCAAGCACTGGAAAACACACTTCCCCAAGACCACGTACCCACTGGTGGCTGTAGCCAACTGGTGCTGCGGACTCAACCTCCTGTGGCTGTGTAGTGTGTGTTTGCGCTGCGTCAGGCGACTGAAACTCTCTTGGTTCCCTCCCAGCATACTGGACACGGGGCAGGGGATCAAACTAGTCCGATCATAGGTGACCAATTGCTTTAGTTTTACTTGATGTATACATATTTTCTATGCAATTTTTGGGATATCATTTATTGAGTGCTCCGTTGCCTTTTACTTTTGTTTTGCCTTTTACTTTAGGAACAGGATTGAGTGCCATTCTCAAATGAAGACTTCTTCTGTTTATCTGTTCCCTGTATACACAATATAGCCACTGTCTTATATCATACGAATCTGTGATCTTTCACTATATTGAGACTGTCAGTGTCAAGTGCCTTGTGTTAATTTATTAGGTTTTAAGTGGATTTTTTCTGGATGTGTGTGATACGTTTATTGCAACGAATTTGGTCTCAGGCATAGTTAAACAAGAAATCTCAATTGTTCTTCTAGAAGGTTGTTACTTATTTTGTTTTTGCCAAGAAGTAAAGCAGGTCTGGTTGAGATGTTCCTCAAGACCTCTTCAACAGCCAATGTTTAATCATGCCATAATGTATTTTGTGTTTTCAGTGGGGTTTTTATTTTCAAGAGTTGACCTTTTATTAATTCTTTATCAACAGACAAGCATCCTTTAATAAAGACTTGTTTAAAATAAGCAGCTTGGTAAGTAGGTGTTCCAGCATGTGTGATATACATAACTCTGTTTAGTGATGATTAGCATAAATTGTTCTGTTAATACGACCAGCACTTGGCGTGTCTTAATCGGCTTCCTAGTGAGTTCACTGTCCACGAGGTTGGCAATTTCTAGGACTGTCCCATTGTTACAGTGCTATGAAACATCCATAAAACCTCCGGACACTGTGTGTTTCTGATGCCTCACATTCATAATGAACAGTGTGTTCTTGTGAAGCTTATCTCAGTTTTCTTTTTAAAGCTACTGACTAAACAAATCTGTTATAATCACCCTCAACACCGAGGGCTCACCATTATTGATTAAATGGAATTAAACAGGATAATGGTAGATTTCATTAAATTAATAACTAAACACCAACATTCACAAGGGTAATGTTAATTTGAGTGAAACATGACTTGAAATGAAAGGATTGTTTATCTGATGGTGTCTGGGAAGTGTTAATGCAGATAACTGGTTGTCCAGAAAGCAGCGGACAGTCACTCTGAATGTAATTACAACATTTACTGCTTTCTCATCCGTAAGGGACAAGTCTTATTAGAGCACTGAGCTTAAGCTACTGAGCCGGTGAATTGTCTATGCTGTGAAACGTGTGCCTGTGACATTAATAACACGAGGAAACAAGCAAATATTAAAATTGTTGGGATTGGGATAGGCTTACACCTTTGTTCACAGTGTTGCTAACGCTTGCATTACAAGTAACGCACGTTACGTAAGCAGAATACTGTTTAAGTAACTGTAAAATAGTATAACTAAGTAATGCAAAATATTATTGGTTTAACTTAAAAAAAAATAAGTAACTTGGCTGCCTAAAAATTTTAAGTTTTACAACCCGATCTCACGTCTAGGAAAATCTAAACATGTTTAGACAGGAAATCGCAAAACCGCGCGAGAGATCACTTCCGGCGCTTTCCGACGCTTACGCACTACGCACGCAGAGTCAGACCAAAGACACCGGCGACATCTTGGATCCCCTTGAGGTAAGCTAAAATATATCAAAAAATTAATTTTAAACTGAACTATCCGTTTAAGTGACTTTCCGCAACTTTGTTGACTAAACAGGGACATATAACGTTAGTAACATTCTATATGAACCGTTTTTCCGTTTTGAGTTCATCTTTTGGTAATTTTTTGAGCATTTTTCCCTAGGTCTTAAACAAACAAATCTGTATGCTCCAAACGTCTAATCATTTTGTGGACGAGGAAGTCAGGATTGATTATTCGCTTCTGTTACAGTTGAACACACACACTGAAAGGGCATTTGATGAGAATTTTGCATAGTTCACTCGCAATATTAATAAATCACGTCCATTGCTTGAGGCTGTCCTGGACAAGACAGTACATTAATGAACGTGAAGGAAAAATAACTTGCGTCAGATGTCAGGCCTATTCTGTCCTCAGTCAGTTTCTGATTTGTTAAAGTATTAAACCTGAGCACGAAAACTCCTCTCGCATGGTTTGAATAGCACCTAAAATTGTGGAAGAGCGTAACAATCATCTCACGTCGGTTAGATTTCCACAGACAACCATCACTTACATTTTTTCCGACTTCATTCTTCTATTCAATCTGTAAATATCCGTGAAAAAGGGAGAAGAGAAATTTCAAAGTGCAGTATCCAATTCTCCGTTTAACTGAATGAATAGGCATGTTGAAATGCTGCAAAACAATTTCAATGAAATTATTGATTCGTGACTGTTGTTGTGCAGTAGGCTACTCGCCTATTTCCAAGGCCTTCACTCTTAAGACCACGAGAAGGATGTTATTTTCACCTGAATCTTGAACCGAGCTTCATTCTTTACTTCTGACTCATTTAATGATATGAAATAAGATTTGTCTTCTAAATTCATACAGCCACCTAATCTAAATGGAGTTTCTAAGATGGGCTATTTAACTAAAGCTCATCAAAGACTAGATTTTAACACTATCAAAGAGATAACTTAGTCAAAAAGAGAGAGATTTTTTTTAGCAACCAAGGCTTTTATATGTTTCCTCTTATGACCTCGAGACTCGTCAATTTATGTCTGTCGATTTACTCCATAGCAGTACATTTTTAGAAAGATTTTATTTCTCTCAAGACAATATGCTTGTATAACAAGATGAACAAATCCGTGGATTGATTTTATTTTATTTTTTAAGCAATATGTTAGCTAGTCCAGGAACTTATAGGCCTATTACAGTATATTGTATATGATGCAATAGACTTTTATTCTTAGCTTTAAAGTAATATAAGCAATTTAAACCATAAAATCATAATTTAGTAGCAGTATAATAACCAGAATAATGTACTCGGATGGTCCTTTTTGCAAAATAAACCTCTCTTGTCTTATACAAAATGTTTGTTGTATTGGAATAAAGCAATTTGAATGGCAATTCTCTTTTTTTTGCACTTCTGTTGTCCAGGTCAGTGATAGCTCACTAACAGTGGATTCAGAACTGGCACCTTCCTGCAACTCAGAGAGGATGAACTATTCTGAAGGGAACAGTGAGTATCAGTGTGTATGCAGTTTCACAAACAGACACTCACTAAATTCAGGCACAGTCACTGTCAGCTGCCTCTAAATTAGGCTATTCCGTTCCACTGCCCAATTGCCCAACAGCTAAGAAAAAAAATGAGAAAGAGAAAGAGGAGTTTCTCAGTGAAAAAGGGACACATGCATGAAAATGAAACAGTCATGGTATAAGCTTAGATAAAAGGCATACAAATCTTTCTTAGCAGGATTGATAATACTATTTTAATTATGTCTGGTCCACTTTACAACTTACTTTGACCAAGAACTGTCAGAAGCCGTCTTTGTTGGCTATAAAGAAAACAGATATTTGGCTAAGAACCAATAAAATATTTTAAATGAGACTAATCTCATATGCTTTGGCAAATCCAGTGACTAATTCTTCCTCTACACTCAAAAAAATGATTTTAGCTCTTTGTTCAATTTCATTAATTAAAATGAGCATATATGACACAATCCTTCATAGAAGTGATTCCAGCTTAATTTCATTAAATGCAATCAATGTAATCTTTTAAAAATTTGGTTTAGCAAATTTTTTTAATTTAGTCAACATGAATATTTTTCGTTCGTCTTAAACGGATTCGTTTCTGCAGTCTGGTATGCAAACACAAATTTAACATGTCTAAAGTCTAATATCAAGGTTATAAGATGCACATGATGGCCTTTTAACTTCAATGAAAACATGCTATCAGGTGATTCAGAAAAGAGTGATGTCCCCCTCATTTGATGCCTTAACTCCTGTTTGCATTTAATTAAATGACTATATTCAATCTAAAGTATATCTGTAGGGAGAGGCTATTTTAGACACAGTCCACTGGGTGAGTTTCTGTCTCTTTGCCTGACTTCGCTCATGACAGGTGAGCTAATTACCCTTCACGGGGTTATTTGGCTACATCAATGTTTTTAATTCAAACTATTCAGATAAATCATTTGAAATCACAGTTGATTTCAGTCCATATCAATGAGCTTTGAGGACATGCATGCAAGAGGGAATCGCACTGCTGGTAAATACCATACTTTAACATATTCTCATTTGACAGCTGTTTAAAAAATGGCCAAAAGTTGTATTCTTACAAACTACAATTTTTCATAAGCTACATATTGTATTTTATTATATTATAGTATGGTTTTGCCAAAGACTTGTCTCTGGCAAGGCCCTAACAAATTAATTGTTTGCATTTGCAAAGCTTATTTGAATTTTCACACACCTTAACTGTGCATTTCCACGTTATGATTTTGAACATGCACTTCCATTATATGACTCTTGACATCTGGATACGAGGTCCTGATGAGTGTGCTTGTGTTTGCTTCTGACTCAGTAGCCCTCAATAGATGAAGCAGAGCACTGCTAATTCAGTTTAGAGGATGAAGCTAGCCTTAATCGAATTGCATAAAACATTTCTGCCGTATTTACATGAATCACTGACCTTAGCAATGATGCTACACTTTGCCTCTGCCATGACAACAATCTTTATGTCAACAAGTCGCAGGAACTGGATTCTAAAGGGTTTGTAAAAACAATGACATGAAAGTTCCCCATACCTTTAAGAGACAAGCAGGAAATGTTTTTCCCCTCACTTTGAAAGAACAGCCTCGAGGTAGCCATAGTTCATCCGCCTGCTGTGCTGAACTAATAAAATGCATGAAAGTGACTCTAAAATGTTACCTGGGAGATGTGTTCAGCTGCAGTGAAAGGCAGGTCATGCTCTCTAAAGGACAAGAATGGACAAACTGACAGAATCACATGCCCCATTTTCACATATATACTGTAATACACTAGCTATAAAACACAGCCACGTGCTGCATGTCTCATTAATCACCCTTGTTCCCCATGTCCTGAAACAGGATAGTGCAAGCATGAGTTTGTATTGGAAAGGGGCAAGGTCCAGTAAACATCACTGGTAAAACATCAACTGTAATACATAAGAACTAATGTTTCGTTTACTGACAAAAAGTGCAGTGCTATATGCCACTAACCCCCCATTTATTTTGGCTTGAGAGACTTTTCAGTAACATTTTACTTAAGCCTTTATGTATAATGCATTGTAAATGTTATTATATAATGTATGTTATAATATTTCGGGAAATTTTACACTGTAAAAAATAATCGTGATTTTAACGGTAAAATACTGTAAAAATGCTACAGTGCAAAACTTTTAATTGGTTAACAGAAAGTTGTCGTACTATATACGGTAAATAACTGTGATAGATCTCATGGTGCATTTAATGTAAATTTACAGTTTTTGAAAGTGAAAAAGCACAACTCATTGTATAATTTACAGCGAAAAACGTAAATTGGCATTCCCACAATTCCCTGTGTGGCACTTTTATGTATTTTTGTTGAAATAACGGTTTCCTCATAATTTTCTTGGTTTTTTTTTCTAATCAGATATATACATTAGGGTTTTATTTTAGATTTAATGTTGTTAAATTAAGATTTTAAAGGCAAGGTTTTAGCAGCGGCGTTTTCATGTCATTTCATTGATTTTGATTTGATTTACACCATAAAATAATCACGACAAAGTGTGCTGATCAACACGAAGGTAAAGTTCTGGCAACCACAGCTGCCGTTTTTTTACCGTATTTTTTTAACCGTATTTTTTTTACTGTATTTTTTTTTTTACCGTTTTTTATTTTTTTATTCCATTTGATTAGCAACACATGCTAACGCAGACTCCAATATTTAAATTATTAGTAGTATTTAATAACATTCCATTTTTGAGTTGTAAAGTTGTAAGCAGGAGAAAGTTTTGAAATGGCACTAATATCTCTTCCTATCAATAAAAGCAGTGTACAGTAGGAACACTTCCCCCTGAAAGTTCCCGTCCTTGCCATTGGCCCTCAAAAGATTTAGTAAGACACAGTCACCTAGACCTGCAAGCCAAGCATCTCACCAATTTCAGCACGGCTAGCAAGTGTACAAAACGTTAAATTGTGTAAGTTACGTTTATGGTCCAAGGCAATCCCACGTAGTTACTTTCTGTCTGACCTGGTAATGATATTTATGCCCTAGTTGAAATTGCTTTTCATCTCTCCTTTGGTGTAGGACTCGAAAATGAGCCGTCCGACCGGGATCCCGCACACAGGGCTGAGAAAAGGCCCGAAGCCGTGGTCGTCCAGCATGCTGGGTGATATTACAGAATTGATTTATATGTTCAGAAACATTGCACTCCCCCTAATAGAGGTTCACGACAGCATGATGGACGGCTCTCTGAATAGACTGCATTGGTGCATTTCTCCCCGTTAAAAGCGCAAAATTTATAGTAGCTCCGTCGTGATAAATTAAACGCACACACACGAATTCCACATCCAAGGCTTTTCACTCTAATCAACAGCGTTGTAACACTGCCAGATATGTCACAGCGCTGTGAAGCCCTCTCTTCATTTATTGGAGGAATAATGAACACTTTCATGCTTTCTATCCCGCGACGTGATGGTTTATTTGCGGCTGTTAACAGATAAAGTACTTCATCGCATAGAAGAGATCCTGACTGCTCTTTGCAATGAGAGCAATATGACATTTGAATACGAGTGAAAGGCCTTAATATCTGCTTTTTTCGTCTGTGTCACACTTTATTCAATTGCTTAGCCCAAATCCAAGTTCAGTTCAACCCTCCTCCACCGCTGGCCTCTATTTGCCTCATACTTTTGGTCAGAACCACTACTAGTTCACTATAAGATGAGAAAGCACCAGGGCAGGGTATTAATACACGTTCCTTGATACATTTTACATTGCAATTAAATTTGATTATTCTGATTTAACATGTCAATGAGAACATGGTGGATGTGGTACATCCAAATTTAATTCATAATACATACATATAGAAATGTTTTGGTCGCAAAGTAAGTTTCAAAACCAGTACCTATGCGATTTACAACACTTTGCGCTGTATAGTTTTGAGTCACTAAAAATAACTGGTTTGTAAGAGCCATTTGTTCGTGAATCATTCTTCTCTGGTTGTGCTGTATGGCTTTGATCGACTAACAAGAATCGGTCCATAAGAGTCACTTGGTCATGAATACATCAGTGGTTGTGCTGTATGGTTTTGATTTGCTGAAAAGAAGCAGTTCATAAAAGTAATTTGTTCTCGAATTGCACCACACTATGCTGTATTTTATTCACTAAAAAGAACCGGTTCATAAAAGTAATTTGTTTGTGATTAATACACTGCTTGTGCTGAATAGATTCGATTCACTAAAAAGAACTGGTTCATAAGAGTCATTTGTTTTTAAATTAAACTAACCCTACCTTCCCCTAAACCTAACCCTACCTATAACATCCCTAGATGCGCGTTCGTGACTCTCCTGTTCAAACTCGTTCATCAAATTGTACGAATCTTTTCCTGAATGAATTCGTTCATTTCGTTCGTTGAATGAACTAAATGACACGAAAAAAGATTTGTTCATTTTGATGAATGAGTTCCAACAGGAGAGTCACGAACGCACATCACAGAACAGAGCAAGGCGACCGTTTGAGCTTATTAAACTTAAACTTATTTATTTATTAAACGAGCGATTGTTTCGCTTGATAAGACCCTTATTCATCATCTCAAATTGTTTAAAGCCCATTTAACAGTTTGCAGTTTGCACTGAAACTGTCTTTTCGACCTTGAGCCGTTTGATTCCCATTGAAGTCCATTATATGGAGAAAAATGCTGGAATGTTTTTATCAAAAATCTTAATTTCTTTTCGACTGAAGAAAGAAAGACGTGGACATCTTGGATGAGATGGGGGTGAGTAAATCAGCAAGTTTTTTTGAAATTGAACTACTCCTTTACCTGCATCCTTCAAATGGGATTGGTTGATATAAATGCTCAAATGCAACATTCTTTTTGATCCTGAAACATCTAATCCGTTTCAGTTAAGACTGCAAACTTGGGTAAAAGATGAGCACCCCAAGTTTTTTGCTTCATTTCAGTGGGTGGCCATATATGATGCTAAATATTTATCATACCCACTCTTTCCCATTTATATTGATGTGATGTGGGCGACTATCTCCCCCCCCACACCCACTAAATGAGGATAATTGTCACATTTGGGAATTGTGACTGTCATAATTCAGGATTCCAAGTGTTTGATCCAATCAGCTGTAGCGATTTTCTGCAGCCCTGTCCATGTGATTGGAGGAGTCCTTAGCATATCAGAGACTGATTGACCCTCGTGAGTTCTGAGCAAACTCGTCTAAAACTCATTCACCTGCTAAATGGCATAAATCTGCTCCAATCACGTAAAGTTATTATGGAGAGGGCCATCATTTTTTTTGGTGATTTTTCAAGTGCCATGCAGGATTTGATTCGGCCATCAGGGACTAAAGTGTCTTGAGCCCTGACTCTGCATTTTAAAGCAGAAAGACAGAGCTGAAGCACACATTTGGACTTTGTGGGGAAAAAACTAAATGACTTTAATTAAAAAAAGCTACTAGCACGTACCAGCTGTTGGTGTTATGTGCCGCTAAACCTAATGAGCTTTTTCCACTGCTGCCAGGCAACTTGACTGAGATGCTCTCATACTTGAAGCTCTTTTCACAGCATCTTTTTAATGCCACATAAACTAAATTGTGTTGAGCAAAATAGGAGGCTTTTACTGCTTAATATGACTGGCATTACCGTTGTGCAGAAGAGAGCCTGTGGTAAGGTTGAGGATTGGCCATATTACCTTAATTTTCATTATTAAAAGTAATGACTGGGTATTCTTTAGCAGTCTCTTGGTTAAAGACATGCACAGGATGTGAGACTGGATTTGTTGACGACTTGTCTTGGCAGTTCAGAGACAATACTTTCTTGAGACAATAATTTTATTTGTTATTTATTTTTACTTTATCTTTAAAACTGAGCTATTATGAACAAATCTTTTTCCGAGTCATTTTTTTTCATTCAACGAACGAATTGACTCGGAAAAATTTTGATGAACGAGTTCGAACTGGAGAGTCACAAACGTGCATCACAGAACAGAGCAAGGCGAGCATTTGAGCTTATAAAACTTAAACTTTGTTATTTATTTATTAAATGAGTGATCGTTTCACTTGATAAGACCCTTATTCATCGTCTGGAATCGTTTAAAGCCTTTTGAACAGTTTGCAGTTTGCACTGAAACAGTCTTTTGGACCTTGAACCGTTTGGTTCCCACTGAAGTCCATTATATGGAGAAAATCCTGGAATGTTTTCATCAAAAACCTTAATTTCTTTTCGACTGAAGAAAGAAAGACATGGACATCTTGGATGAGATGGGGGTGAGTATATTATCAGCAAAAGTTTTTTCAAAAGTGAACTACTCCTTTGATGTAGTTTTACCTTCCATCTGATAATTATTGCTATGATGAGTCTGGACATCTTCTCTATGCAATAATTTTATGCAACTAAATGCAAACTACAAAAGTAAAATGACTAATGCAGTCAGATTCTTGCTAGAAACAGTTTTTGGTGTGTCGAACACTCAGTTATGACCCTGAAGCGTGGCACGGGTGTCTCTGGAGCGGCAGCGCTCTTGACCTTCACTGCGGTTTTACTGCACCCAAATGGCTCCATTGGGTGTCATCTCTAATAACCACCCTCTCCCCCCACTTCAGCCCACTCTCGTCCCGATACCACAGCTCGATGGACTCATTGAGTCAATTACACCGAGCACAGCCGCTTTCAGAGTGCTTTGTGATACTGCTAAGTGAGTGCGGCTCTGCGGCCTGAAACATTTCCTGGGACGACCAATCGTCTGTTCCCACTCTCATTGGAACCACTCAGCCATCCCATTATAACCGCTCTGTATATAATAGTGTTGCGGTGCGCTGTGGTCCTATGGAGCAGATGCTGGCCCAGTGATGTTCTGGCTGAGGGCCAAACCCCCTGTGAGATACCGCAAAACTAGTTAAGATGACTTCATCAATTTGCTGAGTGACCTTTAATCAAGATTGTTATCTCCATCTTGTGTTCTCCATGCCCGGGGTTTGACGGTCGCACTGAAATTATTCATTAACTGATCGAGCGTGAGCTCCAAGGTTAAGTGTGCGTGTGTTGACGGGCCCAGCATACACACGGGGTCACCGCTGAACACACGATCACGTCACAAATGGAGACTCGTGGAGAACTGCAAGCAAAGGCGATCGATGGGTTTCGCTCACTCCAATGGATGAGAATGAAACTCAATTTTAATACGCTGACTGCTGTGTTTATGAGATGAGATGGTATTGATGATGAAATGAACTGGTTTCTGCATCGATACACAGATGTAATGTTGATAACAGTTTGAGGAAAAGCAAATGCCAGATGTTTTTCATGTTTATACCTACTTAAAAGTTATTTAAGGTTAATTTAAAGGGGCTATATGTAGGACTATTCAAGTAATACTCACTTTATTATTCCCAATGTGTGAAAAGCTTGTGAAAAAACTTAAAAAGAGGCCTTCCCCAACTTGTCTATGAAATCCTGTAGATTTATTTTTATGAGAAGTCTCTACTATTTAATTACGTATGAAACGAATGCTTATACAATGTTTAGGAGTAGAGTGAAAGATACTTTCTGTACCGTAATGTCAATACGTCATGCAAACTAAAAATGATTAATTCAAACTATAGTCTCACATAGCTATTTCTAGTCTATACTTTAAAATATACTTAATAATTAACCTATCATAACAGTGCTATTTTAAAAACCTCGTCTGTTGACTTGAATTGCAAAGCTTGCGCAAACATATCCACACCGCTATGGTCAGATGCTTTCTTATCTCCTGTTTTCTCACCACTCTCATTATTGTTGTGCTTATTTTGTTATTGAGATGAAAGTGCACAGCACATGTGGACAGATTGATGGTAATTTTGGGGGCGTGGCTACTTGTTTGTCAGAGCAATTTTAGACCATGATCAAAAGGTTTGTTTTTCTTGCCTGAAGTCTTCACAGTATTGCATGTAAACAGTCCAGAAAGATTCATGAGAGCCTCAGATGTGGGTCATGAACATGTTTTCGTGGCCTTAAACAACACGTCTACCTCAATGTGAAACTCCATTAGGAACGTCACTCTGTTTTTATGTGCTCCTTGGGAAGATGAATGATCAGCTCTGTATTCAGTTTGCTGATTCAATCCACCCACTCCACCTCTTAAAAGCATTTGCATCTCCTTTTCTCCATTTCTTTTGAGATGATCATTGTCTTGTTCATTCATTCTGATTCTGAGGGTACGTCCCAGTTCGCGTGCTTATGCACTATGCCATTTTGAAGTATAAATAGTGTGAGTTGCATGTTTACAATGAAAACTCCAAAAATTTAAAATGCACTTTGAATACTCGGGTGATGCAATTGTTAGAATGTTGGGGATTTCATGCACACAACTGTCGCACCTTACGCTGAGGAAGGGGAGGGGATATCAGATTTGTATGTCTTAATTATGCATAGTAAAACCAATGCGTTCTCATCCTAGGGCATCATATAGTGAAGCTTTTGAAATTTCTTCTAAATCCAACGCACATGGCACCCTTTAGCGTCAATATAACATGCTTAGGTTATGGGTAGGTTTAGGTCTGGGTTAGGGTTAGACCACTAGGAGGCGCCTTCTGGCCCATATATATCTGCCTCTCATATTGACGCTAAAGGGTGCCATGTGCGTTGGATGTAGACGAAATGTCAAAAGTGTCAGTATTTGACGCCTTGGGATGAGACCGGGCTGGAAAGACACATGGGTCAAGACACTTTGTTGATCCTGGAACAACATTCCTGTCTGGAGATGTAATCCTAACCAAACCCCTACCCCTCTACCTAACCCCATCCATACGTTATTAGGGAAATGATGTGAATAACAGTGATGTAGAAGCACCTAACCCTGGTTGTAAGCCGGAACTTGACACAAACTGTAAACTTTTCCCCTCAAATCAGATTTTTGATTGAAATGTTGTTCACAGGAACATGTTGCACTTGGTGAAATCAGGTTCTGCATCAGACTCAGATCATTAAAATTCATACACTACATGGTTGAGAACATAATGCGTAGTATACTGTAAGTGCATAGTGGATAGTGTGTCATTTGGGACAACAATCCATCCGATTTTAAAGCCATTTGCATGTGTACAACAACCGCATAGAGTGTTTAAAGAGTAGCAAACTTTAGGAAATGCCATTTTTTCAATGAGGATCTGGAGAGTTACATTAAACCCTCCTGTGGTGATAGTGACCTGGATTTAGTAATACATTAACCCCTTAAATCCCTCGTAATGGTAGTCCACTCATCCCCGCTCTGTGAGTTATATCCACAGCTATGACACATTATCCAGCTTTAAATGGCTTCTCGGGAATATCGATTTGCCCACTTGTCCGTTTTCCCCGACGTATTGTGTTTCAGATCATAGTATTTATTCAGGCTTTAGAACCGTTCCCAGGATGTTAGCTAACAGTAATGTCCCAGTGTGATTTAAATCATCTTCTCCTACTGAGATCTTTGTCGTCCTGCGGGGAGGCAGATGAGTTACACCCTTGAACCGGCCTGCTGTCCACGGTCTAAATTGCCTCCCAAAAGTCCCGCCATGCAATAACATTAAATCACCAAATGAGAAAAAATGATTTTGCAGCTTTTAAAGGGCAAGAGAGCTCAGGCAATGAATTAAGGTGTGGGGTCGGACCGAGCCAAAAGGCCAATCAGAAGATATCAATAATGGGACATCTGAAGACCTAGAGGTCAGAAGTTAATAGATAAAGAGGCCCTCTGCACTTTGCATTGACTGATTGCTGTATTATTATAACCTCTGTTAGTTTAATACATATAAGGATCAAATACAATAGAGTTGCACTGAAAACGGTTTACTTCACCTTGTTGCAATTTAAAAAAAAAATGCTCAGGAATCTTTTTCATAAAGCATTGTGTGAAGAGTGCCAATATTAATATTGAGTTTGTGTTTATGTCTTAGTTTTCAAACAGGAGACAAATGTAGGACAGGACTTTATTTTGTCTAATCAGGAATTTGCTATTGGTCGATCTCTGTGACAGGTTGAGAAATGTCGATTTTAATTTCATGGTTACTTTAATGCTGATACTTTAAACGTGGGGGAATTCGACTGAAATCAAGTGTTTGTAGGTGTTGACTTGAGTAACATGCTGTCAATGTAGAAAATTTGGCTAATATACTGCCTATATAGACAACGAAGCTGCTCACTTCATTTTGGAACAGCACTATAGTGTGTTGTGATAAATACTATTCAACAGGTTTAAAATGGAAATATGCAAAAGCACATTTTCAAGCCAGATTTGTTTAGCAGCGGTGTTAAAGATGAATTTGTAACACATCCATCGAATTTAGGAACGTTCTAGTGCTATATTGTGTAGATACAACATCTGGATGCTGTGATGGTATTTGGCAATGCGGAAGATCTCTTCAGCCTTATTTCCATAATGAGATTATGCGTTGTGATTTATGCCTGAGTCACAAGATATTGTCTACGGGGTATGATGTTTTGCTCAGGAGGGACGGCAGATGAATTAGATGCACAATGTCGCTGATTTATTCTCAGTCGTTTGGATCCTGTTTGCCTGTGTTAGGTGAAAAGTATATTGGAATATTATGGTTTTTGAATTCAGAATGCCATTAATGTAGGGGTTTTTGTGCATTTATTTAAGTACTTATTTATTTTGCATTAGACATTTGTCCAGACTGAGAGTCGAAGCCTATTGGAGGATTTTTCTGCCTGATCATGAGAGAGCTCAATTTAGACTCCCTGATGCTATTCCCAGAAGCTATTAGATGATAATGAGCTTCTCGTCACTCACAAGGAAGGTCTTTTAATAATCGTCCAAATATACTGCTATCACACTCCCAAATGGATGCAAATGCATGTGTGTGGTGTAGTCTGTCACACAAGTGTACATGAAACTTGCTGCGAGGAGAAAAAAAGGGTAGATTTAGCATTTGATCGGATGTTCTTCATAGGTGGGGCTGATTTGATATGCATGGCCTGGCAGGATTCGTCTGAAATGTGATTACCATTTTTATGTTTTCGGTGCCAGCCTTTTGCATTATCTGTTAGATTTTCATTTGTTGCTTGTCCATCAACTGTGAAGAAACACACGTTTACCTGATACGACCGTTGTCTCGCGCAGGTGTACCTGCTGGTCGTTGCATTGGTTTTTATTATAAATATCACAGCACCGTGGCATTTCCACGGAAGGAATAATCAAGTTGAAAGGGTTGTTTGTGGAACAGGACATGAAAAGGAAGTGAGAACGAGAAGGAAAAAGCGAGGGAGAGGGGAAGAGCAAGATATAGACATGCCGAGAGAGGAAAACATGCAATATCTGCACTGAAGCATTCAGAGGGCTGCTAAGGACACGCTAAACACCCTCAGCCCTTCAAACTAACCCTCCCATTTCTCCCAGACAAAATAAAACAGGCAACACTTGGTTTTGATCTCAGGAGTGTTTATTTTGATGCATTTATGCCTTTTGTGATGAAATTTGATACACTCACTGGCCACTTTATTAGATACGTCTTGCTAGAACCAGGTTGGACCCCATTTTGTCTTCAGAACGGCCTAAATTCTTCATGGCACAGATTCAACAAGGTGCTGAAAATATTCAAATATGGAGATGTTGGTCCATATTGACATGATAGCTTCTCGCTGTTGCTGCAGATTTGTCGACCCAAAACTGCTGGGTTGGATTGAGATCTGTGACTGTGGAGGGCATTTGAGATTAGTGAAGTCATTGTCATGTTCAAGAAACCAGTTTTAGATGAGTTGAGCTTTGTGACATGGCGCACTATCCTGCTGGATCATATCAAGAAATCTACTGTGGTCATAACATGGACATGGTCAGCAACAATAGGTAGGCTGTGGCGTTTAACCAATGCTTAATTGGAACTAAGGGGTTTAATGTGTTAAATCCCCCACACCGTTACACCAGCAGTAGCCTGAGCTGTAGATACAAGGCAGGAGGGATCTATGCTTTCGTGTTGTTTACAGTAAATTCTGACCCTACAATCTGAATGTCGCAACAGAAATCATGACTCGGGCATCTTTTCTACAATCTTCCGTCGTCCAATTTTGGCAAGCCCATGTGAATTGTAGCCTCAGTTTGCTGTTCTTAGCTGACAGGTGTGTCTTCTGCTGCTGTAGCTCATCTGCTATAAAGGGTTAACTCCCTCAGAGTGAAACAGTTGAGTTTTACCATTTTCAAATCCATTCAGCCGATTATCTGATATTTAGAAGAATATCAGTAACCAGACAGTTTCTGGTCCCATTGAATTCCATAGTAGGAAAACATATATACTATGGAAATCAATGGGACCAGAAACTGTCTGGTTACTGATATTCTTCTAAATATCAGAAAATCAGCTGAATGGATTTGAAAATGGTAAAACTCAACTGTTTAACTCTGAGGGAGTTGTAAAATGAGCCTATTTCCAAAAAAAAGTGGAGTATCCCTTTAAGATTCGATGCGTTGTTTGTTCAGACCTAAGTTGTAACAAAGGGTTATTTGAGTAACTGATTCTTTCTTTCAGCTTGAACCAGTCTGGCCATTCTCCTCTGACCTCTGGCATCAACAAGGCATTTTCTTTTTTTCAGTCCATTCTCTGTAAGCCCTAAAGATGGTTGTGCATTTTCTTGAAGAGAAAGCAAATATTTCAGGCAAAATGGACATTATCAGCAGCTATATCACCCTGTAGCCCAAGACCGGTTGCCCACTGAGGCTAAGCAAGACTGAGCCTGGGGTGCGTTTCCCGAAAGCATCGTTAGCCAACTATGGTCGCAAGTTCCGTCGTTACCAATAGAGTTCAATGGAAATTGCGACCAACTTGCGACCATAGTTGTATTATTATAACCTCTGATTAGTACCTGGATGGGAGACCTCCTGAGAAAACCAGGTTGCTCCTGGAAGAGGTGTTAGAGAGGCCAGCAGGGGGTGCTCACCCTGTGGTCTGTGTGGGTCCTAACGACCCAAAGTGACGGGGACATTAAACTGTCAAAGAACACCGTCCTTCGGATGAGACGTTAAACCGAGGTCTTGACTCTCCGTGGTCATTAAAGGGTACATATCGTGCTTTTAATTAAATCATTCATTTTTACTTATAAATCATACATTTGTGGTCTATATAAAGCATAACTGCAATGCTTGGGTCTGAATTCCTCATTATTATAGCTCAACAGGCCCCTTTTCTACCCCTTTTCTGATGTGCTTCTGTGAGCAACCCGATTCGAAGCGTCTCCTTTAAATAAGAGTTGCGTCTTTCCCCGCCCGCTCTCCAGGTCGCTGAGTTCACGGTCGGTTCAACTCCCCGCGTTCAGCCATTATTGTAGTTTGATAAGAGATATACGATTACTATAGCTTCAAAGAACATTTTTATTCACACGTCAACAAAATGTCAACAACGGAAGACTTGTCCATCAAGCGTTACGTATTCGAAGAGCGAGCGATTTGAAAAAGACGACGACAAACCTGCAGAACAACGTCTTCATATGGATGCAGTGGTATGTAACGTTAAGTTAACTATGTTGTGTTATTAGTGAAAGTCGACTATTTCTCTTGTTAAAACAAGCACTCTGACAAGATAAATGACTGCGGTCTGATCTTACCACTAAAAATCTGTATGATAATAATATGATAACTTGCGTTTAGAAAGCGTCAGAAAACACAGCAGCTAAATGATAGAAGGAATTTACCCCTCATTCAGACGAAGTCGATCGGCAGACCCTTCTGTATACTGGCGGAGGTTGTTGGATTGGGAATCCTTGAAGTGCTTCAGGTCACTACATCCAACAACCGAACATTTTGACTAGCCCTCCCGTAACTTCTGCATCATTGAGCTTGGACTACAAAATCGGAGCGAGAAATAATAATGGCGGATTGCTCGAAGTGTTGGACCGGTAGTCAATGTCCTTATTTGTCAGTTCCGCTGCAAATACTGTGACGTAATTGTTCAAAAAACGTAATAGACAACAGGAAAATCCGAACAGGTTGAAAAATATGACCAAAACAGAATATAAAGATATAAACGAAACACCTGAAGAGAATAATTTCATCTTTTCTGTACTTATAAACACTCCAAATATACAACAAAATGCATTTAAGGGCTAAAAAAGTGGATTTTACATGATATGTCTCCTTTAAAAATCCCAGGATGTCCTTTGAAAAAGAGTAGGGGTGTAACCCCGGCGTCCTGGCCAAATTTGCCCCTTGGCCTCTCTCCATCATGGCCTCCTAACCATCCCTATATACTGATTGGCTTCATCACTGTCTCCTCTCCACCAGTAAGCTTGTGTGTGGTTGGCGTTCTGGTACAATATGGCTGCCGTCGCATCGTCCAGGTGGATGCTGCACATTGGCGGTGGTTGAGGAGATTACCCCTTCCATGTGTGAAGCGCTTTAAAGTCCCAGAAAGAGCGCTATATAAATGTTGAATTATTATTAATATTTGCCCCTGTATAATTTTGAATTCAGTGGCAGTTTTCCCTCTTTTTATTTCTAGCCCTGCCTCACGAGCACAAAAGCAACATCCAGGCCCGATGGAAAAACGCAGCCGCCCAATAAATAACGCCAGCATATTTACTACAGCTGTAAAAGGCTGACGACGGGATACTTTTGAAGCCTTAGTGCATAATAAAACGGACGAGAGATACATGAAATCATGACTGGCAGTAATTGCCGTCCTTGTTTGAGCGGGCGTCTTTTTTTCTGGGAGGTGTTGTAAAGAGGTTATCAGTGGTATTAGAATATATTAGAGGGCGACAGAGTAGAAAAATTGTGCAGTGAAAATGTTAATCCAAAACGCTGGTATCTTTGACCTTCCATCATCCCTAAAGCCTCCGAAGTTCTCTCAATCTCGGCTCATCTTAAATCGTCCTCTGCTCTTTTAACGTCTCTGGGTTTATACCTCTGCAAAACACTGTGCGCATTTTAATGCGGCTTCCGTCTAGTCACCGAGAAGAAGAGCCGTCTGCAATCCATGCCACTTTGGTCTTGACGATCTCTTTGAAAATGAAAGGGAACCTTAACAGGAATCAATTAACGTGAACCGCGGAATTGATTTTTATGGATTTTTGTGAGAGTTGTTGACTAAGATGTGCACTCGGGTCGGGCTGCTTGCTGAGTTAATGTGACTAGTTTGGAATCCTCAGTCATTTGAGGGAGCCAATCAGCTCGCGTTCTCCTTTCGAGCCCTGGCAACAACCCCCAGACCACGGACAAGTGCGCTTTAATCATCCTACTGAGCAGCCAATAGTGGGCACACACATCCTTAACAAACACACAGAAGATCACAGGCAGAGTCAGGCACTGATTCATATAAACACACAAACACCGACACACACGTACCCGGTTTCATTGTCTTTGTGGAGACTCTTCATATGCGTAATGGTTTTTATACTGTACACACTATATTCTATCCCCCTACACTAAATCCACATCTAAACCTACCCATCACATTTTTAGATTTTCAAAACAATTATCATTTGTATGTTTATTAATCCATTTCCCCTTGGGGACTGCTGTCTGGTCCCCACAATGTAATGTAATCACACACACACACACACACCTCAGAAGCCAGCTGGGCGCCTGTGCTGAAGTTCCTGTCCTCTCGCCTTTCTCCCATAATTCCCTGTGCTATTTCCTCATGATTACTCTTTTGAGCTGACCATGGATGAACAGAAATCTGCTCCCACAGCCCCGTAACCTACATTTCATTCTGCTGTATGTATCTGTTGTAACAGGACAGTCTGAATTGTTTTCAGTCCTCAACATATTGCTTGTCTTTCTACATAGATTTTTATACTCTTAAAAATAAAGGTTCTTTACTGGCATTGGTGATTCCACGAAGATGTGACTCGTTTATCAAAATGAACGAATCTTTTTTCGTGCCAATTGGTTCATTCAACGAACAAAATGAACCAGTTGACTCGGGAAAAGATTCGTTCATTTTGATGAACGAGCTCGAATAGGTGAGTCACAAACACACATCACAGAACAGAGCAAGGCGACCATTTGAGCTTATAAAACTTAAACTTTTTTTTTAAAATGAGCGATCGTTTCTCTTGATAAGACCCTCATTCATCATCTGGTGACGTTTAAAGCCCTTTGAAGCTGCACTGAAACTCTCATTTGGACCTTGAACCGTTTGGTTCCCAATGAAGTCCATTATATGGAGAAAAATCCTGGAATGTTTTCATCAAAAACCTTAATTTCTTTTCGACTGATGAAAGAATGACATGGATATCTTATATGACATGGGGGTGAGTAAATTATCACCAAAAGTTTTTTTAAAAAAATGAACTACTCCTTTAAGTAGAGCATTTATTTAGATTGAAAACGCACTAGGCTGACAGAATGCAAATACAATGTGATGTCATTAATATGCTAATTAACATATGGCGTCATCTAGCGACATTTAGAGACTGTTAGGAAAGGCCTTAGCTACTTTCCTTTGAAAATAGATGGCAACACTGATGGCAACGTGACATAATATAGTGATCTTTGCTTGAATAGAGGAGCTAAAGTGCACACCCACTGCTCCCGCTGTTACTGTGCCAAGGTGCGGCTGGCTCGTGCTGCTCGCGAACAGGTGTCTTTCCATGAACCCCAGCATTACCCCGCTTGGCACGGCCCGGTAAACAGTTGTCAAACCCTGTGGGCGTCCGAATGTGTCACCGGCCTCCATCACGAGATCGTGTGGCACCGGCTTCCACCACGAATGTGGGTTTTTGGCCACACTGAACATCGTGTGTATGTGTTTTGCTAGGAGGCTGGCCGCTTACCACAGGAGTGTTTAAATAGGACTGTTCTGTGTGACTCACATGTTGGAGGAGTCACCAAACATCTGTGCCTGGCTGGAAAAAAAGAAAAGAAAAAATACTAGCACATGCTGGAATTTTGCTAATACACAATTGATCATGATTCATGATCGTGAAATGCAACATTCGAGCCCTCCGCGTGAAGATAAACGTGTATTTTCTTGGTAAGTGTGTGTGTGTGTGTGGGGGGGGATTTAGCGGTTCCTGATTTAAATCTTCACAGAGGGAAATTTATATTTTATAAATGCTAACAAGCCACATAATTAGACCATAATCCTTTTTTCCCTTCATTTTCTGCAGTTTACATTCATGTCAAAAGTTGTGTGCACCTATTTTAGTGATATCAGTGAGGTAAGTTGTGTGATTTTTTTCTTTAAATCACTCACAGCTCCACTAAATATTAGGTGATGTCATGTATTAATGGAAATGAGTAGCTATGTGAATGTGTATGTTGGATGATTAATGATGTAACCTCATTAAGATGATGGACTTACATTCCCAACAGTGAACAACTGCCATCTGCTGGAAGACTTCCGCCACTGCAGGTAACTGTTTATCCAAAAATAAAAGAAATGTATACACACAACACTTAATTGGTTTAAACGATATTATACCGACTGTTAATGATGTAAAAACTGCTGGAATGATTGATTTCTATACTGTGTTTGAATTTATTTAGCCTGATTTGTGTGTGTGTGTGTGTATATATATATATATATATATATATATATATATATATGCACACACATGTGTAAAAAGTGTGTGTGTGTGTGTTACAATGTTGTCTTGAATCTTGAGTCAATGATCTGAGGATTCATGTGCATTTTGCTGACTTGAAGTCAGAGATCTAATGTTGGCACGTCATTGAAAAGATTGCACATCATAACATTGGCATGTCATTGAAAAGATCATTCTGAGTTCATTCTCACACTGACCCAGTCCAAACCTCCGTTCTGCTGCTACTTTCTGAGTTTTGAGGCCAAAGGAAGCTAATTATACCACAGTGAATGTCGCACATAAACACGAGGCCACCGCTGTTCCACCAGGACATGATATATGTGGGTCACAGTCGCTCCCTGCACCTTATTTATTCAAAACCTGGAAAAAAAAGACCTGGGAGAAACTTGAATTGAGTGATCAGAGATGGAAAGTCGTGGAAAATCAGAGATCAGAGATGAAAAACGTCTGTGAAGATGCGGTTTTCATGTGCAGTGTGCGGCCTCTGTGACAAAATAACTCTTATCTACGCATTAATTTTTCATGCCGCTCGGCCTGAAACGTGAGGACGGTGACAGAGGAGTTGTCAGGAAGAATCTGATTTATGAAAGTTACAGAGCGCCACATCGCCAGCTGCAACAGAAATGCAGAACGAATCTTTTTTTTTCCCAAGTCATTTGGTTCTTTCAACGAACGAAATGAACGAATTGACTCGGAAAAAAAAAAGAGTTAAAATCCAGTTAAAGCCCGTTAAAATCGTTTAAAAAAACAGGTTGCAGTTTGTACTGAAACTGTCTTTTGGACCTTGAGCCGTTTGGTTACCAGTTTTATGGAGAAAATTATATGGAGAAAAACCCTGGATTGTTTTCATCAAAAACCTTAATTTCTTTTCGACTGAAGAAAGAAAGACATGGACATCTTGGATGGCATGGGGGTGAGTAAACTATCAGCGTTTTTTTTTTTGAAAAAGTGAACTAATCCTTTAAGATTGAGCCACTGTAGTCACTTGTACTATCTTAACAATGTCTTTAATAACTTTTCCGAGGTCAACAAGTTTCAATCCCTCAAGAAGCCTATGGACTAGTATGGAGGAGAGATCAAGCTCTCAGATTTCATCAAAAATATCTTAATTCATGTTCAGAAGATGAACGAAGGTCTTACATGATTGGAACAACATGAGGGTGAGTAAATACTGACAGAATTTTCATTTTTGGGTGAACTATCCCTTCAAGTCACGTAGATGAATAAATCTGTTTTGTGGCCATACTTAAATGATGGATGGGTGGATTTGTGAGTTGTTTTAAACTGCTGTTTGTTCTTTATTAAGATGAAACTGCAATTTGAGCTAATTGGGATAGACATACTTGGAAAAGTTGCCCTGACTACATCTGGCAACCGGTTCATTTGTGTCCTGGTGGATTACTTCATCAAATGGAGCGAAGTATATCCCATTCCAGCCAAAACAGGTAAAAATGTCGAGCATCCTTAAGTTTTACTATCACTTTAGGGCTCCCAAACGAATTTTGACTGACCTGGGGCAAGAATTTGTCGATCAGGTATTTAAAAAAAAATTATACCTTTTCATATGAAGTTTTAAGTGAACTTGCATACTGCAGAACCATCTTATAATACAATTTTACACAATATAACAATGGTTAAGAGCAAACTGTGCATTACCACGAAAAATAACAGATCAACAAGGCAGTGTGTGCTTTGTCTGGAAACCAAAACAGTCTTTGTGCACCCTAACATCCACAGACGAAATGGAGACTAAATGAAACAAGAAATAAGAAAGATAAAAATGTTTTTGAATTAAATAGATAGTCCACCCAGAAATGTTCTCATCCTCATGCCGTTCCAAGCCTGTATAATTTTCTTTTTTTCTGTGGAATGACATCGGTACGAAGTGGCTATCCACCTTAAAATAAAAGCCATGTCTGGTGTAACCTCATTTGCATGGGAACAGAACATGTCTTTATGAGTGGCCACATACAATTGAGGCACAAGAAATAATAACATTTTGATAAAGCATTCGTAGAACTCGTAACTACAGCTTCTAAAATGGGAATTTTCTGATTATAGCTCCTACTTGTACCACCTGACCTCTGTAGGTTCATTTAGGCATTAATAATGTTGCCAAAGAAACGCTTTCCAGTCCGAGGATGTGAACAGCTCCGGATATAAACGTCACGTGTTGTCGGTAATTAAGACATGACGTGAACGCAGCAATACCTCATGTCCATGTCAGCTTGTCATGTTGTGCTGACATTTATTCCTACAAAACATCGACTGGTTATATCAGCTTGAGTGGATCGGTGTCCATGACAACTGTGAATGAAGCAAACCGACAGCAGAAAGGGCATAGGAGGTTCAGGATGTCTAATTTAACCACTTCTGTGAGAGTTCAAGGTGTCTCGTCTTATTAAAATGAGACATCTGTCATAACGTCACATACTGAAGAAAACAAACCAGAACTTTTGAATAGGGGAAATCAACTTCATCTAACTTTATTCATCTTTTTGTTTTTAAATGCACAGCCCTGCAACTACAGTACATACACAAAAGAGTCATAAATACTGTACAATACATAACCTACAAGTACACAAAAGCTTTGTGAACCAAACACTACTTAAATACAGACATACATTAGAGTCTAAGATGAATTAGTGAAATTATGTATAGCAAATATTAACATTTAAATGTAGATTTATATATAAAAGACTATGTTAGGAATGTGAAGAATAGAAACACTTAAATGAAAGAAGAAACAAATGTGATGTGCTTTACAAAACTTCCTAAAACTCGCCAACATCCACCCTTTTGTCCCGAAACTTGTTCCTGGCCTTAGTTCGAGCTTTAAACGCTGCTGCATTGTAGAGGTGCTATAAAAATAAATAGATAAAAAGTCATTTACATAGGAAAATCTTAAAACGCAGTGCAGTGTAAAACAACCACATGTGGAAAAGAAAGCGCTTGCTTACCCTCTCCAGTCTGGAGCTCTTCATGGCTTTCAGAGCGGCAGAATCGATCAACATCGGTGGTCCCAGTTCAAACACATCTCTTATGAACTCGTTGGCCTGCGGTCAGAAAATTACACTTCTAAAATACTTTGAAGATTCCCTTTCTGGATGCATTCTCAACATCTGAGAGCTTTACCTGTAGATGGTAGTTCATCCCGGAGCCTACAAACTCTCTGAAGGTGTCATAAGTCCTCTTCCTCACCCAGCTGTCGATGACCATTCGCTCTGTGCCGAAGCGGATCGTCTCGCTCTGAAAATCCCCTTCCTGTTCCCGACACAGAAGAGACGTCAGAGTCTGAACTACAGCACCCACGAGTCTCCTGTCAATTATTCAGTTCCCGTCTCACCTCTACTGCCTTGAGGACATCTCTAAAGACAGATCTTTGCTTCCTCTTATCATTCTTGGCTCGATGTTTGTTGCAGTCAGTGGCTAATGCGTTCAGCTTCACACACAACGACTCCCAGTCGTCATGATCAAACTCCTGTGAAGGTAAAGGAAATTAGTCATTTGCAAATTATTTAAATTCAATGAACTATTAAAACAAGTCAATTATACAAATGCCTTATTTTAATGTTACATTAATTAATATATGCACGCTGCGTGAGAAGTTATCTGAAGCGTGCACAACAGCGAGTTAATGCTAAATTGAGTCTTGTTTGCATAATCTGTGCAACTTTGTCAGAGTATCCCAGTAAACAGTCAATTATGTCTTAAGTGAACGTAAACGATATCAGTATATTGGATCTGTGCATTGTCTCTTAAAGTGACAGCAGCCTAATATTCCTGATGCGGCCTGTTTTTAAAGTTGATCAAACAAGAGACCAAAGAAAGCACTCGTTGCTCTTGAATTAATAACTTTTGTAATTTTAAGAATTAACCCATTTAACTTATACAGTTAAGATTATAAGCAATATTATTTTACATTTGATAACTTTATTCAATTTCTGTACTTAAAACTACAGTTAGACTTACTCATTTGTATTTTTCTTGTTGTACTTATTTGTGCTATTAATTTTAGTTTTGTTGTGATTATTTGTTCTTATTTTCTTTAGATTTATTTGACCGTAGTCCTTTTGTTCTTGAACATAGCACATAACGAACCGTACCGAAACTGTGACCCTAAAACCATAATACAAACCAAACCGTGACACCCGTAATAAAATAATATATATATATATATTAAATGTAAATTAATATTATTACTATTATTTATTTAAATAAATCCAGTTAATTAAATAATTACACAACTTACAGGGTCGACATCTCTGATGAGCTCAAACAGGAGGGCGATGGTCTCCCCAGCAGCAATCCTCATGTTGACATCGTCATTCTCCAACAGACGTGGAAGTTTAGCTAGATGTCTGAAAAACAGTAGTATATGCTTGTTAGAATAAACCTGGAAGGAGGTTGTATCGTAGTTGTAGGTCCCAAAGTCTCCTCAAAGACCAGTACCATGAAGAAGCTAAGGCATAAAACTGTGTTTTCCTGCACTTACTTTTGTGCAATGTCCCTGATGTGGCTGCTGGTGCAGATGGTCAGCAGTAGAGCCCAGGACAAGAGAGCATTCGTGTGGAGCTGTGTGGTCTGAGGATTCACAGAAGGTCTGCTTCCATCTTCTCTGACGTACGAGTGGGTGAAGAGGCTCTCAAAACACTCCATAGTGGCATACACATCCTGGAGGTGACAACCATCAGCTTTGAGTCAATTGTGAAACCCTTCAACATGTTTACGGTTTACTCCAGAACCAACATGCCCTAAGGCTTTTATTGCCCGCTAGCATTGGAATGCTTACCATGATATCATCTTCTGCTACAAGAGTGCAGAGGCCTAGACTTGTTGCACACTGGAACACAAAGTCAAGATCGACAGATTGTTACAGTCAAATTTTCTGGATTGCAGAATCATTTTATTTCCGATAAAGGCGCAGTAGAGGAACACGACTGTTTACCGCTTGTCTGGCTTGGATGTTAGCAGCTCCATCATTGAGGATGGTCTTAAATACAGGTTTAAGGGTTTTAAAAACCTCTTCGCTCTCAATCCCAGAACCCAACTGGATGCAAAGGAGACACGCCAGCGAGGCTGCGGCACACTGCTCCACTCCTTTACCTGGTTTGCAGACGCAAACACTTTCAGCACTGATGTCATGGCAACATCTGAAGAAAACGGTTTATTTCCAATTATTCAAAATCACAAATGAAACCAACCTTTCTTCAAGCAGCGCTCAATGCCATCTGTGATGGTCATCCTTCTCTCAGAAATGAACTCGTAGAGGATTTTGGTTGCCATGGCAGTCTTTAGTCCATCAAGGGCACCTTGTCTGGTCTTGGCACTAGAAGGGGAACATAATTACCCAGTTCAGACCGCAGGAGCGAGCAGAAATGACATCTAGATTATTTGGAATAATCTACAACTACAAGTTTGATTCTGAAATCTGAATGAACACAAACCTCTTATCCACTGTGCTGTCGATATACACCTTCAGTTTGTACTGGAAGTCCTCTTGAGCCATTTCTTCACTTTCACCAGCTGTCAAATAGGATGAGTGATAAGCATAAACGTCCATCTCTAATATCATGCCACAAAAAGTCCACAAGAGCCAATGCAGAAATCTAAGGAGACTGTAAATACGTGCCTTCCTCTGCTGCACTGGTTCTTTCACTGAGGCTGCTGCAGTGACTGAGGGTCTCGATAGAGGAGTCTTCATCACTGAACGGCTGGACATTTCCCTGTTGTCCCCCTGCAAAAACAGACCGCAAACTTTAACATTCATTAATGCCACCTCATTCTTTAATAACAACCCCTAATCTAACTGAATATTTGGCGTTGCACAGTTTTGGGTAAGTTACTCTAAAAAAAAGCATTAATTACATCTTAGACAGTGTAATTAGATTACTGTACTAATTGCTCACTTTAAAAAGGATGACTTATTAATGCAATTATTTCAGAAGTTTACCATCTTTAAGTTCATAATAATGGTATTATTTGAAAAAATATTATTTAACTTTCACATTTGATAAGTTTAATACATTCTTTTACAAAAATGGTATATCTTTCCTTCTTTCTTTCTTTCTTTCTTTCTTTCTTTCTTTCTTTCTTTCTTTCTTTCTTTCTCATTTTAGCCCTAAATGCTGACCAACCCTGTAATGACACTTACAGAGAAGTGTTTTCCAAATAATTTCAGGTGGTAATATCTTGTGGGTGGAGGTCACTTTGACAACTAACAAGTCTTTCAATGTGTATAGTGAATTCGGCCAAGTGTTCTCCTTCCTGGAAAATGCAGATATCTGCAGCAGGTACAAAGTGTCTCGTACTGTTGTTCGGCAAGGTCAGAGGACACTTACGTAAACAAAACAGCCCCTGTGTGAGATTTCTCAGACAAAAGTAAATATGTTTAGCAGATATAGAAAAGTACAGCGGGTATGCAGACAGAAAAACGTGTGGTATGGTGTGAAGGAGAACAGCAGGGTGCCAGAACACAGTCTCTCTCTTTTTCTCAAAGGTTTGTGCAAAACCAGCGAGCAGATGGACTGAGAACATGTAATAACAGACTACAGACTGATTTATACATGTCTACAGCTGAAAAATTTGGGCTTCGTGTTCCTGGTTTCTTCTTCCTGTCCTCTATTTGGTCCCAAAACAGGCCTGTGTTATATAAGTGTGACAGCATGGCCTGAAATAACCTCAAACACACACTGACATCTGACAATGAAAAATATTACAGAAGCGTTTTTCTATTTGACATTTCATAACAAATATCAGTTCAATTTATTTATTGATCTTAAGCACAATCAATCATATTTTTGAGTTGAATCACCCGATTATATTATCTGGTTGTTAATTAATCATAGTGTACCATATAACTATAATCTTAGTTCCATCTGTTAATCTTTCGTCGTTTGATAAATGGGATTAATATGACAAGTGGTTAATAGAAACCAAATTATTTAAAACTAAACATTAGCTTAAAAAACAAACATCATATTTAAAAACAACACAAACGTACATTTTCGATCGTCCATGGCTCACACTTTGTATTATTCTTTTGTTTGTGTCAAAAGAAAGACACTCCTGGCTGTCAACCAAGCCCGCTGTGTAGTCATGGAAATTGTAGTTCCCGTCCTCCGATTTCATTGCGATTCGACGCGTAAAGAACTACAAATCCCAACATCCTTTTCGCGCAGTAGGCCACAAAAAACAACCGGTCATTTGCAGACCTTCCCACCCTACTTACCTCTGCCGCTCCTTTTCTTGGCCCGTGGCATCTTGCTTAAATGAGTAGGTCCGCAGCTGAAAAATCAACCAATACACGACCAGTTTTTACTATAATGTCTTTTCAGTTGAGTATATTCCAGTGGCACAGTGAAAAGGAAAGAATTAAAAGCGATTCCGGTGTTACACTTGGAGCGCGAGTGATACATTTTCCCTGACAAAGTAGGGCTGCGTCAGCGCGCTGCCGCGGAGCACTTTTATACGACCAGTTGTGACGTGCCTAAAAAGGCGTTACCTCACTTGGACCTGGATACAGTAGGACCAATCACATTACAGTATACACCGACGTCCTCACCTTGACAGACTTCCGCCTGGTTTGTATTGGTTGGTTTGTTCTGTCACGTCCTCATGCGGGTTCACGTGTGCACGTTACACATAATACAACACATGTAATGGCGGATTATAATAATATATGTCTTCAGTTGTTTTTGTTTTTTAAACTAATTTTGTTGTTTTTACCGTGTCCCAAATCCAAATGATAAATCCTCTGTTTATGCATGTACATCGACTATTTCGCATTTTATAGACAGTAAAAAATAGATTTACCAGACAAATCAAATATACAGTTGATTTTGACTTTGATTAACTTAGTGAGAGTGTAAAATATGTCTTTAAGAGTTTATTTTATAAAGCTCACAGGACCCATAGTTGAAGAAACATCTAAGTATAACATTTCTGCAGTGCATGTGATGAAAGTCCTACAATATAAAAGTCATGAAGAAAATGAATATTGATTGAACAAGGTAGTTTTCATCAGTAAACAATCCTCTAACCACGTGCAACGGATCATGTAAGTGCAGACTTTGCTGTTTTGCTGCACGTGGGTTATCAGTGCAACAGGTTCAAGGCAACTCTGCCATTTTGACCAGTTGGCTGGCAAAAGCACTGTGACCTGCTGCATGTCTAAAGCCTTGTCAAGATAAATCATTAATTCAGTTCGAAATAAACATTTTATTATAAATGATTAAACTTTGTGCATAATCATTATCTTTAATCAAAATAACTTCCCCTCCCTCTTGTGGTAACATCTCTTTTTTTCTCTGATGACACGTTTACTGGCACGAGGGTGGGACAAACTGTCACTCACATAAGATCGACCAATAGCAAACCACAAGGATCCAACGATCCAATAAATTCCAATGAACAAAATCCAAGTCCCACCCTAAAAAAATGTCTTGTTACACACTATATCACAATATAGTAAAGAAAAGACTATTGCAACTTCGGTTTCATTCTGACTTTAAAAATATTAAATATGTTACTGTTTTACATTTCCTTGCCCAAGAAGTGACCGATTTCAGCCGCAGCTTCAACTCTACTTATAATGTGGGGGGCGGAGCTTCAGATTCTCGAGAGCATTTGATTGGACAGAAAATCTGATGAGAAGCTGAAGTGCAGTGTGATGTCATCAAAATCATTTATTCATATTGGTGGAAGTGAGACTATAAGCTCTGAATGCTTATCTTCAAAATGTGAATTCTGTCATTGTTTTGGAGCACACTATAAGGCTAACATATTCATACTAAAAGCCAACTTGATTTTTGATTACATGGGGAGTTTAATGGGGACTCAAAGAAAGGACACTAGAGGGTGCTCTTTCAAAATAATTGCACACGATAACACTTTCCAGTGATCTTTTATTGTTGCATTATGTATAAAGGGATTCTTTTGATGATTCAAGATCCGTCAAATCAAATGTAGGTGACACTTCATTGAACGCAATCCCATTATTTGAAAAAGCCAGCCCAAAGAGAATATTGATATTGCTTTTCCTGACCTTTAAACTGCCTGGGATTTAGATTAACATTGTGTAAAAGGTTTATATTTTAAAATACTTTATAAAGGATTATAAACAAACATTCTTCTGCTAACATTATTAGAATGATCGTTCAAATTTCTTCTGTTCTCAAAACATGACCACAAAAATGTTGGTGCATGGAGGTTCATCTGACATTTTTAATGTTAATATGCTTTTTTCAGAATGTTCATTCAAAAGTAACATCCCCATAATGATAAAAGTGTATGTTTCCTCAACATTTGCATTAACTAAGAAAGGTTGTGAACTTTCAAACATGCAAGTTAACAAAACGTTCTCACAATACATTTTTGTTAGTTCACAAGTACAAAAAGGAACTGAAATTAGTTATGAATGGGTGTTGGGTACTAAATATATATTCATCCCATATGTAAACTCTGTTGAATAATTGATAACACACCCTGAGGGGCTGCGCAGGGGGTCATTGAATAACACTCTGCTGGTAGAAATCAAAAGATGGCTCCGTAACTCAACAAGCTGCTGGTTTGATATGCTTTTTTGTGTTCATTAAAATAATTTTAAGTCAGGTGCACTTGAAGGCATCTCAACAGGCTGAGGTAATGCAATATTTACAATGCAAATACTTTCAGTTAATTCTATATTTGAATTATTAAAACTAAAGAAACATTGCTTTTTTTCTGCTTGTTTGATATTTTAGCAGCAATTATGGTCTTTTTCTTTTTAAAATGGTGTTAGGTCAAAAGCAGTGTGATGTAGATTTTCTATTGCTTTGATTGCTCCTTACTGTGTTTATTATTTGACAGATGATATACCCAACCGGTATGCTTACTTACTAGAATACATGATGAGCATGAGGTGAAAGGAAAGAACAGATTGCGTGAGGTGTTTGCCAATTCAGTGGGGTGTGAAAGTCTCACACATCCGCACAGGTTAGGCGTTTCAATTGAGCTGATGACCCATATATCATCTTTTCATGCTTTTAGGCCCTTATCAAATGAATATTTCGACATTACTGCTTATCAAAGTGCTTTTTAACATTTGAACATGCTGCATCACTGGATGATCGAATCGCGTCAGAAAGGCATGGTGTAACAAGTGATTTATGTTTATTATAGTCACCATTAAATTAGCAGTGATAGTGCTTCATCTTAATGCAATATAAATGACGTGCATCATTATTATTATTTTTTTAAATTCATGTGCACTCGTAATTATTAATCAAAACATATTCCCCTCCCTCTTCCATGACGTCTCTTCGCTTCTCTGATGACACGTTTGGCACGAGGGTGGAGTAACCTGTCACTCACAGGTGATCAACCAATAGCAAAGCTCAACCATTCTACAGTTTTTCTTGTTCAGAAGTGGTCATATATGGCACAAGAGGTAAGAAAAGACTACTTTAACTTTAAAATAAACACCTAGGGGTTTGATCTGAAACGTGAAGACTATGACTATTTTACGCAAAAGTTTTGATTTCTGTTCATTCCTCGGCTATTAAATTATGCATTTTTAGTCCCTAGTGATGGAAAAAATATATGAGCTGGGAGTAAAAAGTTCGTTTCAATGCTTATCGCAAATGTTTTTCATTCACTCGAAGTTTTGACACTCAAAAAAGTGTCGACAAGTAAATATTTCTCATGTCATAGGCCTATCTCATATTTTTTTCCTTCCTGTGTCCATAATTTCTCCCCACATGATTCTACCAGCAAAAATCAAACACATTCTCCAACATCATGTTCGGACAACCTGATACACTAAATAAAATTACATCAAGCAGGTGCAGTAACGTACCCTGACGTTTGCGAGGGGTATTTCGATTTCAAATCTGCTATTGTCGTTCAAGAAATAAAATAGAGGCCAGTGCGATTTTTATTCTCTTATGCTTCATGTTTCATCACTAGGGGGCCGTGATGAAACAAACAGACCAGCTGCCTGCATGCCAGGCGGCAGCATTAACATTTTCATTGTCTGTTTTTTGTTTTGTTGATGAGAGTACAAAATGTTGTCTTGGCAGAAGGTGAGTCTTGGCAGCGTTTTCCCGATCATTTTCCCGGTTCCCACTCCTCATGCTGTTTTTCCTGGCATTGATTTAGACACTTTAAACTTTGGGTAGACAATTGAATGAATTTCATTTCCTCATCCACTTCCTCCTCCACTAACATTTTTCCCCATTCTCCATTGATGCCTTGATGAACATAAAAAGACTTCTTCCGGAAGAGTTTATTCAGCCACATGGGTCACAGGTGTCAAACTTTATCTCAGCATACCAGGAAGAAGGTTTACTTTATCAGATATACTTTGAGTTTGGGGGGTTTGGATTAAATGATACATTCTCATTTTCTTGATAAAGCTCTTTGAGTATGACTAAGCAAATATGCTGATGTATACTATGCTCAGTGCCAACACTAAATCAGATTAACAAGATCATGTGTCATCTGTTCTCCTCAAACTCCTGAAAGGGATAGTTCACTTTGAAATTAATTTTTGGTATGTTTTAGCTTACCTCAAGGGCATCCAAGATGTAGGTGTCTTTGTTTCCACAGTTTCAATTTTGATATTTTTAGGTCGAACCATTCGTGTCTGTCAGTCACTCAAAGAGCATGCACAGAGAAGTCCAAATTAAACATAATTTAATGACTCGTAAAAGTAAGTACGCATAGATGGCCTAAGACACAAAACGAGCGGTTTGTAATGAACACTAGATAAGTTTGGTGTAGATAAACATATACACACTAGTCTAAGAAATAGATGCCTAGCCTTGGAGGATGTACATGTATCCTGTGACTTCACCATGCTATTGTGAATATGAATTTGCTCATTGAGTCTCCTGTCTCTTTGCTGAGGGCCAAGGTTACCTTTCTTTGACTGCTCTGGATTGTGTGACTACGGTCATCTGGTGCAGTTCAGCACTTCATGCACTTCTCTCTTTTTTCTCATTGCTGCCCTTGTCATGTCTTTCTGCTGACCCACAGAAAAGGGAGGTTTGTCTTTGGAGTGAGAGAAGGAAAAGGCAGACTGATTGATCTTGCAGAATAACCACGAATCTCAGCCACCATGCGATCATGTTCCCCGAAACAACATGACGAAAATAAAAACTACGCAGATCTGAAAAACACGTGTGCTTGTAAAAACAGGATTCCACACGCATTAAGGACATTTTCAGCAACATGAAGTGGTCAGGCCCTGTCGAACCTGTATGTTTCTTTCCATTACTTTGAATACCACATCATCTGACAAGACCGCCTGTCTGTTTAGAACAGTGCCACCAGGCAGACCACAAGATTTCTGTGTTCATTCAGAGCAGGTCTGTGTCTTCTGCTTTGACTTGATGCCCCCGTACTGACAGCACGGTGCGGCCCATCACAATGTGCATCCATTTTTAAAGTGCTTGCCAAGTCTTCCTTAAATAATATATTCTGTTAGAGAAGGGGGCTGCATTCTTTCATTCGGACTCTCTACTTACAGATAAAGATACACTCACCTAAAGGATTATTAGGAGCACCATCCTAGTACTGTGTTTGACCCCCTTTCACCTTCGGAACTGCCTTAATTCCATGTGGCATTGATTCAACAAGGTGCTGAAAGCATTCTTTAGAAATGTTGGCCCATGTTGAATGGATAGCATCTTGCAGTTGATGGAGATTTGTGGAATGCACATCCAGGGCACCACCACATCCCAAAGATGCCCTATTGGGTTGAGATCTGGTGACTGTGGGGGCCATTTTAGTACAGTTAACTCATTGGAATGTTCAAGAAACCAATTTGAAATGATTTGAGCATTGTGACATGGTGCATTATCCTGCTGGAAGTAGCCATCAGAGGATGGGTACATGGTGGCCATAAAGGGATGGATATGGTCAGAAACAATGCTCAGGTAGGCCTTGGCATTTAAACGATGCCCAATTGGCACTAAGGGGCCTAAAGTGGGGCAAGAAAACATCCCATTACACCACCACCACCAGCCTGCACAGTGGTAACAAGGCATGATGGATCCATGTTCTCATTCTGCTTACGCCAAATTCTGACTCTACCATCTGAATGTCTCAACAGAAATCGAGACTCATCAGACCAGGCAACATTTTTCCAGTCTTCAACTGTCCAATTTTGGTGAGCTCTTGCAAATTGTAGCCTCTTTTTCCTATTTGTAGTGGAGATGAGTGGTACCCGGTGGGGTCTTCTGCTGTTGTAGCCCATCCGCCTCAAGGTTGTGCGTGTTGGGGCTTCACAAATGCTTTGCTGCATACCTCGGTTGTAACGAGTGGTTATTTCAGTCATTCATTCTGACATTCAGTTTGGAGTTCAGGAGATTGTCTTGACCAGGACCACACCCCTAAATGCATTGAAGCAACTGCCATGTGATTGGTTGATTAGATAATTGCATTTATGGGAAATTGAAGGCGTTCCTAATAATAATTTAGGTGAGTGTACATCAAGAAAACGTCTTTAAAAAGAGTCAGTGTTTAAGAAATCAATGCGAGTAGGCGGGGATCGGTGTGTATAGCATTTCCATTTCGGGGATGTCCATTTTGGAAACCAAAAAATTCACAAGAATCTGTGGGCTATTGGACGGATGTAATGCTTCTTGTTATAGTTTCTGTTCTGCTTCTCTCAGGCCGTGACGTCTTGGATAAACCGCAGCAGGGACGCAATAACTGTTCATTGATTCAGATATACAGCAGTGATAACGGAGAAGAGCGTGTTCATTTGTGTGCTTCATTTCAATTATTCATTTCAATATTTGTTGTGAGAAGCTTTTGCGGGAATGTTGGTTTTCTATGTGTTGCCAGGCAACCTGATTTTACATTTAATATGGAAAAAGCTATAACCAAGGATGACATCCATCCATTCAAATATGAATGAGCAAGAAGTGTTAGGAAATCTCTCTATCGCTCTCAGCTGATAAAAGTGATGTAAATACAACATCTCACGCAGTAAAAATAAATGAATTGAGTAATACAGAATTATCTTGGAAATCAAATCTCATATACACATAATGAACATAGTAAAGTGTTTTTATTTGGAAAAATATACAAATATTACATTGCCATAGTAGCCCTCTGATGCTCATTTTTGTTGCATGTTTTGTTTTTCAGAGCTTCCACCAACATTGAAACGGCACAGAACTTGATACAGGTTTTGGCACTTGCTATGTGAACACACAAACAAGAAAAAAAATTGTGGACATGATTTGAAAAGGTTAATGGTCCTAAAAATAGCCACTCTTATACTCCTTCCAGTCACAAATGACAGATTTGGAAATCAGAATTGGAAACCAATTTCCCTAACCTAGTGGACACGTTTGGTACTGCGACCAAACACAATCTTACTGAAAGCTCAAATTTTTTTTAGATATCAAGCTCAAATTCAGTACACAACTTGTTCAGATTTATTGTGATTTCTTCTGCAATAATCTTCATTGAAAAGAAATCAATCTTAAGTCGTTCCACAGCATTCAACATCTACACTGTAAAAATTAATATGCTTTATCTAATCAATAAAATTGTGGCAACATATTACAAGCAATATTATTAATTAAATTGTACAAATTAGAGTTAATTAGAATATTAATTTGATCAACTATTACTCAATTCTAATTTGTTCAATTTAATAAATAATGCTTGTAATCTGTTGCCACAATTTTATTGATTAGATAACGCATATTCATTTTTTACAGTGTATGACAGTTTATAACTGTTTATAACATTTTTGCTTATATGTGCTTTTCCTAAAGGCATATTATATGTATTTCCCATTACCATCACAATCAAAAACTTTCTTGTGTCCACACACACCAAATCCTGCGCACCACATGCACAGGATTCCGGACGTCCTCTCGAAATACAGCTGTTTTTTATTTATATATGAAGAGCAAGCTGAAAATAGAACAAGCACCCCATTGAGTGTGTGATCCGCCGGAGCACCTGTGCCAATCTCCCGGCTTCAGGACCTATAGATGTGGATCTGCTGTAGGCGTCTGTGAGGCTTCCTCCTCAAAGCTTAAACGGCCTATTTACTTTTCACACAGGCACAATGCTTATGGGGTCCCTTTCCTCCTTGCAGCTGTGTGCGTGTGTGTGTGTGTGTGTGTGTGTGTGTTTATATGTAAAAGAACAATCAAGCGCCCTTCAGCCATTCAAAATAAGCAGTATGTGACAATACGCCATCATAGATATCTGTTTGTTCTTAAAAAAAAAAAAAAAAAAAAAAAATATATATATATATATATATATATATATATATATATATATTTAGGATTGTGCATTTGGATTTTACCATGACATCTTTGAAAAGCTTTAGTTTCAAATTAACCACAAGTCAAACAGAAAAAAAACAAGGAAATTAAAGTTCTTAACCTTGAAATGAATCTATCTATCTATCTATCTATCTATCTATCTATCTATCTATCTATCTATCTATCTATCTATCTATCTATCTATCTATCTATCTATCTATCTATCTATCTATCTATCTATCTATCTATCTATGTCTGTCTGTCTGTATCCATTCGTCCGGCCGTCTGTCTGTATGTCCGTCTGTCTGTCCGTGTCTACCTGTATCCATCCATCCATCCATCAATATGTATCCTGATAACTCAGAATAGTTTTAGCATTATTAGTTATTGTATATGGCAATGTTAATGTATTTAGTCTTGGTGGATTAGATTTGCTGCTGCTGTTGCAGAGCAAGTACGGATATATTTTCAGAATATCAGAGGAACTCTGAGTGCTGCAGGACTCGCTTACAGCAAACAATGAACCAGACTATGCTGAGCAAGCAATCTCATTGGCTGCAGGGTCAGCAGAGGCCAATCAGCTTGTGCCGTGCGGTAATGAAGCGATTGCTTGCAGATTACATGTAAAGGACTCATCAGCTTGTGCTCATCATCAGTCACAACACAATTCACATTAAGGCTGATGAAGGGTGCACATCCAGCACTCAAGCCTGGCGCTGGCGAAAAATAGACCCGTCAGCTGCTGGGAGCCACGAGGATCCTGAAGGTTATGTCACTGGAGCTGTGATGTCAGATTATGCAGAGCTGTGTGTCACAGTCTGTATGTAAGGTATGTCTACAGGACACATCCCTGTCAAGGTCTCCCCTGTCTCTTAAAACCCATTTTTTTCTTTTCAATAAATTTAAAGTTCAATAAATAAACACTTCACGGTCATTGCATATATATCCGTGTTATCTTTGGCTCATACTCTTTCACTTCCAACCAACCCAGCTTATAGTCGATCAAATGTATGTGTTATATATTAGAAATGACTCCTACCTGTCCGAAACACAGTGAGTAGAAATTTTCAGCCGTCCGGAGCACCGCGAGTCAACGTTATATGAATAAATACAAACTTAAAACTTGAAAGAGTGTCATTTCTACTTCTATCAAGGAGGGAAGCAATTTTCCACTCTGAAGAGCAGTTAGAGCAACGTTTTCATACACCATGAGGAAAACAAATTAAGCCAGTCACAATTATTTACGGTCTCTTTGGCGGGTTATGTGAGCACGGTTCCAGAAGCTGTCTGCACCTTTGTTAGAGCGGGTTTGTGAGGTCATGAGGCATGTCTCACTCACCGATGCTATTTTTATCATTGTTGTTTATGACCCGAGAAACCGTCACCACACACCCCAACACTCAAAAAATAAAGTGCATGTTTGGACATGCCTGACAGCCAATATTTTTGGACGAAACCTCCTACTTCCTCCTACTCAGCCTCGCTGATTCTCACCAATTACTCAAAGCATGCAGCATCTCACACACTGGGAAAGGCAGATTGACAGATTTTCAGTTCCACTGCAAATAACCTTTGACAATGATGTTGACATGTCATGCCATGATTTTGTTAGAGATACGTGTGCTTTTTCTACTGGATACCCATTATTTGCTTCCCATTTTGCTTGCCATTTATTTCACACACTGATATATAATGGCAATAAATTAATTAATGGTGCATCGATCTCAAACATATGCATTATTTACAATCTGATATATGACAATTGAAGTCAATAATGGTGCATTTAACTATTACTGGTGCCTTTATTTAAAATATTTATTTATTTAATTGATAAATTGTCTATAAAGTTTATTTATTTATTCATTTTATTTATTTACAAACTGAAAGAATGCCAATTAGGTCATAGTTCTTTGCTTAGTTATATATTCCTTCATGTAGGCGATTTATTATTGGTTTGTTTCTTTATTCGTCTGAGATAATGGCATCAAAGCAAATATTAAGCCTCGGCTAAATACCCAGCTATGTGTAAATGTGGCCTAAGTAAGCAACAACAGATGTGCATGTCTCTGTTTGTGGCACTAGTCCAGTGAGTTTGATTATGATGATTGCCTGTATTTTCTGCAAGCATAGGGCCGTTTATGAGTTATAATGACTTGTAATGACTTGTTTGCACTGACGAAGCTCGTGCTTTATTATTCACTGATAGGCTGGTTATACTGGTATGATTAGAAATGAGTGGTCTAACCTTTGCTTTTGTGAGCATGTGCTGTGGTTTTACAGGTGGCTGTTATACTCATTAGTCTAGTTTATAATCACCAATAAGTGAAATACCAGCTAGTAATGAATATTTTGTCTAAGGTGCATGCAGATTTGGAAACGTAAATATAAACTCTTTCGGTTTCAGACTTTCATTTTGTGATGCTCATTTAGAGACTTCTCATTTAGAAATGGCAATCCTCATTTAGAAACGGGATGCTGTATTATTTTAGTACTATGACTAAAAAATATGATATTACCATACATGGTGATTGTATGAAAAAAGCATTGTGATAATACAATGTACAATGAAGTTTGAAATATACCATGGTATTGAATTTACTAAGAAAAACGTGCTATCGCCATAGTACCATAAAAAAAATGGCAATACCATAGTACATGCTAAAAAATACACGGTAGTACTATAGTAAATATCAAAAGAGCCATGGTGATACAATGGTACTGTAATGTCTAAAACTATTGATACCATGGTGCTTCTGTATCCCCTCCAGTCCTTCAAGCGGGACTTAAACTGGTGTTTCCGATTTGGGAATCAAAATTTCTGTCCAAAAACATGGTAATGCTGTGCTAAGTTGAAAAATAAACCCTTTATAGACATACAATCTGTTTTTGTTCCTCTAAGATAAGATTGTACATGGTGTGCTTCAGATGTGCTGAAGGTCTCTGGCATGTTCGCCACATGTGTTCATGGATGCATGAAAGGAGGAAAGAACAAAGCTACTCCTCTCATCCTCCTCAAACGGCCTCGTGCTCACGATCCTGAAGAACTGGAGATCTGGAGATCTTCCAGGTTTCAGATCTCACAGCTTAACAAAGGGCTGCACACATCACATACCATTTTCAGTCCAATGGAAGAGTGTTTACATCACAGTATCCTTTTTAGAGTTCAGAGTGCCGTTATTTCAGTGCCTCTAAATACAATATGCATAAACGTGCACTGTAATGTTATGTTAGCTCTTATGTCTTTCTCATCTGCATGATTAATTGTTTGATTGATTTGTTGGTTGGTTGGTTGTTTGGTTGGTTGGTTGACTTATTGGTTGACCGATTTATTGATTGGTTGGCTGATTGGTTGATTGATTGATTGCTTGATTAGTTGACTGATTGGTTGATTTGATTGATTGATTGATTGATTGGTTGGTTGGTTGAGTGATTGGTTGAAATATTTGTTTATTTAGTCTCATGTACAACGAACATTGTTGACTTTGGACGATTTTACTTATTTTTTATTTATTTATTTTTTTATATTTATGTCTACATTACATGTCCCATATACCTGACTTACGTGCATTGACCTTTTTAATTGTACATTTATCTATCTCTGTTCTGTCTCTACTGTTGCAAACCATAATTTCCCCATTGTGGGACAAATAAAGGTTTTTCTCTTATCATATCTTATCTTTATTTATTTATTTATTCTGTGACTTTGTTAATATATTTATTCCTTTTTGTATTATTTATTTGTTCCCTTAACCCACTGAGATAATGGCATTGAGGATGTTGGTTTATTCCACCAAAGTAAACAGTAACCAACCTTTCATTCCCCACTACAATACAATTAAATCAACGACGGCCAAAAGACACAGCAATGTGCCATTTTATCGACTATTTTACTGCTTTTCTTAAGCAAGGTAATCATCGAGTCAAGCACTATTGAGCGATCTACAGGAATTGTGTCTTAAATTATGCCTTAGCCATCCGTCTGTGGTGGACAGGACACTCGTAATACTGCGGCGCGAGAGAGAGAGTCCTGCTGAGACAGGAGCAGACTTTAAAGCTCCTGCGTGTGTTTAGTATGCACGGCTGGTCGGACCCTGTTTCTTGGATTGCATGGTGGTCTCTTCTGGCTGGGACAAAGACGCACAGTCTCTGCTTTCAGACCAATGGAAACATACTTTATCATTGTCCACACGACCAATAAATGCACACCAGGTATTTATAAAGTCCAACTCTGGCTGTGTATTTGAGGATTCAACAAGGCACAACTATGTCACAGTTGTTCTGTGGGGCACATTTATATTTTATACAACATGTAGTTTCTCTCCTTGAATTTGATTGGCTAAGCTGCTTGTCTGTGTTTGTCTCCGACTGTTAATTAAAGGTTTCAGCGAGTCTCTCTGGTTGCATTGCTATGCCAGTAGAAGTTTTAATCAGTGATGCATTAAACCATTTAATCAACCTATTTGTTCTGAAGCCCTGATTCATTCAACAATGAAAGCAAGTGACCATCCGAACTTGCATTGAGTTTAGTTTGAAACTTATTGCCGATGTAAATAGTGAACTGATGGCCGAAAAAAAGTATAATCTATATAGTATGATAATAATAATAATTTCCAAAAAATATTTTACTCATTTTTATAATTTGTAAATGTAAAAACAAAAGTAAAAGGCCTGATATACTGCTCCATCTGTTTTTTCTAACACCTCACGCAGAGCCTTTGTCCTCACTCTCATCCTATTTTCTTCTCTTTTTCCTTTTTTTGTGTCTCATATCAATGGTTTAACCAGCACTTCTCATGTTTTCAATCTTGCCCTTTCTATGTGGAATTAATGTATGTTATTAAACATGTGATGTGACTGGGGTTGTGTTTGTATTGAACTGATTTTTTATGTTTACAGTGAGCTGGATTTAACCAAAGAAGGCATTTCCACCTTGACAGTGACAAAGAACATACAGCAGTAAAAACACTATCATTGACTGACCATGACCTTTTATCCTTCCATCTTTCCATAACAGCTGTTATGTGGTGGTAGATGCTGTACTTTCTTCCGAGCAAGATTGAATTTCATTCTCAATGTATGTATCCGCCTTTCTGAAAAGATCAGTTGACTCATTTCTAGATGCGCTGTACACTTCGATTTTTCATACAGGAAACAGAAGCAGTGCAACATTGGATTAGTGCAGATTATTAGATTGGAAATTCAGATAAAATCTACATCAGACTCAGTGCTCATATACCAGAACCCTTTTTTCCTAATGCACACACATTCATAACACAGACAATATGAGTGAAAGGTTATGACTGAATATGTGTCTGTATTATAAGTGAGATTACACTTCTCTTGTGGATGGAGATATAAACTACATTATGCATTTTATTTTGCATATTGCATCATAAAACAATGCGAATTATTTTTGCCGAGCTTATAAAGATATTTTTGTATTATGCAGGTGCTTGATGTCTTTGAATGTGTGTGGTAGGAAAATTTGGTAAACCTGTTTGAAAATACTGATTATTTTTACTATTTATTTTTGGCAGAAAATACACATTTCAACTTGAAATAAATGAATACATGAATGCTGTATAAAAAATATTTAGTTCAGATTAATTTTTTTTCAAAGTTCATGACAAAACTCCTAAAATTCAATTCAATACAATACAAATGTAGCCTATATACATACAAATTAATAAATATTTCATAAAACACAAAAATACAAATCTTAAATACTGTTTGGAACCCCATTCACTGATTATGGTGAAATAACACGGTTCTCATAAAATAAAAACACAAATAAATATATTTTACTCTTTAAATTTTAAATATAATACCAAAAAAAGAAAAAAGAGGTAATCAAATAATAAAATATTTAATTATGTCTAAAACCTATGACTTTTAAATGATTAAACCTCTCTGGTCTAATCGCAACAGCTGTGTTTAGCGGACGTCACGAAACTACGTTTCCCATCATGCCACCCGGTGCCCCAGTGGCCGCGCACTGGTTTATGGAAGAGCGCGCCGCCGCGTTTTCATCTCGTGCAGCGCAGTTCGCTCGAGCGGTCTGAACAATGACTGCGCGAGAGGATGATGCGAAACTGGAGAAATGCGTGATTTAACACCAATACCGTACATTGCACTGTTTCGTACGTTTTTTTCAAAACAAACACAATGAATATGTGGATTCCCACAGAACACGAGAAATACGGAGTCGGTAAGTTTGCTGTTTAATTCTTCACGCGACTCTGAGCGTCTGTTACTATTGAATCAGTGTAACGTTACCACATACACTGTTTGTTTGTTTTTGTTTCTGATGCGGGTTGTACGTGCTTTGTTGACTGCTTTTATTTATACATGTTTGGTAAAGAAACAAGTGTTTCGGTACTTTCTTTGAGTAACTGAGTTTGTTGTTTAACGCAGTGTGTTGTTGAGTGGAAATGAACGCATTTGATTATACAGTAGTCATGTCCTGCATCTATTGCATTTCCTCTGCTAGATTTAACGATTCACTCTCCTATTTAACAGACTCTTGTGAGTGCAATACAACAACAGTGAGAATGTGAATGGGTCTGATATAGATGAGAACTGAAAATGTATTATATGTTATGACATTCATGCCAGCTTGTTTTGAGTTTGGTGAAGTATTGCTCTGTGATTTCTGCTTTTTATCTAGCATATCTCAGTTGAAAGTAATGCTTGCTCACTGTTTCGGTGAGATTGGGTCAAGCATGGTTTTCACCATTGCCAATCTTGATGAAGATATTATATAAAGGGAAGTACAGGTTGCATTCAGTGCTGGGTGACATGTAGGCTAATCAGATTCCAAAAATCAATAGATTGTAAAAAATGTACGTCGTGCAATTCCGTATTTACATGCAATGCAGGGATTTAACAACTTTTTATTTGTCAGCTGAACCTCTTTGGCCTAATATATTCTCCTGAAGTACACCCTTAGATTTTAAGTCAATAACTTGGGTTAATAATAGGGCTGTCAAACGATTAATTGCATCCAAAATAAAAGTTTGTGTTTACATAATATATGTGGGTGCACTGTGTATAATTATTTTATATATATAAATACACACACATGTTTGTATATTTAAGAAAAAAATATTATCTATATATAAAATATTTATATTTTTATATATAATATCAATTATAAATGTATATACAGTATATACATGAAAAATTTCTTAAATATATACAAGCATGTGTGTGTGTATATATATATATATGTGTGTCTGTAATAATAATTATACACAGTTTACCCACATATATTATGTAAACACAAACTTTTATTTTGGATGCGATTAATCATTTGACAGCCCTAGTTAATAATAAAATGATACAATAAAGTTCTGATGGTTCTAATGGTCACATGACATGCAGTTTATATATATATATATATATATATATATATATATATATTTTAATGACATAATATAAAATAATATTTAATGTACTTGATGTTATTGTTGCTGATAAAGGAGTATACATTATTTTCATTCTCTTTGTCAGCAAAGCTTAAATGGGTATGCATTAAGAATCAAGTCAAATGTTTGCATTTGAGTGATTTAAAAAAAAAAAAAAAAGATTAAGTATTGGTATCAGTCTCTGTGCTTTGAAACTGTGAAGGATTCAACTCCAGAGAAGCTGTACAATGACTGGACTCTCTGTCATTTCATGCCATTTTCTGATTCTCTCGAGTGACGATGCTCATTTGATTTTAATCTGATATGTCAGATTGTGCAGATTGTGAAGTTTATGTGGTCACCAGGCTATCTGTGTCCTGTTGGTTATTTGCCAGCTGGTTGCAGGAATTCATCAGTGTGATAAATGTGTTCAAAGCTGAGCAATTAAACAATGCTTGTTAGTGTGAAACCAAATGTTGTCTCTTCATGTATCTAGTTTTGGGGAGTTCTCTAAAGATTTTGTCGTTTTGCTCCGTCCGTTGCTTTAAAGTGGGTCTCTCATCAGTCATCCCAACAGGGATTTTGGACTTTATATCCAGTGGCTTCGTACTTTTGCTTTTGATCTTTTTCCAGAAACAAAATCCATGTTTTAGTGTTTAATTGGAGGCTGGCGAGTGGTGCTTTTATGTAGAGTAATGAAGAATGACTCTTGGCCACTGATGAAATATGAATGAACCCCCACAGTTCCTGCAATGAGATGCCAATTAGCCCTCAATTGGATTAATTACTGCTAATTAACTCAAGGCAAAGACATGTAATAGTCTCAATGGCCCTCTCTCAAGGTTTTTTTTTTTGTTTTTACCTGGTAACAGGAACTATATGAGATGATCTTTTTTGCCCTAATGTTGTTTATGACAGCCGTGGCATTTGAGGAACCAGACGCAGACGCTGAATGGGTGGAAATACCCGCTTTTTTTGTCGGAACCTTTTTTGAGCATTTCTTCCTTTGCCGTCTTCATTTCGCAAGACAAATGTGATTAACTGCAACCTGAAATAGGTCAAGGGTGGAATATGACTAACTTTTCAAACTATTTAAGCTTCTCTGGATATTTTCTATGAATCAGCCTGCATGGTTTTGCCATTTTTTTTTAAATTGCTAAAGAAAACCTGTGCCCCCTCATTTGATTAAAAAAAAAAATCCACACCATTGTTGAAGCTTATATGTTTCTGTCAGGCATGATGTCTACATGTTCTTTTACTGAAATGCTAGTTTAAACTTAGATTTATGTGTGAATAACTGTTTTTCATGCTCTTGTCATTTCTATGAATTTCAAGAACATGGATTGTAATAATCATATAATAAAATATAATATAAATATAAGAAACAAGAATAAAAATATACTACATTTTGTGTGAATTGGGAAGTTAAGTAAATATTATATACAATAAGTGCATATTAGTTGTAATTAAACTGCAATATATAATATATATATATATATATATATATACACTGTAAAAAAATCCGTAAAACTACGGTTCAATGTACCATATAAATTTGAAGGATTTTTCCGTTTTTGTCTTTTACAGGTCATTTACCCGTATTTTGAAATTTTTTTGCATTGTGTTAACAGAAAATGTCCGTTTTTTTTAACGGGACAAAGTCCGGGTAATGAGCTGCCAGTATTTTTTCTGTTATTTTACGGATTTATTTCTTAGAGTGTATATATATGACTATTGACATATGACTAGAATATGACCATGTCCTACATCCTTTAATCCTACCCAATACCTAAAATTAAGAACTACCTTACTAACTATTAATAAGCTGTAATTAATAAAGTTTATTAAGTCAAAAGTCATAGTTAATAGTTAGTTAATAGTGATAGCTGGAGCCTAATCGAAAGTGTGACCCATAATGCTGTGTTTAATATCACTTGATTTTTGGTGAGACATTTCTTTTTTTGAGATGAACCCAGTGAAAATCAACGATTTGGTACAGAGCCACCAGAGGGGTGCTGTCTAAAGTGCCCTTGAATGCTCAGTTTTGAGCTTTGACTAGGGTGTTCTGATGTGTGTTCTCATGGATGTGGATGTGTTCGGCCTGGGGCTAGCCATTGTTTTCTATAGTATCCAATGCCCCTGGGAGAGTGGAGCATACAGGCGATGGGGGTTAGGGCTGTGTGGAAGTGGTGTCCCGGGTAAGTGGCCACCCTGCGTGATTCCCTGTGGGATTTGCAGGTTGTTGTGGAAGTGCGGCGAGCCATTCCTTCATTATAGAAAATATTCTGTAATGACCTGAGCCAAGGGACCTGAGTGGATGGGGCTCCTCAACACCTCATCACATGTAATTGCCTTTGGGCCACGCCCCCAAAAGATTTGACGCAGTGATTCAGAAAGACCCGCCGGGAGGCCAGGACACAATATCCCATTTCTATCATGACTCAGGCTTCAGATGGGGGAGCATGCTGGTTCTGGAATAACATGCATTCACGCTACATACTAGCATGGATAACACACAGCTTCTTTGGGATTAGCTAGTGCAACCATACACTTTTATTCCAATGCTTTAAAGGGGACTTATTATTCCCTTTTTCAAAGTCTTGATTTTGCTCGTGCGGTTTGTTTTTGGCTCGGCCACATGCATTTTTCACATTTTTGCAGCACCTCTCTTTCCAGTCTGTCAGTAATGCTCCATTTAGTTCCTATCTAGTTCCTGACCAAAGCGCAGTGTGCTCTGATTGGTCGGCTGGATCAATGTGTTGTGATTGGTCAAGTGCTTCGAAAAGGTCACTCGCCTTTCCATAACCGCAAGTTTCAACACCATCAGCCTTGTTTTTATTTCCACCCAGTGAAAATATGCCATCTACCTGACTAAGGTCTATTCGGCTTTATAAAATGGAAGCTAATGAGCTGAACTGCGGTTATGGATGCATATGCAATAATCAGAAAGGAACTGACTCTCTCGCAAAGACAAGATCCTTTCTGAAAAAGCAAAATCCCCCATCCTTTGAAACCGAAGCCTATAGCTCTTTGCACAAATCCCGTTATTGATCCTAAACCAGGCACAATCCCCCCCCGACCTCATAATCCCACTGACCTTTGACCTCCTGTTCAGGGTGCACGCAAACAGGGAGATTATTAATATGCAATTGGTGGCTGGAACGTGGCTGTAATTAAGTGTGCTGCTGAATGCCTCATTAATGCAGGTTAAAGGCTTCTGTGTGAATAGGGATCATGCACGAGGGAGTGATGAATGTAAAGAGAAGGACGTTCGTTATCTGTGCTCTTGGCAGGAACGAGAGCTGCTGGTGTCTGGCTCGGACAGCTCTATCATGTCTGTTTAAGGACTAGATCACCGAAAATAAAAGTAGTTGCATCATTTACTCACCCTCTTGTCGTTCTAAACTGAGTCATATACGATTAATCGTAATAGAAATAATATAGAAAATATAGAAAAAATAGATAGAAAAAATAATCATTAAAATCATATGACTTCAGGAGACTTTTAATAAAGCAATTATAAAGGGATAGTCCACTTTTAAATTAATTTTTGGTATGTTTTATCTTACCTTGAGGGCATCCAAGATGTAGGTGTCCCTTTAATCACGTCTATGATTCATATTCGTATACTGAATTATATTGATAGCATTTTCATGGTTTAAAGTAAACTGTTCATTCCTAATCATCTTTCTGCTTCTTTTGCCTCCCCATTTGTCATTTTTTGGCCAAACAAGTAGTCCCTCCCCAAATTCACACTATCGATCAAGAATTCAACATGCTGTGTTGTTTTAGGCGGTTTTTTTTGTCAGTTTTAGAGTGTGTTTGAGGAGGATAAATCCAGTTGTACGGAGCTGCTTTTAAACCTGCGCTGGCGGCATCCTAGCAAGCCAAACATATGTTTAGATGCGGGATGTCGAGCTTTCGCCAGCTCTTCCGTGTTCCTCTTCTGACCCACTGAGTTGCTCCTCATTAAGCCGCTTTCCTCACGGCTGACGCCTGGAGTTTCCTGTATCCCACTGGTTGTTCTTCCTCCGTTCAGATGGTTTTGTGATCTCTGCTCACCCTGACCTTGGTGTTAAACTGCTTATGATGTGCGATAAACATGGGCTAGAGAGGTGCTGGGCTGTCATTATGTTGTTATTTTGGTTTATGTCAAATGATATGTATGCGTGTTGTGTTTTTGGCTTGGGTGTGTACGTAGGTGATGTATGATAATATACCGGTATGTGCTTACACACTGTCTGATGTTAATAGAATAGTTCACCCAGAAATTAAAATTAGCATTATTTATTCCATGATGTTGTCCACCCACAGCACAAGTTCATGACAGTTAATGTCTAATGTCTGGCAAGCTCTAAAAAGCAATAAATTATAGTCCATATGGTTTGTGCTCTAAATTTACTCTCAGAAAAAAGGTACAACAGCTGTCACTGGGGCTGTACCTTTTCAAAAGTTACACTTTTGTACCCAAAGGCTGCATGTTGGTACTTTAGTGGTACATATTAGAACTTAAAATGTACATATTAACACCTAAAATGTACATATTAGCACCTAAAATGTACATATTAAGACCTAAAATGGACATGTTAGCTCCCAAAATGTACATATTAACACTTGAAATGTACATATTAGCACCTAAAATGTACATATTACGACCTAGAATTGACATATTAGCTCCTGAAATGTACATATTAACACTTAAAATTTACTTATTAGCACCTAAAATGTACATATTAGCACCTAAAATGTACATATTAAGACCTAAAATGGACATGTTAGCTCCCGAAATGTACATATTAACACTTAAAATGTACATATTACAACCTAAAATGGACATATTAGCTCCCGAAATGTACATATTAACACTTAAAATTTACTTATTAGTACCTAAAATGTACATATTAACACCTAAAATGTACATATTAGCACCTAAAATGGACAAAAGTTTACCTTTCGAAAAGGTACAGCCTCAGTGACAGCTTTTGTACCTTTTTTTCTGAGAGTGTTCCTAGTCAAAATCTCTAACTATTCCTTTAACAGGCGGTCAGTCTTTCCTTCTATTCCAATTGAAACAGATTGGACAAGTTTTTTTTATATCTTTCGTTCCAGACACTTGCACACATGTTCATGTCTCGACAGATTTTCTCCGCTCTGTCCGTGGGGAAAACGAACTGAAAGTGGACCTAAGAGGCCATTAGCTGTTATCTAAACTGTCAGGCGCTGCGATACGGCATTCGAGTCCTCGCCTGACTGCTGCTGTCAAGGCAACCGCGCCAAAACCGCACATCTCGCTAAGACTAGCTGCCATACTTCTCACTGACTGGATATATCTAGATCACTTTACCCCCTAGTAAGGCCAGGACGAGGGTAATACTCCCTCTCAGAGATGCTATGTGAGCGCACTTTTCCCACCTATACTTCTTAGACAGCAGGGCTAATTAACACCCCGCTGATTGTTAATGCGTCTCTTCCTTGCCGCGTGGACCCATATTGACCTTATTGATTAGAGACTTAGCAACTTGTACAATTGCTTCGGTTTATGTACGTTACGTTGCCGAGTGGAAGATGCCACAGAACCCTGTTTTGTATGATTAAATACACTTCGGGTTTTTGAGTTTTCATTTATTTAGTGGTTTGAGAGAGAGTAAATATCTTAAACATGATATTCACGTGAAACCTCTTACGTTCATTGGTTTTAATGCCATTTTAGAAAGCGGATGGTTTTGACTTTGAATTTTGTTTGGCTTCAGATTCAAAAGCTAATAACCACATGGTTATTAAAAAATGCCTCTATGAACACAGTTTTCCATGATGCACTTTAAAAAACAATTAGTTCAGTTTACTTAATTTTATTATGCAAACTCGTTGCCTTGATTTCATTAAGTAAGCAGTACTTAATTGCATCAAGTTACTCTTACTTAATCCATTTAAGTTTTGTCAACTTAATTCTGTGTGATCTGAGGAAGTGTACTCCCAGAGTGTATTGCGGCATGAATAAATTAAGTTTTTTTCTGAGTAATGAAGGCATAGCATGCAAACAGTACAGATTACTAATAAATTTTAACTAAGTTCAACAAATTATTGGACATTAAGTAAAGTTAACAAAACAATTCTTAGTAAGAACAATTTTAGATTTTACAAAATTGTAACATGATTTCTTGTGGCTTATTGCTGTGTACGATGATTGATTGATTGATCAAACGTACTCCTTCACTGACTGCAAAGTGTGTTGTTTCTCTAACTCGTGTTTCCTTATGGGATTCATTGGCTTTTTAAATGATTGGCTCTATTGAAGCCCTTTGCTTATATGCAAAGAGATTCTGTTGGATTTCAAGTAATCCAATAAATCACTTTCATTCCCTTCTCATTATTTGAAGTTAGTTTGTCCAGAGAGGCAAGTTCTCCTTTCTCCGTCTCATCATTGATTGAATGGGGTCTGCTTGGCATTCAGATGGCGGCATCCGACACAGTTTACTAGCATTCAGGGATTTCCTCTTTTGCTTCAAGCCCTTTTTTATGTTCACACACTTTCTGTTGCCCTTTAAACACTTTAATTTCACAAACGAGGCCTTTCTTCGTAATTCTGAAGGGACATATTGTCAAAAAATCTTTGCATGACACCGATTTTTTTTTCCACATTCCAATGCTAGATTGCATACGAATCTGTGTCGGGCCCGTCCTTTTGGCCATTACAGAAAGCAGTCTGGATCAGCTGGAGACCCAGAAATTTGGGGCAGCTCTTCGCCCCCTGGTGTTTCTCCACCTGGTGTCCTTATTTGACTTCCCTAAGGGTGTGAATTAAGTCTTAAATGAAGTGTCACTCAGCGACGGAGACTGTAATGGATCTCCTTTGTGTGGCCGAGAGGCTGAATTGGGTTCTTCCTACCCACTGGGAGACGACGTACAGTGAATAAATGCAGACAGATCTCTTATAATGACGACAGGAGCCTCAAACGTAATGGCGTGTCTTTTGCTGTGTCACGGTTTTTGCCGCTCGTAAAGAAGAGAACCAAAATTAATCAAAACAAAGTCAATGGGCTTTTCACCCTTGAAATGGTTAACCATGGGTCTGAATCCTGGGTTATCTTGCTTCACATTTCACACCGCTCATATTTTACCTGAGGTTAACAATTAATCCTGGGTATTCATAAGCCGACGTTTCACACTGTACATTCCTAAACCCTGCACTCTATAAAATGCTGGGTTGTTTAACCTATCTTTGGGTCAAATATTGACAAACTCACCCATTGGGTTGAATGTTTGAAATTACATTTTTAACCCAACATTTGGGTTTGTCCATATTTGGGCTAAAATAACCCAGCATTTTTTAAAGTGTGGGCTACGTTCTTATTTGCATATTTGTGTGGTGTCAGTGTCTTTGATTGGATGAACACAGCACGTGACCTGTTTACATTAAAGCTCTAGCGTTGCACATCCTCATATTGAATGTACTATAGTTTTTATGCTAAATGGACCTTTTGAACTATAAAGGTAAGAATGAATGTTTTCAGTCAGCATTTGACAGTTTTCCCTGTAAAACACCAAATTTACTGTTTATATACAATGTGCTTCAGTGTTTCCATGACTGTGACAAAGCACACAAGCAGTGTGCGATAGGTTGTCTGTTGCTAAGTATCTAGCTTTGACATTCTGACTCAGCATTGTTTCACACTGTATTAGTTTGGCACCGCAATCTGGGGGATAAAAATAAACGGTGCTTACCCCCCCTCTTCTAAATTACAAGTGTGATATGTTGTTTTACTCGTGGTTAACAGCGGTGTTAGAATGACGTTAAGCACCGTGTGAATAGCCTTTCTGTTTTTATGGTAGAAGTAGATTAATTTTACAGAGTAGTAGTCAAAAATTAAGTTAAAACGTTATAGCGTATTACAATTCAGGATCCACTGTTATCCATTCTTAAACTACACAGTACACAATCTTGCTTTAAAAAAATAGATTAGTTCTTCTATAAAGATGACAAAGGGGTACTTTTTCCAGGTGATAGTCCACAATGACACTGTAGAAAGAAAGAAAGAAGCTCACTAACTTGTTTGTCTCTCGTTCCCTGCCGGTCTGGGCTCTCGGGTAGAGTTTTGTGGCTAAGGTAGGTTAGCATAATGAGCAAAGATGCTATAAATACTTGAATGTAAATGGGGCACGCCGCATGTCACATACGCTTGACATCTCTAAATAACTGTTGGTGCTAAACCACACTGCATTTTGTTTTCTTTGAAACAACTGTTAAATTTAGACCACCTCAAGTGGAAGCAATGTCTTAATTTTGCTTCAATTACATCTGCTGTGTCATATTTTTATTTAGCTATATTCAAAGTTTTGTATTAAACTTTGAACATGTTAAGGCCATTGCACACCGAGTCCGAAATTTTCTTATTCGTGATTGCTCGGGAGATGTTTCTCCGCCGCTCTGCAGACGTCATCTCCTTCATCGCATCTGATTGGTTTCAGATCTATCCACGACGTCCGTTGGTGACGCCCCTCTGGAAATGATTTGTCTATGACGCTGTGCCAGATGAAATTTCAGTTACAAACTTACAACTGAGAATTTTCTGGTTTTAACCAGGCTATTGCCCAAGAGGAATTCTGTTAAAGTTGGGCTTTCTGTATATCTGGGCAAACGTCTGGCTTTGTGAGACTGGCCCAACCACAGCTGTTAGTTATGCAAGTGTGTTTACTTCATTGTTTTGGGTGCACTCACAGTACATTAGCTTACTAAAGCTTTAATTCCCATAATGCACCAGGTCTGGCAAAGGGGAAAATGCTTTCACAGATGAGGCTTTGCTGTTGTATTTGTGATGGCAAGGAGTAAAACAGACCCTCAACACCCACCATATTCTTTTCTCTTTACCCTTTTCCATTAATTGGCCTAATTTCACACTTTGCCTGTCGAAACAGTGTTTTCTATCAGCTGTATTTAATTACAGATGTGTTTATTGGGTGTCAATGGCGGCTGTTGACCCACTTCGGGCCGGAAACTGGGACACACTTTTTTTTTATCAGCCTTTGCTCCTCTAGATCAATTCAGTTCATACAGAGGCTAGGATGAATGAATTAGTCAAGCTAGTTGCATTTGAAACGTGGTTTAAGGTACGGTCTGAAATGCTTTCAAACCAAGCAGCTCTCTGTTGGTCAACCTGGCGAATTCAATGACCAACTTGAAAATTAGTGAAACCTGTGTGGGAAGCTTTTTCAAACTCACAATTGTGTCGATTCATGTTGGAATGACTGGATTTCAGACACAAAATTTTGTAAATTGTAATTGCACATTATGAAAAGCACCAGGGCGAGATGTCACACTTTCTAATATGCTGTTTCAAATTAAATATGCAGGTGGGCACTGCCAATGTGTGCTAAGGTCTCCCATTCCCTGATTGAATCAGGAAATTTGGTCACTCAGGGGAACAAACAAGCGTTATCAGTGTTTAGGCATACTTAGGCTGTGCGTCGTTCTTCAACCTTGTGCAGTAATCCTACATGATCCGTAAACGGCATACGGCGCTTGGCAAAACAACCAGGCATTCAAACCTCTCAGCTTGAGTGGAATTTGAAACCACGTGTATCATTCAGAGGTCAGCTTCAACATGCGCAGATTTCCGTAGCTTGTTTTCATCTGCTTACACCTTGGACTCATTGTTTCCTGCCACTTTCAGGAAAGGTTTGAAAAACAAACGCTGTGGGTTTCATGTATGCATAATCCCAAATCAGATTTGTTTGGAGTGACCAAGCAGGAAATTTGCCCGTTATATTATTACTGCACACTAGAGAGCTCAGAAATATTGTGACGTTTAGGAGTCTGGAAGGGGGCAGTTATTGATTCTCTTAAGCTAAAGCAGATGTCCCGGCCGCTCCTGGCGTGCCAGTGGCTTAGGACTCAATGTGGGATGAAAAATTCTCCACAAAAGGGAAAAAAATGAGCGCGTGTGAAGTCCATTAGGCGAGCTTTTAGCACCGCTCCTCTTTACAGCTAAACTTGGAAAAAATAAGATGTTTTGGACATAAATCCGCCTCGGAATGCCATGGTGGATGACTGTGGTGTTCCTCTCGGAATTTGTAGGAAACTTATACCCAGTGTTACATATTTAGCCCAAAAGCAAAAGCCGCTGCCTATCAAGCGTGATGGTTGTGGGTTTCCATGTTTATTTCACACTCTTTTTTTGTCATTTTTGCCTTTTATGCATAATGCATGTTTTAAGCTATTTTAGAAAATCAAAAATGACAACAAAACAACCACAATTATTTTGTCTAATTGTTATGCTAACCATTTAAAAACTACTTAATTATCCAAATTATCCACATTTTATTTGGTGCTTTTCAGACTAGGTGTGTCATTTATCATTGGACATGGATGTGTCCGAAGCCGAACTGGAAAGGAGATAACAGATTCTAAGGAGAAGATATGGGAAGAAAAAATGTTTTAAATGCTTTTGCGTTCTCTTGCAATCATACAGTTGGATAATTATATTGTGTATATGATTTGTGGGCATATCAATATGCGTGGTATCGAATTTCGAAACGTGTCATCCTGCTGTCAGTCATCTCTCCTTACTCTCGAGTTCTGCTTTTGTCCCAAAGTCTGCTTGCCATGGTTCATAATGTTTGAACAAAAATAACAACAGTGTGAGTGTGCCGCTAGACGTAACGCCGTTGTCCTCGTCTGTCGCCATGGTTACTATGGCAGTGTGAGCGGAAACCAGGTATAACGCGGATATTACGTCATTGACAGGCGTCAAGTAAACATGGACGAGCTATTATTTAAAATTGGAATAAGTTTCTCTTAAAATAAGTAAATAAGTTAATAGTAAATAAAATAGACTAAAATAGAATTTACTTTTAATAGAAAATAAAAATAAATAAATAAGTAAATGCGTTTCTCTTAAATTAAAAATCTTTGGGAACTTTTGGGATATTGTAAGTACACAACTGCAGGAAAGATATCATACTGTGCAAGTGATATGTTAACGCTGCCAGATGAAATCAGCTCCGTAATACGCAATACGTTCCCAACGGACGTCGTACTACACAGTGAAAAACGTCGGACGCGGGTAGAACAAAAATGGTGGAGAGATTAAAGTTTTATTCTGACAGTTTTGTATGATCTCTCTAATGAGAGGGTTATGCTACGTGAGGAAAGTTGCTGAGGACGTTGACATGTCAGGTCGGCTAAAAATGTGATATAGTGGTCAATAGTTTAATATCTACCTTCAATTTAATTGTATTAACTGCCCTTATAAACGTTAGAAAGTCATGAAAATAAAAAATGACATGACAACTTAACGTTATAAAATCATTATTTATTTTATTAAAAGTTAATAATTCGGGTTTGTTTATCAGTACCATAGCAACGCTCAACTTCCGCTGGAATTGTCGGATAGGAACCGTCCGTAGCTTTTCGCAAGAGTTCAAATTTTTGAACGCATGCGGATGACCAACGGACACGATTTTCTTCGCACCGCACTCGGTCGGACCCGTTTCGGACCCTTTCGCATGCGGTCTGCGAATCTCCATAGGAAATGAATGACTTCCGGTCGTTTCGCAGCCGCATCGGAGCTGATTTCAACTGCCAGCGTGAAGGCGGCGTAAGCACATTATTGGTCTATTTCTACACCATTTGTGCTAATGATATGACATTAATGTCTTTTTTTTACCATCTGTTGTGTTCAGTAAATTGTTTTTATTTATTCGCAATTTCGCATGCCGGTACGTCACTCTGTTTGTCTTTATGTGTCTTGTTTAGACAGAGCGGAGTCCTCTGATCCGGATCGATGTGAAACATTTCGAGCCGGCTGTTTTGCCCATGCTCTGGACACTTGCACTTCTTCCTGACAGAACGAGCGTGTAATGCCCAAACAAACAAATGCTGAACAGGCGCTGAGTAGCGGGCGGATCACATTGTGATAATAAGACTAGCTGATGCGTGACTGATGATGCTTCATGTTTTCCCTGTCTCGCGCGGTTGCTCATGGATGGGTAAACAGCAGCACGCGGCTGTCTGATCATCACCCTGGAAAGGCCTGGAGTTAAAATATACAGATAACACAAATTACAGCTGCCAGCCGCAAAACACTCATTCTGCCTGCCTTCCTCCTCTACGGGAGTTTATGTGTCACTGAATGCAGTTATCTTTGTCACAATAGAAAAGATCTTTCTGCATTGGAGGTTTTAACTTTAGTAGTAGTATTTGGAGTTACTTCTCAACTTATTTTCTTTAGTGAATATATATTACATACCTGTTGTCTATCTGCATGCAAGTATGTCACTCAGTTTGTTTTTCCAGTGTGGTTCATGTTGACGTTGAAAGTGTATGGTTTACTCTGACCTATACCCGGGCAGCTGTCCGTCGAGTAATTGGCAGTGTTGCAGTCCAAACACATGCTGCCAACACCACACTGGCTTTGCGGTCTGTTGCCGGACATATGGACGGCCGAGCGCTTCACATGACTGATGACTTCACCTGTTACAGCCGTGCTCCACACCAGCGGCCTCGAGTCGGACTAGCGCGAGTCAGTTTGATTTGAGCTGAGTGGGGCACCATGTTGGCTTGTTAAAGAGTCTCTTGTTTTGTTGTCCAACAATAGCATGGACGATTGTTTTCTTTAAAAATAATCACAGATTTGTTCATTTTGGAGGCTTATTGCGCTGATAATTCCCGCTCCAGCGGGTCTCAATGCCTCTGCTGTGAAGACTTTGTGCTGTGGTCCACCATCTGGGGCTTAGAGAGAGAGAGAGAGAGAGAGAGACATGATGTTCATATGTCTTTTGCCTTTGGTGTTGCACTGCTTTATGAAGCGCGTGGTGTGTGTTTGTCTGGAATCAGGTGTGTGTTTATGAGGTGAATCTGCATCACTCATTAGGTTTAGGTTCTGTTCTCCTTTCAGTGACATCACTCTACTCTACAGCTGATTGGATAAACAGCATGTCAATCATTTGAATGAGCAGTTTGATTGGCTCAAAGTATCATAATTAGATTGAGACTGATTTTGCTTTTCTTACCCTACACTTTCTGTTTAATATATTTTAGTTGATCAGATTGTTATTTCATAGCACATTAAAATGCTGAAGAACACAAAAGATGCATTACTTTTAGATTTACCTTAGGAAAAAAAAATCTGTTGTCAGTTAACTCGAGAAAAGTCATGTGACCGTCAATATTGACCATATGAAAGGGAGCTTGTGGCCTCTGAGGTGTCCTGGTCCTGAGGCGAGCGTCTCAATATTGAATGGCGTGTTACTAAAACCCTTATATTAGATTTCTGCTTCCTTCTTTATGGGCTGCCACGGATATCTTTAGACACTTGACACAAATGCTCAAATTTTATTTTGTTTTATTTTTCAATATTTTCTTTTATTTTTGAATCTTTTTATAAATTGCATTTTATTTATATATTTGATATTTATTCATTTTTACATTTCATTTGATATATTTTTTTTAAATATTTTATCAGATGACGGAAACCACCTTCAAAGCTGGTTTAGGGACAAATTCTGACCAATGCTATCCAGCTACATTTTTTTTTTTTTTGCAATATCATCATACAGCTCTGTTTTGTCACTGAATTAATTTTGCTTAATATTTTAACCCAAAAATGTGTATATCATTTCTCCTAATAGGCATTAATTTGTTCTTCATTTCTCTGGTTTGAGATGAGTCATTGATGTTTGTAATAATAGAGGTGAGCAGATGTGATGATAAAAATGGTGTTGATAATGACTCTGAATGACAATGATGATGTATGTATTCCTTCCTCTGGTTAGTGTTTGTGTTAACAGCTCAAGGCAGTGTGGGGGATTTAATAAAAGAGACGACTGATGCGGTCTGTATTCTCTTTCACATCTCCGTTTGGGTGTGGCTGTCTCTATGGTTCATAGATGAATGTGTGTCAAACAAGGTCACCACAGTGGTGGAAATGTTTCTGGTCTTAGTAAAACATTTATTACGCCAGAAAGACTGGTTTAACCAATACCGAAGGCCACATGAAAGCTTTAAACCTTTACTTTTTAGCCTTTCCTTGGTAAACAAGCCTTAAAAGCTGTTGTCTGGTGCGGAAAGCCTGTAAACACTGGGAAAGTCATGTGATTGTCTGTACTATTGACTATATGAAATGCAGTTTGTGGCCTCTGCAGTGTCCTGGTCCTGTGGCGAGGGTTTCATCTGGATCAAAGTGTGTGTCACTGAAATCCTGTAGGGAGATTTCTGCTTTTTGAGTGTCTCTGCCACCGTTTGAAGTTGAACTTAAATTATTTTTGGCAGTCTTGTCATGAATACAATTTAATTTAATTTAACTTAATTTCATTTCATTTCATTTAAAATTAAAATATTTAATTTAATTTAAAATTAAAATATTTAATTTAATTTAAAATTAAAATATTAAATGTAATTTAAAATTTAATTGATTAATTTATGTCATATTATTTTTTATTGATAAATATACCTTTTGAAATCTGCTGTAGAAAAAAGTCTGAAAAATATATAAAAAGTAAAAAGTACCAACAATAATAATACTTTTCTATATATATATATTTTTTAATAATCTGTTTACTGCATGCAATATGGCCCTTTAATTAATAAGCCTTTTGATGAAATGAAGTATTGATTGTTATTGACTGTTCGGGGAATGTTTAGGAAATGGATGTGCTTATCTGTCTGACTTAGCATCTCTCACAATCCCTTAACGGTGAAGATGAAGATGCGGTTTGTAAGTTTATCCCGCTGTTGTACACACAAGTGTTAAGCATCTTTCTTACTGTCTGATGGTGATATGGCTCCAAAATCGCTTTATTTTCTGTAAATCTGTAGTTCATCATGGGTTTCGTACTGCTAGATCTCTCTTATAAAGGACGAGTATAGTTGAGGAAAATAGAAGAATAGAGAAACGAAACCATTTGCTCCTCAATTGAAGGAACTATACGAAGTGTGAGGAAGGATTAGTTATTTAAGCTCTTTGTCAGAGCACAGTGACTAAACATCACGAGAAAAGCACACACAACAATGACAGTGAGTTTAGATATGAATCTAAGAAACTCCAGTGTGAAATCAGGATGAATTATCCTGGAGTGCTTTTCCAGCTCTAAGTATTTAAAAGCTTTATATCTAACATTACAGCAGCAGATCACATCACAATCCCTCCACACACACACAAACACGCACATGGGACGAAAGAATCAGAGAGCCGATTATGCCCAGAATGAGGTGAAGTGGGCAGCTTAACAAGTCTGACCTATATTCGCATTTAATCAGTCATATATGATTTACTCTGGCCTGCGGAGACACTACTCGCCTCGTCTCCTTCACTGATCGCACTTTTAGACTGCAAACACACGTTTACAGCTTCTGCCAGGTGTGCGTCTCTCCTGAATCAAGCTGAAAGGGGATTTAAAGGTTCAGTGTTTTTAATGTCTGTCATTTTGTCCTCCTCAAGAAGTATTTCACTTTCATTCAGGCCAGAAAAAGGAGATTTGAAGAAAGAGGAGACTATGATAATTTTCTTTGTGAGATACCAAATGATATTTCTCTGACCTTTAGATATCTGAAAAACTCGGATAACAGGCAGTTCTCAGCCAATGGCCCACACCAAATGGCTTGGTTATTTGTGATAAACCACCAGAGCAGATCTATTCTTCAAGGCGGTGACATGAGCACAATGTGAAGGGAGCGTGTGTGTGTTTTGAGTGAAGGCACAGCTTACAAAGGTGCCCAAATACCTGATGTCTGGAGGAGGGCGAGAGGAGTCTCAGGAGGGCTGTGACTCAGATTATTGCTAATACCAGAAAATGTGTGTGTGTGTGTGTGTGTGTGTGTGTGGCTCTGTCTGCATCTGTTGTCTTGATGCTGTGAAGCAGCACATGAGCTACTGACAGGCAGACAAGCTCTGCTGATTCTAAGTGTTGTGAAGCTCAAGATGTTTTTTTATATTTAATTCAATAATTATTTTTAATTATATTTTTAGATTATTTTATTGAACCCTTTTTATTTTATTAAATTTTTATTTAATCTATATATCATTTTATATATTGTTTTACTTATTTTTTATTTTACTCTTTATTTCATTTTTACATCATTATCTCATCATCTTCATTTTGTATTACATTTTATTTCATTTTCATCATATTCAAGCTATCATGATCATTCATTCCTTCCTTCCTTCCTTCCTTCCTTCCTTCCTTCCTTCCTTCCTTCCTTCCTTCCTTCCTTCCATCCATCCATACTTCCATCCATACTTCCATCCATCCATCCATCCATCCATTCATACTTTCATCTATCCATCCGTCCTTCCTTTCATACTTCCATTCATCCATCATTCCTTCTTTCCATCCATTTTCCATCCATCCATACTTCCATCCATCATTCCCTCCATCCATCCATCCATCCATCCATCCATCCATCCATTCATACTTTCATCTATCCATCCGTCCTTCCTTTCATACTTCCATTCATACATCATTCCTTCTTTCCATCCATTTTCCATCCATCCATACTTCCTTCCATTCATATTTCCATCCATACTTGCGTCCCATCCATCCATCCATCCATCCATCCTTCCTTCCATCCATCCATCCTTCCTTCCATCCATCCATACTTCCTTCCTTCCTTCCATCCATCCATACTTCCATATATTCATACTTCCATCCATCCATCCATCCATCCATACTTCCATCCATCCATCCATCCATCCATCATTCCTTCATTCCTTCCATACTTCCATCCATCCATTCTTCCATCCATACATACTTCCATCCATCCATCCATCATTCCTTCCTTCCATCCATCCATACTACCTTCCATCCATACCTCTATACTTCCATTCATACTTGCATCCATCCATCCATCCATACTTCCATCTATTCATATTTCCATCCATCCATCCATCCATCCATCCATCCATCCATCCATCCATCCATCCATCCATCCATCCATCCATCCATCCATCCATCCATCCATCCATCCATCCTAGTTCCTTCCATCCATACTTCCATCCATCCATCCTTCCTTCCTTCCATCCATACTTGCATACTTACTTAAACTATTCTACCCCATCTGCTAACCTTCTTGTAGCTCTGTTTCAGATATTGACTTTTTAATTTCCACATCTTGTAGTTTTCAATTATCCTTGCGCCTTCAGATCCGTAGCAGACCGAAGGTTTAAGTGTGTTCTAGTGTCACTGTCCAGGCTAAGGAATCTCTAAATGAGCTCATTAATTAACAGACTTGCTCTCTGTCAGCACATGAATCCATCACTTGCATTCACATTACCATCACCAGCGTCTTCCTCTTCAGCAGCTGCGGTAATGAATGATTTCCACAGTGGCCGCTCCTTTGGCACAAACGTACCAAGAGCCGTGCCAAAGAACCCCGAGCTCCTGTTATGAAGCACAGATGAATTGCTGGTCTGACAGACCGGCGATAGATTCAGATTCTTACATCATACTGTGTGTATTATAGTGTGGTCGAGGCTAACAGTGTTGAGATGGCTGTGGTGAGATTCTCTGCATTGCTAAGAAAGGGAAAAGGTTTTTGATTTTGCACGTTGAAGAGCTATTTACGTCCGTATCATAAGGCATTTACTGTGGTTGAAAGGCATGTTGGGTTGTGTTCAATTTTCTGGATTGTAATTGCACATCCTTGGTCTCTCAAGTCGTGGAGTGTATCGAATTTAATTGCCTGTTAGTATCATGGGCGATTACATGCCCTAAATCCTGTTTTGTACATGAAGAAATGGTTTTACTTGTACTAAATGCTTTAGTACAATCTCTTGCCTAATTGTTTTGCAACTTCTTGATCCCCAACAAACAAAATATTCCCAGTTTCTGCATAATTTATTCGCTCTACGCTGCAGGATGCTCAATGTTTAGACCTAAATATTGTGTTAATAATTCAGTCTCATTTGGCAACACGGTCATGGACAACACAGAACCCAGTGTACATTTGCATATTAATGTGGTAATGAATAATTAATGAATCTAGAGGTTGATTAGCTGTCAGGTTCATGGGTGGATCACAAGGTTGGTCTAAGTGAGGGTAAATGCCCATTAGAGGATCCTTTTGAACCAATTTTCTGTGAACTGCATGTTGATACTGTTGGAATAGCATCAGTTTTGTGGTTGCCCGATGGCTATTTACTGTGATTTTGACTTCTAGCACTTTTTTATTTTCATTCTGGCAGAAAAAATTAGTTGATAGGTACAATATTTGTGTATTTTGTATTCAGTTTAATTATGTAGTTTACAATGAAAGACAATTAAATTAATTATATTTATATAGTTTGGTTTTTACAAATTATTGTCATTATTATTATTATTTGATAATAATATTTATAACATTTTTAATGATTTTTGTCTTTATTATGATAGGACAGTATGAACTCATAGCCCACGAGACCATTGGCACAGACATTTGATCTAATAATTTATCGGCAGTATTGGCCACCATACTGTCCAAGTATTGGCATTACCGCTGAAAATGACTACTTTGAGCATTTAAAATATGTTTAGGCTACTTTTTGAAACTGTTGTTGTAAATGTAATGCTATTACAAAATTTCCTGCTTTGGATTAGCATGTCATATTTAGTTGTGTTTAAAAAAGGTTTCAGCCATGTTCTCTTTTATAATTGGTCATCGCACTGTAACATTTAATTTTGTTCAGGCTCCAAACCATCGGATTCTTCCACACAATAAATCTTCTGGGCTGTGTTTCTGTTTCCTGGAAGCACTGAGGCAGATACACATGTCACTTGGCCAGAACTTGAGCGGCGAGGGTAAACCCATCATCCTGAGCTCTGTGTCGTGCTGTAAAGAGCTTAGACTACCCAACTGTAGCATCACACCCTCCGCAGACCTAAACCAGATCTGCAGTTAATCCGCGCAAACAGTGTCTTGTGTTGAGTTCTCTATTTCGATGTCTGAGCCAAAGGGATGAGGCTCGCTGTCGTAGGTGTGTCAGCACAGTGGGATTATAGGACGTGAGAGTATGGCACCCTGCTGAGGATTGGACTGTGTGTTTGTTTCTCCAACAATGCACATGCCTTCAGTTCAAATCAAAGTTGCTTTGACTTTGCTGCCTACTTATAAAAGATTTTTATTAGGCAATGACATTCAATTCTGATTTTGATTCAGATCAATACAGTACAGTTCATGTCAATTGTTCATTTTTTCTAGCTGACTATCAAGCTGTAGACATTGAATACCTTTCTTGAGGTAAACAACATTATTGAGACCTATTGTTTCCGTTGATAGAGCAATTACATGTCACATGATACGAGGGGTGTAACAATATATCGTGCAAAAATACATCACAATACAAAAATGCAACAATATGTATTGTGGATAGTTCCCCAAAATAAAAATTATTGTGTGAGAAAAATACTACATTGAACTACTATATAATGTTGATTATAATGTGTAACGGGGGAATATTTGTGGGTCCTGATAATGCCAAATGTCTTATGTTATGAGTAAAAAGTGACCGACATTATTTTAAATATATCTAGTCAGTGAAAGCGTGCAAGCATCTACAATAACTCCGTAATTTCAGCTTCAGAATCATGAATATTGTTATTCTGGTATCTCTAGTGTCCTGTATTGGGTTACAAGCACCAAGTCCAAGACTATTCATTTAAACCTACAAACTAATATCAAAGTTATAATTTTAATCAACGTACCTTTTTTGTTAACCTTTTACCATAATTCTTGGAGTATCGCAATAATATCGTATCATGATAAGTATCGAATCGTGACATGAGGGTATCGTTACACCCCTACATGATATTTTTCTTATAAACTGTATATAAGTTGTACTGTTTTATAGGTTGTACTGTTTCTTTCAGTATACCTTATGATGTTCATTTTATGTTTAATTTTCAAAATTACACTCTAAAAAATGCTGGGTTGTTTCGACCCAAATTTGGGTCAAATATGGACATACCCAAATGTTGGGTTAAAATTATAATTTAAAAAAATTTAGAGTTGAAAGTGAAATTGGGTTAAAATTTTAAATTACATTTATAACCCAACATTTGGGTTTGTCCATATTTGACTCAAATTTGCCCAGCATTGTTTAGAGTGTATGCAACCCTAACAAAATATGCTTTAGAACAAAATCTAAGCATTTTGTTTATCAGACAAACCCAGAATGCAGTGCTATACAAAAAGGTTGTGAATGAAGTCAAGAGAAATGTGTATTATAAAAAAAATATTAGCATTGCATGTTAAAATATAAGTAGAATTGAATAGTAGTGTGCAGATGAGATGATTTTTTTTTTTTTTGGGCTAGTGTCCCAAACACAGATTAGGGATCGTGCTAAAAAGGATTTTCAGTGCAGAATTACTGATGAGATTGTAATTTAGTTCCAGGGTTAATCTGTGTCTGGAAATCTAGCACTCTACTATAAATATGGATTTAGTTATAATAAATATTGTGAAATATTATTCATGTTTTTAGTTAATACATTGTGTCATCAACATACTGGGTTTAAGTAAAGCGTTATTTAAGGTGGAAATAATCACTAGATTTGCCTGCCAGTTTGGCATCAGGTCTTTAAAAAAGATACTATTTTATTTGAGGGACTTGGTTGCAAGGAACTGCAATAAATTGCTTTCTCATTTATGGCTGCAATGACATTGAAGTGTGTCTAAATACTTTTTGGGAGCACTGCAGTTGAACTTTTGAAAGCATGTTTGCAATTAAGTTTTTAAAATTGGTAGTTTGTCTTTTTGGGGAGGTTAGGATGTCTCTCTTCCTCACATTTTAGTTCTTTTTCTTTCTTCAGGTAATTAAAAACCACCGAAAGTATTTTTCGGTCACTGCACACTCTTTGGCGATGCTCCAGCTCAGTTATCAGCTGCCGTACGGTTACCGGGGAAGGATTTGAGCTCTGTCAAGGACTCCGCATCCAAGATGAATAATTTAATGCGCTGCTGCCGAAAACCTGTATAATTAATTCAACGGACCCACTTTGTTATTTCGCCTTCCAAATTTTAAAGTCAAATCACACAGATAGGATACGGCTGCCTTTAAAACTCAGGGACAACTTGGGTTGTGAAGCTTTTTGGATGTACAGATGTTTTGGACATTGGGAATGGGATTGGATGAGTGTTTCAAGGAGATGCACTGACCTCAAGGACTAGTTAGGTTAGCTAGTTTCTAGTTTGTCATTTCTGGGTAAAAAATATTCAGTTAGATCCAGGTTTTACAAATTTAGTGGATCAGTTTTTCATATTTACAATTTTATGAAATGTGAAATGCAATTGTACATTTTTAGAGGAAAATGTGAGTGCAAAACTCCTCTTCAGTGGTTGCCAGGGTGTTGGGATGCGGTTGCTAGGCTATTCTGGGTGGTTGTTATGGGTAAGGACTCCCACACCGGTTCTCAATTGGGTCAGAGCCTCTCTGTTAGTATCCCAGATTGGCCTATGTCCCATAAAACTATGAAATCCACTCCACAAATCATCTCTGGCAGGTGAGAACCTGATTTAACACACGCATCCCATAATCCCCTGTGAGTGGAGTGGGCAATGATGACATCATTATAATAGATTTGAGAGCTGTCATAGTGGCTGTTGGTGTGAGGAACGCTGATTACAAGACATATTATTTTCTCTCTGCAGTTTCTTTTTTCATCATTTCTTCCACTTGTCTTTCACCATCGTTTAGTCTCCATATTCTTAATTTCTGCTCTATTACTTTACTTTTCTTGGCTCAGGGAGCCTTGACTTCTTCAAAGGCTCTTAGCGTACATGCTCATCAAAGCGAGTCTCCTCAGGTCTCTCTGTTTAAGAAAGAGAGACGCGTCACTTTTATTAAACCTTCCCACGGTGCTGTACTACAGAGCAAATCTGGCAACCCTGCCCTTATGAGCTTAAGCTAAGGTCACGCTAGGCTTTGAGCATCTGAAATTACATCAAACCCCATAACACTGCAAAAAAGACAGCTTTTGGGTTTGTGCGCTCTTTGAATTTAGCCGAAAATCTGACGTTTACATTCTATGAATCAAATGTCTTTGCACTATGCATCACAGTGTTTGCCGAACTTGATCAAATGAGTATGAATGGAAGGGAATGGAGCAGTTTGTTTGTTTTCTTCAGTGTTCTCTTTAATAAATGTCATGAAATGGTTTGAAATTTCATGTCACCAGTTTTATTTAAGTGTAATTGATACCTTTTGTCCTTTTTTAGTAGTTTAAAAACTATCTTTCTACTGTCTTTTTTCAAATCTCCCTCTTGCTCACTCTCTCTCCTCCCCCATTATGAGTAGACACTCCCCCTACTGCTGATTGGTTTACTCTCCTCCCCCATTATTTGTAGACACTCCCCCTACTGCTGATTGGCTCACTCTCTCTCCTCCCCTATCATGAGATCATGAGTGGACACTCCCCCTATAGACCATTTCAAAAGATGTAAACAACACTGGCCCAGAAGCACTTCCTGTTTCAGTTTTTTAACACTACATAAAAGCTGGGATAAAATACAACCAACAGAACATTTAAAACTGAATCAAAAGTTAAACAAACATCTTTAAAAAGTTTTCTTTACATGTGAAATAAAGAAAACAGTTACAAACCGAAACAGGAAGTGCTTCTGGACCAGTGTTGTTTACATCTTTTGAAATGGTCTATTGCTGATTGGCTCACTCTCTCTTGTTACTGTGCATGTTTAAAGACATTTTTAATTCAGTAGTTTTAAATATGTTTAAGCAAAGTAATAATGTTGAAAAATAATGTTGTTGTTTTTTTAGCCCAAGTAATGTTCATAAGAAAGTACCTCAAATAGTAATGTCTAAATATATGAAGTTAAGCGTTGCTTTACTCGTCAAAAAAAGTAATCTGATTACATAAATGCCACTTATAATGCATTACCCCCAATACGGACTTTAAAAAGACTGATGAGTTATTATTATAAATGACTGTCATTTTTTTTTTTTTTGTTGCAGTGCTGGCCAGTTTTCGAGGAACGCTACAGCATGGCTTGCCTTTGGAGATCGGTGACACGGTGCAGATCCTGGAGAAATGTGAAGGTGAATACATGAGGGCTGATGCCAGCCACTGTCGTCAAAACCATTTATTTCATTGGTATAAACCCGAGTGTTTACACTAGTTTGCCCCTGCTTAAATTGGAACAGGAAAAAACAGGATTAAAACAGGAAAATTAAGCTGAATTAAACAGGCTTAGCTGGTATAGGCTCTTTTTGCATTTCAACATGGCTGCCTGAGGATAATGTTGGTCACCGGTACATGGTGTGGCTTCTTAATGAACTTAACCAGCAGGATTAACCAATTATTTAGATTTTTGACTAAACTAAAATGGAGTAAATCTGAACCAAATGTTAAACTGAAATAAAATGAAACCTATATAGTAATAGTATCCTTAAATAGCACTGCAATGAAACCAATTTATGAGAATACTGTTTACTGACCTTCAATGAACTGCATAAAAATCTATTTACATGAGCGGGTTTGTGTATGCAGAGTTAAAAAATATAATATAATTAGTGAGAAACCAGCTATAACAATCCAAAATAAGCTGGTGTAGTAAGTCATTCTAGTCTAAGATGGTGTTTTCAGCAGGGGTTGCTTGATTTGATAAACTGCTGACACAGACACCTGTACCTCCTCAGAGACGGGAGGATTTCAAACCAGTCTTTTTTTGTGACCCGCACGACTCCTTCGTTTCCTGTTTCCACCCTTTGAAGACACACTCCTTTGTTCTCTGGGTGCACTCGTTTCCTGTTTTTTTGAGTAAGAAAACCGGTTTCGGTTGGAGAACACCCAGTAACATTGTGATGGAGAATCTTAAACTGTAGATATGAAACTACATAATCATTAGTTCCTGACTGACTGTAGGTGATAATTATCAGATGAGGGGTCGTGTTTCTGTATTTAGCAGCTATTGCACTCTTTACCGAAAGTGATGCAGGCCCCTATTTTTCACACTTTCAAACTGTGCTTCTCGGCTTTTTGCCAGGAAGCCCTAGCGTGTGTGCTGGTTTGCAGTGGGCAGAAGGTTCATCTGTGCTGGAGATGATTAGATAACAGTGGTGGTGCAGGCCGTCAGTGAGTCTAAGTGAAGCTGATGTTGAAAGTAACATATTTGTCAAATCATTGCCTAGTCTATGTCAGAGTCAGACCGATATATCGGCAGACCGATATTATCGGCCGATATTAGGGATTTTCCAAACTATCGGTATCGGTAGTTATAATGGCCGATAAATGAATATTTCAAAAATAAAATAAAAATGGGTGAAACACGCTTGAACCATGTCATGAGTGTTGGAGTTGTATACTTTGTCCACCAGAGGGCACTTTACACCGTTCCTGTTGGCAACACTCTTTGATTTGGTCACGAGACATACATTGCTTGTATAACAATTAAAAGAACGTCCCCATCAGTTCTCTTAACTCAAATAAGCATGACAAAATTTTTGACTATCATGTCCAGTTTAAAATAAATAAATAAAACATCGGCCGATATATCGGATTTTAAAACCCCAAAATATTTGTATCGCCCTTCAAAATCCTTTATCGGTCGGGCTCTAGTCTCAATACACTCTTAAAACTAAAGGATAGAACCTTAAAGGAGCTGTATGTAAGACATTTGTTTCAAATAATCATAAAATGACCCTGGTGTGTCACTAGACATTAAGAAATCATGTTCATTTCAAATACTCATAGCACTGATAACAGTAGTCCAGCCAGGATATTGTCATTTAAAAAGTGAAGTTGCAGCCCTCGACTGATGTTGATGATGTCATGTTGTGTTTTGCGCCACCCTCCACCGATCTACCAATCACGGAGTCAGTAGTGTTGCAGATCTGCCACAGCTTCAGATACAAACGTGCCGGATACAAAAAATGTTGGATCCTGCAGCATATCTGGCAACCTCGAGTCAGGGGGAGGGGATACATCGCTCTACAGTAATTTAAAAGTGATTGCAGTACCAGTTTTGGCCACAATCTTACATACGGCTCCTTTAAAGGAGAACTCCAGCGCAAAATGAACCTTTGGTCTAATAAAACATTGGTACCTAGTCAACCTGTCTCTTAGATTTGTTTTCATGATAATCAAATATAAAGAGTTCTATCTCTAAAAACTGTTTAGCGTATAATGCTAGTATATGGGGGCATATAATAAGTAAAAAGAAATCACTAGTTAATACCACTATTGGGGCTATTTCGAGCCTTGTTAGTGGTATTAACTAGCAATTTCTTTTTACTTATTAAATTTCTTTTTACTAAATAAAATGATTAAATTTACTTATTAATTCATTTATAATGTAACCTTCTCCACCTTGGTCCGTTTAAGGATAATTCATGCATTTTTATAGTATTTATTTGAAAGAATTAAAACAGATTATGTCTATACTTGTATTATTCAGCTGGTTGACATTGAAGTGGGATTTTGAAAGTAATTAGTAATTAAAAGTAATGCAGGTCTTAAAATGAGTTCAGTTGAGTAAATAAAATAAAATATGCCACCAAGTTTCTACACAGTATGTGATAATAAAACATGTTTGGAGTTATTTTATTGTAAATCGTCAACAAAACAAATGCTACAATTGCCAATTTGTTTCTATAGATGCCGTATTCAGAGCTACAGAATTGATTGGACTTTGAAATGTCATTTTCCCTGCATTTGCACATACATTTGTCCTTTTTTTTCAAGAGAACATTTCAACATTACCCACTGTGTTTTGTTAGATGACGTCCTTTGAAAAGGTTTCAGTCAAGACACATTAGGGCGATATTAAAGATGAAAGTCACCGACATGTTTTGTGTTTCAGGTTGGTACAGAGGATTCATCCTCAAGAACCCGAATGCCAAGGTACGCAACTGCCTCTTTGTGTTTTATCAGCTCTGTCAGTGTCGGATGCTATTTTCAGTTTCTGAAACACCACAGCGAAGCTGTCAGACGAAACGCACGGATCAAAGCCTCTCTGTTCATTTCGGTATTTTTGTTAGACTTATTCACTTTATTTTGATTTGTTGATCTCTTTCTTTTTAGGGCATTTTCCCATGCAACTACATCCATCTAAAGAATGCACACATCAAGAATAAAGGGTGAGTTGAAGGAAAGGATGGAAAACATTCAGACCCTCCAAATAGCAGAGACTTCAGCTTGGTCAATCTGCTGTTTATGCCTTTACTGTAGTAAATCTCCCACTATGGAAACTTTAAACTGGAGTTTCGGTGATATTAATAACATTTGCGTACTCGTAGATATCCAGCATCTCTGTATAAAGTGCAAACTGCAGTCTGAAAAAACAGGAATTTTTGCACTACTAAACTGTCCGTTTTCACATGACATGATTTGTATTTTTCAATGAGAAAACGTTCAATATGACATTATAGATTGACAGTATGTTAGCTCGATCAGAGTAAATGGCAATCGAACCTATGAGAACTCATGTAATTCATACATATCTGCCAATGTTATTGTTTTGCCCATATATATTAGTATATAAAGGCTAGATGTGTCGTCAGCGCTGCTGGCCAATGGAGGTCGTCGTCTGCACCTGGCGGCCATCTTGTCACAGGCAGCTCGCTCACTCGTAACATTGTGGTAATGGTACATGTACTATTTAAATGACCATAACTTGCTCAATTTTCTACCGATTTTCAAACGGTTTGGTTTGTTATAAACGTCAGAGATGTAGCTATGACACTGCATACTTATGAATAATAAGTGTATAAATAATTATAGCCACATTAATAACGTTTGTAAGAAACGTTTGTAAATCCGTCAAGATTTCAACGAGATAAGAGTATTTGTGTTCATGCTGACCACTCATCTTACATCAGCTTGTCTGTGACAAGATGGCCGCCGGCGATGACGATAGAAACTCCGCCTTAACACATCTAGCCTTTATATACATATCTATGGTTTTGCCTACTTCTCTATTCTGCATCCATACAATATAAGCAAAGTTTGGTTTTCTAGATTTTACTTTTTTATTATTATTATTGGTTTATGTATGTCTGAGACTGGTCTGCCTGAACTTAATGCTAAATGAATGTAGCGACGGTGAACAGAAGGGAAACGCCAGCGCTCCACTATACATCTGCTTCTTCCTTTGATTAACGTATTGTATAACAAGCGCAGAACCAGATGAGGTGTATCTCATATCTGTTGTGCCGTGTGTCGCCCACATTTGACTCACAGGCAGTTTGAGACGGTGGTGCCGACCGAAGACTCTGTCATTACGGAGATGACGTCCACCCTGAGGGACTGGGGTGCCATGTGGAAGCAGCTCTTTGTGGTAAATACTGTTTGGACAAACACAGCAGTCCGCCCACTGCCACACACTGCCTACGTGAACTCTGGGTACACAGATGCTGATGGGCGGAATATATTAAATGTATTTTAGCTGCTGATGCGGGGGAAACTGTATTTGAATCATTTCTACACCATTATATATCAGTGTTACTGCAATGTAGGCCATTATTAAAGCTGCAACTTCAACATTTCGGGGGCTCTTTCCTTTCCTTTTGTTTACGCTAATAGAAAAACGAAGGAGATCTGTTTCATAGACTGTGGCACGTGATGAATGAAATTTTGGACCTCAGGCGGCAGGTTTTGGTGGGTCACCTGACCCACGATCGCATGAGGGATGTCAAACAGCACATCACGGCCCGTCTGGACTGGGGCAATGAGTGAGTACAGCATAAAGCAACAACACAATCATCATCAACTGATTAAAACGCACATCAACCGATCACTTGTTTAGCATTCATGTAAACACTACATTCAGATCCACCAATCAGAACGAGTTCAGTTAGATTGAAACAAAAGCTGTGCATGTAAACAATGAGTGGAAAGCAAAAGCTGAATTCCGGACATCGACGGCCGGACATGTCCGGGAAAAAGAGGATGGTAAACCCTAAAGTTACTACTCGGCTTTCTCCACAGAACAAGAGCCTGCTAGCTTAGCTTCCAAAAAAAGATGGCTGACACTATGTGTTCATTCTGTGAGTGAGATCGCCCTCTATGGACCGGTTGAGAACATGCGGGACAGACCCTACTACTCACTGTAGTCTTAAGCATTTGGACAAAAAATCCTCTGATGATGCAAAATGACGATTTTTGTGTCATCGGAGGTTTTTTCCAGACAAAAAAAAAAAAACATAAATAGCCGCAAAAGACCGGAGGGACTTTTGCAGTTCCTAGAACTTAACGTTCCTATAACCCTTTTTTCTCGCGTTCCGACCGGACTAAATGGGGGATTTTTTAGTTCCTCAGACCGTAGTTCTTATAACTCTTTCAGTACCTAGTCTAGAGCGAGGACTTTTTTAGTTCCCTTTCCCTAGGTCTACGTTGATTGGTTCAAGTCATGCCCACTGTCAACACGGAACTTGTAGCGCTCTCTGCCATACGCCGTGTGTTTTTGCAAAACATTACAACGAGGATTAAGACAAACATAACGCATTCAACCAGCTAATTGCTAATAATAGCTAAACTTTTTGTTTGCCTCCTGCGCTGTGCTCTTTTATCTTCTTCCATCATATTACTTAATATCATATTACGCTGGAGCCTTCGTCTTCTGTGTTTCTCTGTACAGAACTCAAGCATAATCTTTAAACGCCGCCGTTCGTTCTCCGTTATTATCCTCCTCCATGCTGGTTTGTTGTTGTTGTATGTGCCGCGCTACGTCTAGCGATGACGCTATAAAGACCGTCGCCGTGCTTGCGTTACCCCTCCTACCAGTTCCTATAGCCACTAGGCTTTATGTCGAGCGTCACGTGACCAAACCGGAAAACGGGTCTCATCGCATCCGCTTGTCAGAGAAAGTGTTAACGGCCGTAAGTACTGACTATGATATCTATGGATTTGTAAGGTAATCAGCTAACCTACCTATTTCACTTTGTTATTGGCGTTTTATTCCATTTAAATATCTAAACGTTACTGTGAAGAATAAAAAATATAAAATGTTTAAATATCACTCTTCACATGTGAGGGATATTGGTTATGCTAATCTTTGAAAGCTCCTTTTAAGTTATCTTGATTAAAACCGCAAAAAATTTCATGAAGCACATACAAAAGATCTGGACCGGAAGCGATGAGACCCGTTTTACAGAGAATGCGGAAGTAAGTTGTGCATAAAGCCTCTTGGCCAGTGCGAACGCAAGCAGCAAAACCGAGTTTGGGGGAGAGTAGTTCTTAGAACTGTTTAGAAGTGGAAAGTTCCTATAACTAAGTTCCTGTAACCACTTGGTCGGAAAGCGGCTAATCTCTCGTCTCAGGGGGATATGAGGGTGGGAAGCACGGTAATTTGAAAATACTACAGGTTTTCTACTAACACAAAGCTAAATGCTAAATCCTGAAGTATCTCTTTAACATAGAAATATGTTGTACACAGTCTGGTAATGCTATACGGTTTCCGTCCTTTCACAGGCAGCTGGGCTTGGACCTGGTACCCAGGAGAGAGTTCAGCATGGTGGACCCGGATGAAATCAGCGTCACTGAGCTCTATCGACTGGTACGTGTGTTTACATATGACCACGATCCTGACTCAAGAGTTTATCGTCTCAGAAAGTTTCCCGATTTAGCCGCTTAATCCCGTTCTGTTAAACGTAAGAGGCAGGAGATGAAAGCCTCACGCTCTACCATCAGCTCGAGTAACAAGCCCTATGGGGAAAATGACAGTAATTCTGAGACACGCTGACAAGATACGCCACAGAAAATTACAGTCGTCATGGATGTGGAAGTCTGGTTGCCAGCTGGAGGGGTTGTTGACAGCGAGGAGTCTCTGCTGTGATATAATTGAGCTTTGCGAAGCATTACTTGTGCTAAATGTGACCTGAAACGTCCCAATACTGTGTAATGTAATGTAATAACCCTCCGCTGCCAGACGGACTCCATTACCGTACCCTGTCTGTGCTTTATGTGGCGGGCACACACACTTTTGCCATCAGCTGCGTGTGAAATCAAACACAAGGTGTATGTTTGCAACATGCAAATTGCTGACGACCGATTCTCAAATTTTTTATTAAAAGATCTTTAAGGTTTTATTTCAGGTGTTTATGATGAATGACTAACGAAGCTAAAATGGGTTGAGGGGGTGAATGAGTTCTTGGCCACAGTTATTGATTTCTTTGGGTTATTTTGTGCTATGATGGTCTAGTTTAGCTGTGATTGAATAGCAGGCTCAACAGGATGGCGTTTTGTGTGTGTTTAGACGGAGCTCATTGCCTTTGACACATACCCAATGTGCTGTGATGAATAGTGTGGGAGTGAATCAGGTCACCCAGTCTCACCACACACACTTTAATTAGTCCTGAGGATTTAGATATTACCACAAATGTGTGTGTGTGAAAGAGATTGGGAGTGGGAAAACTTAGCTAAGAACAATGAATACACAACAAATTGGGCAATCATAGTTGCTTTCACTTCTTAATGCCACATTGTCATTGAGTTTGTCCTTGGTTGATTGTTCATGATTATTATTACCCCACACACGCTTGATCAGGACACAGGTGGTCTTTGTTTGGAGTTCTTGATGTGAAAGTAAGCGGTTTAAGACGTCCAGAACCTTCTGTAAACGGGAAATAAAGTCTTTATTGAAATCTTTTTAGCCCTATTCATTCCCATTAAAAGCTTTGGTTCATGTAATTTCTTGTGAAGGAGAAATTGCTGCTCTCTTTGGTTCTCTTTCTTCATTTATTAAAGTTGGCATGAAAGGGAAGTTGCGATAGTCTTTTCTTCCCCATTGTGATGTATATCCGAGGGGAAATTGCTCCTCGAATTAAAAAGAAATGTAGGGCTGGACTGGCTTTTGTCCATCAGGAATTGATTGGATGGTTGTGTTTTGCTATTGGTCGATCTCCTGTGACTGACAGGTTGCCCCGCCCTCGCTTCAGTATACGTGTCAGCAGAGACGATAAAATCATTTTAATTATGAATTATTTATGATAAAATAAAATAAATAAAATACGTAAAATATAAATATAATAAATATAATAATAATTTATAATAATATAAATAATAAATATAAATAAAATAATAAAATACATAGAAAATTTATGGTGACTTAAATGCTTCTGTTTTAAATCTCACATCATCTTACAATCAGTTGAAACTCAATTTGTGGATGCAATTGAGGTATTTAACATTTTTACATACCATGTATTGTAAAAATACAACTATTTCACGTGTTAGAATCTCAGTAAATACGTTTCCCTTAAAATGCATGATTACTTTTATGCAAAAAAAATCTGTAAAAAAAAATTGCTTATTTGAGTAATGAAGCAAAATAAATTGTTTTCAACATGGTTTATGAGACATTATTTGTAAATAATGCTTATTTACTTGAATAATTGCTTTTAAAAACTTCCAATGCTAATTAATTAAGGAATACTTAATTAGTTTTTAAATTAAACAGTGTTCAGTAGTGTCTATCTATATCGTCCTCGTGCGCACACACAGCATCACAGAGAGAGCATATGCACTGCCCCGTTGGCCTTTTTATATTTCACATCACACCTGTTCACACCTCGGGGTCCTCACACAGTGCGGTTCAACGACTGCTCAATCCCAAGTGAGAAGTGTGTTTGTTACACAACAATGGTGTGAATGTGCACTTAAAAGGAGCATGTGTGCAGTGATGTGCGTGCACGTGTATTTGTGTGTGTGTGTGTGTGCGCGCATTTGACATTGCTCTCTGTGGTGTCATTGCAAAGAAAGGAGCATAATAACTGAAGCAAATTAGATTTGGCCGGCTATAAAGGAGCCGTGCTGTGAACATGGAGCGACTGGAATTCAATGGAATATTCAATGCATTTATGCTGGGTATTAAAAAGGCATAATGCAAAGTTAGAGTTTGGTGTTTACATGCATTGTGAATGATTTATTGCTCTTGCTCTAGTGAAAAATGGTAATAATCGCTATGTGTTGGAATGGATAGATGGAGCATCGGCACCGGAAGAAAGAAACCCCGACTCCTGTCAGCACACATCACATGTTTGTCCATTTGAAGAGTCTGATGAGCTCAAACCTGGGTGAAGAACTGGAGGTCTTCTTCTTTATCTATGATAGTCGAGAGAACAAACCGCTCAGGTGAGCATCTAACTATTCATTTATACGGCTGTGTGATTTGTCAGCTCATACGCTACCGTTAAAACGTTTGGGGTTTGTAAGATTGTTTAATGTTTTCTAATAGGCTGATTTGCTGCTCTGGGAACATTTCGTATTATTACCAATGTTGAAAACAGTTGTGCTGCTTAAAGGAGAACTCCAATGAACCTTTGGTCAAATAACACATTGGCACCAAGTCATACGTTCTCTGGGATTTGTTTTCTTGATAATTGAATTTAAAGAGTTTTATCTCTAAAAACTGTTTAGCATATAATGCTAGTATATGGGGGCATATAATAAGCAAAAAAGAAATCGCTAGTTAATGCCACTAACAAGGCTCAAAATAGCCCCACACTAACACAGTATCATAATGAGGGTCCATACATGCAAAACGAAGCATTGAGAACGTTGTAAGTGTGCTGACCGTTTAATAAGAAGATACTTTATAAAGACAGTTCACTTCATGTATACAGACAGTCTCGATAAGTCGAACCACGAACCAAGTGAGCTGAACTGTGTGAAGTTCAGCAAATGACTAGCTTTCGTGGTTCGACTAAACTTCGTTTTGCATGTATGGACCCTCATTATGTTACTGTGTTAGTGTGGGGCTATTTTGAGGCTTGTTAGTGGTATTAACTAGCGATTTCTTTTTACTTATTATATGCCCCCATATACTAGCATTATACGCTAAACAGTTTTAGAGATAAAACTCTTTAAATTCCATTATCATGAAAACAAATCTCAGAGAACGGCTTGACTAGTTGCCGATGTGTCATTAGACCAAAGGTTCATTTTGCGCCGGAGTTCTCCTTTAATATTTTTTTGTGGAAACCATGAAATTTTTTTTTCTTCAAGATTCTTTGATAAATAGATTTAATAGTTATTTGAAGCAGTTTTTGTAGCGTTGTTGTTGTTGTTGTGGAGAAATGTCCTATTTGTGTCCTGAACCAGGATGTGCTCTTCAATCATAACCTCATTACGCGTGCTTCCTATTGTGTTTGTCCCGGACACTGCCAGACAGATGAAAAACAAATAAACAGTTTTCATCAGGGAAACACACCTGCGGTTGAGGCCGTGAGAGCCTTCAGATGGTGTGTGTGTGTGTGTGTGTGTGTGTGTGTACCTGTTTATATCATCTAATGGTTAATTACAGTCTCTAACCGTCTCAGCTGCTGCTCTGTGGCGTTTGCTCACACACATTGTCTCCATGTTTGTTTCCCTCTATTCATTGATTAGAGTTTTTCCATATAGTCGTGAAGGAGAATATTAATGTGGCCCTGATCCATCAATGATTTCCCTACCTGGTTCGGTGGCTGATTTCCAGTTAATTATTTGTCTTTTTTGGTTTCCATATAGAAGGGTGGCACTCACTTTTTTCAGACTAGCCTGCTTCAAATCTGTTCAGTGTCAGCGATGACAGCTCCTGTGGATTTAATTAAACTGCAGTGAATAGGGAATCACTGGGAAGCATGATCCCAATTTGAATATTTGCAATGTAATGTGCTGTTGATGGAGAAAATACACACTTCTGAGTATGTAATACAACTATATGAATATTTTTGGAGATATACCATGTTTTTGCATATACTAATATTTTCTTTACACGTGTCTGTAATTTAGCATCTTGCATACTTTTTGCTTAATATATTCAACCTAATATATATATATATATATTATAGTTATTATATATATATATATATATATAGTTATATATATTATATTTATATATATATATTTATATATATGTATATATATATATATATACTGTATATATATATATATATATATATATATATATATATGTGTGTGTGTGTGTGTATATATATACATATATATCTATATATATATATTACTTCCTTTGGCTTTTTTCTTTAATTAAAATTATCACTGTCAAAAATCACAAACTATATAATTTTTTTAATTCTATTTTTGGGGTACTATGATTGTGGATGCATAATACTTGCAAACTAACTATATGGTTTCATTACACATGCAAATGTATGCTTTTATTTAAATAATAATAATAATAATACAGTATATGCATATTAATAATTATAATAATGATTGTCATTTAAAGTAATTATTACAATATTATGCCAGTTTGTGTATGACATGGTCAACTTCTCTTTTTATTTCTTTTTCATTTATGCATTTTTCATGCAGCTTAACTTGTCCTGATCCCGAGTCGAGTGATTGAGTGTCAGTCCTGGTGTTAGGCAGCTCATGTCACCAGTTATGCCCATTTTGTGTAGTGGTGCACGGACAGCGAGCACTGTAACAAAAAGACGAGGTTGCTGTTTGTGTTCAGTTATCTTTAGACAGTTTGCAACGCTGCAACCAAAAGCTTTTGTGTGTGTGTGTGTGTGTGTAGCATGTGGGAGAGAAAGAGTCTATCTGTGTTTCTGCCACAGGATGTGTACAAAGTGCTGATTGACAGCCTTCTGGGTAGCGGCTCCCCCTTCGTTCCCATGGGAGCGTTTTTGTGGCATGGTTAATTTATCCAACCAGACATGCAGGGATCGCGTTTCCATCCGTGTCGATTTATCCAGCCGTGTCCGGAGGGAGGCGTGGGGGTCGTGTCGGTGTCCCATTTGAACTTGTCGTGTTAAAATCCCTGGCATCAAGGGAGGAAATATCAAATTCTCTGTGATGTGCCAGGCGAGAGTGGAAGAAAGCCGGCCGTCTGTGTGTCATTGAAATGCTGGTGTGATGTCTGCAGATAGGAATATCCCGGTGTCCACAGACGCCTCTTCAGAAAGCGATCGCAGCCCTGCAGCTGTGTGTCAAAGGCCAAAACAGCCTTTGTGCTCCTGCCTCTGGTGATGGGACGCTGGGATCGCAACAGTGCCGAGTTAATTAACATGGTGTTTGTGTGAAGGGCCGTGTGTGTATGAATGCGTGTGAGCGGATCGCATGTTCGATGCCAGCTATTGTTCCTGTCGGGATACATTATAGGGCCGCTCGTCTTTTTATCATGAAGCTGTGAAAGTCATGTAACTGGATTATGAGGTCGGTCGGTTACGGACGTGTGTCTGTCCCAGTATTGCCTTGTATCGACAGCTGGCAGATTCCCTCATGGTTTACACTACGTTAATTTAATTTGCTGGATACATATATTCAATTACACAGCAGAACTGGAGTTACCTAAAATAAAGCATATTGATCAAGTTAGGGTTATGGTGTCATGATCAATAGCAATTTCTTTTTTTTTTTTGTTATTTGTTTTTAAGAAAAAAGTACTGTGACACCATGGTTGAATCAGATGTATATACCATGGTACTGTACATATCCCAAACCCCCCAGTATTAGCATGGTATGTGTACAGTAAACTTTGTATTACCATTGTTATATATATATATATATATATATATATATATATATATATAAATAAAAAAAAATTGTGTGTGGTGTTTGTCATCCAAGATGTCCATGTCTTTCTTTTTTCAGTCGAAAAGAAATTAAGGTTTTTGATGAAAACATTGCAGGATGTTTTTCTCCATATAATGGACTTCAATGGGAACCAAACGGTTCAAGGTCCAAAAGACAGTTTCAGTGCAGCTTTAAACGACACCTAGACGATGAATAAGGGTCTTATCAAGCGAAACAATCGCTCATTTAATAAATAAATAAATAAGTTTAAGTTCTATAAGCACGAATGCTCACCTTGCGCTGTTCGTTGAATGAACAAAATGACTCGAAAAAAGATTTCGAACAGGAAAGTCACGAACGCGCATCACAGAACAGAGCAAGGCGAGCATTTGATCTTATAAAACTTAAACTTTTTTTATTTTTTTTAAATGAGCGATCGTTTCGCTTGATAAGACCCTTATTCATCGTCTGGAATCGTTTAAAGTCCTTTGAACAGTTTGCAGTTTGCACTGAAACTGTCTTTTGGACCTTGAACCGTTTGGACCCCATTGAAGTCCATTATATGGAGAAAATCCTGGAATGTTTTCATCAAAAACCTTAATTTCTTTTCAACTAAAGAGAGAAAGACGTGGACATTTTGGATGACATGGGTGAGTAAATTATCAGAATTTTTTTTTAAAGTGAACTAATCCTTTAAACATGTTTTGTTCCTGTTTTGTTTTTGTATGTTTAAAACCCATGGTACTTTTCCAACAAAACATGGTATTACTGTGGTAATGCTTGCAATTTTATTTTATTTCTACACACCCAAGATGATGATAATGCCATTCTATATTCAAAGAACATAGTATTACCATGGTATACATGCTATTATTGTTGTGCATAGTACAATAGTGCATTTTAGTTTTGTCTGGTGTCATCGACATTTCAACATCTGTTATGATGAACCGTTTTATGTATGATATATGCTTGGTAAATATTTGATTAGGCAAAGTGAATTTGTCTTTTTTAAAATGTTTGAATCGGTTCCAAAAATGTAACACAATATATTTTGTCTATTTTTTTTTTCTTTTAACCTGCATTTGTTTATAATGTACTCAGAGTTTAAACTGAAAGTTTTTCTCTCGCTCTCTCTTTGTTTTGCAGTGAAAGGTTCTTTGTTAAACTAAATAAAAATGGTCTTCCCAAGTTTCCTGAGAAGACCGAGAGACAATGCACACTTTTTGTGGTGAGTGTCGAGATTAAATCACGCCCAGACTAATCGTGAGGAGTAATCGGTGTTGATTAAATTGTGTTTGTTTTATTCAGGATCTGGGGAGCGGCGACCTGAGAAAAGACGTGTATATTGTTGTACACATCATTAGGATTGGTAAAAACCGATATTGTCTCCACAGAATAATTACTGATGCCAAAGACCCTGCAGGCACGTGATGAGCGCTGATTGTTTCATGTGTGTGTGTGTGTGTGTGTGTGTGTGTGTGTGTAGGGAGGATGGGTGCAGGAGAGAAGAAGAACACGTGTAATGTGCAATACAGGCGTCCGTTCGGCTGTGCTGTGGTCAGCATCACTGATCTCCTCACTGCTGACTCCAAAGAAGACCATCTGCTGAAGGTCTATACGTAAGTGACCCTACACACACACACCATATAACACCGAAAGACAGCCAAGTCTGATTTCCTGGATTCAGACCAACTCTTTTCCCTGATTGGTTGGATTGGTTGAGGTTGCCCCGTAACCATAATTTGAATATGCTCTACCAATTCATTTCTACAAAAAAATGAAAACCCTGTTGTAGTTATAAGGGAATTTTACAATTTTGATTTCCAGGCCTAAAAATAATAGAATTTGACATGAAAAAAGTCCTAGAGGATGGCATGAAACGCCTAAATAAATGAATAAATAAAGCTGTACATAAATAGCCATGTACATTGCTGAAGAAGTCAGAATTGTGATGTTTTAAGTAGTTCACTTTTTAAAAAAACCTTTTGCTGATAATTTACTCATAATTTACCCATATAATGGACTTCAATGGGAACCAAACGGTTCAAGGTCCAAAAGACAGTTTCAGTACAAACTGCAAACTGTTCAAAGGGCTTTAAACGATTCCAGACGATGAATAAGGGTCTTATCAAGCGAAACGATCGCTCGCTTAATAAATAAATAACAAAGTTTAAGTTTTATAAGCTCAAATGGTCGTCTTGCTCTGTTCTGTGATGCACGTTCATGACTCTCCTGTTCGAACTCGTTCATCAAAATGAACGAGTCTTTTCCCGAGTCAACTCGTTCATTTCGTTCGTTGAATGAACCAAATGACACGAGAAAAGATTCATTCATTTAATAAACGAGTTTGAACAGGAGAGTCACGAACAGAACAGAACAGAGCAAGGCGAGCATTTGAGCTTATAAAACTTAAACTTTGTTATTTATTTTTTAAGTGAGTGATCGTTTCGCTTGATAAGACCCTTATTCATCGTCTGGAATCGTTTAAAGCCCTTTGAACAGTTTGTAGTTTGCACTGAAACTGTCTTTTGGACCTTGAACCGTTTGGTTCCCACTGAAGTCCATTATATGGAGAAAATCCTGGAATGTTTTCATCAAAAACATTAATTTCTTTTCGACTGAAGAAAGAAAGACATGAACATCTTGGATGACATGGGGGTGAGTAAATTATCAGCAATTTTTTTTTAAGTGAACTACTCCTTTAATGTTTTGAATTACATTACATTATATTATATTATAATATGTAATGGGGTAACGGAGACCCAATAAGCTGATTTGTCCATTCCCCATTCAAATTTTAGGACATTTTCTGTGTTTTGGGAGAAATTTGTATATAATGATTTTTCTCTATAGAATGGGTGCCTGAAATACAAATGCAATAGTGTGGCCTACTTTGCACTGGAGGGCAGACACAGACAGATGTGTTTTGCTCTAGATCTTTGATGGTTGACACTCACACATTATCAGCTGGCTCGTGGCCAGTCCTTTGGGCTGTTAATGTGATTGCTGTTCTTTATATCTGTGTGACTGTGCGATTGAATCCAGTTCGCTGATTGATTGTCCTCTGTTGTTTCTTTGCAGTTGCAACACAGAGAGCGATTGGAGTCAAACTCACGACAACATCATTAAAAAAGTCAACTCCAGATACAACCTCTCAGGCTCCAACACAGGTAATGAAGCTGCCACAACCTTGAGATTGAGTCACTTATTGAAAACAATCTGCATAAACGGATCAGAAATCACCATTATTATGACATCACAACAACATTAACATAAAACTGCCCATGGTTACATATCAACACCCAATTTAATGTCCTGCGACTTGGTTGGGGACTCGCGTACAATAATAACAGAGGTCATTTACATAAGAGTCTTAAAGGGATACTCCACTTTTTTTTTTTTGGAAATAGGCTCATTTTACCACTCCCCCAGAGTTAAACAGTTGAGTTTTACCATTTTCGAATCCATTCAGCTGATTTTCTGATATTTAGAAGAATATCAGTAGCCAGACAGTTTCTGGTCTCATTGACTTCCATAGTATATATTTTTTCCTACTATGGATGTCAATGGGATCAGAAACTGTCTGGTTACTGATAGTCTTCTAAATATCAGAAAATCGGTATTTGAAAATGGTAAAACTCGACTGTTTAACTCAGGGGGAGTTGTACAATGAGCCTATTTCCAAAAAAGTGTAGTATCCCTTTAAATGTACAGTAACAAAATAGTCTTTACATGTCAGAGAGAGGCTGGAAAATGGTCATGAAAACCCCAATGGAATTTTGATAAACATTATAAATGGACTTTAGGGAAAATAAAACCTTCAAAAGTATATTTTCCATTCAATCAAATAACCCCATTTTCAGCATAATGCTTGTGTACGCGGTTTGCCAGCATATCTGGCGGTGGTATGAAGATGCTTGGCTCTCCCAGAAACCTAATTTGCATGATGACTTCGAAGTTAATAATTTTAGATCTAAAGACGCATGAAAAGCCCCTCAGGGTGGCTTATCCAAAAATGGTAATACATTTCATTTCGGCATGGAAAAAAATGATTTGCACATAAAGAAGCACAAGTATCCAGATGGTTGATTTGCAGGTTGTTGGGTTTTTTTTTTTTTTGCGATTTCTGCATTTTCTGTGAAGAGTTCGTAATTGCACGCTGCACCTCCACATCCGTTAGATGTCGAGTAATCGCACTGCAAAGCCAGGGAATACATCAGTTCTTCAGCACACCAGACAATGAACAATAATGCTCACAAAAGCACCATCTTGCTAAATTTGATCTGAATCAGTGAAGATATGATTTCTTCTAATATATGAAATTATTCAATGAAGGTTTGTTAAATGCGAGACAAGATCACATCCTTACTATGATGCACACTCATATATTTTATTAATCTCTACCACATCAGTAATGCTGAACAGGACAAAGAAACAGCTTCATCAAGACCTTTTTAAACAGAGGGATTATGATAATGGAATGAAACTATAATTAAGGAGAACAGAGAACAGTTATTATTTTATTTAAAAATGTGCATTTGTTTTATGTTTAACCTTGACACCCATAAATAATCTTGCTTATATTGTGAGTATGCATTCAGATCATAAATCATTTGCATGGAAACTTTTATTAATCATATGCTGTGTCTGAAATCACCCACTACTCACTATATAGTGGACTATATAGTGAGCTCGCCATTTTGTAGTGCTGTCCGAATGTATAGTGCTGATTATTACACCCTATATAGTCCACTCAATGTATCCCAGAATGCATTTTGAAAAGTAGTGTACAACCGATGGTCACTAACCCAAGCCCTACATACCTTAATACATTGCGCTGATCGTAAAAATAAGTTATAATCATGTGTGGAGTAGCGCATTATAACAGAAACGGCCAGAAATGACTTTTAGTTTTTTACATATTGGAGAAATAAGCTCAATATAATGTAATGTATTTATTAAATAAAATCTATTTAGCCCAGCCGGCCCAGGGAGTAGTGGTTTGAGTGGAGATATCGGACACAGCAGTAGTCTTCTAATCGCTGCAAAGTGACGTAACATTTCTATTTGGGTAGGTTTAGTTTGGCTCAATTCCCATGTACGCGATCTGAATATGTCTGTGTGATTAATGGAGACGTTGTGCGAGCTCAGTAATTGAATAATTCTCCAACAGCACTTCTCTGACCCTGTGCCATCAAATAGCGATTATACAGCATAAAGCCATCGCCTTTGAATATGTGCCAGACAGTTCATGATCAACCTCGGCACTGCTTCAGAACATCATTAAGAGCTGCAATAATAGCACACAGCCTGATACGTGTTTGCTTAATCGTTGTACTGTCATGTACCGACGGGCTATTAGATTGTTTGTCATCCTAAGCCGTCTAGTTCTCCAAAGCTCAGCAAAACGCTAAACTGGGCTGGGAAGTCAGGTAATCTTTTGGAAAATTAGGGAAATGATTTGTGAGATGATGTTAGCGATATGTATCGATTTCTGTTTCATGTGGTTAGAAGTGTGACAGAAAGCAGATTCTGGACCGATAGTGTGTTTTTACAGTACATCACATAACTTTCACAGTACAATCGTCACAAAAGCAGAATTTCTGCTTATCGAAATGTGAACCAAAAACTCAAAACATTGACATTTACCATCACATCCTGTCAAACTGAGAGAGCAGAATGTGGGAGGATTATTATATCCTGAGCTTTCTAATGAATATTCATCATGTCCTCTTCAGTGAATACCTGTGAATATTCATTATGTGCAGGAGTGAAGTTTCTCAATCTGTTGGGTGAAGATCCAGTCATTAAAGGAGTTCACTTTTAAAAAGAACTTTTGCTGATAATTTACTCACCCCCATGTCATCCAAGATGTCCATGTCTTTCTTTCTTCAGTCGAAAAGAAATTAAGGTTTTTGATGAAATCATTCCAGGATTTTCTCCATTCATTGGGAACCAAACGTTTCAAGGTCCAAATGAGAGTTTCAGTGCAAATTGCAAACTGTTCATTGGGCTTTAAACGATTCCAGACGATGAATAAGGGTCTTATCAAGCGAAACGATCGGTCATTTAATAAATAAATAACAAAGTTTAAGTTTTAGAAGCTCAAATGCTCGCCTTGCTCTGTTCTGTGATGTGTGTCCGTGACTCTCCTATTTGAACGCGTTCATCAAAATAAACGAAAAGCCCTTTGAACAGTTTGCACTGAAACTGTCATTTGGACCTTGAACCGTTTGGTTCCCATTGAAGTCCATTATATGGAGAAAATCCTGAAATGTTTTCATCAAAAACCTTAAATTCTTTTCGACTGAAGAAAGAAAGACGTGGACGTCTTGGATGACATGGGGGTGAGTAAATTATCAGCAAAAGTTTTTTTTTTTTAAAGTGAGAAAAGCTGAGAAAGCTGTGAATTATCATCTGTAATTATATGATTCTATGCTCTCTTTGTTTAAGAATAATTATGAATATTTGATGTGTGTGTTCAATCCAGGTCTGGCGGTGGCGCTCCAGTTGCTGCACGGCGACATTGAACAGCTGCGGAGAGAATATATGGTCCTTTTCAGCAGAGGAGTGTCCATAACCAAAAAACTGGGCTTCTCTGATGTCATCATGCCAGGTGAAAATAAAACAATGACTCATTTACTTACAGTCATTGTATTCTAGAAAGGCTGCCTGCTGATTTGCTCTTCTCGGCATGCGTAGTACTTTGAGAAACGTGACCTTTCGTGTCTGACTGATAAAATCTAACACACCTTGACTCTCAGAAATTGCACAAAGCCAGCCAATCAGATTATAGCATGCAGGTTTGAGATGCTGTGTTTTGTGCAGTATGCATCAGGCAGTCTGTATGTGTCTGAGACTATTTTCACTCTCAGGCTTTCCACGACTGACCCAGATGTTTTGGTTGTACAAGCAGCCCGTCTCCTGTATGAATGTGCCATCACTGGCAGTAACTGTGCCTTATGGTTGCCGGATTTATTATTAGTAGTTTCCTGAAGGCTGATCTTCCCTCTTTTTTCAGCGTGCGTGCATGCTTTTGTGTGGTTGTGCATTCATAAGTTTTGTTTCTGATCTTCCAGGAAACTCACTGTGATTTATATATATATATATATATGTATATATGAAGAGTTCAGATGCAAAAGCCTCTAAATGCCATTTGAAATTTTCTTCTAAAATGACCATTTTTATCAAACTTGTATATTTAAGTTCAGTAATTTCACTTAAATGACAATTAATAGGTAATCTTCATTGCCATTTAAGTGAAATTACTGAACTTCAATATACAAGCTTGATAAAAATTATCATTTTAGAAGAAAATTTCAAATGGCACTTAGAGGCTTTTGCATCTGAACTCTTCATATATATATATATATATATGATTGTTGCCACAGCAACTGTCATATGGACATTAGTTGGCATGGCTACTGGTTTGAAGTTGTGTCTTGAAGTAGGACTGCACACACTTAATTGCATTGCACGCACACACACACACACACGCGCACAGGAACCCAGACTTCCTCCGCTTGGTGGTTTAGGTGGCGGAAGCTCTTTGTCCCCTTTATTTGCAAAAGCTGCAATGCTTTAAATTGTGTCCCACTGTTCACAGTGCATCAAAGGTCCACAAAATAATCCATCAGAGTCTCAGGAAATGTACTTGTTCTTGTTTCCTCTACACGGGCGAATTAGAATAAGAACTGGTACATCATGAAATGTGGTTGTGACCTACTGTTGGCCGTGACATTGGCATTTCTACAAATGTGAACATGTGCATGCACATGTGGTCGATGGAAAAATGACAAGGTGCAAATATGTAGTTGCATTTCCTGTGTGAAAGAGAATGTGTTTTTGGTATCATTAGCAGTGTTATCCACGAGTCGCAGGATGCACCTGCTGAGGACGTTTGGGAGGGATGAACTTCATATGAGTGTATTCGTGCTCCTGTTCATAATAAGATGACACTTTCTATGTTTTATCATTCGTCTGTGGTGCTGTTCCACAAACACCCAGACTTAGTTTCACAGTCAAGGCTTAGATTAAGCCAGGATTAGCCCATAGTTCAATTAGGCTTTTATAAATGTGTCTTAGGCAAAAAGAAACATTACTGGTGTGCATCAGATAAAACAAAGCACTGACATATTTTAAGATGGGTTTGTCAGTGCAAGTTGCTTTCAGTTAACATCTCAAACATGTGTTTTAGTCTTGGACTATCTTAAGCCTTGTATGTGAAACCAGGGGGAAAGGTGTTATATTAAACCTGCACTAATTGTGCTACAACACAAATGATACCTCAAATCATGTTGCTTGTTGAGGAGAGAAGTGCTTTTGCATTTCTATTCAATTGATGTCAAAGAGCATTTCAGGATCAATTCCAGTTCCAGAAACATGAGAAAAAGCTTTTTGGTCTGTGGGTTTTTCTGCTGAGCGAAATCAATGTACATGGTAAAAAGTCATTCAATCTGTGTGAAGGCATCCATTGGGACACAATGTTTCATTGAAAATCCATGCTGAAAATGCACTCTTGGCGCAAATCTTGATGTGGGATCTAGATTGCAAACAGTTGCAGGTTTGAACCCAGTTAAAGCGAAACTAAGAGTCACTGATCGAAGCCTTTAACCCAGAGTTTTATGTCCAAAACTGCTACTTTTTTTCCAAAATGAAGCTCAAGTTACAAACTTTTTGGACAGAGAAATTCGAATGTACATGTTTTGTACGTCATTAGATATTTCTTGTGTAAAGAAAATGCTGAACCAATACTTTATTTACCCTTGCATTGGAAACAAGCAGAGACTCTGTGCGGCACTTCATTCACAATACTGTAGAGGCGGGTGGAGTTACTGTATGAGGTTTAACTGAGTTTGAGGATCCAATGAAGATACGAGATGTTTTTTTGTAATACTTTTCATTGGTTAATAATTTGCATATCCCAGTACAGATGTAAAGACTGAGCAATAGTAGTGATTTATGGGAAAAAAGGCTAAAATATGGCGACACAAGGTTTTTGTAGATTACTGAGAAACGTCTTCATTTTTTTAGATGGATTTCTGGTGTCCCATTTTTTTTTTGTTTTGTTTTTTTGCGTGCATGCCAACATAAAACTGTTCTTTCTTTTCTTTTCCTAAAGGTGATATGCGAAATGATCTATACATCACACTGGAGAAGGGCGAGTTTGAGAAGGGAGGGAAGAGCGTGGCGAGAAACGTGGAAGTCACCGCCTACGCGCTGGACGTCGATGGACAGATTCTCAAGGTTTTTAGACGGATAAATGTTCTTTGTTCTACTTGATTACGTATAAATAGACATGATCCTGGATACCAGGTAATATAAAGTGAAAAGCTGATCAAATTCTGGCGTAGACTGTTCACACAAACAACCATCGAGGTGGAGAGGTGAGAGGTCTGTGGTTTTCCGTATCTTCACTCACTCCGTGTCTGTTGACTCTCTCTCTCTCTCTCTCTCTCTGCAGGGGTTTGTGGCCGCGGGTTCGGGTGAGCCGGGAGGAGACGAGTATCACACTTTCGTGCTTTACCACAACAACAGCCCGCGATGGTCAGAGCTAATCAAGCTTCCCATCCCTGTCGACATGTTCCGCGGCTCTCACGTCCGCTTCGAGTTCCGACACTGTTCCAGTAAGTCCGACACGGCTGAAAATAAACATTGTTCTTTTTGTTCCTCAGTTTATGATGCTTTAATATTCACATAATACAAACGACTGAGAGAAGATGGTTTTTCCCACACTTAGTAGATGCAGAGCTTGAGGGAGGAAGTTAAATTAGCTGAATTTCAAATGAATAATGAAAGTGCAGCAGAATAACACTGAACTGTGTGAGTCAGATCACTAATGGGCCTTTAAAATGGGCAAGTAAAAACACCAAGGGGTATTTTTGATATATATGGGACATTTTTGATGCAAATATATCCAAGTTAAGAATAGAGATATGTGCTTGTGTCAGTGCTATATTCTTCAGATGTATAGATATTCTGTACACCAATACACCTCCAATCATCTGCAAGAAATCTATTGATCTTCCCTGCTGATAGACCAGCATGTCTTTCCCAGTGGTGGAGGAAGTACTGAATCTCAGTACTTAAGTAAAAGTACAAATAACCAGATAAATATTTACTTTAGTAAAAGTAGAAGTAACACAATGACAACTATACTTAAGTAAAAAGTAAAAAGTACCTGATTTTAAATGTGCTTTAAGTATTAAAAGTAAAAGTACTTGCATAACAATTGATTCTCTTAATGACTATTTTCTAATGATTAATAAAACATTTAATTCTAACTCATTTAACCTAATACTCCTATAATGATGTTCAATAATGATGGGGAAAAAAAATGTTGTCACCATTTCTGAAACAAGCTTGCAATTAGGCAATATAAACCATTCTTATATAAAATAAATATAAATATAAAACAACCACTCATTCTGGTTCAGACTGGTTTATGCTGGTTTTGGTGTAGCGTTTAGAATCGAGAGTTGGTTCTTACTCATAATATACTAGAGCCGAGTGAGTGGGCAGGCGGATGAGTGAGTGTGAGAGTGAATGTGAGAGAGAGTTTGTGAGTGTGAGAGAGTGTGAGTGTGACTGAGAGTGAGATTGTGAGTTTGAATGAGAGAGTGTGAGAGTGATAGAGAGTGAGTGTGAGAGTGTGAGAGAGTGTGAGAGGTTGGGTGTGAGAGAGTGTGATAGAGTGAAAGAGTAAGAGTGAGTTTGAGAGTGTGTTTGAATGAGAGAGAGTGAGTGTGTGTGAGTGTGAGAGAGTGTGTTTAAATGTGTGAGAGAGTGTGAGTATGAGAGTGTGTGAGAGAATGTGAGAGAGTGAGTGAAATTGAAATTGAATTTGAAAATTGAAATTGAGTGTGAGAGTGTTTGTGAGTGAAAGAGAGTGTGTGAGTGTGAGAGTGTTTGTGAGTGTGAGAGAGTGTGTGAGTGTGATTGTGAGTTTGAATGAGAGAGTGTGAGAGTGATAGAGAGTGAGTGTGAGAGTGTGAGAGAGTGTGATAGAGTGAAAGAGTAAGAGTGAGTTTGAGAGTGTGTTTGAATGAGAGAGAGTGAGTGTGTGTGAGTGTGAGAGAGTGTGTTTAAATGTGTGAGAGAGTGTGAGAGAGTGTGAGTATGAGAGTGTGTGAGAGAATGTGAGAGAGTGAGTGAAATTGAAATTGAATTTGAAAATTGAAATTGAGTGTGAGAGTGTTTGTGAGTGAGAGAGAGTGTGTGAGTGTGAGAGTGTTTGTGAGTGTGAGAGAGTGTGTGAGTGTGAGTGTGATTGTGAGTTTGAATGAGAGAGCGTGAGAGTGATAGAGTGAGAGTGAGTTTGAGAGTGTTTGAATGAGAGAGAGTGAGAGTGTGTGAGTGTGAGAGAGTGTGTGAGTGTGAGAGAGTGTGATGGAGTGAAAGAGTGAGAGTGAGTTTGAGAGTGTTTGAATGAGAGAGAGTGAGAGTGTGTGAGTGTGAGAGAGTGTTTAAATGTGTGAGAGAGTGTGTGAGTGTGAGAGAGTGAGTATGAGAGTGTGATAGAGTGAGAGAGTGAGTGAAATTGAATTTGAAAATTGAAATTGAGTGTGAGAGTGTTTGTGAGTGAGAGAGAGAGTGTGAGTGAGATTGTGAGTTTGAATGAGAGTGTGAGAGTGATAGAGAGTGAGAGTGTGTGAGTGTGAGAGAGTGTGATGGAGTGAAAGAGTGAGAGTGAGTTTGAGAGTGTGTTTGAATGAGAGAGAGTGAGAGTGTGTGAGTGTGAGAGAGTGTGTGAGTGTGAGAGAGTGTGTTTAAATGTGTGAGAGAGTGTGTGAGTGTGAGAGAGTGAGTATGAGAGTGTGATAGAGTGAGAGAGTGAGTGAAATTGAATTTGAAAATTGAAATTGAGTGTGAGAGTGTTTGTGAGTGAGAGAGAGAGTGTGAGTGTGAGAGTTTGAGTGTGAGTGAGAGTGTGAGTTTGTATGTTTACAGTGTAAGGCTCGTCGTCACTTTCCAGTGTCAATTGCGCTTGTTCCTATTGCCTGTCCTCAATTTGGAAACCCGAGTGAGCATTGAGTATATTTTCAAAGAGTAAGTTGACATGTAATGTACAGTGTTTGTGTTCTCCAGCGAAAGACAAGGGGGAGAAGAAGCTCTTCGGATTCTCCTTCATTCCTCTAATGCAGGAAGACGGGCGGACTCTGCCCGACGGCACCCACGAGCTCATCGTCCATAAGGTACAGCTGTCAAAATCTCTCGTTGACTTTAATGCAACAAATGCAATTTCAAGTGCCCCAGTGTGTCAAATGACAAATTCTCCATGTTCCTTTGAGCCTAATAAAACCTTGAATTTAAAAAAGCGCTTCCTTATTAAAAAGTGTAAGAGTTAAATAACAGTGTCGGAGAACACATCCCCGAGGCACACCCAATTTAAGAGCACGCTTCGGGCACAGCTCTGGTAATTGCAGACTGTTGAAGTGTTTCTGCATTTAACAGGCTTAAAAGAGGTCACAAACACACATGCACACGCTAAGTGCAGCCGTGTCATGTGGTGCTGTCATTGCTCACACTCCATTAGTGGTTGTTATAAACGTTAATTCAGTCAAGAAGCCTCTGAGTGAATAAAATACATGTATTATAACGATAATACAGTAATGATAATTCTGAAAAGCTATTTTTTGCAGCCTTTTCTGTCTTAAAAATATTAATTAAAATCCCATTTAATATACAGGGTCCCTGCGGGTCCTTAAAAAGTCTTAAAATGTCTTAAATAAAATTGTCACTTTTTAAGGTCTGAGAATGTCTTAAAATCTGAAATTTACGATAAGGAGGTCTTGAATTTCACGTACGGACCTTAAATTTTAAAGTAATGACTAAAAGTTGACAAAAAATGCAATGACTTTGTCAACTAAAACTAGATTTAAACTATGAAAGACAAAATTACTAAAATGTGACTTAGACCAATAAGCATTTTCATCTGAAGACTAAAACAAAAATGGCTGCCAAATTTAAAACTGTCGTGTCGTACTGAATATTTTCCTTTTTTTTTTGTTTTGTTTTTTTGTCGTGGTAAAGTCTTAAATTTGCCTTTTAGAGGACTTAAAAAGGTCTTAAAAGTCATTAAATTTGCTGTTAAAAAATGAGCAGATACCCTGCTATATGCCCTAATATATAGAACACATGCAATAACTTTTATTAGTATATATGAAATAATATTTGAGAGGCTTAGTCCATATACAGTACATGGCCCCAGGCACTAAGAGCTACTCGTGGCCTATTTACACATGCTAAAATAGGGCGGGTTGTTTCAGTGTTTACACACGAGTCTCATTGCAGCACACTAGAGATCACTGCTGTGCAGTTTCACTGGTCATGTACGGCATACAGTCTTTGTGCATTTGCTCACTGTTCTGCTGACCACTTGGACTAAGATAAATGATAAAAAAAGAAATAAGTCAGCTGTTTGCATTTACGCCGGAGGCAAAAGAACTGCTGACTGAATGTGGAGCGATTGCATGATGCTAATTAAAGAAATGGTTCACCCAAAAATAAAACTGTCGTCATTTAAAAAGAAAAAGAAAAAAATCCCGGATGACTATGTTTTCTGTGGAACTCAAAAGAGGATTTGTGCTTTGCTAAATGTTCAAGCTGCCTTCTTCTTTCATGCGTGTTTTACAGTGTGAGGAGAACGCTAACCTGCAAGACTGTGCTCGCTACCTCAAACTGCCCTTCTCCAAATCAAATCTGCCTGGCAACAACCAAACTGTGAAAGGCACTAAGGAATCCCTGTGGATCACTTCATTCCTTTGTTCCACCAAACTCACTCAGAATGGTAATGTGTGTGTGTCGGCATACGGGACGCTTTATTATTCCCTCTTTGGAAGTTTTCTTGGCATAATGGCTGATATACAGTACAGCTGATATGTAGCAAAGACCAAACCTGATGCATCACCGAACATAGGACTAATTGGGCAGCTAATATTTTATATTAGGAATAAAAAGGCATGTCATAACAGTAATATTTTTTCCTGCAGGTGACATGCTGGACTTACTGAAGTGGAGAGCCCATCCGGAGAGAATCAGTGACAGCCTTTCTAAACTCAAAGAGATCGATGGCTCAGAAATAGTTAAGGTCAGCTGCACTTCAGAGCCATGTTGTTGGTTAATGAACATGTCAATCATAGTAACCTAACCTTTACTAATACAGTCAACTATCTTTTATCAGTTTTTACAGGATACACTGGACACGCTTTTCGGCATTTTGGACGAGAGCTCACAGAAATATGCACTTAAGGTGTTTGATTCTCTGGTAGGTAAAGACCCTCATTTCTGGCGCAACACAGGGCAATGCAATTACATGTAGCTTATTGTCCGTATGCATTTTTGCATTTTAGGTGCACATTATAAACTTGCTCCAGGATAGCAAGTTCCAGCATTTTAAACCAGTCATGGACACCTACATTGAAGGCCACTTTGCAGGAGCCCTGTCATACAGGTACATTAAACACTCAGAAATTTGAAGCATTAAATTGTCAGGATCCGTGTTGGGGAAAGTTTCCTTTTAAAGTAATGTGTTACAATATTGTGTAACTACTTATGTTACTTAGCAGTGAATTCATTAAGTCTATATAAAATACACCTTCATTTTCTTTTAGAGTATTATTACATTCTTTCTACTTAGAAGATTTGCTGATCTCCTAAATTTGTTTATGCCATACTCTTTACATTTATGGGTTATATTACGGTACAACTCGTTTTATTGAATGTAATGTGTTCATTTATTTTGTACTTTTTGTAGAGAAGAGAGAATTTTAATACAGTAGTTTAAGAAAATGTCTAAGCAAATTAACTATTTCCCCACCAGCATTTTTGATAATTTTCACAAACATTTTACGGCCCTCAGAATATTTTGTTGGATGAATGTCTGAACATTCAATATACTGCATCAAAAGAAAGAAAAATGTGTTTTATTCTAGCTTCATGCATGCTTTTTTATCAACACTTGAATGTAGGTAAGTTTAAAAAACAAAAAACAAATTTTAAACAAAAAGCTGCGAATATATATATATAGACTACAATGTGCATTAGCAATGCTTTTATCGCTTGTTTCTGCTCCTTTTAATCTGGATATTCAGTACGCTTATAGAAGATGTGTAATAGTGCCCCCTACTATATAACAGAAAAAAATGGAAAGCCGTGAAAAATTCCATCAATGGTGGTGAAAGAGTTAATTAAACAGAATTTATATATCTGATATACATATATATATATATATATATATATATATATATATATATATATATTTAAATAATTATTACTCAATGCACACTGTTCAGAATGGCCGAATAAGAGCCATTGATGTGAAATTGAAACATAGATTTATGTAAATACACTTAAAATGTGAAAATGTTTTTGTGAAGTGTGCTTGTGCTGTTTTTCATTTAAACAATGCCACTTGGTTTGATATTTTATTATGTTATGCAAGATATTATGTGGCTGAAGTGCCCAAATACTTTTTTAGGGTCATTGTATAGTGTGTTTTTGTCCACACACAGAAAACAGGACTTTGGTTGACAGCTCTCTTGAATCCTCACCCTCAACCAGTACAGCGCTGGTTCTTCACTCGATAAACACTCAATTTTCCTGCATGTCCAGGGATCAGCCAACATTACAGCCTACGCAGATGTCCAATATGCATGTTACGCAACCAATGACCTTCAAAACTGGACAGAATAAAACACAGCCATATGATCACAAAAAAAGTTTATTTGCAAAAAGTTCATTTTGTTATATAGATTGGCATCAAAGACCACAAAGCTGCAGTTTCATGGGGTCTTTAGATGCATCTCTTTATTTCTAGTTTCCTGCTCACTGGAGAAAATGAGTTGCATCACGCTCTTTCGGTTAAAATTTCTTCCGTTCTGATTTTCAGTTCTCCTTTTGTTGTGATTTTTAGTGTCTGAAAAGCATGTAACCGCATGTTTGCAGAACAATAGAAGATCAGCACAGGATCTTTCTTCTCTTACTTAATTTGCTACACCGCAGTGGACGTCGCTTTCTTTCTACTTCTCACGGCAATGCTCGGAAATCGCAATGGAAATGACCAGGGATCCTGTTGTATGACTTTAAATAGCATTTTACATGTTCCTATACGTACTAATAATTATTTGTAATCCAAAATTAAGCCAAGTGCTTGTCTAGAATGCAAATGCTTTGAAAAAAAGACACAAAACACGATTGATGCTTGTCAGGCCCATGGCTTAGTGGTTGCACTGAGCTGTGGTGCTCATACAGACAAAGCAAGTTTGAATCCTGATTGCAACATTTGGTCATTGCACCCTACTTCTCCTTGCAATCATTTTCTGCCACCACTTAATCTTTTTTTATCCATAAAAATTGCAAAAAAACAAAAAACAAAAAAAACAGTTGTTATAGACCCAGTACAGTAGTAAATTTGCCAATAGCGCAATAAATCGTATTCAGAAAAAGGTCAAATTGGTTTCCATTATGGAGCTCTCCATAAATGTTTTCAATTATACCAAACAAACAGATTTATGTACTGTAGATGGTTAGTTTTACACAATTTTGTGTTTCTGCCAGGGATCTGATCAAGGTGTTGAAGTGGTACGTGGACCGCATTATTGAAGCGGACCGTCAGGAACACATCCAACAGGTGCTAAAGGTGAGAGCCCTTGCAAAACCCCTTCTCTCACTCTCTGCATTTCATAGTCTGTCATTACTGTCCTCCATCTCCACAATTACAATTTATATGCATATGGTACTGAATATTTAATTTGTCTGGAATGGTTAGCTCTGGGTCACATCACATTAGTTCATACAGCCCATGCATTCTTAAATACACTGCTTTTATGTTGCGTTCTGTGCTCAGATGTGCTGTTCTCTTGGTTTCCTAGGCGACGGAGTATATTTTTAAGTATATTATCCAATCGCGCCGGCTGTTTGCCCTCACCACAGGCGGACAGAGTGAGGAGGAGTTCCGCTGCTGTATGCATGAGCTTTTCATGTCCATCCGCTTCTTCCTCTCGCAGGAGAACAAGGGCTTGCGGCCCATCACACAGACACAGGTGAGGGAGAATGCGATCTGTTTATATTGAAAAACTATTTCAATTGTATACTTGAGCCATGGTTCATAATATGCTGTGGTGCTCATGTGGGTGACACAGGTTTGAGTTTAGCACGCAACATTCCTCATTCTTTTCTTCCAACGATAACATAACAGTAATGAAATAAAATAATTTTATAACAAATAAAATATTTTTAATTATCTTTTTTTAACTATTTTTTTTTTTTTAAAAATATGTGTGTGTGTGTGTGTGTGTATGTATATATATATATATATATATAGTATATAAATATAATGCTTGATTGCTTTGTTATAAATAATATATTTTAACAATACAATAATATTTTATTTGTAACAAATATATTATTTATAACAAATATATTTGTTATTTGATATAATAGCAGTGTGGAAAAAAATAAACTTATACGGCAGTGTCAGTCTAACCGTCTGTTATTTTACCAAAGCATTTGAATTGATTGATTTAAAAGTGCTGATTGAAGTCTAAAATACAGTTCTGCTCATGCATGTCGAGTTTACTTGCTTGTAGCTACCTTAAATATTTCAGTGTTCTTATGCTAATTTAGAATAAAAGTATTAGTATTTTTTAAAAGTTTGATAAAAGTTTGACAAATCTGGTGATAAATCTTTCTCAGACTTGCTTGAGCAAACCTGGCCACCTGACACGCACTGTAAGTGGTGGACCAATCACAACAGACTGGGCCATTTCAGAGTAGGGTAGCGTTTTGGAAAGAAGGAGCTTAGATAGACTCGATCCTTTATCAAATAGTTTCAAATGTTTTTCTCTTTGAGAAAAGAGGTGAGTTTTCCGTGTCTATATATGTTTTTGATCTTGGATGCATGTAAACCTATTGAAGGAGTCCACACAAAATTAGAAACCTTTAAAATAGCATAATTGGGACATTTTAACTAGTTCTAGTAGGTGGTCAGTGGAGAGATGGTGGCTAAATCTAAGACTAGTATCATTTAACACTCTGGATCGTCTCTAAATGAGTAGTTAATACAGCTCAACAGGGTATTATACTACAGAATAAGTCTATAGATATATAATTCACCTCACACGATTCCTTACCCTGTGTTGGACTGACTATCGTTTGGAGGTTTTAATCTTCATGGAGAGCAGAACAAAGGCAGTGCTGGAATGCAGGCCAGAGCTGTTCTAATCCCCCATAATCCCCCCAGTCCCTCTATGAATCTCCACACTGAAACTCACTGCAGGATTATGTGTTGAGGGTTGGCCCTGTTCTCTCGTCAGTCTTCAGGCCATGTTCTTCTTGTTTTTGAGATTCCTTCACAGGCCGTGGGTTAGTGGTAAAAACATTTACTGGCTGAGAAGATAGACGTGTCACAGTCAGTGTATGCAAGGCGGTTAAAACGGCCGATATTTACAGTTTTAGTTGACATTGTAATTTAATTAGACTTTTTTTTTACATACTTGCCTTTTTTATTGGTAACCATTTGTGTTATAGTTGCATTATAATTACAACAGCATTGTAAGTATAATCAGTGTATGCAAGGCCGATATTTACAGTTTTAGTTGACATTTATTAGACTTTTTTGACTCAAAATGATGTTTTGTATTTTATTTAAATATGTTTTTCATTGGTTTTCATCATTGTGTTGCTCGTTATATTTACATGTAGGTTTTTTGTACATTTTTACTGGTATGTTTGGTTGTGGCTTGTATTTTGTAATATAGTGGCAGTTTAGTTGTTTATTTGCAGTTTTTATTTTTGATATTTGTAACTTTAGATTTTTTTGCCCCCATGTTACAGTTGCTGTTAGTTTTTATTTATTCACAAACTTTTATTTTTCTTTTAGTCTAAAACTTGTAGTTTTGTAAGAAAAAAATACATTTTCATGATTTGTAATCACAACATTTTTTCTTTTGTCAAATCAACTTAGATCATCTATGTAGTTCAGATAACATAACATTTTGAGTTTCTGGTGATTAAATTAATCTCCTTCATTGCATTAACTCAATTTTTCAATGAACTTAAAATTTTAAGGCAACCAGGTTACTTATTTTTTTAAGTTAAACCAACAATATTTTTTTACAGTGTGGTTTTCATGTAGTATGTGCATTTAAAGTTACAGTTTTGTTTTCCCATATTCCGTTTATTTTTCAATTGGTGATTGTTTGTGCACTTGAATTCACAGGCGGTGTTTCTGCAGCAATTCCCGGCGGTGTACGGGGAGTTGTTGAAGCTCTTTACGGTCAGGGAAGTGGCTGCGTTTGTACGGGAGACGTTGGGCAGCCTCCCCACCGCCTCTCAGGCAGACTGTCCCCTAGAGGCCGTCAAGCTGCACTGCATCACGAAAACCGTAGAGAGCCAAATCTACATCAACCCTGGTAAACACGCTCACTTGAGGATGATGATGATGAGGATAGATATAGCTAATTTTAGAGGCCGTTTGTTCAATGTTTGTGTGTTTGTATCAGAGTCTAGATGTATTCTGCTCCCAGTGGTATTGCGTTTGCTCCAGGCTCACCTGCAGGAGCAGCGAGATCTCGTCATGTGTGCTCACATACTCACCTGCATGCTGTCTCTCCTCAAGAAGGATGACGCGGTAAGATAACATTCACACAACTCTCGGACAGTGCTCTGAAAATGTGCCACCAACTGTGTGGATGAGATTGCCAACAAACTGAGAATTGGACCCTATAATAGTGTTAAATATCCAGCGCAGTCTCATCCCAAGACATCATATAACTGACTTTTTTGGGACGTCTTTTGACCATACGTCAACATCCGCCGTTTTAGGGTACCCTTTAACGTCGGTTAGATGACGTTATCGGATCCTAACCCTACCCCAGACCTAAACCTACCCCGACGTTAAAGGTAAAGCGTCAGTTGTATGACGTCCCAGGATCGTCATGTAACCGACGTTAAAGGGTACCCTAAAACGGCGGATGTTGACGTATGGTCAAAAGACGTCCCAAGACATCAGTTATATGACGTCTTGGGATGAGACTGTGTTAGAATATCTCACCATTCCTCAGAACATGAACCTAAATGGCCTAATTATGCAAGGCTTCCTGAAGATCTACATGTTATAGAAGGTTTACACTTCCCTAATCTGTGTTGACTTCTGCTTTGAAGTAGACCACGGGAAACATGTCTTGTGGAAATGCTGATGCTGGTCTAAATGTAGACATCCTGTCTGACCTTAAAGAAGTCAAATGGCGGGTCTCATGCAGAAAAAGACCAATGATGCATCAGCCACACTGGTTTCCTCCTGCACATGCATAAACTGAAATGACAGCTGAACCTTTCATGACTGCTTCACCCTCGCTGGCATCAGCACCCTGTCAGAAAGCGTGCATAAAATCACCGTTGACCTCTTGCTAGGGCGTACCCTTACAGATGTGCCTGTGTATGCAGGAGCCGACCGCATCCGAAGAGGTCGATCTGATCGTGGAGAGTGTGTTGGCTGTGCTACTGCGGACCATACTGGAAGTCGCTAACCGGCCCCAGCCGGCAGGACCTACACTACGACCCCAAGTTCAAGACGTTACGGTAAGAAGCAAAGAAGGCTTTACAAAGAATAGAAGCTGAAGTGAATTTTAAATGCAAAAAAAGCGTCAGAAACAGGCCCCGAGGGCGAGGTAATTACAGCCCAGCAGTCACAGCGTTTTACACATCAAAGTCTCTACACACAAGCAGCATGTGAATCCTGGCAGCATTCCTGCAAGATGTGACGTATTCCCCAGCGCCCCAAGGCTTTTGTGGATGCAAACCTTGCCGTACCTCATGTCAACTCTGCTTTATTCACACATTATCTTACTTACTCACATTTATTACAAGGTTAGTTCAGCAAAAAATGAAAATGATGTCATTGATGACTCACCGTCATGTCGTCCCAAGCCCGTAAGACCTCGGTTCATCTCTGGAACACAGTTTAAGACATTTTAGATTTAGTCTGAGAGTTTTCTGTCCCTCCATTGGAAATGTATGTACGGTATACTGTAGGGCTGGGTAATAAATATCGATTTCTCGATATTAATCGATTTTCATTTTTACGAACCGATATCGATTCTTAAATCTCAAGAATCGATTAGTCATCCTGTTTCATTTGAATGAATGGATCATTGTATCGCGGCTGCGTGCATCCAAAAAATCGCAACAATCTTTGTCCTTTGTTACTATTGATATGAAACAAAGTCTCAATTTTCAAATTACGTCCATTTTCTTTAGAAATTCAAAAACATAAATAAGGTTTTGGCGCTGTGGCGTGAGATCACTCTGGCGCAGCTCAAGAGAAGCAGCAGCGCTGATCTCTCTTCCGGCTTAATAATACCAGTTACAGCGCCAAATAAACATGAATGAGCATCTGAAAGTGTGTTAAAAGATAGAGTACAACTTATCGAAATCCGGATCATGTCACATTGATTCGCTCAATCAGTGTTTCAACCGTGGAAAGACGTCAGTTAAACAGCTTGTAATCAATGTCATGTATCGTCATATTTACCTCAGAAAACCCACATAAACCCACTAGAAAAAATAACTCCAGAGAGGAACATTTTGCTAAATACATACACCATATTACATATGCATTATAATCTTAATGTTCTTCAATATTTAATGCATATTTGAAAAAATCTGGCAAGTTTTTATGACAGCCACCTTTTAAATGCTTATATTTCATATAATCTTATTAAAAAAAACTAAATAAAAGTGTAAATTAAGTGTTTGTATAGCTACAAAACAGTTAATTATTACCTTCATACTAGGCTAATGAAATCTACAGGCTACAACTAGACTCCCATAGTTTACAGCATTAGTTAAGAGATTTGATTCCCTTGAGAGAAATTGCCATTTATTGTAACTGATATCCAAAATAATCAATATTGAATCGAATCAAATCGAAATCGAATCGAATTGCAAGCTTGTGAATCGAAATCGAATCAAATTGTGAAATTTGTCTCAATACCCAGCCCTAGTATACTGTCCTTGTCAAGAAAGGAAATGGAGACATTATCAAAGTAGTCCATGTGACATCAGTGGGTTAGTTACAGTGTTTTAAAGCATCAAAAATACATTTTGGTCCAAAAATAACAAAAACTATGACTTTATTCAGCATTGTATTGTGTTCTGTTGTGTTGATGAAGGATTCAGACTCTCTAAATCAGTGGTCCTCAAACTTTTTGACTCCAGTTGTCAAAGACAATATTTGAATGGCCTCCAGTGCAAGAAGACTGGAGTAATGATGCTGGAAATTCTGCTTTGCATCACAGGAAATAATATATTTTTCTATGTATTGCATATGCTGAATGTGTCTTTTTTCAGGGGGAGTTTGTCTCGTGTCTTTTGGCTCTGTTGAGGCATATGAAGGACAAACACTACCAGCAGCTCCTCCAGAGGTTCACCAGTAAAGACGACCTGCGGGTGAGTCCATTTTCAACTTTGTCTTATTGGCATCAGTTCTTTATATTCACTAAAAAAACATGAAACATCCTCTTCTTCTCTCTCTCAGGACTTTCTCCTGCATATCTTCACTGTGTTTCGGATCCTGATAAGACCAGAGATGTTCCCCAAAGACTGGGCGGTCATGAGGCTCGTCACCAACAAGTTAGAGGCTTCTTTCCTTGTCCAATTTTACATGATGGTTTTTAGAGTCGAGATCGTAACCATGTCTTGAACATTGGAGGGTGGGGGGGGGGGGGGACAAAGTCTTTACAAAGCATAAAGAAATAGAGCAGTGAAGGACATTCTGGGTCTAATTCTGTTTGGGAAATAATAATTTTTCATTAAAATATCTATATACACCTATTATACACACACACACATATATATATATATATATTAGGGCTGTGCAAAAATTAATTGCGATTAATCGCATCCAAAATAAAAGTCTGTGTTTACATAATATATTTGTGTGTGCTGTATATAATTATTTTGTATATATAAATACACACACATGCATGTATATATTTAAGAAAATGTGTTATTCATATATAAAATATTTATATTTATATAATATAGATTATGTATTTATATTTATTTACAGAATTTAAGCGCAAATAATTCTTAAATATATACATGCATGCATAGGTATTTATATATACAAAATAATTATATACAGCACACATAAATATATTATGTAAACACAGACTTTTATTTTGGATGCGATTAATCGCAATTAACTTTTGCACAGCCCTAATATATATATATATATATATATATATATATGTATGTATGTATATTAACACACACACACATGCTTGTATATATTTAAGAAATATATTTAATATATTAGTATTAGTATAATTAGTATTAATATAATATATATTAATATATTATATATAAAATATATTTAAGAAATATATTTTAATAGAAATAATATATATATATAAATATATTTGATGTATATACTGTATATAGATTTATATATAATTTATATTATGTATAAATATTTTATATATAAATAATTTATTTTATATTATTTTAATATATTTTAATAATTTTTAATAATTTTTTTTAATAATCTTAAATATACATGGATGTGTGTGTATTTAATATATATATATATATATATATATATATATATATATATATATATATATATATATATATATATATATATATATATATATATATATATGTATATATATATAAAATAATTATACACAGTACACCCACATATATTATGTAAACACAAACTTTTATTTTGGATGCGATTAATCGCAATATAATCGTTTGACAGCCCTATATATGTCAATGTTTCTTGTCTTGTTACACTGAGTTAGGACTTGAATCGCATTCATTTTCAATTAAAAACATCCATATTTGAATAAAAGTTGAGTAGTTTGCATCACTGGGTGATACTGTCAGTGGGTTAACATTTCCATCGTAAAAGTTAGCATGTTTCACTATGTACATCTGACCTCTCTCTCTTTCAACATTTCTTTTTTTTTCTTTTTCTTTTTTTTCTTTTTATTTATTTACACCTTAGAATTAGAAAAAAAGGACAATGATAATTATAAAAATACAAAATATATAAACAAAAAATAAGATTAATATTATAAATTTAATGATGTGCAGGAAGAGGCAAAAACCCCCAACTGGGCTTATTTAACGCCTCCACCCATAGACAAAATAACAATAAAATCGGAAAAAAAAAAAAAACATTAGAAACAACAACAAAAAAAAACATTTTACTGCATAAAGTAGCAACAAACTAGTGAGACACATATGTATAAAACACACACAATAGACGCATGCATATATATGTGTACTGTACACACATAACATCAACGAAATTTAATAACAATATAGTAATAGATAAAAATAAAATAAAAATAAAAAATATTACTATTCAGAACATAAAAATAAAATAAAATAAAATATCACGTTAAAGTGACACTTCACGCTGGAATTAAACCCCATGTACGTTGATTTAATTGGCCATCTCAATCATTGTGGACATTAAGTCAGACTAGACTAAAAATGTAACTTCAACATTTTTGTCATCCAACATTTTATCAATATTGGGGGGACAATTTGGCCATTTCTAATTACTGGAGGGGACTTGTTCCCCCCAATCTCCGTAATGGTTACGGCCCTTTTAAGAGTATTGAAATTGATCCCTGATGTGTGATCATGTTTGATTCACAGCATCATCATCACCACTGTGCTCTACCTGTCAGACGCTTTAAGAAAAAACTTCCTCGGTGATAAGTTTGACTACAAGGTTCGTCTTCAGTTTCAGTAAATCATCACAGTCCATCTGTTTATTTTCTGTGCGGCGCAGCCTCTAAACTCTCCGTTTCCATGTAGGTGTGGGATTCGTACTTCTGCCTGTCTGTTATCTTCATCAACCAGCCTTGCCTTCAGCTCGAGACCTTCTCTGCATCAAAGAGGAAGAAAACACTGGAAAAGTGAGTGCCTGCAACCCCTCTGAATCTTCATACTTCTCTACTATAGTCTGCCAAAAGTCGTACGTCAAATGAATAATATGTCTGAATTTATAATAAGGCTATTATGGATGAATTTTTTTAATTTGCAATTTTTATTTGCGTTTATTTTCATCAAATGCAGTACGTACTCGGACAGTATGTGTTTCAGATGTGGCTACAGCGACCTGACATTCTTCAAATTATCTATTTCGAACACTAAACTGACATAGGATGGCTTATTTAAACAGCATTTGTGCTTTCTTTGTGTTTAGGTACGGGGACATGCGTGTCATGATGGGATGTGAGATTTTCAGCATGTGGCAGAATTTAGGTAGGACATTCCCAGTTATCCGAAAGCTTTACTCCTCCTCGTATGGGAGACGAAAGTTTCTCGTCTTGCAGGAGAACACAAGCTGAACTTCATCCCAGCAATGATCGGCCCGTTCCTGGAGGTGACGCTGGTGCCTCAACCGGACCTGAGGAACGTGATGATCCCCATCTTTCACGACATGATGGACTGGGAACAGCGCCGAAGCGGCAACTTCAAACAGGTCACCCGGCGCCCCCTTCTGGTCACTCATAGGACATGCAATTATCCGACTCCAGAGCATGTGAAATATATTTGACATCGTTTTTATTTTGTAATAGGTGGAGGCAAAACTTATTGACAAGCTGGACAGCCTCTTGTCCGAGGGAAAAGGAGATGAGACGTACAGAGAGCTCTTCAACAGCATGTGAGTGAGAGGACACATACACAAATTAACAGATAAGAAGGTGCAGTCCTTCGTGGGTTGATCTTTAGTTTAATGTTTGATTAGAGCAAAGCGATGAGACGGTAAATATTTATCCAGGTCAGATCTCACTCATCTGTGTGATAGTGAGTGTGTTCATGTGTGGGTATGTGTGCGGCCGTGAAAAAGTGTTTGCTCCCCCTCGTCTGAATTCAAATTGATGCACATTTTTAACATTGTATAAGGTCGGATTTCATCGTAGATTGTGGTAGTGGTTGTAAAATGGACATTTAGGTTTGGTTTAGGGCTGTCAAACGATTAATCGCGATTAATTGCATTCAAAATAAAAGTTTGTGTTTACATATTATATGTGGGTGCACTGTGTATAATTATTTTGTATATATAAATACACGCACACGCTTGTATATATTTAAGACATATTTTCATTTATATACTGAAGATAAATTTATATATAATTTATATTATATATAAATATTTTATATATAAATAATATTTTTTTCTTAAATATACATGCATGTGTGTGTATTTATATATATATATGAAGAGTTCAGATGCAAAAGCCTCTAAGTGCCATTTGAAATTTTCTTCTAAAATGATCATTTTTATTAAGCTTGTATATTTAAGTTCAGTAATTTCACTTAAATGGCAATGAAGATTACCTATTAATTGTCATTTAAGTGAAATTACTGAACTTAAATATACAAGTTTGATAAAAATGGTCATTTTAGAAGAAAATTTCAAATGGCATTTAGAGGCTTTTGCATCTGAACTCTTCATATATATATATATATATATATATATATATATAAAATAATTATACACAGTGCACCCACATATATTATGTAAACACAAACTTTTATTTTGGATGCGATTAATCGCGATTAATCGTTTGACAGCCCTAGTTTGGTTATTTTTTTGTGTGTGTGTGTTTAAAGTTGCAATTCTGCAATCTTCCATTTTTGAATCAAAATATGTGAGATATAGCTCATGTTTTTTGTTCGTGATGATGCACTTTTATGCATATCATGATAATTAGTCATTCGAAAATCAAACACTTTTTCATTTTTCTGCTCTCTACTAACCATACTAACTGTACTAACTGAGTGGCTGTTGTTGACATTAATCTATTAATATGAATTTGTTTTGTTTATGCTGCTCTGGACTAGAATTCCTCTGTTCGGTCCATATCCTAGGTAAGATGATCAGTAAACACTGTTCTACGGGACAGCTGTATGTCTGTGAGAGCGTGCAGGGCATGATGGGTGATATGGTGGGCAGCTGTATGACTCGTTGTCTGCTTTGTTTGTCTTCTCTGTCAGTCTGTTGAAGAAGATTGAAAGGGAGACGTGGAGAGAGAGCGGGATATCCCTCATAGCCACGGTCACACGGCTGATGGAGCGACTGCTGGACTACAGGTGACACGGAGCGGATGCGCACACAAACATAGCACTTGGAGACTGTAACCGGACTAAACGAAAATGCTACGCGTTGATTTGTGGAAATGCATATCGGTGCTCAAAATATATTGACTTAAAGGCATACCCCATTTTTTTTTTTTTTTTTTTTGGATATAGGCTCATTTTACAACTCCCTCAGAGTTAAACAGTTGGGTTTTACCGCTTTAGGAATATCAGTAACCAGACAGACTTCCATAGTATATATTTTTTCCTACTATGGACGTCAATGGGACCAGAAACTGTCCGGTTACTGATAATCTTAATGGACCAGTTGTTCAAAGGTAAGCTGATCGGATTTTGGTTATCGGATTGGATCAAATCTTGAAAATGGGTTGTTCAAAAGGGAAAGAAGGGATCTGAAATCAGATTAGATCAGAGAATCCAATCCTAGTTTTAATCTGGATCAAACCTTCAGTTTCTGTTGTTCAAAACTTTCCAGTGGGATTTGGATAACTTTGATCCAAAAAAACAGGATATCTTGTGGATTTCATGGAGAAAATGTAGTAAAACTTTAAAATTGGTCAAATAATACATTTGTATCATTTAGTGTATATGCTTTTATGTATATTTTGCACTTGACTTGTGTAACCGTTGTAACAGTGATAAAGTAGACATAGGCTAACAATCAAGCTATTCAGTATAGTAAAGTAAAAATAAAATAAAAATTATCTTGTCCCCATTTGTGTTTTGTCTGAAAATAAGAAACACTTACAGTGACCCCATGTTGGCTCTTCTACCTGTTCTTTACATAGCTGGTAGCCCACATTGTGATATGTTGTCCCATTTAGAGCACTGCTAATCTGGATTTGGTAATCTTGAAAAGTGTGTATCTGGATCAGGGTGATCCAGTCCAATGTTGCTTTGAAAAACCGGCATATAGATACGACGGATTACCTGATCTTGGATGGGTATTTCCAGAAATTGAAATGGAATTTCCAAATCCGGATCATTTTGATCCAGATTAAATGTTTTGAACAACTGGCCGATAAATATCAGAAAATCGTCTGAATGGATTCGAAAATGGTAAAACCCAACTGTTTAACTCTGAGGGAGTTTTAAAATGAGCCTATTTCCAAAAAAAAAAGTGGAGTATCCCTTTAACTCTGTATTTGTGGAAAAATAAATTCGACCTAACCTAAAGTTCTTCCCACGTTTAAAATGATAAAAATGTCAGATCATGATGCATTTTTACCTTAGTCACTACTTTTGGCATATGGACACAAATTACACTCTTTCTGTATTACAGAGACTGTATGAAGTTGGGGGAAGTGGATGGGAAAAAAATTGGCTGCACAGTCAGTCTCCTGGTATGTTTTTTTTTAATATTTTTCTAATCTTTTGTGCCATTCTTTGTCACTTCGTGTCAGTCTTATTCACCCTGTACCTGTCGGTTTACACAAACTGGTGGTCTGTTTTGTGAATAGTGTCAGTTTGGTGCTTAGTTCAAGACAAGGGAAGTGATTTAGCACTTTAATCCATTGCGGAAACGCTAAGGTCTTTCACTGCTGAGGGCTGTAAGGTGGACGACCTCATGATTTCCTGCATTCTGCTGCTTTTCTCCAAGTCTCCTTGGTTTAGCCGTTTGAATCGGTTCATAGCAACCAGAACGACACTTCAAATGGGTGCTGAAAAAAAGCACTTCATATCCACACTCCACCACTCTCTGTCTCTTTTCTGCAGAACTTCTACAAAACGGAGCTGAATAAAGAGGAAATGTACATCCGCTACATTCACAAGCTGTACGACCTGCATCTGAAAGCACAGAATTACACAGGTACTTGAGCATGACACGAACCAGATGTAGTTCAGGGCCCACAGAACCAAACTGTGCCACTCGTTTGAGCTGTGCTGCTCAGATCGTTTATCAGCTCGACAGAGGTGTCAAAAGTATTCACATTCATTACTTAAGTAAAAGTATAAATACTAGGGTTTAAAAATACTTCTGTAGAAGTTGAAGTATCAGCTCAAGCTTTTTACTCAAGTAAAAGTATAAAAGTACTGGTTTCAAAAACTACTTAAAGTAAAAAAGTAAAAGTATGTAAGGAAAAAATTCCTTTAAAGGGATGGTTCACTTTGAAATAAATTTTTGGTGTGTTTTAGCTTACCTCAAGGGCATCCAAGAGGTAGGTGTCTTTGTTTCCACAGTATTTTCAACTTTGATATTTTTAGATCAACCGGTGTTGTCTGTCAGTCATTTAATGTAGGTCTATGGTCATCACCTCAAAGAGCATGACTCGTAAATGTAAGTACACACTGATGGCCTAAGACACGAAACGAGCGGTTTGTGCGAGAAAACAAACAGTATTTATATCGTTTTACCTCGTGTAACCACAGCCATGTCCAACTGATCTGAAGGCAAGGCCGCTTCGCTCTGCACATGCACCGGAAGTGATCGCTTGCGTGTGTACGTCACTCATTGTTCACATCGAGATTTCGGAAGTTTCCTTCAGATCAATTGGACGTGGCTGTGGTTACAAGAGGTAAAACGATATAAACACTGTTCGTTTTTTCACACAAACCGCTCGTTTAGTGTCTTAGCCCATCAATGTGTACTTACATTTACGAGTCATTGAATCATGTTTAATTTGGACTTCTCTGTGCATGCTCTTTGAGGTGGTGACCATAGACCTCCATTATATGACTGACAGACAAGAACGGTTTGACCAAAAAATATCAAAATTGAAAATGCTGTGGAAACAAAGACACCTACATCTTGGATGCCCTTGAGGTAAGATAAAACATACCAAACAATTAATTTCAATGTGAACTATTCCTTTAAGGACAAAAGCTTAGACTGCGTCACAGGGGCCGATCACCTCACAAATAATAATAATAATAATAAAACGTTTTCTAAAGGCCATAATGACTATAATTGTATAATACAATGTTAGTTGAAAATTTTGGGATGCACTAGTCTAGACTACCTGTTTCAGCTGGTTATATGCCCATAGAAAATAAATTTCAGTTTTATTTAAATTTTAGTACGATGCAAATACATGCTCAGTAGTAACCATTTATGTGTACTACTGAGCATTACCATGTGTTTCATGAAGCACAGAAAACTTTCTGCATTTTTACAATTAAAAAAAATCCCCACAAGGACAAGGATTTCGAATATTGCCATCTTTGTGGGGATATTTTGAACCTATAATACAGTATAAGGTTGCAAACACACACACACACTCTCTCTCTATCCCACACTAACACACTCTTCTCCTCTTCTCTCTCTCTCTCTCTCTCTCTCTCTCACACACACACACACACACACACACACACTCTCTCTCTCTCTCTCTTTTCTCACCCTCTCACACACAGACTCTCTCTATCTCACAACACACTCTTCTCCTCTCCTCTTCTCTCACACACACACTAACGATTATCTTTGCCACACACATATCCCGCGATTGTCATACGGTATTGTAAAAACAGCTGTCCCCAAATCAATATTTGACGCGATTTGACCCGTATTCTTGAGAAGAAAACAGTTGATTTCTCCGTCACTTACCACATATCTAGGTTTCCGTCGGAGGAGTTTTGCCGCGTCGCACAACCAAATATAACAACAGCTTCTCACAAGTTAGAAAGAAAACTCAAAGCCAATCAGTTTAGCGATGTATGTTCAGGGGGCGGGACTCAGATCTGTTCTCCGTGTGTGTTATTGGTCATATTTTTTTTAATGACGACAAGACGGAATGACAAAAATGCCGAAATTAAATGGGAGTAACGAGGCTATTTTTAAAATGTAAGGAGTAGAAAGTACAGATAATTGCGTGAAAATGTAAGAAGTAGAAGTAAAAAGTAGGCTGAAAAATAATTACTCCAGTAAAGTATAGATACCCAAAATTTCTACTTAAGTAAGGTAACGAAGTATTTGTACTTCGTTACTTGACACCTCTGCAGCTCGAACCAATAATAGACAATAATAACACCCGTTCCACACATACTCCTTTTGCGGTATGTATTTTTTTTCTGGACCCATGTTAACAGTCCGTCGATCCGTTCCAGTTGCGGTGTGTACACAGCGGTGCAAAGATTTCCGCACCGAGTCTATTTCTGCTGTGGAGAAAACAGGAGAAATTGTGCTTTGATCGACAATTTAAAGGAGGCTTTTCAGTCCACAAATCATCAACATTCACTATGGATTTAATGTAGTAACGCTAACTGTAATCATGGGTTTGTGGCAGAAAAAGTCGAATGTTCTTACATTATTAATTTCAGGGTTCGTTCAACCTTTTGAGAGTGAAATTCAAGCACGTTTCGAGCGCTTCACACTTTTCCCAGCACTTCAGAGCTCTAAATATTATCCCATTTAAATGTGATGACCAAAAACATTATTTGTTCATCTATCAAAGATTGGCCCCATTTCTAAATCTAAAAGTTTCAAGATGTAGGAAAACTAACACGACGCAAAACAAACACTTATTTGAAGTTAAAACATTTATAAATTATCACTATAACGGTAGATGGCAGCAGAGGACCACTTATTGATTCCACTCCCTAATCGTTTTTTTCCCCACATGTTTTTGTTTTTAATATATGTATGTATTATTAAATCCCTATGATAAAACAAATCATCAAGAAAATCACTTTTTTGTACTGAAAAAGTCTCACGAAAAAAAACAAGTCCTTCAAATTGCAAAGAATTACACAGAAAGCAAGTAAGAGTACTTTTATAATCAATGAAGTGCAGTATGACGCTATAGAGCAACAATGGTACATTTAATAAGATTAGAATACAAAAATGTTGTTGTTGTTAAAAAGCTTAGTGCTTTATGGTTTCTTTTCTAAGAAATAAACGTAATATTATTAGTAACTGCACTTATTAATGCAAAACAATAGCAATTGCCTTTGTGATTAACACCTCACTGGATTGCACCGGTGCCACTGCTCTCAAATGTTAGTGTGGAGCCCTATAAGTTTGAGGCTACGGTTATCGGATCTATATTTGATGTGTGTGCAGAGGCCTCGTATACACTTCTGCTGTACGACGAGCTGCTGGAATGGTCCGAGAGACCGCTGAGGGAGTTTCTGAGTTACCCTATGCAGAGCGAGTGGCAGAGGAAGGAGTGCCTGCATCTCACCATCATCCAGAACTTTGACCGTGGAAAGGTCTGAATTTCCTGTTGTCTCCCTGTTTTTGTTTCACGTTTCCAGGCCCCTTTGGTTTCTCCTTAGTGGCTCCTCTCAGCCCACTATCAAATTATCAAGGGTGATTTGTATTCCGAGTAGACATCCCTAATGACTAAGTGGTACCCCAATCACTGGTTTAACTTTATTTGAATGGTCCCTTTAACACATTAAGTTGACTATATAAGTAACGTCACACCTACATACTGTACTCTACTAAATCTCAGTAGAGTGTTAGTAGACTGGTAGGGTTAGGGATAGAATAAGTTGACATGTAGTTGTCTGTTGGAGGAGCATCACAATAAAGAGTTAGCAGATATTAAGCAGACAGTCAACTGATACTCTAATGAGCGTTAGTTGGCATGTAGTTGCAAAGTTAATTAATGTCAAAAGGATGTTCAAAAGGGACCATCAAAATAAAGTGTTACCCGATCACTTAATCACTTGAAGAGGAGATCATTCTCCTACTGTTGAATTATCAAACTGCATGTGAATTAAAGTTCACCTCTTTACCCCCTCAGTGTTGGGAGAATGGCATCATCCTGTGCAGAGAGTTAGCAGACCAGTACGAATCCTACTACGATTACAGAAACCTCAGCAAAATGAGGGTGAGTTACAACTCTATGTGTGATATGACAGTTCTAACTTTTTCCGCTAACTTTTTTTTTTTTTTTTTTTTTTTGCGATGTAGGGTTTTTTATGGTTTTTATGATTGTAACGTTTGTTAACGTTGTTTGTCGTATGTGGTATGTGTTGTTATGGCAGCAGTTCCCTAATCCAAAACAAATTTCTCCTAAGGGAGACAATAAATGCTACCTTGAACCTTGAACCTTTACATTTTGCCAGTTCTTAAAGGGGTCATATCATGGAAAGCAGTCTCGTTAACTTAAGACCACCTACATTTACATATCATTTGGCAACTTTAGGTTATTTTCATAACTCTTAAAGGTACAACAAACTTTTTTCAATTCAAATTTCCTGAGAAAATCCTCCACAATTAATTTAATCTTTCAGTTTCACACATTTTCATCACCGAGTTTTTCTTGCAAAGATGTTCCGTTTTGTCAGCACAACTTTGGAAAATATTTGGGCTGTGGAATGATTAACCGCATCCAAAATAAAAGTTTGTGTTTACATAATAAATGTGTGTGTAGTGTGTATAATTATTTTGTATATATAAACACACATATGCATGTGTATATTTAAGAAATATTTGCATGTATATACTTTATATATTTATACAAAATTAATATTATACATAAATATAAATATTTGATATATATATATATGTGAAAATATTTCTTAAATATATACATGCATATGTGTGTATTTATACAAAATAATTATACACACTACACGCACATATATGGTGTAAAAAAACTTTTATTTTGGATGCGATTAATATGTAAAATATGTAACGGACCAGTATTTTTTTATTTTACTTTTTTATTTTTCTTGCAAAATGTTTTTTTTTTTACACAAATGTAAATTTCAGGTTGCTAAGCCCTACTTTTTTAATTCACTTTGTCATTTGATGATACTCTCCTGACTTTATAACATGTAATTGTACTCTTAATTGGATTTACCCCATGGCATTGATTTTGTATGTTCTTTGAAATGCAAAAAAACATTAATGATAAATTAAAAAAAAAAAAACGTTCAGTTGATTAAACGCTACAAATGTGTGGAATATGGCTTCTTTTTTATTTTTTATTATTTTTTGCTAATAATATAATTTCAAATCACAGATGATGGAAGCTTCATATTACGATAAAATAATGGACCAACAGCGGCTGGAGCCAGAGTTCTTCAGAGTGGGCTTCTACGGCAAGAAATTCCCCTTTTTTCTTCGGGTATGTGTCATCTTGACATCCTGCAGTATATTAGACGCCACTGTCAGTAACTCTGAAGTCCACTTGGTGTCAGTGTTAACCAGAGCGTGTGTCGTACAGAATAAGGAGTTTGTGTGCCGTGGTCATGACTACGAGCGCCTGGAGGCGTTCCAGCAGCGCATGCTCAATGAGTTCCCTCATGCCATCGCAATGCAACACGCCAACCAGCCGGACCAGACCATCTACCAGGCTGAAGCCCAGTGTATCCTCCAGACATCTCTTGTCTTTCCCAATCACTCACACACTAGCATGAGTCTTACACCGGCAGGCTTGCATTGTATAGATATTGTCCTAATTCCTCATTAGTCACATCCTTTTGCCCATACTAACCGATTTACTAATTTTACTGTTAGCGGTATGCATGCATTTGTATCACTTAGTTATGAATTTGAACAATCCCCTAACACAAAGTGTTACTCTTTAGTGTGCACAAACTGTTTTCCATTCAGTAAATCTGGCAGGATCCTGATGATTTAGGCAGTTTATGCTGAAATTGTGGGTGAATTAACTTAGCATTTGGATGCAAATGTGACACCCAAACTGTAAAGTAGATTTCATGATGAGGATGTTAGGAATAATTCTTAATAGCACACTAATGATAACTATTAAACGTTTATAAAAGTAAATTGAGTGTAGAAACCACTCTTCTATATGCTATTTTCTATAATACAGTGTCATAACTGGGTCAGAGTGAAAGCACTACAAGATTTTCCAGAACAAGCACAAGGTGAGAGCTTGTCCGCTTTAAAAACACGTCCACGTGGCTGAAAATCGATCCTCTGAACACACATCAGTGACGGCGGGTCACATGAGAGCGTTTGTTCAGTTGATGAGACATGTACCTTTAGGCCAGGCGCTCAGTGAATATGTGTCCTCTTCAGCACAATTAGAGCAGACAGGGCCGGTCAAACTACATGAGCACAGCGTTTTGTTATCCAAGACATCGATTAATCATTGGCCTTTGACGTCTGGCCTGTTTGATTCATATTTATGTGCTGATGAGACCTCATGTGTGTAAATATTTGTGGAGGATGATTTCCTACTGTACGGTGGTGTGAAATAGGTGATACCACAGCAAAGTCTGTTTCATTTAAAGGAGTAGGTCACTTTTTAAAAATAACTTTTGCTGATAATTTACTCACCCCCATGTCATCCAAGATGTCCATGTCATTTTTCTTCAGGTGAAAAGAAATTAAGGTTTTTGATGAAAACATTCCAGGATTTTTCTCCATATAATGGACTTCAATGGGGTCCAAACGGTTCAAGGTCCAAAAGACAGTTTCAGTGCAAACTACAAACTGTTCAAAGGGCTTTAAATGATTCCAGACGATGAATAAGGGTCTTATCAAGCAAAATGATTGCTCATTTAAAAAATAAAAAAACAAAGTCTAAGTTTTTTTTAATAAACTCAAATGCTCGCCTTGCTCTGTTTTGTGATGAACCGTTTGGTTCCCATTGAAGCCCATTATATGGAGAAAAATCCTGGAATGTTTTCATCAAAAACTTTAATTTCTTTTTGACTGAAGAAAAAATGACATGGATATCTTGTATGACATGGGGGTGAGTAAATTATCAGCGAACGTTTTTTAAAAGTGAACTACTCCTTTAAGTCATGCAGTATATCATGTCAAATCAACCAGATATATCACATAGTAATGTTGTTCAAACGACACATTGCTTGTTCCTTGACCAACCTTCATGCAGATCTGCAAATCTACGCCGTCACACCCATCCCAGACAGCCAGGACGTCCTTCAGCGTGACGGCGTTCCCGACAACATCAAGAGCTTCTATAAGGTCAACCACATCTGGAGGTTTCGCTACGACCGGCCGTTTCACAAGGGCACCAAAGACAAAGAGAACGAGTTTAAGGTGAGTTCTGTCACCTTTATAATCATTATAAATCTGTACGGCTGTCTTTCTGCTGCGGAACACAAAAGGAGACGTTTTGAAGAATGTGCTGGTTTCTGTTTTCCATGCAGTTTCCATTAATGCTTAATAAAGCTTCGAAATAAGATACAAAACCACCATAAAGAGACCATTAAAGTTGCTTATATGACTATATTCCAATTGTTCTGAAGTCATATAAGAGCTTTGTGTGATAAACGGACCTCTAGTGAATCAGAGAACTGGATAATTGTGATTTGTTCATTCATTAATACCGTAAAACTTCAAATAATAGCCGAGTCCCAAAAGTGGCTGCCGGTTTGGGTAAATAAAAGCTGGTCTCAAATAGAGGCCGGGTCTGTTATAATCAAATCAATTGACATGATAATAAAATGTTGGAAGACCGCAGTTTCACATGGAGAATTTTTTGAGATTAGAGACTCAATGAACAACATCTCAACACTAAATTATAAAGGCTGGTCTCATATAGACGCCTGTTTCAAATACAAGCTGGTACAGTGCGATGATTTGTTAAAATAAAAGCCTTGGCTATTCTTTGAAGTTTTACGGTACCTGTTTTTTTTTTTTTACATCACTACATGAACTCTCATGTATCAAGGAAATCTGGGCTGCTTACAAACAGTTTCAGCAAATACCAACTTAAGTTTCAATCTGATTCTTACACAAAGCTATTTTTTTAGTTTTTGTAATTTAGTGCACAAATCGTCAAATGAACCACTTTCATGTGCCGTCCATTTGAAGCTCGAACGCTCCTGTCTACGTTCATTGTAAATGCATGCGCAAAAATGACCGTTGCTTTCAAAATGCGTGGATGGTTGAAAAAAAGTCATGAGGGTGAGTAAATAATGTGCGAGTCTTTTTGTACTCGTCTCTTGCTTTTCACTCTTCTCCCTTGTGTATTCATTCCTTCACTTCTAGTGTCTGGCGGCCATTGTGTGTGTGTGCGTGTGTAGAGCTCAGGTGTTCTCTCACATGCTGCATTATTCACAGCCTCGGTCCAGAGAGGCTAATTAAAGTTTTAGGAGCTGAGAGACCAGCTCCTTCCAAATATCATTTCCCTTCCCCTCTCACTCAATATATCCAGCGCAGACAATCACAGCCTCGCCGTGGATTCGATCCACCGCAGGGTTAGATCTCCCCCAACCTCCGGTGGTTACCGTGTTTGAAATAAACTGTTTAGCCTGCCAGATATTATATTTTCAGAGACACCGGGGGTACTCGCCACCCCGGTCCACTTACCGCCCAGTAATAATGTCTGAAAATCTCATTTAGAGGAAAACTTCGGCTGAGACACTATCCCGATGATACGATTATATTGGACTGAGGTGGTTTTGAATATCACAATCAAGCATCTGAACTTCTTACAGAGCGTCCTCCGTTATACATGCGCCAGCTCGGGTTAATTCTCAGGCTGTGCTGGATGGGAAATGAATTTATGAATGTGAAATTTAATATGTGGAGCAGTGTGGGTTGATAAGCAGACTGTGTTCCTGAGAATGAGCTGTTTAAAGTGTAGATTAAATGATATGTATTATACATACTGGAGGGGGGAAGTCACTCATTCCTTGGAATATGTTGTTGCCGCTTTGCCTTATGGGATCTCTTGGACTTTCTCTGACTGGTTTGAACTCTGATGTGTGTCAATGAGCGTTCGCTTTTGCATTTCAGAGCCTGTGGGTTGAAAGAACGACATTAACGCTTGTTCAGAGTCTCCCAGGCATCTCCCGCTGGTTTGAAGTGGAGAGGAGGGAACTGGTAAGGAGATTTCCCATTAAACTTTTCCTTTTGTATGGTTCTCACACTCACCGCTTTAGGTCAGACAAACTCTAGCAAACACTCAAATGCTTAGCCAATGGATTGAGTGTGTGTGGTCTTGTAGTATGTACTTATTGTGCGTTCTTGGTAGAAAAACTCAATGCACTGGTGAGCTGGTGATTAATAGACATGGACTATTAATTGTTTGACTTTATCAATATTCACACTTTTGAACTTAATTAATTAATGGTTCTACCAATAAATGACACCATTTGGTGGGTCACTAAGCAGAACCTTATATTAATGGATGCAAAATAAACTTATTTAATTAGGTCACAAAATGACTCGTTATTAAAATAATGGAACTACTACTACCTCTACTAATCTATAATAATTATAATATGCACCATAATAAAAATGCATCATATTTTTTTATGAAACTTACCCACATTTTAGTTTTTATAAAAGAATGCATGAAGCTAAAATAAAATATATATTTTGTTTAAAGCAGAGGCTCTGTTATTTCTTTTGATATATTGTATAGTGGTGGGGTAAATTTAATGCATCCTTGCTGAAACTATTAGCTTCATTAAAAATATGAAGCTACTACAACTACCTCTACTAATCTATAATAATTATAATCTGCACCATAATAAAAAATGCATCATAATTTTTTATGAAACTTAACCACATTTTAGTTTTTTAAAAAAGAATGCATGAAGCTAGAATAAAATATATATTTTGTTTAAAGCAGAGGCTCTTGTTTCCTTTGATATATTGTATAGGGGTGGAGTAAATTTAATGCATCCTTGCTGAAACTATTAGCTTCTTTAAAAATATACGTAGATATATATTACTTTTGAATGCTAGTGTGTCAAAAAGCCAATGCAAAAAATTGGTTCTGCATATTACTGAATTTAAAAAAGGAAATTGGATTAATTGGATTACAAGAATCAAACTCTCAATATATTTTGTTATACTAGAAGCTTTTACACTCCCATACTTGAGCAGAGTATGTTTCAGCCGTACAAAATGAATTTGTTGCTCGTCCAAAGTTCACCAAACATTGAATGAACCAATGTCTCTTGACTTGCTGGTGAACTTCCCTGGGTGTTTTTTTGGCCACAGGTGGAGGTGAGTCCGCTAGAGAACGCTATTGAGGTCATCGAGAACAAGAACCTGCAGTTGCGGACGTTGATTACGCAGTGTCAAACGCGGCAGATGCAGAACATCAACCCCTTGACCATGTGTCTCAACGGAGTCATCGACGCCGCAGTCAACGGAGGCCTCGCTCGCTATCAGGAGGTTCGTTTTCTTGTGATTTCGGTTAAAGGGATACTCCACTTTTTTTGTAAATAGGCTCATTTTACCACTCCCCCAGAGTTAATCAGTTCGGTTTTACCGTTTTCGAATGTATTCAGCCGATTTTCTGATATTTAGAAGAATAGCAGTAACCAGACAGTTTCTGGTCTCATTGACTTCTATAGTATATTTTTTTCTTACTATGGAAGTCAATGAGACCAGAAACTTTCTGGTTACTGCTATTCTTCTAAATATCAGAAAATCGGCTGAATACATTTGAAAACGGTAAAACTCAACTGTTTAACTCTGGGGGAGTGGTAAAATGAGCTTATTTCCAAAAAAAAGTGGATTATCCCTTTAAATTGCACTAATTCACTGTATATTATCTGTATTCTCTCGGAGTTGTGTCCTCTGTCAGAGAACGCCAAGCCGAAGGGAATTCTGGACTACCTGAAGAGTTTTAGCTTGTCCGAAAGGGAATATCTTCGCCATAACTACAGAAACCGCAGCATTGAAAAAAAGAATCATTCCCCTTGTGAAACCCCGGATAAAAAAAAAAAATCTATATAATCTCAAAGAAGTCATATGCTGTGCGAATACAACAGATCTTTCCAGATTGTGTGAATGCTTGTTGCATAGCAACCTCGCTTTAGTGTCACTGCAGTTTTTACCTTGATAGACTTGTAGAGCAGCCATAAAGAAGACTGTCAACTGCATACATGCAAGGTTTGTGTTTGTACATGTTCCAGAAAATACATATGCGTTAAATTCTTTTCATGTAGTGCCCTCGCCGAGTGTCCTGAGGCGAAGGGTCATGGGACGAGCAGCAGTTAATGTATTTGGATCGCAAACCTGACAGAATTACCAATTAGCTGTTTACTGAGAGTTCCAGCTGTTGGCATTAATATTTGCTTGCTTTTCTGCACTTTAAGGTCAGCCCTCAAGGAAATCCCACTCGAAATTCCTCTCGATTACAAGATCTAGCTCTTAATTGGCTCATCCCCTACCGGTTTTTTAAGACCTTCTTGACATCTGTGTCTTCTTTAGAAGCTCAAGGATTTGTTTTAGTAAGGCAGAGGTATATATATCCCAGTCCTTAAATGATCGCAAAAACAATTCACAAGTACACCTGTAATTGCACCTCGCGCCGTTCTCTCACGTCAGCCGCGTCCTGCTCGCCACAGTATTATATTCACGTAAACTATAGCAGTCTTTTTTGCTAACGCAACATCTCTTACCACTGCTCCATCTGTTTTCCTGAAGCCACAATACTTCCACACCCATGACTTGACGCTGACTGGAGTGTGTAACATTTCACTTTCATTGCCAGCTCGCTCTGACGGTTCCATCGCTCTTGAAAGTCAGACTCAACAATGTGTGTGAACCTTTTTACAGTCTATGGTGTGAACAAACGTAAGTAACGTGTGTGAAGTTGAAGACAATAATGAGGTTAGCGCCACCCGCCATTCTTAGGAATAGGTTGTACGCATATGTCGGAGCTGATGCTGGAAATAGACAAGCGGCAAAATAAACACATTAATCGATATTGAATCGAATCGCCAGCTGTGTAATCGATGGATCAATACGAACCGATTAATATTCACCCCCCTATGCCTGAGCTCATCAAATTCAGTTGGTGTTCATCTACTGGCTTTTGTGCTAAACACGGAGACTGTTTTTTTTTTCAATATCGCTGCTTTAGCTTCGAATTTGTGTGTGTGTGTGCACACGTTATAATGTTGCTTATGGTACTGGTTACGTCTTATTATTGTAATGTGTTTGATTTGTCCTTTGTTTTGTATTGTATTGTGTATATAGGACCCCCTCGAAAACGAGATGATCCATCTCAAGGGGTTTATCCTATTCAATAAACTTATATCAATCAATAATAATAATAGTCATGGATCTAGCGTATGTGACGCGACATAGCTGTCAACCCTCCCGTTTTTTCCTGGTTTCTCACGTATTTGAGCTCTTTTTGAGCTCTTTTCCCTCATTTTAGTATTTTCCCGTAAAATATCCCATATTTTTATGCTCTGACTGTGTGAGACATACAAGCTCTGACAGTTTCGGCGTGAAGTCGTTCATCCTCGGACGCGACGCGGCGCGCACTGTCATGAAAAAAGCTTTAGCCTACACAGCCACGCGAAATGAGGTCTTGCCGGTCTTGTGCACCCAACGCGTCATTTTTGCCGCTCTCGTGCAGACGCGTCGAGTATAAAGACTTTACTCTTGTGTCAGCGCACGTAATTTTTCTTACACAATGTGAGCCGCGGCCATATGGGCATCAACTATTTCCACGCGATTTGTCCTCAGAAAAAAAAAAATCTTCAAAAAAAAAACCTTCAAGCTCGTACGACATCAAAAATCCAGCCCGTTCTCATCCCAAGACGTCATATACTGACGCTTTTGACATTTCGTCTACATCCGACGCACATGGCACCCTTTAGCGTCAATATGAGACGCAGATATATATGGGCCAGATGGCGCCTCCTAGTGGTCTAACCCTACCCCATAGCTAAACATACCGATAACCGAAGCGTGTTATATTGACGCTAAAAGGTCCCATGTGCGTTGGAATTAGACGAAATTTTAAAAGCGTCACTATATGACGCCATAGGATGAGAATGCATTGCACCTGGCTTTCGTAAGCCTTTTTTAAAATGTATTTATTTAATTTTATTTCTTTCCCTTCCTAAAATCTCACAGGCATTTTTCAAAAGATCCCGTAGCTCAAATATGCTGGTCCCTTTGTCACTAAAAATCACTGTCGCATCAACTCCTTCAGTGATCGGCAGGCATAGCGCGCGTCTGCAATTAAATTGTGCATCTGCCGGTAGCGTTCGCCTGGCCTTAGGGCAAATGTCATGTTCAGGGCAATGGGAAAATCTGCATGGTGGAATCTTTGAAGTCTGAGAGTTTCCCTCCTGAAGCTTCTGCTCTCCCACTGTCTCTTTGGAGATACAAGCACATCTTTCTTGGAACAGATCGGACACAGATACACCGTCTGTTCTCTCTCCTTCCCCCTTTTCCTTGGAAGATCTGAAGACATATCTTGCACTTTATTTGGTTGCAGTTAATCAAGTTATAATTTGACTAATCGGTGAAACTATGCAATTCGTCAAGGTAAATGTAACTCGCACCACAAAATATGTGGCACAATGCATTATGGTTAAACAGTGCAATTTTGTGTTTTTCACAGGCGTTCTTCGTGAAGGACTACATCATGAATCACCCCGAAGATGGAGACAAAATTGGTCGTCTCCGAGAGCTCATGTTTGAGCAGGTTTGTCTCAAGAAACCAAATCTAATTTCACACACATTTACGATGTTTCATCGTCATCATTTCTCCACTCATGTTTGGGATTTAGCCGTTACGTTCTACACAAGCTCGGTTTCTGTAGGTCTCACTTCTTCCCTTCATGCTCGTGCTGCTTAGTAACCAGAAACTCTCCAGAGCCAAGCACATGATGCTCATGACTAGACGGTAACCATGGATATAAGCCATTTACAAGCATGAAAGTGAACTTTTAAAGACTGAAGGGTGAAAAATATTTTGCTGATCATTTAATTATGAAGCAAGCTGGTTTAAAGACAACGTGCAAAAATAATGGATGCTGTTTGCTTCTTTAATAAATGCGTATTGCAGCGTATTGGATTCACTTGAAGGAAAAAAAATCTATTCTTTTTTTCTGAATTAACAAGTTAATTATTTCAGAATTACGAGAGAATTTTTCATGGAATTTTTTTTTTTTTTGCTCTGTTTTTCTAAATTAATGACTTGATTATCTCAAACATTCATGAAAAATGATTAACTTGATAATTAAGTTGTTAATTCAGAAAAACAGAGCAAAAACCTTTTTTCCATGAAAAATTATCTCATAATCCGAGATAATTAACTCATTAATTCAGAAAAACAGTTGAGTTGATTTTTTTTTTCTTCAGGTGAATGCAATGCGCTTCTGTATATTTCTCTTGATTTGTCTGTATGTTATTTTGAAGAAAGTAAAACATTTGTTATAGTTTTGACTCAGAATGTAGCGATTTTTACTGTCTTTCTGATGTTTATAGGGGTCATAGACTGGCTTTTTAAATTTTATTATATTGTTGTCTGAGGTCGACTCATGACGTTTGCTTGGATTTTGCATTTAAAAACATCAAAATGAATAAGAAATAGGCTATTTTCTACCCTAGTTTTGAGCCTAGCTCAAAAACGCTCGGTTTTTATGGGCGTCTCACACACCCAAGACTTGGAAGAAAAAGTCTGGTGTCAATAAAAGCTTTTATTGGTCTGACAAGGACGATTTCAGCTCTGAAACTTACAGGATATTCTTATCATATGATGACCTCTTAGATGTCAAACGCTCAAGGAAAATTAGATTTCTCAGTTCATCACCCCTTTAAAACTCAAGTGCATGGGCAGGGAAAAGTATTAGCCAATAATAGATCAAGTCAAGTCTCCGTCCTACATTATTCAGCACTAAATATCCTGTTTCACTGAAATGCGTCACATTACGGAGGTTAAATGCGTTGTGAGTACTATTGTCTTTTAAAGGCTCGTCGTTTCTCCATCAGGCTCACATACTGGAGTTTGGTTTGACAGTGCATGAGAAGTTTGTACCTCAGGACATGCGACCCCTGCACAAGAAACTGGTGGATCAGTTTCATCTCATGAAATCCAGCCTCGGCATACAGGTACAAATCTGAGTTCCTACAGTCGGATTCCCAAGCCGTTCCTTGCGCGCTCATCTTTCTCTCTTTCCCACGGCTTAAAGGAATTTCCCGCCTATGTGCGAGCCAGCCCGATCCACTTCACCAACGGAAGCCCTCGAGCTGGAAGAAACTCAGCGCCCAATATAATGAGTCCAGAGGGAGGAGCGCGTGTAGTGTCACGCCGCAGGTGAGAAACTCTTTTCAGGGTTACACGTCCGCCTTTAGACATTCTGTTGATTAAAAGTAACATTACAACTACATCAATTAACTCTCATTAGATTATTAGACGGTCTGCTTAAAGGAGTGGTTAAAAAACTTTTGCTGATAATTTACATCCAAGATGTCCATGTCTTTCTTTCTTCAGTCGAAAAGAAATTAAGATTTTTGATGAAAACATTCCAGGATTTTTCTCTATATAATGGACTTCAATGGGAACCAAATTTCTCAAGGTCCAAATGAGAGTTTCACTGCAGCTTCAAAGGGCTTTAAACGACACCAGACGATGAATAAGGGTCTTATCTAGCGAAACGATCAGTCATTTAAAAAAGAAATAAAAAAGTTTAAGTTTTATAAGCTCAAATGCTCTGCTTGCTCTGTTCTGTGATTAGTGTTTTTATTTATTTTTATTTAAGTTTATTTACTTTAATAGTAATTTTCCAAGTACATATCAATGTATTCTACTAACCCGAACCCAACAGTCTACTAATATTTTTCCAATACCCTAATGAGAGTTAGTTGACATATAGATGCAAACGCCCCCCCAAAAGTGTACAGAATGTCTAAAGGGGACCATCAAAATAAAGTGTAACCCTTTTCGGGTCAACCACCTAGGGTTTTTCATTGGTTAGTGCTGATATCTAGCGAGTAGAATGCCTAATAGCAGCCATATCCTGTCCTAATGTATTATATTAGAGATGGAAAAAATATTGTGAATATTGTTTTCTCATTTGCTGTGGATAGTATTATATGCTAGTATTTGTTCCACTGACTCCTCTTTTTTATTTAGTTACTTATTCATTCATTCATTCATTCATTTATTAATTTGTAGTACTAGTAGTTATAATGAACAAATTTTTTTATTTTATTATGATATAATGATGATTTTATTGTGTCAAAAAGCCAATATAAATTATTAATTATTTAGATTTTTTGCCCTCTTTAACTCCCAATTATAATATTTTCATAAACCATTTTATTTGAATGATGACACAGACAACCGTTTTGCAATTAAACCTCTTATTTGAAGGCAGAACATGTTTATTATAGAAGTTGATTTTGAAACTATCAATCATGAATACTAGCAAATGTCGATAATGTCAGAATATTGGCTGATTGATGACTGATGTCTTTCTACGCTGTCATAATTAAAACTTGACTAATATACTAGTAAATTCTACTTTAATTTTGACCAGAAATTGATACTACTTGTTATGAAGTCATTCTCATGGTGTTTGTGTTGTATGTTATTCAGTCCCCTCAGCTACCCAGCAGTCAACCGCTACTCCTCATCCTCGCTGTCATCGCAGGCCTCCAATGAAGTGAGCAACATCACGGGCCAATCAGAGAGCTCCGATGAAGTCTTCAACATGCAGGTGAGTGCAGAGGACTGCCACTGTCTCATACACACACACACACACACACACACACACCGGCAGAACCTCTATTCTCTCTCGCTGCCTTTCATATTTCCTCCTAATCTCCCTATTTTTTTTGCTTGCCTATTTGTCTTTCCTAATTGCCCTCTTTCTGTTTTCATCTGTCTCTCTCACATCCCTAATCCTTCCTGTCGCGCTCCGTCTTTTCTCTCACTGGGAGAATCGGATTTGTACTGTAGGTGAATTATAACAGGATAGACAGATTGTTTCACTTTTTTTCTTTTATTCCAGACCGAATGATTATTATACAACCCGTTAACAAAGCATAGAAAACTGTGAGCTCTTTCTTATGTTTCTCACGTCTTCTTTTCTTTTCAGCCAAGTCCGTCTACCTCAAGTCTCAGTTCCAATCACTCGGCCTCCCCCAACGTGACCAGCTCGGCTCCGTCCAGTGCCAGAGGTGAGACGAGTCTGTCCAAAAACCTTTGCTCTTTTCAAATAAAAGCTTGATGTAGACATACTCCAGTGTTCTTACAGCAAAGCTGCTGAGGTTTGATGCGGCACGTGTTAAATATGTACAACGGACTGTGTGCACTGACCAATCATTTCTCTTTATTTTTATACTTACTTGAAGCATTTTTTGACGGGGTTAGAAAGGGTCCTTTTAAAACAAAATATTATGATGCAAGATGCCTTAAGTAAAAATGTAAAGTTACAGAAGCCGGTTTCCACCAGAAAAAAAAGGCGATTGTGATTTTCTTATATTTGAGACTTTATATAGCTTTATATCACAATTTGGACTCATAATTATGACTTTATTTCTATTATTTGAGACATTATTTTTCACAATGCAACATTTCTTCCTTTTTTTTAACATTATATACTCATAATTTTAAGTATATTTCTCATAATTGAGTCTTCATATCTCACCGTGGGAGTCATATTTGTAACTTCATATCAAAATTGAAACTTTATTTCTCATTTTGGACTTCTTATAATTGCGAATTTTGGTTACACTTTATTTTAAGGTGTCTGGGTTACAGTGTTACATTATACATGTAAGTACAGTACTAGATATACTTGTACATGTACATTCTCATAATAGAGACATCAGATTTGCGACTTTAAAACACAATTTGGACTATTTCTTTTAATTGTGTCTAGGGATGGGCAACGATTAATCGCAATTAATCGTTAGCAAAATAAAAGTTTGTGTTTACATAATATATGTGTACGTAGTGTGTATAATTGATTTGTATATATAAATACACACACATGCATGTATATATTTAAGAAATATTTGCATGTATATAGTTTATATATATTTATACATAATTAATATTATATATAAATATAAATATTTGACATATTAATAACACATTTTTCTTAAATATATACATGCATGTGTGTGTATTTATATACAAATTAATTATACACACTACACACACACATATTATGTAAACACAAGCTTATTTTGCTAACGATTAATCGCGATTAATCGTTTCCCAGCCCTAATTGTGTCTATTTTTCTGGTTTTCTGCAACTTCATTTCTTGTGTTTGATTGCTATTTTTTGTAATCGTATTTCTCGAGTCTTCATATTTCCTGGTATGTTCAATCCTGGTAAATTTACCTTATTTTTACCTTACTTTACCTTATTTTTTTTAAGACTCTTTACCTTATTTTTTTTGTTTCTCTGATTCAGAAACAGGCCTCCATAATAAACAGATTTCTGAGATAAAAATAAAATGCTCCAGAAGTGAAGTTTATGGCCCATTTAATGCTGTTTTACCGTGGGATACAGAAAGCTGGTGTCCTGATATATTGCCGAACTCTCGCCTCTGTTCTCCGCTCTTCCTCGGCCACTTATCTCCCTCCATCCAGCATGTGTTTACTTGCGGACACAGATAATAAAAATGGGAATATGTATGGAGACATTTATGTAATCTTATAGTCTCCCCTTGGCAGCCCTTCTTGCCTTGCATAGAGACCCCCATAAAGCAGCGGCAGACAGGAGGCGCTCCGGCAGAATTACAGAAGGCATAAAACGCCGCTTGACGAACTCGAGACTGATGATAGCTATCATAAGGGAGCCGTGGCCTTCTGTCCCGTGCTGGAGGAGGATGTTAGCGTTCTGTCCAGGTTCAGACCTGGTAGTCTATCTCTTCCCGCGAAATAGCCGTCTGTCACCCCAACAGCACAATTCTCGCCCTAGCAGGAGGGAGAGACAAGGAGGAGACTTTTATTTCATGTGCTGGCTGGTTAGCAAAGAAACGAGAGCAAGATCTATGTCTTTTTTATGTGTGTGTGGGGGCACATATTTGAGCATTCATATTGGTTTGTTACTGAAATCACACCCTTGCTTACACCTCTTCACCCTTCGCAGGTTCTCCACAGCTGTCAGATAAACAAAAGCATTCCCGAGAGAATTGCCTCTCGCCGAGAGAGAGACCCTGCAGCGCCATATATCCAAACCCCCTGGATCCCACACAGGTATGATGATGATTATAGTGTCAGTGTTTTTAATATTCCTCAGACGCCAGTCTTTGCTTGATGTCTATTGGTGTGGGTTTACTTCTCTTAGCCGCCTTCATTGTAAGATTTGGGTTTACCACATCTTGACAAATGACTGGATGAAACTGATTTTGTTGATGTGTCTCGGGAATATTATTTGTCAAGATACGAGTTGGTAAAGTATCTATGCTGAAGACTCATTTCTCATATTTTAATAGGGAGATTAATTACATACTAATGTAAAATCATAAATGAAGCATATATGAAGCTTTTACAATCATATCTATTATGAATGTCTAATATAAATATATCTCTGTTTTATTGCAATGCCACCTATAGAAGTTTGTGTTAAGTTTATATATTTATTCATATTTAACCATGGAAGAAAATTTTCCCAGAATGCCTTTTTTCACACTGTCCAATGCTCGGCTATGAATAATGTGGCAAATAATGATCGTATTAATATATATATATATATATATATATATATAATGTATTTATATATATAAATTATATAAATTATATTATTGAATAATCAATTATATAAATTATTTATATATATATATATATATATATATATATATATATATATATATATATATAAATGTTTATATATATACATAAATTTTACATATATATATATATTTATATATATGTATTTATATTTATATATACATAAATTTTACATATATAAAATTTAAATATATATATATATATATATAAATATATATAAAATTAAATATAATATATTATATAATTATATATATATATATATATATATATATATATATATATTTATGTAAAATAGAAACAAGGAAGCAATGTAAGGGATATTTTCATTGTAAACCAATAGCCTATTGCAAACCTTTAGTAACGTTCGCTCAACTGAAATCCTCAAGCGCACTGATGTGATGTGAATGTCTCTCACAGAGGCCGGTCCCACACCCAGCGGGCGATGCGTCCTTGCCTCGCAGTGACCCCAACATCTCTACCCCTGACAAAGGTGAGCATGTGCATGTGAGCGTATGAATCTTCAGTCTGTCGTCCTGCTGTGAAGAAGGTGGTCTGAAGTGACGGGGGTCTCGCGGTCAGCGCGCGAGATCTGATGCTAACCGACAGCTCACCGCTCCTGTGTGTTGTGACAGCTGGGACTGGACCACCAAAGAGCTTCACAAACAGACTAATGCTTATTCTGATTGACAGGGAGAGATATTGAGGAGGTTTTATCATCTGTTCACCCAAGTTATTTAAATCTACGGTTAGCAGTAGCAACTTTTAGTTTTCTTATATATACACATGGTGTTTTTGATGTTACTGCTTCATTTGAGAGGACTTGATCATTCCGAAAAATGGCCAGTGAGCTATTGCAATATTAAAGGGATAGGTTTCCCAAAAATGAACATTTTGTCAATATTTACACAACCTCATGTTGTTCCAAACCTAGTTTCTTTCTTCTGTTGAACACAAAAGAAGATATTTGAAAGAATTAAACGGTAGTCATTGACTTCCATTGGAAAAATAATGCTATTGAAGTCAATGGTCAATGTCTGATGGTCTGATTAGCGGCATTCTTCATAAGCAGAAGAAAGGGTAACACTTTACTTGAAGAGGTGTGCATAAGACTGACATGACACCTTCATAATCATGACATGACATATGTCTTGAATATGAAGTAGGGTTTATGCAAGTGTCTTTTGCTCAATAATGACATTTTGAATGCAGATATGACATTGTTTAAGATGTCTTTGTTATGACATCTTAACATTAAATTGTGTTAATCTGTCATGTGGTTGGCTTTGACATTGGTGGTCATGAGGGATTATAACTGTGTCATGAATATTTTTCGTGACCTCAACTACAGTGGTACTAATTGACTTGTCATTAAAAAGTTATAATGGCCTCATGACAGCCAATGTCAAAACCAACCATCTGACAGTTTAATGTAATGTTAACCAATAAAGCTAAGTGGTTTCTTAAGTTTGATCATTAATATGCTTTGTCATGTTTATGACAGGTTGTGTTGTCTTAGTAATGTCAAGTTGCCACTGACAGGTTATGATGTATTGATTTATGACATCTCAAACAATGTCATATTTGCATTAAAAATGTCATAGCTGAGCGAATGACACTTAATGACCATTGTAACAAACATGCATAAAACTTCCTTCATATTCATAACATATGTGATGTCATGATTATGAAGGTGTCATCAGTCCCTTTCAAGTAAAGTTTTACCGAAGAAAGAAACTCAGCAACTTGAGGATGTGTAAATGATAACAGCATTTTCGTGTTTGGGAAAACTATCCCTTTAAATGTGTTTAATTTGAGAGAGGGAAGGGGTCTGAAAGGGTTTGGATATTGAATATTTGGATATTTTGTTCTGAACAAACACAATTTTCTTTCCTCAGTTGGCATATTTCCTGTTCCTGTTGAGACAGTGTAATTAGTGTAATGGGACAGTGTCCATGCTTTTACACTCTATGGTCCGCCAAACCCTGATTAGCTATTTCCTATTGTCAGTCATACAACCCTACTGGGGCATTGCATTTTGAGTTGAGTTGACTGAATGTACCTGAAATGCATGTTTTGTGTGTGAAAGTGGTGAAGCCTGCACCTAGTAGCTGGAGTCTAGACATGCCGCTCTCTGATTTTAATGGAAAGGGCCCCCCTGTTCCTCCTAGACCAGCGCACACAGGTAAAGACAGAAATCCGCTTCGCCCGAGACTGGCATAGATGTTTCCTGAGCCTTTTAACTCTCAGATCTTCCACTCTTTTGCTCCAAAGTCTCCTGGTTTCTTGCTAATCTTATTTTCTACATCACCCGGACGCATCATTGGATAATGAGAAAAGTAACAGCGGGATCCTTCTCACACACTCTTTTATTTATAATCACTCTTGATGAGCTTTCTCGCTGCTTTTCTTTCTTTAAACTGCACGACGTGTCTTTAAACCTCAATCTGCGCCCTTGCTGCTTCATTACCTTTTAGATGTTGTTCTGCATTCTCTTTTCTGCATTGTCTTACTATCATTTTTTTTATTTAATTTAATTGGTTATATATTTATTTTATTCTTATTTTATTGCTTTTAATATAAAACACATTTATTAATTTCATAACTACAATTATAACTATAACTATTATATATATATATATATATATTATTACTATAATATATATATATATATATATATATATAAATTATAGTAATAATATATATATATATATATATATATTATTACTATAATTCATATATATATATATATATATATATATTATATATTTTTATTCTTTTATAATTTATTAAATTGTTTTAATGTAACCTAATAAATTATTAGAATTAAATTAAATTAAATTAAATAATGACTCTTTTTGGCACTCCAAACTTCCCTAACTTTGAACAAATTGTGTAATAAAAATGCATGAAGTGACTAGGGCTGTCAAACGATTAATTGCAATTAATTGCATCCAAAATAAAAGTTTGTGTTTACATTTTATATATATATATATATATATATATATATATATATATACACACATGCTTGTATATATTCAAGAAATATTTTCATGTATATACTGTATAAATATAAAATAATTATAGAATCCACATTCATTATGTAAACACAAACTTTTATTTTGGATGCGAATTCCTGATTAATCGTTTGACAGCCCTAGAAGTGACCCTTGTAAGTGTGTAGATCCTTGGACTATAATTGAGGGTGTTGTCCTGGAAAAGAACTGGTACCGAATGGTTAAACTGTTTTGCATTAGCCGACCGACCTTGGCAAAGCGTTTCCCTGATTAATAGACAGCCATGACCATGTTTACTGTCCCAAGCTCCTGTATCAAGTGAAGTAGATTGACTTTTTGTGTCCTTTAATAGGATCTCCTGCCAAGACTACACGATCACAGTCCCCTGTGATGACATCACGCTCGCCTCAGAAGGTATGACCTTTTCTTGTTGTCTGGGGTGTTTTGTGAAGTGACTTTTGATGTACGGTGTTTACTGTAGTGTCTCGAGACTCAATCCAGGATGTGTAAACTGGGTCAGGCTCTAGTCAATCCAACTCATGATTAGACCGAGTGAGACACTGTGAGCGTTCGCTCCAGTCCTGAACAATGATCCAGTGCAGAATCCACTAATCGGTCTAAACTCTTTCTTCTCAATGGTGGCACAATCATTTTACTGCAAGATTACTGTTTATCGGAGAACTCTGGGAACAACAGAGGAAAGCAACACAATATTTACACTACCATTCAAAAGTTTGTGGTCAGGAATGAACTACTTTATTCAGCAAGTACACATTATAAAAGTCTTTCCTGTCACTTACGATCAATTTATTGTTACCAAAGTTTTATTTTTTCAAATAAATACTGTCCTTCTGAACTTCCTATTCATCAAAGAATCCAGAAAAATACTGTTTTATCATAATGTTGAAACTGAAGCTCCAAATCATGTTTTTATAAGGGTCATGTGACACTAAAAACAGATATGTATATGTAAATGAATTTCTTTATTGCTGCTAGTAGATAGAGGTAACTAATCTTGTGCCAACTGCATTGTGGCCCAAAGCTTCATCTTTGATCTGTATGTGTTTTGTATTTGTATGTAGATCTCTGCGCCTCCGTTCACCCCTTCGCCCACAGAGTGCCAAACCACAGGGTTGGTGTCAAACTCTCCAGTGCTTTCTGGAAGCTACAGCAGCGGCATCTCATCTCTCAGTCGCTGTAGCGTATCTGAGGCCTCTGGAACTGAGAGCACACCCACTGACCACGCCCTCCCAAACTCCGCCTCCAGCGGCTCGGACGAGCTCATTCGACGGGAGAACAAGACCCCGCCTCCTTACAGCATGCATGACCGGAACAACCCCCGCAGGCAAGTCCCGCTTCCACCAAGCTTGTCGATTCCTCCGAGCATTGACGCGCCACCCATTCCGCCCAAACCGCACCAGATTCGAAGACAAAACACTGAACCACGCCGACCCGACCAGTTTCCCAGACCCCGTCCCATTCCCAGGAAAGTCTCGCAGCTCTAACGCTGCGCCCCTCACACCAGCCTCACCATTTGCACTTTTACACTCAACCTCTATGGGTTTACGATGATTCCCTAATCTCCCTCTCTGTTATAAAATAAATAGACTGTGGAATATTTTTAATATATAAATATATATTGAGTGAAAGAGGGTTTGCTGGGGTATTGACTGCATTTTCTGCACTTTTTAGGTTCGAAATTATAAGTTCGCTTGTCAAATTTACCCAAGCCCCTAAATTAACTCTAAACTGAACTTAGTACTATGGTATTTTCTCAGATTTTCCATAGATTTGTGTGTATTTAATAGTGGTTGATACAAGACATGTTTTGCCTTAAAAGTCTTTTTATCGATGACAAATGCACAATTAAAAGTACTTTGTACTTTTGAATAGACAAAGGTGCTAGAAGTCCTCTATATTAATGTTAGCACAAAATGTTCAAGGTTACATTTTCCTTTGAGTAGAAGGCCTATTCACACCAACGAGAGAGAAAATATATGGGAACATAATATAATATTCGAACATTACTAAAGCTGTATGAAAAGACCTTTGCTGATAATTTACTCACCCCCATGTCATCCAAGGTATCCATGTCATTCTTTCTTCAGTCGAAAAAAAATTAAGGTTTTTGATGAGAACATTTTAGGATTTTTCTCCTTATAATGGACTTCAGTGGGAACCAAAAGATTCAAGGTCCAAAAGACAGTTTCAGTGCAAACTATTAAAAGGACTTTAAACGATTCCAGACGATGAATAAGGGTCTTATCAAGCGAAACGATCGGCCATTTAAAAGAAAAATAACAAAGTTTAAGTTTTATAAGCTCAAATGGTCGTCTTGCTCTGTTCTGTGATGCGCGTTTATGACTCTCCTGTTCGAACTCGTTTATCAAAATGAACGAATCTTTTTTCGTGTCATTTGGTTCATTCAACAAACAAAATGAACGAGTTGATTTCAAATGAACAAGTTCGAGGAGAGTCACAAATGTTAATAATTGTCGATTTGCTCAATAAGACCCTTATTCATTGTCTGGAATCATTTAAAACCCTTTGAACATTTTGCACTGAAACTATCTTTTGGACCTTGAATCATTTGGTTCCCATTGAAGTCCATTATATGGAGAAAAAAATCCTGGAATCAAAAACCTTCTTTTCTTTTCTACTGAAGAAAGAAAGACGTGGACATCTTGGATGACATGGGGGTGAGTAAATTATCAGCAAAAGTTTTTTTTAGAAGTGAACTACTCCTTAACTCCGTAATGTGTAGGGGAAATGAAATAGATTGACAGTATAGTGCACGAGGCGATATAAACAACACTTTTGCACAAATCTGTCTGCCCTTTGATTTTATATTTATGCAATTTTTTTTTATAAATGCACATATTTTTATTAGGAAACTGTTTATATCTGTAGAACAAAAGGGTTCATGAACTAGTATGTCATTTTACAAAGATGTACAAAGATGACATTAGTCCTACGTCCATTAGCATTACACCGGTTACCTAAATGTGCTACACTGTGTGAGTGCAGCGGTGGCTCTGGAAACAAAAAAATGCTTGTTTCACCGACAGGTCAGTTTTTTTTTGCGGTCCGACCAAGGAAACAAAAAACGAAGTAAAAATTTTTCACTTGGTGTGAATAGGCCTTTAGAAAGGTCACTGCTTTTGTAAGACCAAGTTACCATAGTCTCTGAAAATCCACACGCAAAAAACTCTCGCGGATTAGACAAATCTGAAAACTATCAACATACGTACTGTCACCTTTGCATTGACTAATGTGAAATTAATGCGAGTGTAATGAAGAGTAGTTCCTCCGTCCCATTTGTGTAATTGGAGCGCAGTTGTGGGCGAGTCTTTTTTAACGCATTGATAGTTTCTTTAGGTTACGCTGGAGTTTGGGGTCTGAATGATTAGAACCTGTGTAGGTGGTCAGAATAATTCCTATCAAGCGCACATGCCCACACAGTCTAAATGGAGATGTACTTTTGTGGAGTTTTGCCAAGTGTTGTGCCAAAGGAACAGGTGGGCTGTAAGGAAAATGGATGTCTTGAACTGGAAGATGCTTTATTAGGATGCAAATGGACCGTTAGACATCCGTCGTAATAGACTTCACTGTAAGGACTCAACGGTGCGCCGGACCACTTTACGGCACCGCGTTACCGTACGGCTGCTGGCTGTCTGAAAGACAGTGAGACAAAGTGTTATATCCTGGTAAGAAAAGCTTCATATAAAAGGTACTTGATCTACCTAGGGCATTACAGAGACTCAAGCTGCCATCAGGCAATAAGGGCTGCCACTTTTAATCTGAATTGATGCGTTCCGGTCGAATCTGGATTGGCACCTCTGGACCGCACCTTCCCTGACCTCATGTTTCATTTACCTGTACGAAATGGAGGTAGACGGACCATCTACAACCTTTCTGAATGATTATTACACAGATTCCAGAAGTGTTTAGAAATGTTTGCATGCTAATTTCATTTGTTGTCCAAATGTTGCCAAGTTTACAATTCTGTACGGCCCTGCAAATGAAATCCCGGCGAATATAGAAGTGGAGACCAGCTATTGTTTTGTTTTAGTGGGAAATGTGATCGTCTAACGCAGTACAATGTCCTCTTTCTTATTAATTCTTACATTTTAATTTCTCCTTTTTACGGTCACATTTTATGAGACTCGGATTTGTCGCGAAAGCCAGGCGTTTCGCAAAAATCCGACATTGAGAAAACTGTAAATTAAATAACACAATTGTTGTAATTATGCCAAATGCAATATCTTGTCTATTGTACATAACACGTTTTTAACCGAAGAAGTGTAGCTATAACAAATTTACAGCTTTGAATGTTTGAACAGCGAAATTAAGATGATAAATGTCAAATATTTATGTATTTTGTGAGCGTAGGGAAAATGAGGTTGAGAAAGCACCTAACACATTTACATTCTAATGACTTCCTGTCTAATAAACATTTCCAGCAACATTTTGATTCAACAGCTCATTGCGTTCCTTTCTCGAAAGGTTAACTCTGTATGTCTGTATGGAACCAATTTCCCTTTATTCAGTGCAGGGTAACAGGCTGGAGATGCCAACAAAACGAGTTGTGTGTATTCTTCAGTAGTCTTGAAATGTAAATGGAGCTTATATGTGCATGTAAAGTGTGTGTATTTTACAGATTAAGCTCTATGACAGCCATTTGGACCTCTAATAAGGATCATGACGGCGGAAAAGTAGGAAGCTCATTGTTATTCCTCAAGGTGCGGTGAGCCGGTTGCATTATTCATGTGTTTTTTCTCTGTTCAGCAAGACACCTAATGCAATCTTGCTGTGGTGGGATGTTTGAAAACTCCTTGCTGTCATGGTAAGTTTGTTCCCTGAATTTTTCCAAGGAAATTCACAGTTTATATGAAAGGTAAAACTGCAATTGTAATTGGGAAGTCTTCCAGACCAGGGAAATCTTAATGTGAATGAGTGAATTTTTCAAGCCTTTGCTGTTCCATTCTTTCATGTTCCCTTCAAGACTTTTGCCGACTGTTCCACCAAAGTGTGCCTCATTTAGATGCTAAACACCCAGGGAATTGTAAATTTATTGGCAAGGTCAAAGGCTGGGGAAGGAGAAAGGCGGGACTTAATGTTGCCTTACCTTGGTTGAGCTTTTCATAGCACAAGCTCAAGGTGTTTTTCTGCTTCAGGAAACTCGAAAGAACACAGAGTTTCCATCTGGGACTGAGGTTCATCGACAGAGGCTTATGGATAATAGATTTCCTGTTTCATCCCTTGATTTCCTGTATCACTGCTGTTACGCTTTCGGCTGATTAGGATTTGCCCATCGGCTTTACCGATCTCTCTGTTGGTTTGTTGTTTTCTGTGTTATGACCCCGTAGAAGACTCTTGCTGATGTCGTATGGGGATTTTCCACAGAACATCAAACGATGGATCGATGTAGGCAACCGTATCTCACAGACCGTCCTCAATTTTAAAAATGGTAAACTGCATGGTATACAACACAATTGTGTAAACATCCTAGAGCACCACCAATCCAATTGAAAGCCCTGTGCTATCTTTTGACCACCGAACACGTACATGTTATATTGTAGTTACTGTATGGGACTCGGCTGTTACAGGCGTCAAAGGTACTTTACAGACTTAAGGTTTCTTCCAAATGGTAAGCAGCAACATTTTAGTCAAAATCTAAAGGGATGGTGATGGCGCAGTGGATAAGACACATGCCTTTGGTGTGAGAGACCCGGGTTTGAATCCAATCTCTGACATATATAGCAATAGAGTGCCGAAGTGATGACGCCACTTTGTAGGACAACTCGGAAGCTAGCGACGCATGGGTTCCCTCTATCGAAAAGCAATGCATTTTCCCCATAGACTTTTGGAAAATCGCAAAAAATAAGATCTGTGTTTAACTAAGAGTTGAGACCCTTACACGTTTTGTCTATCAAGATAATCTTTCATTTTGAAGCCTATATAAAGTTTTAAAAAAAAAAAAAATACAAGCAGACACAATAAAGTTTAAAAAACACAAGAAGGTTATAACTGTGTGTTCTATGTCATAGATCAAAACGTGAAAATATTTAGAGGCTTTGTTCACCACAGACCTTATTTCAGGCGATTTAGCAAAAGCCCATTCAAAAATCCCATAGGCTTTAGAGCGAGGGAACCGGGGGTGCTAAATGCTAACTCACTTCCGCGTTTTGGCTTACAGAGTGATATCGTAACTTCGGCACTCTATTGTAAATGTAAATGTATTGTAAACGTAAAGCAGCATCTATCTCTAAAACAATCCCAGATTGCATTGTATTTATCCAAGAAGGCTCAGATAAATTCTCTTTCAGCTTGGACGCTGTCTATATAGGCAGCCTACTATCTCCAACGCCCTTTATGTGATTCTAACAGTTTGTCAGGTTCAGAGGAGACAACAAGGACAGCGAGAAATCTGCTGACCAGGCCACGACATTGAAACACTTGAGTGAACTGCTCGTCATCAGGCTGAGTGGGAACGCCACAGTAATGTGGACACTCACAGTGAGGACACTATGGTGCAATCGATTGAGGAATTACAATATGAAATTGAGGCACTTGAGTCATGGTCCATTATGTATGCCAATAATTTCAATAAGCCTTCTTCATCCTTCCTTCAGTTTTGCATGTGCAGACATTTGCATGGCCCTCCTCAGTTTGACCTCGAGCTGCATTCTTTTGATGCCAACTCTTCCCTTTAAGATCACCACTTCGTTGTGGACTCTTATTTAACAGTCGGCGTTCTTGCCTTCCTAAGTGTTGATCTGTACTTCACTGCAGTGGTGGGTGGTTGTGGGTAGAGTATGCTAAAGGTTGAAGCAATTCGCCTTAGGCAGCTCATATGCAACCTCGACGGCATCCATGCACTTGTCAGCGACCCCGACTCTTAACAGCACGTCCTCCACGGTCATGCTGGCATTTGATTGTTATTTCAACAGCAGGATCTTTAGCTCGCTCTTTTTTTGCCTTCCCGACTGTTTGTGCAGAGGGTCTGTTATCTGCAATCATACTCTTACAACGGCGACTGAAAGTGTCGCGTCTCCTTTCTGCTATAGCATACATGCAGCAGAGATTTCGCGGTATGCATTTCCAAACAAACAATGGATAACACATTACTATCTGCTGACAATCAGTTGGATTAAAGGTGAATTGTACATATTTGTTTTGCAGTATGTGATGTGTGTTACATATTTGTGTTTCCGCATTGTATTGTTAGCTTAGCAACACATGCTAACACCAAACTATATTGTAAGGAATAGATTTGCCTTCTCAAAAACATATGTGACACTTTGGCCCTTGCGAAATGCCAATTAGAAAACAGATGGGATTTCGCTCATGGACTGTAAAGATGGCTGAGAAGAGAATATTTAATTATCATTGTGGTTTTTATGATACAAACATTATCGACCAGTGGTTGATATCTCAAACATAATAATAGTTAAATAATACGGTCGCAATATGATTCGTTACATAAATAGAACCGGATGTCATGGCTTTACTGAGTCATATAAACGTGTATGAATATTGAAACCTGTACATTTGTTTTGGCTCGTGTGTGAGCCAAAACATTATGAGAACCGGCCTAATATCTCAGCTCAGGGAGGGTCTAGAGACTCCATTTTTGCACTCAGGTCTAAGTCTCATGGCCCTCTATCAGAATCCAGAGTTTCAAGAAGATTGGAGAAACTTATTTTTTCGCCCCAAAAAAGTCGACAGGAGTACCCCTTTGAGTTTTTTTGGGTCGAAATTGTGAGTTTCTCTGATCTTCTTGAAACTCTGGATTCTGATAGAGGGCCATGAGATTTAGACCTGAGTGCAAAAATGGAGGCTCTAGACCCTTCCTGAGCTGAGATATGGACATCCCACGTAGCATTTATGCCATTATTAAAATAGTGGGTTCGTGGACGGTGCAATAATGGGATAGCCTTTGGTGCTATGGACCCCAGGGGGCCCTCTGAGTGCAGTAAAATAGTTTTTATCATGACAGGAACTTTAATTAAAATGTCCAAAAAATACACTACCCAAATCCCCATTCAATAGATTGCAGGGGGGATTCTATCCATTTGCAGCTTATTGCATGAAGGCCGGGGTTAGTACTTTTCAAATATAGTGGGTTATTGGACAAATAGTGGGATCGTGGACACATGCTTTTAGTGATTTTTGAACGTGAATAAGTCGAGAACCTCGTCGACTTGAGGCTCCAAACGCTAGGGTATTGGAGGTCCCATGGGTACCTCCCCACACACCGAGTTTGGAGCTCCAACTCGACTTGGTTTCTGAGATAAATCCGGTCAAAGCTGCACAGGAAGTGGCCGTATCTCAGAATCGGAAGGTCCCAGGAGCTGGGGGCGTTGGGGTCTGAAGGGGACCCTGGGGGGCTTCCCACACCCGGAGTTTCGAGCTCCAAGTCGGTTTAGTTTACGAGATATCAAAGCTGGACCGGAAGTAATATGACTCCTAATATGTTATGCTATTATGTTGTTGGTCTTTTTTGTTAAAAACAAACAAAAAATTTCATTATAATTTTTCACCCAGCAGAGTCACTGTATAACACAAACATGTTTAGCTCAAAATGAAGTGTCTTCCTGCCTGAAGGTCGTTGTAATAGTGACCCCTGGTTGTAGCCGCTGACAGAGACAGTGACTTCATTTATTTCTCTGTGGGTATTACCACGGTATGGAGTATCTGTGTTTGTGAGCACCTCGGGGAGCCACCTACACCACTCATATTGATTTTCTGCTTTCTGGCCCATGTTGTGTGGTCAGAATCATGGTACATCAACATCCTTTTTTCCGTCTTCATCCTCGTGAGATTTTTCTCCTTGTGAATTCCAGTCTGCTGCTGTGACTGCGGCTGTACCTGAGCCTTATTGTTCTTTTCTTGAATTCTCTCACTAATTAGAGGATAGTCTTGTCTTTATTGAGTCAATACTGCCTCTGTTTTCCCCGCGCTTGAATACAGGAGGTGTGGAAGCACTGAAGCTGACTTATAATTACACAGGCAGTCGGCGAGGACCCGCAAGCCCGTCTGTGGAAGATTCCTCTTCTTAATTAAGCACACATCAGCCTAAATCAATCCGTTCTGCTCTGCCTCATTCCCTCTCTCTCTCCCCCGATGTGACCGTAGGATCGATCCCGTATTCACACGAGGCGACTCCATCCGTCCTCCCCGTTGTTTGTCTGACTGCCGAGGACAATGCCGCCTTGTAACTTGATGTCATTTGTGTTGATATCAGTTTGCCATTGGCAGCCCTCCTAGGGCACGAAAGAGCAAATGAGACAATCTCGCTGTGAAGAGCTTTCATTAGTGTGCAGCACTGTAGAGCAAACCCATAAAATGCTTTTTTTAGTTTTAAACTTAATTCTGTTTCTCAGTAAATTATTCAAATGACTGATACTGTGAATTAATGAGGATGCAGGAATCTATGATTACAATGGGGGGTTGTTTTTTATTTCCTTTTTCTCAAATGTTTTTCCTTCTTTTTTGTTATTGTTGAGTATAAATTTCATATTTTCATTATTAATGTAACGACATCTGATCTCAGATGAGTTTGTTAGAATGAATACTTTCTTAATATCTCAATAGTTCATCCTAGACAGAGTTGCATTTTAAATGGAGAGCAAATGAAGCCATTTTTTAATAGCTGTCAGGAAACGGAAGTTGAGCTAAGTCTTTTCTACCGATGTATTTCTGAGAGACACTGCTTCTCAAACAAGAATAAATGTAGAGTGGGATCAGATTTTGCCCATCACGAATTGACTAGATGGTTGTGATTTGCTATTGGTCGATCTCATGTGAGTAGAAGAGAGAGAAGAGATGTCGCTGCAAGAGGGAGTGGAAGTTGTTTAGATTAAAGATTATGTGGGCACATTAATTTTAATTTAATTAAAATATTTAATGGTGACTTTAAAGGTGAAGTTTGTATTTTTTGGCTTTGTCATTCAGTATGTGCAGTTAGCTCGTAGTTCATAACCACAGGTCTTGCTAATGGCAGTCTAGAAATAATGAATATCTAACTAGAAGTTGTGTGCCGGGTCACTCACACACTCCATCTGTCTTTATATGAGGAAGAAGCTTCCGTGGCGGAGGCCTGCCAGGCACCAGCTGCCGAGACTCTTTCCCGCTGACCACCACCAACTGTGCTCTTTGAAATATTTACTCCACGCTGCGTTAAAATGGATCATTTTTTTACTAGGAACTGCTGCAATGGTTCTTTCTATTGGTAGTGATGTTAGTTCATGCATGCTTGAACACGCTAGTTCATGCATGTTCTGGCATGATTTGTAGGGAATTACAAACCTGCACACATATATTCAAACGCACATAATTATAGATTCTTAATGCGCATGTGATCACCATCAGAGTTTATCACAGGTTCGCGTTTAAAGTCTGTTTAGAGACATTCATATACATACACATTTTTACCGTACAGTTACTGTAAATCCAGCCTCTAGTTCATAAAAGCCAGAGGAGAACTGGCCTCTGACTGAGCCTGGGTTCTCCCAAGTTTTTCTTTCTCTCCATTTGGTCACCTGATGGGGTTTTAGGACACCTTTGGGTCATCTGATGGAGTTTTAGGACACCTTTTGGTAACCTGATGGAGTTTTAGGACACCATTGGGTCACCTGATGAAGTTTTAGGACAACTTTGGGTCACCTGATGGAGTTTTATAGGACATCTTTGGGTCATCTGATGGAGTTTTAGGACAACTTTTGGTCACCTGATGGAGTTTTAGGACACAATTGGGTCACCTGATGAAGTTTTAGGACACCTCTGGGTCACCTGATGAAGTTTTAGGACAACTTTGGGTCACCTGATGGAGTTTTAGGACATCTTTGGGTCACCTGATGGAATTTTGGGACACATTTGGGTCACCTGATGGAGTTTTAGGACACCTTTGGGTCACCTGATGTAGTTTTGGGACACCTTTGGGTCACCTGATGAAGTTTTAGGACACCTTTGGGTCACCTGATGGAGTTTAGGACACCTTTGGGTCACCTGATGTAGTTTTGGGACACCTTTGGGTCACCTGATGGAGTTTTAGGACACCTTTGGGTCACTTGATGGAGTTTTAGGACACCTTTGGGTGACCTGATGGAGTTTTAGGACACCTTTGGGTCACCTGATGGAGTTTTAGGACACCTTTGGGTCACCTGATGGAGTTTTAGGACACCTTTGGGTCACTTGATGGAGTTTTAAGACACCATTGGGTCACCTAATGGAGTTTTAGGACAGCTTTGGGTCAACTGATGGAGTTTTAGGACACCTTTGGGCCACCTGATGGAGTTTTAGGACACCATTGGGTCACCTGATGGAGTTTTAGGACATCATTGGGTCACCTGATGGAGTTTTAGGACACCTTTGGGTCACCTGATGGAGTTTTTCGGTCCCTTGCTACTACTGTTGCCTTTGGCTTTCTCAGTTGGGGATATTCAAATTTATTAACCATGACCTTGTCCTGCTCGCCTCAATCACAAAAGGGAAGCAAAGACTATCGCAACTTCGGTTTCATGCCTTCTTTAATGTTACCTTTGCCATAATTTTTGGTTGCAGTTAGATTTATACTGTAAAAGAAAAAAAAATTGGCTAAACAACCTTTACATGTACATAAACACCAATACTATACATGTTAACCAGTCTACAAAGTGTGTTGAATACTTTAGTTCGGTTTTTGTGCTTGTGATGCGTTGCAGTATTTGTCTAATAAAGAATCAAACAAAGCTTTACAGACCAATTTATGTGCCAATTTATCGATTTCCTATAATTTCAGCTCTGTGAATGGAAGAGGACTGTTGAATGGGATCTGACCTAAAACAGAAAGTGCATCAAAGCACGCATAAAAACAAAGTGAATCTACATGTATCATCTTTTCTCTCCTGAGGCTGCTCAGCTTGACTTTTATCAAGCTAAAATAAGAGACAACACTAGACTAAATTAGTTATATGTTTCAATAATGGGTTTAACTGCATGTAGTCAGCAGCCGTTTTTATGCGGTCATAATGGGTTCATTCTTGTGCCCTCTTTCTCCTCTTGTTGAATAAGAATAACCCTGTTCAGTCGGTCATCAGATGACTCACTCCTTCAGTACACAAACAATGTCTCACCACTTTCTAGCCATTCACTCCTGGAGTCGTGTATTTTCACTGTTTGCCAGCTCCTTTGACGCATGAAAATACCTTTTAATATCTGATACTTTGTGTGTTTTCATGCTGTAGTTTAATCTGACCAGAGAGCTCTTCTGGCTTGCCCGAGGCCTGTTTCGGCTCTGAGAAAGGGTCGCTGAATTCTGGAGATACTCTCGCCGCTCTGTTGGCTTTCATCAGGCCCGGCTTGAGGACTCACACGCTGCAGTGGGGGAACATTCAATGATTTCTTTGACTCGAGAACACGTCAGCGCTTTTCTTGGTAAACAACATTACCTTGATGTTTTTCAGGAAAAACATTCACGGCACAAACAGCTTGTCTGAATTTAAAAGCACTTAAAGGTAGATGTGGCTCTACAGATGGTCCTAATGGCCCAGACCAGTGGATATCTGCAGCACAGCAGGAAGACTCGCTTTAAATATTGCTCAGGGCATTTATTTTTGAATTGTGTGCCTTAAGCAATTGTAGTTCAGAGGTTGCAGAATAGCAGGTTTTGATTGGAGTATAAAATCCATTGATCTGACCATGAAAATGCAATGCAGTTATGTATTCAAGCCTGTGAATGTAATCTGGTGAAATGATTCCTTCAGTAAACATTCGTACAGTATATTCAGCATGTTTGCGCATTATGGTATAACCGTTTAAAGCCCTTTGAAGCTGCACTGAAACTCTCATTTGGACCTTGAACTGTTTGGTTCCCATTGAAGTCCATTATATGGAGAAAAATCCTGGAATGTTTTCATCAAAAACCTTATTTTTTTTTCAACTGAAGAAAGAAAGACATGGACAAGTTTTTTTTAAAAAGTGAACTACTCCTTTAACAAAATAATTTTGGACTCTAAAATTGCCAAGCTGTGCTCTAAATTTGAAGTTATCACTAAATTTAACTCTCTAAAAACATTTTAAAGGGCCATTTCCATGGTAAAGCAATGTTCAATTCAAAATGTTTTTTCACAGGATTAATTTAGGGTGTTCAAGCTTTTGAATGATACCCATGACTCCTAAAGTTTGTGATGGGGAAAGAGGCACTATATACAAAGTTACAATAAGCACGCTGCATTGGTCTGATTGTCTTTGTTATATTACACAAAGTAAAGTCTTCAAACTGGGAATGAAAGCGAAAGGAAAATCAGGTCTGTCGGATTAAGGGGGGAAACCTGGAGCACAGTCTCTTCCTCCTATCTGAGAGGAATTGATCTGAATTCACTCTCTCAGCTTGCCGCCACATTGAGGTGATTAACGCCACGCTGTGGAGCCCGGCCTTTCTGTCTTAACAGATGAGGTGACGTGTCGTTCACCGATTTCCCGAGGTCAGGATCCCAGGCAGAGGGGTTTCCAATAAAATCAGTGCTTACAAATGTTAATTAGACCCGCAGTCCATCGATTGTGCTCGGAGATTTCCATCCTAAACGTCCGCGTTGTCTCTCAGCATCTTCCTAATGAGCAAATGACACTTCCTTTTTGTCCTTTAAAATGGTTTCATGGCTGTGTAAGATATACAGTTACCGCTATATTAAATCACATAATGTGTATTGCAGTGTTGCATCCATGTGGGGTGTTAGGAAACAAGAAGTCATTGTCATGATCTCATTGCGTTATCTGTCCCTCTCTCACATTTAATGGGCTTTTATGGGATGGCACTGCAGGTATCGGCTTCACGATGGCGCTGTTAGAGTAATGGAGACGCAGAGTTTGTGTCTGTTGGTGCAGACAGACTGCAAGTTGTAATGTAGTCTGTCACATGCGCTGTCGGCCTCACTCTGCGTCTGCAGAAAGCAATATAATGCACTCAAGTGGAGCTGTCACGCAACAATAAACCTCGTCATATATAAAAAAAACTCCTATTGCACGATTGGTACTGATGATATAGGCATGTTTCTTAGCAGGCAAATGAAAGATGACGTGTGCAATTGTCCGGACTGTATCAGATCCCATAATGCGTATGTCCTACAGCAAGTAGAGGAGAGACGGGTGAGATACAGCTTGTGTTAAAGGTGTCTTGTTATGCTTTTATACATTTCCAACTTCCTTTAGTGTGTTATGTTGCTGTTTGAGCAAAGTAACAAAGCACAAAGTCACCCCAAAGAGAGTTATTCTCTATATGAGTGCACACTGTTTCTTATGAAAAAAAATCTAGCATTTCAAGATTAAAGTAGAAATGTTTCGAGATTAAAGTTGAAATGTTTCGAGATTAAAGTCGAAAAATTTCAAGATTAATGTCGAAATGTTTAGAGAATAAAGTCAAAGTCAAACTTGAAATTTTTCGACTTTGATCTCGAAATGCTAGATTTTTTTTACAGGGTTTTTTTTCCTACATTGCATTTCAGGGCTTACGTAGTTTCTGAACTTCCTGAAATGCCTCGATTGTAGTCTTCTTAGACGACTTCTTAGAGTTTTTTTCTGGCAACACACACGTCACAATTTTACACATTTAAATAATTCCCGCCCACGGCACACACGGAGAAAGGGACGAGGCCTAGTTGAGTTAATAGTGTGTTGAAACTCACGGTTATGGTAAGGGGCGTGACATTTCCCAAACACACTCAAAACTGTTGACCAATCACAACACACTCATCCAGCCGACCAATCAGAGCACATTGTGTTTTAGAAACATGAACTGAACAAAGTGTTACTGACAGACTGGGTAAAGAGGTGCTGCAATAATGTCAAATATGTGAAAAATAATGTAGTTTTTTGGGACATATCAAGATTGTGAAAAAGGGCATAATAGGTCCCCTTTAAAGGTGAGCTATAAGTAAGATGTTTGCACATTAATGGCACCAAACAGAGCAGCCATAGAGATCACTTCCGGCATTTGCACAGACCGAAGCATTCGCGCATTCAGATCACTTGGACGTGGCTGTGGTTACAAGAGGTAAAAACTATATAAATACTGTTCGTTTTCTCACACAAACCGCTCATTTCGTGTCTTAGGCCATCAATGTGTACTTGTTTAATTTGGACTTCTCTGTGCATGCTCTTTGAGGTGGTGACCATAGACCTGCATTATATGACTGACAGACAAGAACGCTTTGAAAATTGAAACTACTGCGGAAACAAAGACACCTACATCTTGGATGCCCTTGAGGTAAGCTAAAACATATCAAAAATTAATTTCAAAGTGAACTATCCCTTTAAGGAAAAGTTGCATCTGGACTTCTCTCAGCACATCTTGGTTAGAAGAATACGTGTTGAAAAAGCTTCACATTGTGTGGGGATTTGTTTACCGGTTTTCTTTGCGTATGATGAATGTTTAAGTATGTACTGTCTTCATACAGCTATAAAAGTGTGTGAACGGACGTTCTACAGTTTTCACCTTGAAGGTTTGCGTCTGTCTGAGGCTGTGAAGATGTGCTTGAGAAGGTAAGAGACTGAATACTGACTCCTGCAGAATGAAATCACACAGTCCCAAGGCTCCTTGTACGTGTGTGTAACAGCAGTACAGCAGTGGGATGGCTGTTTGTGTGACTCATAGGTGGTGGCTGATGGATGCAGGTGCTAAACCAGCGGCTGGCTCCCAGAAATGACCTCCTGCCCACCGATGCCCTGGTCTGATGAAGCCGATGTTGGCAGGACCGAGAGGAAAACATCACAGCTCACACTAAGAGTTGTCAGAGTATTTACCAGATATCTCTTGGATGTCTTAGTCTTCATCTCGTGTGAGTTCCGCTTCATTTGAAATTGTTTTTCAATTGTCTAAAACTTCTTTATAATGAGGCAAATTGCACCACTAAAAAATATTACAATATTTTTTTATTAAAGTTTTTAAAATATATTTATATATTATATGTTTTAAAATCTTCAAAACAATACATATTTGATCATATTTACCAAGGGTGCCAATAATTCTGACCATGACTGTGTGTGTGTGTGTGTGTGTGTGCGTGTGTGTGTGTGTGTGTGCGTGTGTGTGTGTGTGTCTAATCAGAATTCAGCACTTTCCATTGAGCTTTTAAATATTTGAAAATAACAATTTTAGCATTTATTACATATGGTTTCATTTTGGGTTTTTTTATTTTAATTAATTAGTTGCTGGATGCAATAAATGTAGCAACCTAATGCATATAGTGTCTTTTTATTTTATTTATTTAAAATAAATGCATTATTAAAGAGTTTTTATTTTTATATAAAAAAAACATTATTTATTGACTGGTTTGCAATTTTTTAACAACTTTTATCCAGTCAGATTTTTCAGTTTAATATCAGATTTTAAGTATTTGAAAATAACTTATTTGCTTACAATGTTTTTTTTTTAAGTCTTTCAGTTTTAAGCAGTGTCTTATTCAGTTACTCTTACAAATGACTGAATTTAATGATCAATACATGTAAATGTGCCATGTTGACACACACACAAGTCAGTGTGACAATCTCAGTTGTTTTGCGGTGTATGTTGAATGCACAGTGTGCGAGCGTTCTCTCGATTGGATCATCACAATTTCAGCTCTTTATCACACAAACATCTTGATTCCCGCTGGGTGATATTATTACTGTTATCTGCGTGCATCAGGAACTCTGAATATGTTTAAACTTCCTGTAATGTCCTCAGGAAGAAGAGCTGTGTGAATGTCAGGCGCTGTTAGACGTCTCTCCGCAGCTGTAGAGCGACTGAGCAAATGATCCTCTTGAATGAAAGAGTGAATCTTTTGATATCGTGTTTACATCACAAAGGAGCAATTGCAGTGCATTTTTCTGCCTTAAATGGGGTTTAAGACTTCAGCTATAGCTATTATAGTAATGATAGAGGGAGTAAAAACAAGCACAATAGAACATTTGGTGTATTCAGATCTTAAATGTTGCATTTGGTTTTCTCAAGTTAAGTTTGCCCTCCAACAGGGACGTCATACACCTCTTTCCTGTTTCGTCCTGGTTAGGGTTGCTACTGTTAACTATTAAAAACATTCCTGTTAACTGAATTAAAAACAAAATAAAATGTCAATGTTATTTGAAAAAAACTTGAATTAAACAAAATTTAGAAATGTTACCTTGGCCACAAACTGAAATAAGCTTAGGTTGAATCACTAAACTTATTGTAGCGCTAATGATCTGATGAGTTTTGTTTTATTGTCGTGTTTTGGGGTTACACTTTATTTTACAGTGTAGTTAAAGGGATAGTTCACTCGGAAATTAATTTTTGGTATGTTTTAGCTTACCTCAAGGGCATCCAAGATGTAGGTGTCTTTGTTTTTTGCAGTAATTTCAATTTTGATATTTTTAGGTCAAACCGTTTTTCAAACCGTTCTTGTCTGTCAGTCATATAATGCAAGTACAAATTAAACATGATTTAATGACTCGTAAATGTAAGTACACATTAATGGCCTAAGACATGAAACAAGCGTTTTTTGTGAGAAAACGAACAGTATTTATATAGTTTTATTTGACACCATTATATGACTGACAGACAAGAATGGTTTGACCTAAAAATATCAAAATTGAAACTACTGTGAAAACAAAGACACCTACATCTTGGATGCCCTTGAGGTAAGCTAAAACATATCAAAAATTAATTTAAAAGTGAACTATCCCTTTAAGACAGTACTGGTAATATAATGGGTTAGGTTTAGGTTTGTGCTAGAAACATATGCAATACTGATCCAATAGAAGACTGTTAAGCATTTGCTGATTGAAGTCCAAATCCAATTATTTGGCTGGCCAGTGTATATTTATAATTTTATAATTGTATAATTTCCATTAGTAAGGCCGATACGCCCCAATGATTGAAGCACGCTCCTTCAATAATGAAACTATGGCTTGTTGGGCGACTTGTTGTGAGGATCTTGTTTGTGAGTAACACAAGATTCATCTGGAGACAATCCGTGACCCAGAATGTTTATTTTAATTGGTTATGACAAGGAGAAAGAGACGCCCTGGGTCCATACGCTGGCACTCTTGATGGATTTTGCCCTCATAATTCGCATTCTAGAAGTACAATTAATTCAACGTGACACAAGATGATGAACGGTAACTTTTATTTCAATGACCTTGAATGAGAAGAGGCTGTGTGGGTGGTATTAGATTCTCTGTTTAGTCTCACTTAAGACTTCTATGGCTTTATACAAACAGCCTCTTCTAATGGCGCTTGATGAGTTTTACTGCAGAAGATCTTAAAAGTCACTTGTCCAATTAACTGCGAGACTTAAGATCTGTCACGTCCAATTAGTTTACACCAGCGGGAACCAATCGCTGTGCGGCATGAAAAGGTATGCAGACTAAAAATAAGATTCAGTTTGAATCGGAGGTCAGGCAATGGGTTAAACTGTGATCGCACTTTGATATATCTCCACTCCTACGTTTTCCAACCCAGCGCGGTTAGTGTGAGACTTCAGCGCTTGAGATCTGCAATCGATCACACCTTCTCTAGCACACGCTCTACCTTCACTTTCACTAGCAGCTGTTGTTTATTTCTGTGTTGAAATGAATCTGCAACTCATCATGACACTCATTATTGCTGATGTACGAGTTCCTCTGTTAATCTGGCTTTAAGAAGTGTGAAAGGCAAGCATGGAAGTCAAGGAGACAAATATATCCTCAAAAAGTTCAGGATAGCAGCACAACTGCCTCCAGTGCCAATTTCAAAATATTATTTTTTTTGCAATCAAATTTTTTATTGTGTGAGCCACTTTTATAAAATAGCAGATAAATGCACACCTCTGACATTCATCAAGTGAATATTAAATTGAAATAAGCGTTTTCTTTTTTTTTTTTTTTTAAAAACATAAATAATAATTATATATATATATATATATTATTTCTTGCATATATGTTCGTTTTATTTTTATTTTGAGATCATGTATAGTGACCTGTCACGATTATATTGTTTCATTATTATATTATATTATATTATATTATATTATATTATATTATATTATATTATATTATATTATATTATATTATATTATATTATATTATATTATATTATATTATATTTAGGGCTGTCAAACAAATTAATCGCGATTAATCGCATTCAAAATAAAAGTTTGTGTTTACGTAATATATGTGGGCATAGTGTGTATAATTATTTTGTATATATAAATACACACACATGCATGTATATATTTAAGAAAAATCTGAAAGTATATACTTTATATATATTTATACATAATTAATGTTATGTATAAATATAAATATTTCATATATTAAGAACACATTTTTCTTAAATATATACATGCATATGTGTGTATTTATATATACAAAATAATTATACACACTACACCCACATATATTATATAAACACAAACTTTTATTTTGAATGCGATTAATCGCGATTAATCGTTTGACAGCTCTAATTATATTATATTATATGCCTATATCATTTGATTATATTTTATTATATTATAAATATTTACTTGGCAGGCTACAGTCAATGTATTTACATTGTGGATTAAATATGTTGAATTTAAATTAATATTATTAATTTATTATAATCTCATTATTGATAATAAACCAAATAAGCCACCAGAGACATTACAGTGAATTTACAACAGTTATCTGCTTTGTGTCATATCTAATAACACATATTTTATTAATTGTGCATAAGTCTATAATATTTCTCGCTTTCATTTTTCTGTTTTGATTCCTATGTTGACTTCTTTCTAATAATTCAGAAGCTAACTGACTCTTCCCTGCATTTACACCTTTTTTGCCCTGTTTGTCTCCCATGCGCTGGCGTCTATCTTGTAATGCCCACTGCCCAGCTTCACAGGACATCAGTCAATGTTCTCAGGCAGAAGTGGCCCAGAGGGTGCCAGAGACGAAGCCAAAAATAGGCCTGCCCATCTATCTGTCTGCGGCCATCGATCCTTTCACCAGCTCAGCCTGGACTTATGAGAACACTAGAGTCCATCCACAAAACAAGAGCAGGAGAAAAGAAAGACAGATTTGGTCCCTCTCTCTCTCTCTGTACCCTGTCTGTGTTTTGGTAGAGAAGTGATATGAAAGTGGACCACATGGTGGGCAAGACCGAGCTGTTGTATCAGATCTGCTGTGGTATTATTTCTCAGCAACTCAGTGAGGGGCAGACTCTCATCTATTTCATTTGTATTTCATTTCATTCCATTGAAAAGCATTAGTTTCCTTGAAGGCGGGTACTCTTTTGAAATTTAAAACTATTGGATCTGAGCAGAGCCACTCTGGATCTGCCATAACCAATCGCTGATGTTTGGTCGTGAAACCACTCAAACATCAACGTCATCGTTCTCAGTCACTCCCAGTCGTAGTACTGAAGGAAAATGAAAATTGAGCGGAAGTACGTTGCTTTTCAGGAAGAAAATGACAAACAGAAAGCCTTAAAGCTCTTGGTTTGTGTTTTTCATCCTACCAAGAAAAGAAAAAAAACTGCCAGTTTTTCACTTCCAAATTCAGATTTATGTGGCCTTTTTGCATGTTTCCCAGTGGTGGAGAATTAGACTTGACACTGTGTTCTCTACGCTTTTTAATGTTGGGCTAAAGTTGGGTATTTTTGCATTGGATGAAGTAGGCTGTTTGCCAATCGCTCTTCACTTGAGTATCCTTGTCACAGGAGAGAAGGGTCACACCGTTTCCACGTTCCTCTTGGGAGAGCTGTCTCTCGCATCTCATAAAAGAGCTTTGAACACTCCTAAACGAACAGAAAAAGTAAAGTTAGTGCTAGGCTGTGTTAGAGAGAGAAAGAACAACAGATACAGAGGCAATTTGTCTTCTGTTGTCCTCTGTGATGTTTTGACAGTTCCAGAATACCCTCAAAGCAGGACATTTTCATAAAAATGAGACCTATTTGTAAGTGAAACAAAGTTTTCAGTGGGAAATATTGTGGGCCAAGGCTTGGGTTGGATTAGGTTAATCTGTGTTTCATTGTATTATTGTGAAACATATAAGTGAATTAAACAAACTCCACTCTAAGAATGATGCTTTGGTATGACTGTAAAAAAATTATCCATTGTGTTTGGTGGATTTTTTTATCTTCAAGCCAAACTTGGGTCTTCAGCAGACAAAGTTTAAATCCCATCCGGCTTGAGTGCTTCCCATAATCTTTACACATTAGGACAGTATGCCGAGAGTAGATGGTCTTTTGTGGCTGTTTGAACACATTTGACCACATGAGCGTTTACACTGCGAAAGCAATGTGTTTTCCACTACCTCTGGAAGTGGTCAAAAGTGGACAAGCTCAAAACGTTTTAGACACCTATATTTAGCATTGCACACTTTTTGGTAACTCCCAAGTACTTACATTTTTTTTTTTTTACCAGTGGCCATTTTTCAACATCAAAAAAAAACTTTTATGTTAGACTTTTATGTTAGATGCGATTCATCGATTTGACAGCACTACTTCAAAGTCTTGAATGTGAAACGCCTACTGAGTGTTTCAAAGAGAGGGTCAAAAACTCAATAGAAAATAGCTTATTAATTTAACAATATGGTGAAAATATGCAACTATATTTTTTAATGCAGTTCATGACTAGCTTTTTCCCACTAATGTGGCCTCGGTTACAGATTGCATTTTGAAAAACAAGCATTTTATACTTTCACCTATTGTGCAGTGATGAATTCTGCACGATAGAACATTTATTCAGTAAATGATATCAGTTTTGAGTTTCTTGTCTTGAATTTTGTTTGCAAATTGCCAACACAACAGTAGAATGTTTCATATCAAATATGAATGAATGTTTGAGCTTGTTTGCAAAGATTCAAAATCTAGGCTGCAGTTATGAAAATGGCAATATTGAAACTTCAGCTTCATAAGTCAGAGCGTACATGGATATGTAATATCACATATGGATATGAAAAAGTGCCAATTCTGAGAGGGAAATATTCAGAAAGCTCGCTTGTGTGTGTGTGTTTCCGCACGCCCCGGGCAGTTTGTAATAGACAGGAGTGATGTCTAAGACGCCTGAATGCTAGAGGAGGAAGTGATGGGAAGCGACAGTCTTACGGCTCTTCATGCAACGTTTGCCGCGGGGGGGCAGGCGCATCACGGGGGTGCGAGGTTCCAAATCACACAAGCAAATACGTCAAATTTTCACACTGCATTTGGGCATTTGGAAACGCACCAAATCACGCTCCAGTAAGACAGAAAAGATTATCCCAAACAAGATGAAAGGATTTACTTGTCAATTAACAGTCCTCCATTCCTCCAATCATTCCACCTGGGGGTGAAGAAAAATCTTCTTAGAGTGGGAAAGCATTTGCATATTTAAATACAATGCCTTAATAAACTCTTTAATAATGACTTTTATTTAAAGTCTTGCATTGACTTAACTCCTCTCGACAAATTGATTCCTCATTAAAAGTATTGTCAAAACTCATTGTTCTGCATTTGACAAAAGACCACAAAAGCCTGTCAAGCCGTCACGTTAAAACGCCTTTGAACTCGTCACAAACGTCTGCTAGTTCACAATACTTTCAAAAGCCGAACGCTGGCTGGTACATCAAAGAAGCTAAACAAAGTCTTCTTTGCTTTGTCTCAGGTAAAGGCTTTCTGAATTTTGGAACCAGTCCTGCCGTACAATTAGCCAAAGCGTCCCTGTTATCAGTGCTTAATTGCCAATGACTGAGCGCTTAATTGGTCGAGTGACTGGACCGACTCTCTGATTGCTACTTCGTGTCCAAAATTGAAGCCAGCCACCTTTTTGCTTTGTCAAAGACAGCAGTGTTTTCTGAAGGTACCTTTTAAAAAGAAACTGTTTTTAGAAAGGCCTCCAAAGCACCATAATGCCATCAGATGATAGAACAAATTCAACTAATACTAGACATATTCAAATTTCTACATTTGTTTCCCAATCTTTCAACTAATCCCCAAACACAAACGGATGTATCTTGGCAGACAAGATGTTACATGAACATTGGAATCAGACGTGCCTTGATGCCATTCTAACTCTAGATACTTTGAGCCCGTTCTCATCCCAAGGCGTCATATGACACTTTTGCCAAAGCGTAGACATCCAACGCACATGGCACCCTTTAGTGTCAAATGAGATGCAGATATACAAGGCGCCTCCTAGTGGTCGAACCCTAACACTACCCCATACCTAAACCTCATAACCGAAGCGTCTCATTTGACGCTAAAGGGTGCCATGTGCGTTGGATGTCTACACTTTGGCAAAAGTGTCGTATGACGCCTTGGGATGAGAATGCGTTGATGCTTTCGTAGAAGGCATAATTTCACAGGTTTGTATAGAAGCTTCCCTTGGTGATTGTTTCTCTGAAACTCAAACCTGAAGATTGTTTTATGTTTCTTTCTGGATATGTGCAAAGATCGCCCCCAAACATAAAAATCTTTTGAAATATTGAAATATGGTGTCATCTCCTTTCGAATGCCACTCTTAAAAAGGCTACAATAAAGAAGAATGGTATTAGTTATGGGATGTTATACAGTGATGTTTTGATAAATAGGTTATTGTGTCATCGTGTTTAGTGGATCAACACTCTTAATTTGTTCAGGATACCATACACTGAATCATATCATACAGAACCCATAGAGACAACGGTAAAGATATTACTCTCGTCACGCTCCTGTGATAAAAAATAGTGTGATAGCGTGAAAAGAAATCTCCTTCCTCACGGCAATAGCCATTTCACTGTGACAAAAGCTAATACAAACAGCCTCACCGAGCTGCAATAAAATTTTCTTCCCTTCCTTACCATCTGATGTGAGAAAACGCTAGGTGTCTCTTTAGATTGTATGTATACACCCGTCTGATAAAGAATAGAGATGAGTGCAGCGTGTTTAAAGGGACTGTGTACTGATAGAGAGGTGATTCAGGTGTGGTACGGATTCATTTTAGTAGTCGGTCGAGTGTACGAGTGGAGATTAATGTCTTCGGCGTATCTAAGGTGTTGTACTCGAGCGCTACATGTAGCCTGAGAGGGTCTCTGTGTGTGTGTGTGGCAGTGATAGAGAGAAAAATAGGGTGATAAAAACAGAAATATGGCTCTGTGCTCCTGCCCAAAGATGGCAGTCTCTCCCTGCAGGGGAGCGAGGAGCGCAGGGAGAACAGGTCATGAAAACAGGACGTTTATCCTCCATTAGAGCGCCGTTCCTGACAAAGTGCAGCCAGCACCACAGCAGAATACTAATACTGCTGATTCTCTTGTTTCTCTCTTGCTCACTCTCTCTGGCTTACAATAACACACAATTGCATTCATTTGGCAGAGGTGAAAACAAGCGTCTCTGACAAGCAGCCAATAAACAGTGCTGCTATTTATCACCTAACTCATTTTAAACTCTTATTTTCTGCATTGGTAGGGTCGCTCTTACTGGCTTTTTTCTCTTTCAGTCAAGCTAATATGGTTCTCCTGCAACATACGTGTTTGGTTTAATCCAGTGAGATTTCATTGGTTCATTTGGGATAGACATTTCTGTGCAATCCCACTAATTATTTCGCTTCAAGTTGAGCTTGTCCTCTAAACCTCTGACCGTAACGTCCCCTTGCGCTACCGGGTCACGGCACCAGGGACTTCTTTCAAATGAGAGGACTTGACTATGCCATCAAGCCATGTGCTAAACAATCTCATCTGAAATTTCAATTACAAATAGGCTGTTCGCCTACACTGCAGGGATGTCATTTCCACACTTAATTGGCATTCGCTTTAGAATTACAAACAGTTCAAGGCATGAAGCTGATGAGTTTATACACTCACCTAAAGGATTATTAGGAACACCATACTACGCCATTAGAAAGGCCTTAAATCTACGTGGCATTGGTTCAACAAGGTGCTGAAAGCATTCTTTACACATTTTGGCCCATATTGTTAGGGTAGCATCTTGCAGTTTATGGAGATTTGTGGGATGCTCATTCAGGGCACGAAGCTCCCGTTCCACCACACCCCAAAGATGCCCGATTGGGTTGAGATCTGGAGACTGTGGGGGCCAATTTAAGACAGTGAACTCATTTGTCATGTTCAAGAAACCAATTTGAAATGATTCAAGCTTTGTGACATGGTGCATTATCCTGCTGGAAGTAGCCATCAGAGGATGGGTACATGGTGGCCATAAAGGGATGGACATGGTCAGAAACAATGCTCAGGTAGGCCGTGGCATTTAAACGATGCCCAATTGGCACTAAGGGGCCTAAAGTGTGCCAAGAAAACATCCCATTACACCACCACCACCAGCCTGCACAGTGGTAACAAGGCATGATGGATCCATGTTCTCATTCTGTTTACGCCAAATTCTGACTCTACCATCTGAATGTCTCAACAGAAATCGAGACTCATCAGACCAGGCAACATTTTTCCAGTCTTCAACTGTCCAATTTTGGTGAAGTCTTGCAAATTGTAGCCTCTTTTTCCTATTTGTAGTGGAGATGAGTGGTACCCGGTGGGGTCTTCTGCTGTTGTAGCCCATCCGCCTCAAGGTTGTGTGTTGTGGCTTCACAAATGCTTTGCTGCATACCTCGGTTGTAACGAGTGGTTATTTCAGTCAAAGTTGCTCTTCTATCAGCTTGAATCAGTCGGCCCATTCTCCTCTGACCTCTAGCATCAACAAGGCATTTTCGCCCACAGGACTGCCGCATACTGGATGTTTTTACCTTTTCACACCATTCTTTGTAAACCCTAGAAATGGTTGTGCGTGTAAATCCCAGTAACTGAGCAGATTGTGAAATACTAAGACTGGCCCGTCTGGCACCAACAACCATATAAATGACCTTTCTTTCCCATTCTGATATTCAGTTTGGAGTTCAGGAGATTGTCTTGACCAGGACCACACCCCTAAATGCATTGAAGCAACTGCCTTCATAATAATTCTTTAGGTGAATTTTTTTAGGCAAATTTTGTTCAGCATTGTGTAATTCCAACATCTGATGGATGTGTATCGTAATGAATGAGAGCACCAGTTTCAACATGACATCATGACTTTTGCGTAAACATACACGCCACTTTCGAGTCAAGTGGCGTATTATTTCTACGCATTTTGAGCTATTCGCGTGTATCCGCGTGTATGCGTGTATGTCTACGCCATTAACGTCCGCGTCATCCCGCGTGTCAGAACACGCGCGTCAAATGTCCAGTCATAAAAGCCATTAACCCCAGTGACGGTTAAGTTTAGGGATAGGGTTGAGGTAAGTCATATCTTTTTTTTCCCTAGGATGGTAAGGGAACAGTCATAAATGCCATTAACCCCAGTGACGGTTAAGTTTAGGGATAGGGTTGAGGTAAGTCATATCTTTTTTTTCACTAGGATGGTAAGGGAACAGTCATAAATGCCATTAACCCCAGTGACGGTTAAGTTTAGGGACGGGGTTGAGGTAAGTCCTATATTTATATAACGGTAAGTCAACGGCGTTCATAAACACGCTGAAAAGCGATTATGCGTCTTCATAACACGCCAAAAATGCAAATACGAATTGGCGTGTCATACACACGCTACTTCATGAGATCAGCCTGCCAGTTTCCACTTTTGTTTTTCCGCAGTTTGATTTCGATGTTTGGATTCATTCATTTTTGCCAGTGTTATTGCATTTTCCTGTTCTATATTTTTTCCCATTGTTCTTCAAATGCCATATTTCTAGTATGTGTGAGAAGTGTTGCATATAAGCGTGTTCTGCAATAACCGCGGCACTGAAAGAGCTTGGAGAAAGACGCACAACCTTCAAATGCAAATACAGTAGAGTTCTTTGAAAGGGAAACAAGTCTTTCTTAGTAGAGGAATAGTAGATCTTTTCCTTCCTTTGTCTAATTCTCTCTTCATTTGTCGCTTGTACTTTGCATTCTTCACAATCACGCTCTTGTGAAGCACAACCAAACAAACCTGCTCCCAATATGGAGAACCATAAGCTGCTGTGTGCTTTGAAGACCTTGAGCCTCCAATCTCAAGGCTGCAGAAGTGTTTGCTACTGGTGAGAGGAGCGAATATCTCCAGATGAATTCACCCCCTACTGTGCCCTGGCTAAGAATAATGAACTAACCCTCTGGAGAGGGAGCTAGGGAAATTGGTCCCAGTTGTGAGCTCTGCATCTGTCGGGTCAGGTAGAATGCGATAGTTTGAACATTGACCTGAATGTGTGCTGTTGTGTGAGGCTTGTGGTAATGAAGGACCCATTTTGGTCCAGTCAGGGGCCTGTGTGAAAAATAAATGTGGGGAAATATTTTTGATGTTGTATTTTTGCTTATATCTAGCTTAGAACCATAAAGAAGTCATAGCAGGAATTTTTAATTTGCTTTATGTGTGTAGTCATTAGCTCTTAAGTGCATCGGGTCTTTAGCGACCCGTATCACGGATGGATCTCTAACTGCTGCAGTAGTAACCTTCCCTTTGATAGCAATTATAGAAGAATAAAATAAAGCATATTTTGTTACCTTTCGCAGCTTGGAAGGGTTCGGTTTGAGCAGATGTTTAATATCATCATCATCACTGTCCTCGTCAGAGCTCATTTCCCAGTACATTCAGCATCTGGATCATATTCGCGATCTCAACCATATTCTCAGCTTTCATTTTCAACGTTTTCAAAATCAATATTTTGATCACTAACAGCTTCTTCACCAGATCCACCATCAGGTGACAGTAACACTATTTGATAGCGTACAGTATTTGCTCTGCTGTAAATCGCGGAGCCATTTGATGATAGGTATTCTTTTGTTTTATGCCTGCACTTATCAAGTCATCAGAGATTTAACTATTGTTGGGAGAAAAATATATACTTTTTACAAAAATATGTACATTTATTTATAATGAAAAGATTGAGGAACACTAAGAAAGTTGATATATCTAACTTTTAAAAAACATGAATGGATAGTGAATGCGTTTAAGGGTTAATACATGTACAGAGTGGGGTACGATATGGTCAAATTAATTTATAAATAAATGATTATTGGTTAAATCTCTAGTCATTTTATCAAGTTATTTGCATCTGAGCTGCGTGTTTATTATTAATGACGTTGGTGCTAAAATCTTGAATGGAGTAAATTACTATTCATGAAGTAATAAAACCACTGAAATGAGCCTTACTCTTATATTTAACAGTCAAATTCAGTGTTGGAAGGCACAGCAGTGTATTACAGACTCATAATTAGTTGAAGGTGATTGGTCTCTCCTCAGCCTCATAGCTATCAGGATTAGCAAGATGGTCTGAGAGTGTAAATGTGTTATTATGGAATTTAGTGTTTGTAATTGACTAATATTGCATCTTTTGCATGTAAAATAGGGCTAAATGTACAATGAAGAAATTTTCCCTGTTGGGTATTACCCGTATTTTGGCACAGTGGCTCAGTGGGTAAGCAATGTTATCTCACAGTAAAAAGGTCCCAGCTGAGTCAGGTGGCCTTTCTCTATGGAGTTTGCATGATTTTCAATCACCCACATTTGGCTTGCATTTGGACTGATTTTAATTTCATGGCACTTTTATGGTACGCTTTGGCCGTGTGTCCACCAAAACGTTTTTCCACGCGCCTGGCGTATGTTTTCAATTGTTTTCAATGGGAACGCCACGTTTTTTAAATGCCATGAGCGTAACAAGGCTTTTTTTCACGCTGAAGCGTCGAGCGCCCAGCGTTTTTTTTACTGGTCGCCGAGAGTTGAAAAATGTTCAACTTTCTATAAAACGCAGTGCTCATCACTGTCACTTTTTACCAAGCCGTCCAATCACAGTGGAGGAGGGCGGGACTAATATCACACGGACCAACTGTCACAACGTTCTTTCTGCACAACGACATCAACCAACAGAGCTAACCGAACAAAATGGATGAAAAATACATTTTTAGTATGAAACAAATAGAGTGCCGAAGTGATGACGTCACTTTGTAGGACAACTCGGAAGCTAGCGGCGCATGGGTTCCCTCGATTGAAAAGCTTTGCATTTTCCCCATAGACTTTTGGAAAATCGCAAACAATAAGATCTGTGTTTAACAAAGTGTTGTGACCCTTACACGTTTTGTCTATCAAGATAATCTTTAATAGTTAATCCGAAATGTATACATTTTGAAGCCTATATAAAGTTTTTAAAAACCACAGGCAGACACGATAAAGTTTAAAAAAACCACAAGCAGGTTATAACTGGTGTGTTTTTTGTCATAGCTTTGTCAAAACTTGAAAATATTTAGAGGCTTTGATCACCACAGACCTTATTTCAGGCGATTTAGCAAAATCCCATTAAATCCCATAGACTTTAGAGCGAGGGAACCAGGAGTGCTAAAATGCTAACTCCCTTCCGCGTTTTTGCTTACAGAGTGACGTCGTAACTTCTGCACTCTATTATCTGCAAAATCAGTTACACGTAAACTGTGCTGCAGTTATTCTGTATCATAGCAACGAAACGTCTCAACGGAAAAAAAAAAACGCTCGCTGCCAGAACGCTATCAAGCACCCAAAGCACGGCATTTTCAACAGAGCATCTAGCATTTTCAGCTGTCTAAAAACACTTTGGTGGACACACGGCCTTATGTTGTGATGCAGAACTATGATTAGAATACTGTATATAGTTTTATTATTGTAGATTATGTAGAAATCCATTAAACAACCAACCTGTTTCAAACCCATAGCGCATTTAAAGCGTTATAAGTGTATTTGGAAATGAAGGCTGTTACAAAAGGTAGGCAGCAACATGATGGGTTGTGCTACCTTCTAAATTCCCTTGTTTTGGTCAAATTTGAATACAAAATGATGTCCAGTGTGAAAAGGCAATCCTAAAATGCAATGCAACAAACTCAGTGGAAATTTCCTTCGGTGATGGCTCACTAATTGTTTACAAATATTCACTTAATACGGAAAGGTTTCAGTGTGCTATGCATTTAAATGCATATTTTGGTGTATCCCATTATTCGCTTAGAGACATCAAAGTGCGTTTCAAATTAGAAGCACTAAAAAGACTCATTATGCTTTCTTTGAAGGCATTTCACTGGCTAATGTTTTTCATTTTATCTGAAAAAAAAACCCAAATCCATGACCCTAACAACCCATTTAAAGTGTTTGATTTTGGGTGAACTATCCCTTTAAACTGCACGGCACCACAGGTGCTTGGTCAAATCTTAAATGTTGACGATAGCCATCAATAGCAGTGCAGAGACTCCTGTGAGTGTGGCGTACTTCAAAAGCATTTGAATTCTAATTGCCAGGCTTGCATCACGGTGGGAGACGAGTCACAGATGAATGTAAATGTGTTATTAATATGTTGTCGGCGTGATTTTATTGCAGCCATCTCTGGATTTTTTATTCATGAGGCGACGTGCTGCCTTGCTTAAGAAATTACCCTGAAGTCGTGGGGGAGAAAAGGCTGAGGTTGTCTTGTACCGAGAGGCCCTTCTTTTCCGTGCCGCAAAATGACACTGTGGCCAATTACCAGGAGAACAGACCATAATTATTGGAGAGGGATCGTCAGGAGAAGTGGACTGTTCAGATCTGCAAAGCTGCACTTCAATGAGACGGAGCCCTGAAAGTCATTCTTGCTAAGTCTCCATCTCACGACTTTGCTAATTAAATCGTCCCACCAGTGGCTTCTCAACGAGTAATCCGTATCCGTGTTTAACGGAGGAGGCAGAAGTTAGTGCAGGAAAGCCTGTTTTAGCATGTGAACTAATTCTTTGCTAATAATGGCAGTGACCTCACAACACGCCAACTTTTGCAGAGGTCAAACTTAAGTTCAGGTCTTCCAGCCCGGGCTCATCCCAAGGCGTCATATACTGACGCTTTTGACATTTCGTCTACATCCAACGCACATGGCACCCTTTAGCGTCAATATGAGACGCAGATGTATATGGGCCAGATGGCGCCTCCTAGTGGTCTAACCCTAACCCTACCCTAGACCTAAACCTACCCACAACCAAAGCATGTTATATTGACGCTAAAGAGTACCATCTGCGTCAAATTTATGCGCAATGTCAAACGCGTCACCTATATGACTCCCAAGGATGAGAATGCGTTGAGTATTATAATAAGTGCTATATAAATAAGGGTGACTTGACTTGACTTGGGTGATGTGAGGTTACTGTTTGATCCAGGGATGGGCCACTATCCTAGTTTAACTCTAATTCTGATAAAACCCGCCTGTAGCCTTCAAGTGATCATGAAGACAGTGACTGTGTCTGTCTGTCCGAAAGCTTAAAATCCTTAGGAAAGTTAGGAAAGCATCAAGGCATGTCTGAGTCCAATGTTAGTCTTCTGAGAAACCTTCATCTGGTTGATTTCTGAAGGCAGCATTGATGTATCCTTCACTGCCTTTGATATCCCACAATCCTGTGCCATTTGAGCTAGAAAAATAAAGATGGAGTCTGAAAGTTGCGGTTGGAGGTCAGTTTGTTTGATTGTACATTTTTAGACAATGTTTCTCACTTCTGATGTCATTTCTAGTGAAAAATTACTATTGTAGTAATTAAATATTTGCTTAGTTATTACCAAAGTTCTGTCTATATGTTGCTGTTGATCATTAAACCATTACGCTGCCTCAGAAATCAATTCCGTGAGGTACCTTCGTGTGCAAACGTTGCTCACAAAGTCATCAAGTCAGCGATGCAACAAGTCAGATTATTGATTATTTGATTATTTCCAATGATTATTTCCTCTTCACTCCAGTTGACATGCAATTTTCATTATTCTGTTTTATGTGCTAAGAAGTGTGTTTGTTATTACCACCAATATACAAATGATGAACTGTATGGAAAAAGTACTTGGGGAATGCCCCTGAAAAAGCGGACGGGCACTAATGCGCTCTGCTAGCGTATGCTACTCATAGCAACACATTGGTTTCATCAGTCAGAGTGAAGCCTCGAGTGTTGTGTTTACTGAGCAAGACTAATGTTACATTTGGTAACCTGGCATGACATGTAAAAATAGCATAAATATACATGTGGAACATCAAACGCTGGCACTATACATGATGCAAACATTCAAACGGATTTATTTCTCGGCAAGTTCTCTCATTTAAGAGACTGCTTCTCATGTGGCGGCAGCAGTCAGGTTACTGCCTTGACATATTGAGGACACGATGAAAGCGTGGCAGCAAAACTGAGAAATCCATATTTGAATGTACTCGTCGGCGGATAAACAATTTAACATTGCTCACTAAGCGTAAAAGTGCAAACTGATGTAAATACTCTTTGGGCGACAAAGACGTTTATCGGCTCAGCAAGTGTGACGTGGATCCGACCAAGAGAGTGGGTTTATCTCTCCCTTTCCCGAAGTGGACAGAGCCGAATTAGTGTCACACGCTTCGGAAAGAAGTCTTGCTTCGGAGTTTAGCATGCCGTGCCGCCTATCAGTCCTGCAGTGCGTTGAATCGCCCTCGGTCTGGCCATCGGGCGCTCGCTCGGAGACAGTGCTTTATTACAGTTCAGCAGTGGACCCTTGATCGGAGACAGGGCCAAATGAAGATGTATGCATAGACTGTCAACGGTTTAATCCCTTAATAAAGAGAAGGGCTTTGTGGAGATTAGAAGGGCCGAGGGAAGGTAGAGAGCCGAGACTCTTCATTTACCCGTATCACTGCTGAGATATACAGACGTGTCCTGTGAAATGACACAAACTGGAAACCGTTACTTACATTTATCTTAAGTATGAGCAATATAAGCACATCGGCGCTGATGTGGCAGATTATTGCTGTGCTGTGCAACGTAAGTAACACATATTCCTGCCAAGTCCCAGATTAGTCATCTAATGCACAGCGCTCTACGTCTGTCGTGCAGAAATCTGCCCGTCTGCATTTGTGCCGTGCCTTTCATGTGTCTTCATCCTACACAGAGACGGATCAGTGCACTTTGCGCACCCAATCCTCTCTCTTTACAAGCTAACTAAGAGTGTGTGTCATGATGGCAGGTTTGAATGTACACTGATCACTGGGAGGCAGGAAACACCATTAGGAACCTTTAGTCCTGCCAAGGGTTATGAAAGGTTGCTTATAACGTCTCAGCACCTTGCCAGCTTGGACCACTTTATATAGTACTAATAAAACAAATCCCCGTCCACACTCTTTCGTTCTAAAGCAAGGCGTTTTATAGCTTCTGTCATTCGCTGTATGTTAAATTAGACATATTTGGCAGTTGGTCGCTTTATTTGCATGTGCACAGTGCAGAAAGTAACATTTAGAAAGTTCAATTAATTATATATAAAGTTACAATAGTCCTTTTCATTTCATACAATATATATGTTAAAATGTGTTGATCTGCATTACTTTAAAGCCCGATTCTCCCATTGCTGCAGCCGGGTTTGCTTGTTCTGGTATGTTCTGGTGAACACACGAGCCGCTGCTGGACTGTGAGACAATGAGAACTGACAGGTACAAACTTGCATGTCATCATGCATTTCTTCCTGTGACGGATATGATGCGCTGCTGCAAGCGTGCCACTCTGAATCATCTGCCGTTCCTTAGAAAACAGAACGTGAGCTTTAGTTTATACTTTCAGATCAGCTGATATATAGATTTGCTTGGAATATTTATTTTAGTCAAATGTATTTAAATAAAATTTAAACAGTTAAAATCATTTAATTTCAGTCAAATGTATGTATTTATGAATGTATTTATTTATTTATAAATGTATTTATTTATATGAGCATACATGAAATTTGATTTTAACTCCTTCCTTCCTTCCTTCCTTCCTTCCTTCCTTCCTTCCTTACCTCATTCCTTCCTTAATTCCTTCCTTCCTTCCTTCCTTCCTTCCTTCCTTCCTTCCTTCCTTCCTTCCTTACCTCATTCCTTCCTTAATTCCTTCCTTCCTTCCTTCCTTCCTTCCTTCCCTCCTTCATTCCTTCCTTCCTTCCTTCCTTCCTTACCTCATTCCTTCCTTAATTCCTTCCTTCCTTCCCTCCTTCCTTCATTCCTTCCTTCCTTCCTTACCTCATTCCTTCCTTCCTTCCTTCCTTCCTTCCTTCCTTCCTTCCTTCCTTCCTTCCTTCCTTCCTTACCTCATTCCTTCCTTCCTTCCCTCCTTCTTTCCTTCCTTCCTTCCTTCCTTCCTTCCTTCCTTCCTTCCTTCATTCCTTCCTTCCTTCCTTACCTCATTCCTTCCTTAATTCCTTCTTTCCTTCCTTCCTTCCTTCCTTCCTTCCTTCCTTCCTTCCTTCCTTCCTTCCTTCCTTCCTTCCTTCCTTCCTTCCTTCCTTCCTTCCTTCCTTCCTTCCTTCCTTACCTCCTTCCTTCCTTCCTTCCTTCCTTCCTTCCTTCCTTCCTTCCTTCCTTCCTTCCACTCTAAAAAATACTGGGTTGTTTAACCCAATTTTGGGTCAAATACACACAAACCCAAAAGTTGGGTTGAAATGTAGTTAAAAAAAATGTAACCCTATGGCTGGGTTTGTCTATATTTGACCCAAAGTTGGGGTGAAACAACCCAACTTTTTTAGAGTGTACTTACACAAAATACATACATATGGAATCTGACTGTGAATTTTTTAGATTAATTTACAATGAACTTTAAAAATAAAAATTTCTGTATTTATTTCAACTCAATAATACTTGTTTTTTTTAACATAAATTGTACCTTATTTTAGTTAGAAAATTGCATGTTAAATTGTATATAAATTATTAAATGAATTACTTTGAACTATAGCCTTGTTTGATTTTTACATTTTCTGAAAGACATGTGAGAGGTTTTCTAGGTGTTTGTTGTGGGTGTAATTTCTAATGGTCATGTTATTTGTCAGGGATGTTGCCCGGTTGGTTTTATCTGAATGGTTATGAATGGCTTCTTGGTAATTGTAACATGCGATGACCAGTGTGTGACCCCTCGTCACCCCTCAGGCCTCACGGGGTAAAAAAATCGCTTCATTTCTCTAATCGATTTAGTATAGGTGATCCGTAGAGCTGCAAAATACCCAAGGCTGTTCTTTTTATTGCCTGTTTGATTTGACATGTCGTTTGAGTTTATTTCTCAGAAACAGGTGATTGCATCCATTTGCAGTCACATTGTTATTCTGTTTTTTGGTCTCGCTGAAGCGCGTTTTAACGTGGCTCTGGTCAATAGTCTTGCAACCGGCCATGAGGGATTAAGCGTGCATTTAATGATGAAATCTTGACAAATGCAAGCACCTAACCGTTAACGGCACAAGGTTGAGCCTCTGTCGATCTGAGTGCAGATATTGTTGATGTCCATTGTTGGTCTTTAGGATCCCAAGCACCATTATAGATCACATTTCACACTCTCCACTGCTTTAAAGCCCATTTTTTTTATAAGGGAAAGAGCTTCCATCTCATTTCCACGCACCTCTAAATCTCTCGCTGTCTCAGGGCCTAGAAAAAAAGGTAAGGAGACGAAGGCCTGGATGGATGAGAAGCTTTGAAAACCGTAGGGGCACAAAGGGATGACTGCTCTCTCATTAGACGGGTGTTAAGCTTTGTAAACTTGCGAGGCCACGGGGCCGCTGGCCTTGATGCCGACGCTCATCACATCCAGATAAAAGCTCAGTGTTACTCCAGTGGGGTTGGAACGGCTGTAACACAACGCTGATTTGCCTCACAGGACTACAGAACATTCAACAAACATGACTGATATTAGAAGGCAAAATGGGATGAAATTGGGCTAAAATGAATTTAGTTGCAATTTGCTTCAAGCCTGTCCTGAGGTACTGGGTCACTCGTAGCGGAGTGATATAAATGAAATTATCCCCGTTTTGGAACATCTGCTCTCCTCGGCTAACAGGGACATCTCATCCAGGCCTTTACAGCATTTACTTCATAACATTATTTTTAAACAGTTTTATTTTTAATAGTTTGCTTTAGTGTGTGTGTGGTAAAAAAAGAGCCTTCAGGCAGCTTGAGTAAACTGGCCATGGAATATATCGGAAACGCATCTTTGTGGAGCATTCTGGGAATTGGCGAGCCACAGTGCAAATTACATCAAACTACTGGATATAAAGATGTGGCCTTTTGTCCCTGGTGAGCAATGCTGGTAATTACTGACTAAAAATGAACCTGCGAGGTTATTGGACAGTGAGAGAATTATGCTAATGTAATATGTCTTGCTACACAGTGGCCCCAACAGTATTTGGACACTTAAGCCGCACTTAAAAATGTGCAAATGTCTTTATATAACAAATGCCAAACCATGAGGCATTTATATTAAATAAAGACAGCAAAAGCATACTTTTTAAAGCCAAACTTTTCACAAGTTTGCTTTAAATTATATAAAACAGTAGATACGCTATATACGCCATATTTGTATTATTATTCTTTTTTTATTTATGAATTAACTTTTTATCTTAATTATTTACATTTTTATTAATAATTTATTTTTATTTCATTTTATATGATTATTTTTTATTTATTTATTCTATTATATTTTGTTATTTAATTTATTTAATTCATTCTATTTTTTATTTATTTTTTATTTATTTTTTTCTGTATTTTTTTTCTATTCTATTCTATTCTATTTTTTTAAACCAGATTGTTTATTTTCTGTTGCACTGGTTTGCAGATGCGACTTGGTTTGATAAAAGTAGATTAATTGTCCAAATACTTTTTTTAGGGCCACACAAGAATGTCTGATGTTGCCAGTTCTACGTATTTCAACTTTTATCAAAAGCCTATTATGAACTTGTTGCGATTAGGCGTAATAAAAGCAATGTCAGGCGCACATGTAAACACAGCTTGATTTACATTTACAGACTTGAATGCAAATCCAGGGCAGGATTAATCGGGGTCGGCGAGTGAGTTTGAACCCGTCCTGCCCTCCTGCATTTAATCTCAGAGAGGAGTCAAAGGGCTCCGCGTTGTGGAGTGAGCAGTGCGCTTTTGAGGATTTAATGAGGTCTTGTGACATTTGATAAATAATTCAATGTCTCTGCTGATTTTTAAAACACTCTTCGTGCTTGTTGACGAACAGGTGGGACCGTAAATGCTGCTGAACCATTGTTTTCGTGAGCTCTTTTTAACGGTGCAATGCCATTAAATAATGAAATGAGTTATTTCTCTCCAACTGTACCGCCCCTCCCTTCACCCCTTCTGTTCAAGCATGGGCATTAGTAGTTTTCCTCTCCGAGAGTTGTTTTTTTTTTTTTTTTTTTCGTCAGCACCTGCGTTTCTATTTTCATTCTCCGCTGTCCATGGGGGTTTGTGAGGGTTGTAGTTGGAAGGGCTTGTGTTTTGTGTTAACTGAGGAATATGAGCATACACAGATGCAGGAGTGAAAAGTGAGTTTTCTTGCTTTAAACTTGCCCCCGTTTGGCCTGAACAGATGTGAGGCCTATTTTCACATGATGTCTCCATTGCAGATGGGGGTCCCCGGGGCCCAGTCAGATGACTTCATGGAGAGAGTCTCCTGGGAACCGACACGCTGACAAAATGTAATAATACTGTAAGTATGCTAATGCTCTTGTCGTGCATTGAAGTCAATGTGAAATCAAAACAACTCTATTTACTTACTAATTACTAAAAAACATGCAACTTCTCGTATTAAAGGGGTCATGAACTGGCTTTTTAAATGTTATTATATTGTTGTCTGAGGTCAACTTATGACGTTGAATGCCATACACTTTGTTAATGCAATAACTGAAATATTGCTTAATTGTGTAAATAATATGGTGTTTTGTGTGATTTTAATGAGTTTACAAGAGTTTATATGATCTATGGCTTGAAAGTTGTCTCTTCATCTTCGTCTTTTTGTTCACTAACCCCTTTATGTCTTTCTCCATCCTGGGCCAGATGCTAAAGGTGGTAGCGTGGCAGGAAGAGTCAGGCCGTCAGTGTTAATGATGATTAATGAAGAGAGGAGAAAGGCTTGGGTTCCTCCTGCCCCTGCGAGGAAGCCCCTGAGGTGTGAGGCTAACTGAGCGCCCTCCTTTAAATGTCTGACAAAGTGAGTATATGAATTATATCTGTAGCATACAACTGTTTTTTACGACGCCAAGCAAGTTTGCAGGTGTTCCGGGGTTTCATTAGCATAGCCGCCAACATCTCAGGAGGTCTGTGGTAAAAAAAAAAAAAAAACGGATGGAGGAGAGCAAAATGCACATCCATTTGTGAGTTGACAAGTGTGCTGTCAAGGCTTGTGTGTCTCTAAAATAGCTGTTTGTGTGCTAGAGATGCAATGTTAAAGAGTGCAGAGAGAGAGCAGATCGCAGACGCCTCCTCCACACCAGCTGCCCAACACTTACAGCAATTACATCCACATCTCGCCTGTGCAGCTGGAACACACACACACACGCACACACCCTCTCAGACTCACCACAACACATCAGCGCCTTCACTAATCAAACCGTACTGCATGTCTGCTGGCTCCTGCTGTGGAGAAAGCTTTTAGTGTGTGTGCGAGTGTTTCGAATACTTTTGACGTGGAAATGGACCCATGGCAGAGCGCGTGATGGTGGGGTCTTAGTGGCCACTTGTTATGTAGTTGCTAAGGCAACAAATGAAATCCATAATGCTTAGAAAATAATTTTTATGTTTTGCATGAAACTAGTATTACCCCCCACATATGAACCCAAGATTTCTAGAACAGGCCAGAATTGAATGCTGGCGTTTCCATTAGGATAGCACTCAAATATTGCTTAATTGTGTAAATAAAACGGCATTAGTTTAGTTTAGTTTAGTTTAGTTTAGTTTAGTTTAGCTTATCCATCCATCCATCCATCCATCCATCCATCCATCCATCCATCCATATATCCATCTATCCATATATCCATATATCCATCCATCCATAAATCCATATATCATCCATATATCCATATATACATCCATCCATCCATAATTCCATAAATCCATCCATCCATATATCCATATATATATATATATATATATATATATATATATATATATATATATATCCATCAATCCATATATCCAAATATCCATCCATCCATCCATCCATCCATATAATGAAATATTACATATATCTTACAAAAATATATTTTTTACAATTAAATGAATACATTTAAAAATATGATATGCTAATGACTTCCTATCGCATATGTTAATATTTTATTTTTTTACACATCTTAAAGAGAACTTCTCATAATAAGGGACCTTGTTTGTTTATTTTTTTAAATAACAATATTACATTTCATATAAAAAAATACAAAAAATATGTTTTTTAACAATAAAATGAATGCATTTAAAATGTAATCACATGTTAATTAATTTACAGCATATGTTAATATTTTATGCTAATTTAAAATGTGGTTCATATGGTCATATAGTAGCATCTAAATTTTAGTGAACAACTGCACATTTACCCTTTTATTCAGTGTACACCACAACAGGAAACAAAACAGTGGTGTAGCGTCGAACACGGACGAACATGAATCATCAGGGTTCTCAGGCAGTAATTCTTGGAGGAAATCGTTTGGTCTTATTTCGCAAATTCATAAAGAATTCATGACCTCTAATAAGCATTATGTTTCTGTTTCCTACATGGAGAAAAGTGCTTTAATATAGCACTTCTCCAGCAGAGACTTGTCACTGTATTAATGTAGTTGAGTGCAACCGTTCCAGCATCGCCCTTGTTCCAGCTTGTGCTTTAATTGGAGAGCTAGAGATTTCCTGTTGGTGGGCCATTGATTTTTATTTGCATAGTTATTTGTTGATGGATGCCAGTGGCCCTGTATTGATCAGTCTCAAAGAGGGGGCTACGAGTGAGGCGAAGGGACGTGAGTCTTTACAGCATGAAAAGAGAGGGGTGAATCCAAAGATATATTATGTAATAAAAGTAGTTCCACATTTACAGGTGTATTGGTCGAACAATCCCACTCCACACTTCACTCTAAAAAATAATCTTGTAAAAAAACGGTAAATTACAGCATCTGTGGTTGCCAGCCTCATACCGTAACTTTACAGTGTGTTACTGTTTTTGGGTTACAGCACAAAGTTTTATACTGTTGTTGACAATACGGTATTTAGCTGTTAATTTCAAAAACAGTAACACAACGTATTTTTGTCATTCACATAGTGTTTTGCATTGATATTGTACAAGAAAAAACATATCACACCTTAGCAGGTAAGTTAAAACTTCTTTTACATAATTAAAAACCTCACAAGAGATGTGAGGCTTTCTTGATATCATGGTGTCTTTTAACACAGAGTATCTGTGTATTTCGTAAGGGATGAGTGGTTGTCCACCACGGTTTTCTGAATTAAACACACTTCTCATAGGGCTTTAGTGTCCTTCCATATATACTCCAACCAGAGCTGCAAAGATAAAAAGCTTAAATGGATTAGTAGTCATTACAGTTACAGTAGAAGGGAAAACGCCAGTGTTTGTAGTCGAAGCACGCACATGCACACCCTGCTAGAAATGATGTTGTGGCTGCTGCCATCTCTCTTTTTTGACCTACCAGTGGCTCATTCTTGTGTGTGCTTGTCTTTTACTGTGTGTAAGCACTGACACTCTGCCCGGCAGGTTGTGTGTGTATATGAATGCACTTTATATATCATTTGTTAGTGTGTGGAAGCAAGTCCTCTCAGAGGGAGCTGCAGATGCAATTGAGGTTTAGGTATCTTGGTTTGGAAGTGGTTTGGAATGCAAAGGATATCAAAGAGAATTGCTACCCCATATATAATAGTTGCCATTCATTTAAAAACGTAAACGAAACAAAATTTTACAATTAAATAAATACATTTCAAATATTATGATATGCTGTCACATATATTAATAATTGCCATTTTATGCATTGTAGTATTACATTACTCCCTGTATAACAAACTAATTGTCTTTACTTTTTATGGAAAGTAACGTGTTAAATTACTTTTACATTACTTTTACTCATCTGGACTGGGCTTGCTTGTTTGTTAATAGCAAAAAAAGTTATATTTTGGCAAATGTAAAGGTCCTTTTACAGCAAAAGTGAAATGAAGAGGCCAATTCACTCCTGTACAGTAGAGGGCGCTAGCCTGGGTTTCCCCATACTACTGATTTTATTCACGCTGCTAGGTAAGTCTCAATGAGACTTGGATCTGACGTTAGCCAGGCTAAAGGCCAATTTATACTTCTGCGTCGAGGATACGCACGTAGGCGACGTCGTCCTGGGCATTTATACTTCTGCGTTCAGGTCTTGGTTGCGCTGCAGTACTGCTCCGAAACGCTAGTTGGCGGCGGAGGGTTTTAATGTTCCACTGTGTTCAGATTCCTCGCGGCTAGGTTACAAGCAATGGCGACTGAAAGAGAGCAGATCATCTTGGAGCTTATTGAGGGGAAAAAAAAGTTAGTTCTAGTGAAATTACAAAAACTTAAACGCAGAAACGAGAGAAGACGTCGGAGGAGATGGTATGTGCGGAAATGCGTGAGATGGTTCATGCGGAAATGCGTAGTAGTAAATGCGATGCTACCAAGCCGACCAATCGCAGATCTTGCGGTCCGCGTTGGCGCGACGTGTAGTTACATTTTTGAGGAGGTCCGCGTCAGGCTACTGCGAAGGGTACGCGGTATGGTACGCGTGTGAGTAAAAGTGTTTACAGTATCACTACTGTAATTTCATTAACAGTAATATTTGTATACTGTATTAATATTTACAGTTTCAGTACTGTATTTTTCCTTTACAGTACAAGTACCATATTTTAATTTACAGGAATAGTACTGTATATCGTATTCATGAGGACAACTACTGTATTTTTATCTACAGTTTTAGAATTGATTTTCCATTACATAATTTGATTTTTTTTTTTACGATTTATAGTAGAAAATAATTACAGTTGTAAAAACATATTTTCCAATAATCCTTTGCTATCTACAGTATTATACTGTTTGGCACATTTAACAGTATTATATTGTACATATTACGGTAAAATACTGTTCAAATGACAAAATTGTGTTACAGTGTAAAGGCCAGATTTACCAACAGTTTGTGTCAGCACAAACCCTGTTCTGCACTTACTCACGATTTTTCTCAACAAAGGGACAGGAGACGTGTCACTTAATATACTTAATAAATACTTAATACATATACAGTTCATATTAAATGTATATATTAGGGATGTCATTTCAACATTTTTAGTATATAGAAAACTGATCCCTGAAGGGGAAGTCATATAGAGATGTTTTTCTTAAAGAGATAAATTGCCTGTGCCTTTAGAATTATGGGGGAGAAGTGAGTTAATGCACCATTAACCAGCTGGTTTCCCAGCATATCAGCACCGGCACTATCTATTCGCTTTTCAAGGGTGAAATGACTTAATCGACTCTGTAAAATGGGGATGATTAAGGTCACTGAATAAAAACGCGTTTGAAAATCATTGTTGCACGTGTACTCAACCTTTAGCGAGGAGCAATGCCGTGATTGAGACCAATTTGCGGACAAACAAATAATCATTCGGGCCATGATTGTGCCACAGTTACAGCCATACTCTACCAGCGATTTAGCCTGAGCGATTCCAACTTTAATCTGTAATAAAAATGAAGCAAGCAGGCTGTTAGCGCTTAGCTTGTTAGAGAGCTCTCGTGTTATTATTGCCGAAGAAACAGGAAACACTTGTGCTGATTGGATCTGGGAATTCATGATCATCTAATTATGCTAAGTTCCACTGAGGGAATGTCTTTGAGGAGCGTCAACAAAAAGGCTTAATAACTGACAGTGAGGAGAATTTTTCTGTTTGCATGACAGAAGGGGGGGAAAAAATCGTCTGTTTAGGCCATCGCCAAACATATTTCATGTAAATGATGAAAAACAATAGATAAGACAGAAATGTTATGAGATAGGTGAGACGTACGCACACATTATTTGCATATCATATAACCGTGCCAGGTTTTGACATTTCTGTCAGAGCTCCAAGATGCTTTATGGTTTCAGATGCAGAAATAAAAGATCAAAATCTGTTGCAACCGTGAGGCTTCAGTGTCTCTCCGTCTTGCTGTCGTTTCTGGCTAATTAAATTCCACCCTGAGCGCGGCTGTTATGGCTGGCTGACAGGCAACGCTATAACGCATAACTCACGTACAACTAAGCATCTTTTCGACACAAGCGTTTCATTATTAGCAGCTGCTTTTATGGCGCTATTTGTGCTTGCAGTGCTATTAAATGGTTTCGACCATGATGCTAAAAATGGATATTAAAACGACAGTCAAAAAACTAGATTTGCATATCTAGAATGAAATGCTAGTGCTTGCAAGGGAGCAAAAAGTGTATAGTGCTAGTTTTTGATATACCGTAAGTAGTTTCAGGTTTTCGGCAATTAATAGTTGTACTTGGTAATATGTACATACAGAAGTAAAATATCTGTTCTCGCAGACTTTTAATGCAAAAGGTTGCAAAAAATAAAAACATTACTTGAAGGGTGTGTTTACTTTTTAAAATTGTCACTAAATTTCACATATCATTGCAAAGGAACTGGAAGTAACATAAAACTAAAATAGTATTTTTTACTGAAACATGCTCCAATGTGCTTTATTTAAAACCTCAAAAAATAGGGGAATGCAGGATATTGTCGTGCAAGCTGCTGTTTTTAGAGACCGTTACATCACTTATTAATGCGACATGGGGGTAGCGAGAAAGACAGCGTGGGAGAAATGACATAGCCGTAATTTTCTCGCTCGCATCGGGGCGCCTGTGAACGGGAGCAGATGCGCTGAGAGAGTGTGGCATGGAACGGATTGTGAATGCAAAAAAACTTCCCAGAAGGTCAGATCTGGCAATGGCTGAGTCATTTCATCGTCAGCTCGGGTTCTGGTGGAGGTGATAATCTCCCTGCGGTGGTGTCAAAATGTCCTGCCGACCCGTAGATACACCTCTCGCGGCACAAATCCCAGGTTTTCGCTGACCTCTCCCCATGCTTGAACTGTGCAAGCTGAATGATGCACTCACACCGCCGATTTGTTTCCAAGTGCACAGAGGCTTGATGAAAGACCGTGGTGAACGAGAGGGCGAGTTTAGTGAGAATTTACCCCACACAGGGGCCGGTTACATTCCTCATAGCGGCCGCATCTGTTCCTTTCCATGAAGAGGCCGTTCCAACATTCACCTTTTATCACAATTAGTGCATGAAAGGTGTGTGATTCTGTTACTGTTGGTGGAAGGGTCTTACGCGACACGTATGATTCAGTCATTTCTATCCGCAAACAGTGGCTGAATCCAAAACCGGGCCCTATATCCTCAAATAGGGCATTATTTGAGGGCACAGCAATTTGTAGTGGTCTGAAACCATAGTGGGCGTTATCGAGTGCACTCATTCACCGCAATACTATCCCTTTAAGAACATGGCCACGTCCGAAATCGCATAGTTCCCTACTATAGGTGAAAAACAGTATGTGACAAAACAAGTTTTTGTCTTTTGACCTTGTGTAATTCTGAAGTTGCACATACGATGGACACTTTATCATCCCATGAGGCCACGGGAGATGCGTCCAGATTACATTCATACTACACACATTCATACACTGTAAAAAAATATTGTTGGTTTAAATTAAAAAAGTAAGTAACCTGGTTTTCTTAAAATTTCAAGTTGATTGAACTGGAAAAAGTGAGTTAATACAATGAAGGAGATTAATTTAATCATCAGAAAGTCAAAATAATAAGTTATCTCAACTAAATAAGTTATTTAAGTTTAAAAAAATGTTGTGATAACAAATCTTGATTTTTTTTTTTTTTTTTTTTACAGTGATAGAAAGTACTTATTTAGCAGTCGGGAAGTAGTTACTCGTTCAAAACAGAGTATTCGATTTCAGACAGCCCATCTCGTTCTTGTAGTTCCCATATGCTAGTTGTAGTCCTTATTTAGCAGCTTGCTTGAAATGTGTCTTTTTTGAATCAAGAAATTTTATTTTAATTCTGGATAACAAATAATTGTTCACTTAAAAAATACAATCACCTTGATGAAATGTGAAAACAGATGGCAAACTTTTTTTATTGAGGGAAGTGAAAACAGATAGAACGTAGAAGAGCAAAATGTATCCAATCGCACAACGTTTCAGTTTGATGGCGAATGGGTTTTAAATAAAAAGAGAGTGGATGCGGCCTTGAAAACGTTGCCTTTAAGTGCATTGTCGGGATTGAGCGAAAGTTAAGATGGAGTAGAGGAAAGCACAACAACAAGTCAAGTTGAGGCCACTCCTGAGAGCCCTGCACACTGTTTACATGGTCAATTTGAGGGTGAGCATTTCCCTTCATCTCTACTTATCCATTAGCTCAAGAGCTCCGCCGCTGACCCCATCTGTGCTGGAAATCAATAGATGAGCGGATGAGCACCTGGTCCTGCAAAACAAACTTGTAGCAAGTAATGTTTATCTAATCAAAGTGGGTGCATTGTTCCCATCATCATAAATCTGTTTAGTGTTTTAGCTTTGCATGGCTTCTTTATTTCAAGCAATATACCTATTTGTGGAATTTGAAAGGATCCAGTATTATTACAATGTATCTACTGTATAAATACAATCCAGTGGGATTGTGAAAACGGGAGAGAAAATTCTCTTTCATGTCAGTTTGGATTGTTATATCATCGGTGCTGTTCGGCACAGTGGGCCCGTGTGTCAAATGTGATTTGTATATTAGATGGACCAGTGGTTCAATAGATCTTGATCTGGGAGAGAAAAGCTGAAGTATGTGGAACTGCTCTGCCTGTGCAAATGAATTTCACATTATTGTAGGTCACTGAATTCATTCGGCGTGCCAATCAGCAGAGCTCCTTGGGGGACTTGTGTGTGTGGCGAGTTGCATTTCTCCTTAGCGCCGATACAGCGGGTGGTTGTAAATTAAGACTTCCATTTTCCTTTCCTGGAAAAGCAGCCTAATTTATCAAACACGTGTGTGTATGTGTGCGTGGAAACGAGCAACAGGAAGAGCTGTCTCATTTCTCCTGCAGCTGATTTTATCTGTCTGGAGGACGTGGAAAAATGACCCCTGCAATCGTTGCGGGCTTGCCAACAGGAAGCTGGCCAATTTAGAAGGTGGAAAGTCCATTAAAAGATTAATTTAAGGAAGTGACTCGGCCCCTTGTGGACTTATTAGAAGCTCATCAGAATATAGCAGGTGAATTTGATTTATGAGCCAAACTGCTGAATATGTGCTGAGATTCAAAAGTTATTTTTGTTAGGATCCACAAATAATAACAGTGTTGCTGTATTTGCACCAAGGGGTTTATATGTATTTTTCTTTTTACAAATAAAAAACAAACACATTTTGTGCATTAGCAGATGCTTTTATCCAAAACAACTTACATTGCAATCCAAGGAACACATCTACATTGTTATCACTTCTTGCTTTCCCTGGGAATTGAACCCATAACTTTGGTGTTGCAAGCTTCAACGCTCTACTGTTTGTATATCAATGTATATTGATATAAAGTTTTCCTGTAGCTCAAACAGTATTTATGAGAAACATGAAGTCATTTCAAGGCTGCTATTTTCCATACATACTGTAAAAATTAATACGACTGAATATGTTAAATCTAATCAATAAAATTGAGTCAACAGATTACAATCAATATTATTATTTTTTATTGCCATCATTGAAGACACCTGATGTTAACGAGAAGAATCACGGAGGAGAAAACCGTAATTTTAAGTCACCATTATGGTGATCAGTGTGTGTTTTAGTTGTGCTCTTGACCCTTAAATAATAACAATAACTTTAGATGTTGTTTGGCTGCTATACGTGAATTATAACAGCCAGATGTACAAATAGAAAAGGTGATCTGATGGTGTTGATTATGTTTTTACACATATATTATTTCACAAATCCCTGACTTGAATCACTGAACTCATATAGAGCCCAGTTTAGGTTTACTTAATTAATTATAGCAGCAACAAATATGCATGATCTATGCAATGCAATTAAATGCAATGCCAAAAATTCATAACTATATACATATTAAAAATATTGAATGAATTCACACCCAATGATAATCTAATTTCAGCAGTGGAAAACCACAAACTTTTTAAAAATATATTTTTCTCGTATATATTATAATATTGCGTTTGTTTCATTTGATTATTTCATTCATTCATTCAATTTCATTTTTGTTCTATGGAAAATAGCAACTTTTAGGATAATGAGCATGGGTAGATGTCAAATGATCAAATAAGCTGTAAATGACAAAAGATCATCAATGTAGTTTGTTTTGGACTGTCCCGTTCTCTCATGCTCTGGAACCGCACTGCTTTCTCTCTCACACGACCACAATTAAGCATTCTGTAGCTCATGCAACCCTTTCAATATTTATTAGTTGTCGGCCGAGAGCAGTGTGGCAGCACCTTTGAAGCTCATCCTTATTATTAATGCACATGGCACTGTACTGGCATTTAAGAGAGGCAAAGTTTGCCATTATATGCTTTTAGTAACGATTTGCTGTCAGTGGTGGACAGGGAAATAAGCAGACTCTTTGGAAGGAGGTTGAAACTTTGGCTACAGATAAAGATGACTGTACTGGCCTTTAATTTCATGCGGTATTGGACCATCCGCCCCTTTGATTGACAGCTGCGGCCATCACTTCTCATTTCTAAACCCCAAGTGCCACGTCTCTGTCTGTGCCCCCACATTTTTTGACAGTGTTCCTTCAACTTTACACAATTATTGTAATATTTCTTGGGTCACTTTGGTGGAAAGCTGCTTGCCGACAAAATATATTTAAATGTGATTTCCAACATGAACACGACTCAAATGTTCTGTTATCAAATCACATTCCATGATGTGGATAACACCTCTACTCGTGCCAATGTTTGTCTGTCTGTCCCTTGTGGCATGTGTCTGTTTAATATTCATCATATCAAATTTAATTTGAGGACGCTGCATGGAAATCAATGTTGAGATAAAGATGGAAAACACTGCTGCCCTTTGCGTGTGCAAGCATGTGTGTAAGGGAGGATACAATCAAAACTGATTTATGTGATGCAAAGTATGGACTTTTTTGTTATTGTTTGTTAATGTCATTGTAATTTGTAGTTGTTTTTTTAAGACATTTTTTCATTTTTATTTCAAAATATATTTAGCAAATAGTGTTCAGTATCACTTAATCTCCCTGTATTGCCTTCCTTTCATCCAGACGAGGCAAATCAAACAATATTGTTTCCTATTCCTATTCTGCCGACCATTGGAATCTCATTAACATTGATGAAGTCGGCTTCTGGAAGAAAAAAATACATGCATTTTCTCCATAGGGGAATTGATTTTGAACGATAACAGACCTATTGTGAGCGAAAAGGTTGTTAATCCATCGTATTTCCTTGTGCTGGACCCATCAATCACGTCAACTGCAGAAATTCTGGTGGAAAAACTACATTACCCAAGATGCTGTGCAGAAAATCAGAGATTTGAAACAAGCAACAAGCACCAAAATAGCTCTTAAGCTCCGCCCACTCCGATGAAGCACTGTGAATGGCGTAATCAAATCTCTCTGTGCTCTCAAAATACTTAAATGTTTGTATATATATATAAATCATAATTGGTAAATGAGTAGTTAGATATTTCTTTTTTTATCGATTATGCTGTTCTCAATGCTTCATGGGATTGTAGTTCTTTCCGCCTTTCAGGACACAGTCGTCTTTTTGTTCCATTTCCAAAATCATTTATGATTCAAATCAAAGTTTGTAATGAATAGAAATAATATTTCCTGAAAAAGGGGGCGGACGCTAATGCACTGTATATAAACCTGCTCTCGTTTAATGAGACAAAATGCCCCTGTGAGCTCCAGTCCCTCAACCCCACTGCCGATAACGAGACAAAGGGTTTCTCTCTGCGCAGAAGCCTCGGAAACCTTTCTAGGATGATCCAGGTCTTGCTCTCGCCCTGTTTTAGCGTGCGGTGTGGCGTTTTGCCTCATTATCTTGCCTGTGGCTGCTGTCTCCTGGTCTGGTGGATGCTTGTCTGACCTTGGCACAACTAAACACATTTACTCCTCATTAGCACAACTGTAGGAGAGGCCAGTCAAAACCCGCTTAAAACAGGCCTTCTTCAAAGTACTAATGCGATGTTGCAAGTTAAAAAGAAAAGTTTTTCCGCACGTAACATTAGATTAGCTGAGGGAGCTTCATTTGGTTAGAAAGCTCAAAGCACGTGTGTTTAAGACAATTAGGTTTGACAGGAATCATCTGTAGTGAGCGAGAGCCAGGATAATGTAATCCCTGGAGAAGTTGTTTTCATTTGCTTGAGCGACACGCATGATGAACGGCAACAATGTCTGAAACCACATCATTGTTTCTTTTTCTTTTTTTTTGCGAATGGATCATAGTGCAAGCTGCAAAACCATAATTAGCTTTCTTGCATTCTCACAGACTGACTCAAGTGAACATTGTGAGTCATGTTGTACTTTGTAGCCATCATACTTTTAATATATAGTAATTTTCAGTGACAATTTTGTTTCAATGGTCCATTTTAGACTCTACTAACTATAAGTAACATTTCATATCAACTAACTCTCATTAGAGCATTAGACTATCTGCAAACAACTTATTAACCTGAAACCTTGCACATAACAGTGTACTAACACTACAATGAAAGTTCGTTGACATGTAGATGCAAAGATACTTATTGTTAGAAGAATTTCATAAGCGGACCATTGAAATAAAGTGTACATCAGTAAATAAAGTGTACATTACTGTACATCAGTTTAATTTACTTATCGTTTTTCATGAGCATTTTCTACCTGACTTTCCACTTGCACAATGTGAAATCCGGGCAAATAATTATAAAATCTTTATTTTAAAGTACGTCAAGGTGTTTAACTAGTGGGTTTATTACATATTTACCAGAAAAATAAGTGTGTAAAAGCTTTGAAATTGGTAACAGATTGGTAACACTTTAGTTTAGGGTCCAATTCTCACTATGAACTAGTTATTATCATGCATATTACTAAGATATTGGCTTTTTATTAGTACTTATAAAGCTATTCTGCATGACCATATCCATTAGTCCTTAGTAAGCAGTAATTATAGGTTTGAGGCAAACGTTGTAGTGAGAATCGGACCCTAATCTAAAGGTTTACAATATTATGAACAAAATATTAAAGGAATTATTTTTTAGCCACTACTTTAGGGTGTCTACACAAAAATTCTGGGTTGTTTTAACTCAATTTTGGGTCAAATATGGACAAACCCAAACATTGGATTATAAATGCAATTTAAAAATGTAACCCAGTGGCTGGGCTTGTCCATTTTTGACCCAAAATTGGGTTAAAACAACCCAGCATTTTTTTTTTTTTTTTTTTTTTTGAGTTTTTGAGTGTTGGGTGTTCTTGTAGCCCGGAAAAATCCAGACAACATCCGGCTAATTTAGATTTGCTCTGAAAGTTACTCTGGCACAGAGCGGCACCAATCAGAAACGTTGGGGCGGGCTTTACACGATGACAATAGCGCTGGGATTTTGAAGCAGATTTTGTAGCCTACATTACAAAGATGGATGCCGCCGTCGAACATCACTCGTTTGAATCTGTTTTAAGCGAACGTTTCCTTTTTGTTAAAAACCGAGCAAAGAACAACACTCGGAGATGTTTCTCCGCCGCTCTGAAATGTCTTCTCCTTCATCGCTCTGATTGGTTTTAGGTCGACGTCCGTTGGTGACGCCCCTCTGGAAATGATTTGATGCTTTGCCAGACCATAACTCAGTTACAAGTAAGATTGGTCTGGTTTTAACCAGGCTAGTGTTCTTGTGGAAAAGGCATGAAAAATCCCTGATGTTTTCCCTGATTTCTGAGAAATGACAGCAATGCATTAGAAATTAGTGCATGTTCCTGACATTTGCAGAAGAAAAGGGTGGGCTATCTGGCACATATTGGCACTGACGGGCAGTGAAATGCTCATCCGTCAGAGCCGGTGGCTGTTTGGCCGAGCGGCGAGGGTTTGTGAAGGGCACGGATGCAGGGCAAACGTTGCCCGAGGTCTGTGAAGGAGGCTCAGAAACCTGCGTCAGCTGATCTGTTTCTGATTGCCTGTTTGGAATCAGCCGTTTGTTTGTCATTGCTGTATGTCTAGGGGTCGTGGTCAGGTGTCACAGACTGGAAAGAAACGGGGATGCCGCCGGTTGCCTTGGAGACTTCGGAGAGAGACATCCGTGCTAGTTTTCCTCTTTCTAAGGCTGAGCTACAAGCAAAAATTGATTAAAATTGAGGGACTGATATTGATTAACACAGATCCTCGTCTGTCTGCCTCATGTTGGTCCCACATGTCAAATAATCCATCCATCCATCCTTAAATATATATATTGATTTGAAGAAAATTAGATATGTTTCTGTTATATACAGTTATAGGCTGTGCATAGTTTTTATTTTATATATCTTTTTAAATTTTAAATACATTTCCTATTATATGTTAATTCATTTATTTATTTTAGGCTGAACTGTAACGACTAATGTTTTAATGGTGTACCTCATTGCTTAATTGCCTTAGACATATTTCAAATAAACATGACTTAGGGAATTACGCTACGAGGCTAAAAATATAAATGTATATATCTCATGTTTTTTTAGTACAATTTTTTTAAAAAAAGAATAAAAGTCAGAAAGAGATCATTCAGCTGGATGTCTTATTTTCCCTGAGAGCAAACTTTGTTTCGCTGTGTGTTTTTTGAGTGTGTGTCGGTAAAGAGGATTTGAGATTCACAGAGACAGATCTCCCTGAGTGTTTAGACTTCACCCAGGCATGCAATTTATAGCAGCTTTCAGTGAGATGAAAGCGTTCAGCGTCCAGCTGTGTGCTGCAGCAGAGGTGTGTGTACCTGCGGCCGACTCTGCCATAAAACACACCGAGCCACTCACGGAGCACAATGGCTGTTGGAGCTGAATGTGTATCGTAGTAAATTGCTGTTGTGTGAGAAAGGGTCTGTGAGCTGTGTGTAACCATTACACCGTGCTGCCGGGCCATTTTTGCAGGTTTCCTTGAAGACGATCCTAAGATTTTTTACAAAATTTGACATTTTCTGATTGCGTTTTGATGTGCAACAAAAAGTGACATTTGCATTATAATATAAAAACAGCCGCACATTGAATGAGCTGACATGCATTAAAGCCTTTACCTGACATATTAAGCATAATTAGTGCCTGATGCATGTAAACAATTGACAAAACATAACGCAAACATAGCCAATCCTTTCAGTTAATGCCATCAGGTCGGCGCCATACTGTCATTACCATACTGAACACTATAGTGATCTTATCTTAATGACCTTCATGTGTGTTTGAATTATAACAGAGTAGCACGTTTCAATAAGTGAAATCCATTTACACACTGAAACAAATTATCAACAAGTTGTGACAATTTTTACAGTTCAAGTTAAGGAAATTCCACCTCTTTAAACTTATTTTTAATGCAGTTTAATGTGATTTAAGTTGAAATGAGGGCAAAAATTAGTGCAAAGTTGATTGCGCTTAATTTAAGTCAGCAACTTTAAATATATATATATATATATATATATATATATATATATATATATATATATATATATGTTTCTATTAGGGCTGTCAAATGATTAATCGCTATATTTTAGATATATAAATACACACATGCTTGTATATATTTATATTTTTATGTATATTCTGTATATAGATTTATATATAATTTATATTATATATAAATATTTTATATATAAATAATTTTTTTTTCTTAAATATACATGCATGAGTGTTTATACATATATATATATATATATATATATACATATATATATATATATATATATATATATACAAAATAATTATACACAGTGCACCAACAAATATTATGTAAACACAAACTTTTATTTTGGATGCGATTAATCGCGATTAATCGTTTTGACAGCCCTAGTTTCTATATATATATATATATATATATATATATATATATATATATATATATATATATGTGTGTGTGTGTGTGTGTGTGTGTGTGTGTGTGTTTCTGTATATATATATATATATATATACGGTAGATACTTTTACCCTTAGGCTATTTTTAATTTAGGGTATAATTTACTATATCACGTAAAATCTATAAAATGTTTGGCTTAACTGTGTTTCAAACACTGAAAGATATGTCAATGTCTGAAAAACCCAAAGAATGACGCAACCTTTTGTGTTGCGGCTTCAGGGCAATGCCTGTTTGTTCAGTTAATGATATTTTTCTGATATTTGTTCAAATTACCCTCACGTTGTGCGTCCTTTGTGATATTGCCTGTAGACACGAACTTTCATTTTTTCTTGTCAGTGTTTATTTTTCAGAGAGACACGTTGACTGCACTAATGTTGGTTGGTTAGCAAGTGAGATAACTACAGTAGTGAGATATTTTCCCAGACAAAGTAATACATTATTGATTTATTATAAAAATGGTGCAGTTGGCATTGGGGTCAAAAGCCTTTTGTTTGCCGTGATGCATATCATCCTGCTGGTCAGAGGCAGGCTGTATTAGAAACTATTTATGGTAATTTAATGCCTTTTCTCTTGTTTTTCAACCTTCGTTTTCCTTTTCAGAGACTTTAGTTTGCTCACTGTGGTTTGTAAGGCACATTTTATTCTCGGTAAAGCCGCCGTGGGACAATTTGCACTTACATTTTCAACAAGAACATTTACATTGACTTCTCTCCTTCTCTCTCTTTACATTGCTTCGACTCCAGAAACAGGGTTCAATTTTGGACTTTTAATCTTTTTAGGCCATCTTTTTTTACAGTCTATGATCCATGTGAACTGGGATCATTTTGTTGTCATCTGTACGCAAAACTTTTCAAATCCCCAAAGGAAAAACCTTTCTGTTTTTAGCACATCGTTGTTGTGTAAAACGCACCCTTAATTGAATCCTCTTGCTTCCCGTCTTGCCTGCATTAGCATGCCGTTGCTTCAAGCACACAGAAACTCTGTGGAAGTTGAAAGCCATGCCATTAGAGGAGCAAACATGTCACCACACACCTGATGAGGCTAAATGGCACTTTTGTCTTCAGCTCAGCCCTAGAGAACCCAAAACAAAGCGTCAGCGAAAACAAAAGCTGCTCTCTACGCCTCGCCGAATATGTCACCTGACAGGAATCTAAAGCAGCAGCCTTTCCCAAAAAGTGTCCCTCTCTTTCTCTCACACTTCCCGGCCTACACTGTTAGAGGAGATATATGATACTGTAGATAGGAAGCCAGGGCTGTTAATAAAAATCATCCATTTCTGTCACAGCCCAGCTGAGGGAGGTAAAAAAGTGCATTTGCACAGACAGTATCAATAGGTGATTTTTATTTATATATTTATTTCATTTTTTCATCCCTCTCCACCTATTTTCCTCTTTGTAGAAGCGGATTCCTCTGAAATGGGGTCTTTAGATGGCACTGCCGTGAATCTCCTCTAAATGGTTTCGTCTGTTTGTGTCTCTCGCGCTGGCCTGAAGGGCCACTTATCATTAGCAAGATCTATTATCGCTGTCTTGAATGAAGGTTGGCGAGTTTTGAGAGGGGAGGCTGAATATCTGCACTTCATCCACAAACAAGTTAACCTATTTTTCTGTTTTATTATTATTATATGAATAGCTTTATTTGTTTAGTAAAAATTTATTTGATGAAACTTTTTTATCTTTATTTCTAATTTATCTCATTTTAAATATGATTAAAGGCACAATATGTATGATTTTTTTGCCACCAGAGGGCGCAGTTTCCAACAACAAAGCCGTAGGTTGATGACGCAGTGATGAGCTGAATGATGGAACTTGCTAAACAGCTTTTAAATGTGTGTTTAAAATTATAATGTTATACTTACATGTTAGTTTGTTTGCTATACGAAACTAACGGTAAGCTAGATCAACATTAGAATATACTGACCATATTCTAACATTTCATCATGTTGAGCTAACATTATAACATTGATTTGTGTTATGTACATTTGCTCACCTGTCTAATAAAGCTGTCAAGTCACGTGACTCTTGAAGCTCTGTCAAGTCCAAGTTAGTCGCGGACTTGGAGCTCTTGGCATCTCAAAAACGCCACGCTGATATTGATCCTTATTTAAGTTCTCCTTGTTTGTCTCAAAGTCTGCTTGCCATGGTCTATGTTTGAAAGAAACAAGAACCGCGTGCCGCTAAACGTAACGCACTACGCAGTTGTCCACGTCTGTCGCCATGGTTACATCATGGCAATGACAGTGTGAACGGAAACCGAGGATAGTGCGGATATTGCGTCATTGACATGCAAAAATATTTTCCGGGACGCCCACTTATATAAAATTGGAATTTTTCTGAAATAATAAAAAAAAAATCTTTGGAAACTTTTGGGATATTGTAAGTACACAACTGCAGGAAATATATCACACTGTGCAAGTGATTTTTGGATATTTTATTATAAAATTCTTACATATTGTACCTTTAATACATTCTTAAGCCATGTCACGACAGTTTCAGTCAACGTCGACTTAAATTCGTTCTCAAAAATCGATCATATAGCCCTACATATAAAGCCATATAAGAAATATATGTCGTGCGAGAGTCGTGTAGACTAAATTTTTCTGTGTTTTTTTTTTGTTTCGTTTTGAACCATTTATAAAGCTTGAAAGCTTTAATCCACATTCTTTGCCCGGTGATTATGTAATAAAACAAAAGTCTCACTTTACTGGCCGCCTGTGAAGCTCTTGGCAGATGATACCCAAAGTGAGATATATTGCAATGGCTCAACGTTTCATTGCTTAGCACAAGGATATTTTTGGTTAGATGCACTGATGTTTTTGGCCTTGCGTGTTTTTTTTTTTTTTTGGTATTTTTTTAGATCGAGAGTTCATGCTTTTTGTTCTCATCCGTGCGAGAGCACTTGGACTGATGGATTGAAAATTGCAGGTGGGTGGAAATGTCAGAAAATGAAGCTGGTTCTTGCCGTTGAAGTGCTTGAAACATGATTATGCTGCGCATAGGCAATCTGCCACCAAACATCCTTAAGGTCACTCTGATACGTGACATACAGCTACTTTTATAGCCCAATCTTGCAGCTTGTAAAATTATCCTTTGCTATTGAGCTGCACCGTAGAAGCAATATTTTACCAGCCGTCTAAATGATAACATCCCAGTGCTGGTGAACACGTCTTACTTCACCACCACCTGTGAACATCTCATCTAAAAGTAAATCACCTGAAGTGATTCTTTAAAATTGTTAGAGAAGCTATTAGGGTTGTTTTTATACCAAAAATGAAGCTGAATTTCATCACAGTGCTTGCAACAATATGAAAGTCTAACAGAGAATATGGCTTGAGGACATAAATTATGAAGCTGTAGCACAGACCTTAGTCAGACTGTATTTAATTTGACCGTAACAAAAACAAGACTGTGAGATATTATTAGTAATTATTATAAGTAATTTTCAAGATTCAAGTCATTTGCATTATCTAATACATTCAGTATTATAACCTTTGACTTTTTTACAGCAGTTTAGCATCTGGGAGCTTGTCTATAATACTACCTTGAAATGTTAAAGTTAAAGGTATGTGTAGAAAATAAATAACTGTTGTTGTTATAATTATTAATGATAGTGATATTAATGGTGATGATACTGTACATTTTAATATCACTATTAATTCAAAACTGACAATTCCTTTATTTTGTTTATTAAAAATACATCCATCAATCACATGACATGACATCACATGACATCATGACATCACATAATATCACATCACGACATCACATCACATGACATCATGACATCACATCACATGACATCACATCACATCATATGACATCACGACATCACATGACCTGACATGAATGACATCACAATATCATGACATCACATCACGTCATCATGACATCACATGACATCATGACATCACATCTCAATATCACATCACGACAACACATCACCACATTACATTACCACATCACAACATATGACATCACATGACATCACATCACATGACAACATCACATCACCACATCACAACACATGACATCATGACGTCATATCACATGACATGACGTCACGACATCACATGACAACATCACAACATCACATGACACATGACATGACGTCACGACATCACATGACAACATCACATGACATCACATGACATCACATCAAATGACATCTTTAAGTCATGGGAATTTCAAAACTGATTCAAAATATTTAATCACCTAGAATATTATTGAAATTGATTGGCAAAGGATTGCATTTTTCTCTCCTCTCCTCTCCTCTCCTCTCCTCTCCTCTCCTCTCCTCTCCTCAAATGCTGCAGTGGCATGTGCATGAAATGAGACGGCCCAGACACAAACAAATACGATCTGTCAAGGGCTCTTGGATAGCAGCAATATAGTGGCTCAGGTGGATTGCTCTCCAAGATAAGCAGTAAAGCCTTCCTCTCCCCTAGTGAAATATGTATGGAGCTCTATGAAGGTGCATCTCAGCCCAGCTCTTTTTAAGAGATTCCCTCCCCCCTCCTTCCTGCTCTCCATACCCACGTCAGGAGATGTGGTCTGCTCTCGCCGTGTGCCTGCTTTATGATTAGCGCGTCTCACTTCTTGCTCCGTTGTTTAGCATCTCTCTCTAGGTGGCCCTCGGCCGGCTCTCCTATTGATGAACATCTACGCCTAATATGTTGCTCCATTGACTCTACATTATTTCAATTCCCAGAACGGTTTAAATGTGCGGTGGAAGTAGGCAAGTCGATTAATTTGCAATTCTATTAAAACAAAATCATTAAAAGCATACTGTGTGGCATTTGATAATTAAAAATGTGAGTAAAAATAACCCTCATTAGCATCGCGGCAGCCTTGTTTTGTTGCTCTCGGTCATCCAAAGGAGCCATATTTCTGGAATGACTGATAGAGGAACAACACGCCTGATGCCCAAGGTCTCTTAAATTACCCAGATGCCATTCTGAGGCACACGGCGAGTCAGATACAAATGCACAATTGAACCAGAGCCCTTTTAAAGCCAGCATAAAACAAAATAAATAATAAGAAATACACTTATTTTGATGTGTTGACTAATGTAATGTAATGTAAAGTACTTCCTTATAATTTGAACTATAATGTATTTAGTTTAGTGTCCATTTCTCACTATGAGCTTGTTAGCATGCATATTACTAGTAGGACATTGCTGCCTATTCGATTTTAAAGCACATATTAATGCCTTATTCTGCATGACCATGTTCTATATCAACTTATATTAATAACATCTACATCCCTAACTATTAATAAGCAGGAATTACGAGTTTATTAAGGCAAAAGTCAAAGTTAATAGTACCTTAATCTAAAGTGTGACCATTAAGGTTAATTTAGAGCTGAAATTGCAACTTCATCATTACAAATTAATAAATGACATACGCATTTTAATAGAACTTACATTAAATCATATTTAGTTCACCATAAATGCTTGCAGAATAGTTTAACCATATTTCAAAGACAATAGAAGTATATGATAATACATGCACTCTATTAAAAAAAGCACAATAAAGGTTAATTAATTGCTTTTAATATAAAATTAAAATATAATAGGCTAATTTAATTCATTTAATTGTCAATAACCTGGAATTAAGTATCCAAAAACATTACATTTAGTGTGTGATTACAGTGTGTGATTAGCCTGAGTTTCCCCATGCTGTCTTGCCGCGGCATGATTTTATTCACGCTGCTAGGCAGCCTGGACCATAGATATCTACAATAAGGGCTAGGTGTGTGATATTAAGTATGAACTATTAATTCAATAATCTACTCTTTTCAAAAGTTTGCAAAAGTGTACTTCTTCAAATAAGAGAGAATTTGCTGATTCACAATGTGTTAAGACAGTTAACCTGGTTTCAGCAAGTAGAAAATGTTCCTTAATCAACATCCTTGTTGATTATGGAACAAAATTCCAATCAACCAATCAGATTTGAGGGATAGTTTTTTAGTTAATGCCAAGGCTTACAACAAGGGTTCGACACCATTCTTTTCACCTATGTCATTTTCATTTGATTTTTAGGGTTAAATGATGAGTACAGTTAGGTTTAGGGATAGGTTTTGGACTAGGAGTGTTGTTCCAGGATCATGTCTTGGCAAAATCACGGCTACCGTTTCAAAACGGTGGCTCACACACAGTGGCATGTGATGAATGTTTCCCCTCAATCACGCAGAGGGATTATTCCATATCCGGTTTCATGCGAGCCACAAATGAGTGATGCATTATGTATCAGTAGCACAAATCTATACAGCAATAATGAGCGGAGCTCATTGATTAATGTGCCACAAAAGAGAGCGCTTTGTATTCAATGAAACCGACACAACACAAAGTTGTTTGCACAGCCATGATTAATGGCATTTGGTGCCGCTGTTTACAGCGCCCTCCATGGGAAAGACGTGTTGCGATAATGATTGATGCCCCCCCCCCGAAGTCAGACAAAATATTACAGGGCGAATATGGGCAAAGCTGAGTCACGTGACCTGCTGTTGAAAAGTTTAAAGAGTGTGAGTGAGAATGTCACTGTAATCGGAAGAATTAGTGAGTGTGTGTGTGTGAACAGCAGGCAGCTGATTGAAAATGTTCAAAGAAACAGCTCCACTTTCTTGATTAAACGCCCGGTGCGTCAGCGAATGACTGATTGTGTGTGCGTGTAGCTAAAAGGTGACGATTGTGGCCTTGTTTCTAATCTCCCCCGCTGCGAGTGGAGCTGGGAGTCATGTCCTTTGCTTGCTCGTCTCTTAAAAGGTCACTGAAATATTTACTGCCTGTTTTCCGGGTTATATTTGATACCGCGCGGGTTTGTGCACTCGACGTCTCAGATTTTAACATGCGAAAGCAGAAATGACTTTCTAAATTAAATTACTCGAGTGGGAGTAGGTCAAATGTGGGTTAACGTTTCTGAGTAGCATAAATGTGTGCTCATGGGAGAGTATTGAAACATGCATCTATCTCAGTGCTCATGTGTCAATGTGGACGTTTCATCTATTCATAATAACTGGATTGGGCGTGTGTATTCTCAAACAGAGCTTGAAGGAAGGGATTCCAGATGCCGGAGTCATTTCTAATGCATTTAGATGGCCAGGCTGATGTTATCCAAGCAGACAAGGTGGTCGACTTCAACTTCCAGATAGCTTTTAACCAGATTAGTCGGCTTTCTCCCACATCCAAATGGATCTGCTGTACTCAGGAAGATGCAACGCTGATAAACTTTTTTTTTTTTAAATGGTGAGAGTTGCATGAATAAACAGACACACACAGTATCCAGATGGTGGCTACGCTGAAAGTAACACTTCATATGTGAGAACAGTTGTCGAAGAAGTTTTTTAGTTAAAGTCGATGCCGTATGTGATTTGACGCTAATGGAAACGAGGCGGTGAGGGATAGAAAGACGGTTCAGTCTGTTGTACTGTTGTACTTTGGCATCAAACTGCATCTAAAAAATGTTGGCTAAGAAAATGCCAATGGCAATCATGAATATCAATGTTCCCTCTAAAGGCTGTTCATACAGGATTCATGCATAGATGTTTGTCATGCAACACAGAGAGGCAATGTCAGTTTTAAAACAATCGACCAATCACATGAATCTGTGGTTGGCTAAGCATCTTAAAGGAGTAGTTATGGATTCTCCTGTTCGAACTCGTTCATCAAAATAAACAAATCTTTTTCCGAGTCATTTGGTTCATTCAACGAACGAAACGAACGAATTGACTCTGAAAAAGATTTGTTCATTTTTGAACAGGAGAGTCACAAACGCGCATCACAGAACAGAGCAAGGCGAGCATTTGAGCTTATAAAACGTAAACTTTATTTTTTTTTAAATGAGTGATCGTTTCGCTTGATAAGACCCTTATTCATCGTCTGGAATCGTTTAAAGCCCTTTGAACAGTTTGCAGTTTGCACTGAAACTGTCTTTTGGACCTTGAACCGTTTGGTTCCCATTGAAGTCAATTATATGGAGAACAATGCTGGAATGTTTTCATCAAAAAAGTTAATTTCTTTTCAACTGAAGAAAGAAAGACGTGGACATCTTGGATGACAAGGGGGTGAGTAAATTATCAGCATTTTTTTTTTTCAAAAGTGAACTACTCCTTTAAGTGTATTACATGCTTATTTGCATTAGCAAAGGTTAAAAATTGTATAGTACCACTCAAAAGTTTGGAGTCGATTAATGCTAACCTCTGATGCTGCCACCTGCATAGCTTAAGTACAATGTAATAGTGTTTTAAAAAGCTGCCATCTCCCTCTTTAAAGGCATCCACACCTCTCCCCGTGTCAGCGCCGTACGCTTGCTCTTCCAACAGCTTTGGTGAAGAACCTGTGTCAGGTCAATTAACACTGATGCTCCTTACATTTTCCACCTGACTCTTCCCATTAGCACTGCTGAGTCACACGACAGTGAAGACCGTGCAAACACACCTTCAGTGGAAGCATTTCTTCACTGCTTTAGTTTCATTTTTCTCCTTTTTTGTGTCAGTCAAAACACTCTTTCTAAACTTCTTCTTCACACTTCTTTATCTCGCTGGCTCGCTGCGTTTAAGTTGCCAGCGGAAAAGCCACCTGCCATGACACACCGCTGTTGTCATATTTTCTAATTACAGAGCAACAGGAAACTAGAGTTTGTGTCAATGTGAGGGTAGTGGCGACCACACAGAGAGTCTGTTTCTGCCATCTGTAGCCGAGTCCAAACAAAATCCTCTTGCAGAATGAACCATTTCCAGTGCATTTGAAGTGTGTGATTTCCCACCATCATGTGGGCTCGGTAAGACTACCTGTGACCTATTGTGACCAGTAAACAGAAAATGCTCAGAAACAGAAAACAGAAACAGCAATGATGCAATTTAAACTCACTGTACACAGATGGTTTGCTGTATAGCGCAGAGATTTAAAAGCAATCCACAGCCGGCTGAGCCAATAATAAACTTTGGCTGCATCCCATTTTGCATAGGAGCCATGCTAGCTATGTTTGCATCCAAAGTTGTGAATTTAAATGATCCGCAAAATGTTAATATCACATTTAACATTAGCCAATTATGGTGCATGTCCTTGGAAGGCAGTAATACAGTACGTTCAGTTACGTTCGCCCAAAATATGAACGAGTTCATGAACCCGTTCAGACACAACACTGCATAGCCGATAGTGTACGACCCAATCAAAGTAGTGTAGGTGAATAAATCAAGATTGCATGGGCACATCATTCTTCCTTGCAAATATATGGTTATGGTCTTGCTTCTGTTTCCAAACATTAGGCAATGTCATCTAATACTAGCAAGCATTTGTTCATGCATAAGTGGAAATTAAGTTCAGAATGTTGTTTCTGCATTATGGAAAGCGCTCTTTCAAGGTAGCCATTTATCCATGTTTTATAGCCATTTACATTGTCCCAAACACACTGTAATAATCCATAATTCTCCTCAACAGAATAGCATTTGGGCATTGTAGGGAGCTGGTAATGTCCCTGGCGTTTTCATGGAAGCAGGTGTGCCGCAGGTGATCTATGGCCATCATGTCCCTGTTGTTCCACAGCAATGCACGGATGACTTACCCACCTCCCCTCGGCAAATAAATTGCCCTCTCTCCCCTCAAATGGGGAGACGTCGCAATCCCTCTCATCCGATGCTGGCAGCGCCTGCACGTATTTATGTTCTTTTACAGCTCGTTCAGTCCCAGTCCAATAAAGGAACAAATGGAAGACTTGAGCAAAGCCGGAATAGGGGGATGATGAGGAGGAGTAATGACCTGGAATGGGGAGGAAGAATGCGAAGGCCTCCAGTTGAGGGACGTCCCATGCATCTATCTCTCTCGCTTCCTCCTGTTCTCCGTCATCCTTTGGCCTCCTAAATGGAGGGTTGTTAATGGTTGCCAGGTTGGGGCAGGGTGAGGTGAGCCAGAGACCGGAGATGACAGATGTGCTGGTTAGAGACCAGGGGAGCCGCTTCCTCTTTCACCGCTTCATTTTCAGCCATGTTAAACTCAGCCGAGCAGGAATGAAGAAAAATCGGGAATCTGAGACTCACAAGCACAAAAGGCCAGTACAATGTTATGGAGGTTTTTTACCTAAATCATGTTGAAGGATTAAATTCCTAAATCCACCTTTGAGATCAGCGTAATTATAGTGGGAAATATAAACGATATCATTACAATATGACAATATTGCAATACTAAATTGGAAAATACTGATAATCTTATCAACAATATATAAGTGAAGTGTGTAATTTCTGTTTATTTTGCACATTCAGGGTTGCTGGCGCCTGATTGGCTGATATGAAGAGAGGAAGAAAAACAAGGCACCGAGGTAACGGGACTGTGATATTTACGGCACATGTACACAATATGGCGTACACTGTACATAGTCTCCGAATGTTGCAGTCCATCAACCAAAACACAGGCTCTAATAGTCACCTGTTATATAACCAACGATTAAACACTTTACAAAAAAACTTTTTTTTTCTGTAGGTACAGTGAACTTTCAGTATTATTTGAGTGAAATAAACTTGTTAATGTCGCTGTACGGGTTTACAATGTAAAATAACACTGAAAAGTACAAATCTCCATTGTGTGAATCATTTTTCATTTGGCCTCTTGGTATTATAGCTAGTAATTTTGTTCCTGCGGCAATTCACGGCTAAATAACAGTTTTACATCACCGCGAGGGTGTACACTAGAGCGTTCGAAACTATAAATACTTGAGTGCGATTCAGTCCATTTGCCTGAATCAACTCACAACGTCTTCAATTTGAGGAAGGCTATTTGGCTCCACGAGTAAAGAGGGAGATAATTGAATAGCATTCTTACTTATTTTTTAGCTGTAAAACACTCTCTGAAGGCTTCTTTCACTCTGGCGCACAGCATATTCATTAAAGGCAGACCCATGAGCTGGCTCATTGTTTAGATTGACTTGTGCAAAGGACAGTTTACTCTCATGCAAAATCAGCCTTCATGTAAAGTTTTAGACAGTATAATCCTTTCTTTGACAGATTAAAGGAGTAGTACACTTTTGAAAAAACTTTTGCTGATAATTTACTCACCCCTATGTCATCCAAGATGTCCATGTCATTCTTTCTTCAGTCGAAAAGAAAAGAAGGTTTTTGATGAAAACATTCCAGGATTTTTCTCCACGTCAGTTTCCACTGAAGATAAAATTGCTGGAATGTTTTCATTAAAAACCTTAATTTCTTTTCGACTGAAGAAAGAATGACATGGACATCTTGGATGACATGAGGGTGAGTAAATTATCTGCAAAAGTTTTTTCAAAAGTGAACTAGTCCTTTAAACTTAAACGACCCCAAACTTTTCAGTGGTAGTGTATGATACGGTAACGTTATTCTGAAGAGGTCACGGCAATAAGATTTAACCATTGCCACTTTCTTCTCCCTCTTCATTCTGTTGGAAAGTGACATTTCTTAGCTGACAGATGGTCAGACAGTGTCTTTCTGACATTCTCACTTCCTTTGGTGTGTGTGCAGTAATTTCCGTGGGTTTCAGGGCTCTTGGTTTAGCCGTGATCTTTCGGGGGAAGAGGAAAAGCCGGCTGATGGCTTCCTGGAGCAAGTTTATCTCTCGGCTTTCCCTCGGGCCAATCAAAGGAGTCTTTTCAAGTTTGTCACAACATTTCTAGACTAACCCAATGTTCAGAACAGAAGTACCAAATCATTTCACACTAGCGGGGTTATATCCAGCCTCAGTGAAATATCTCCGTCAATCAAACGCAAAAACACCTTGACTATGTCTTTTCATTTCAAAAGACCAGCTGACTTGGTTTGTAACAGGCTAGTTTATGTTTCCCTTACAGTGCACATCATTGATTGACCTGACAGCATATTACTTCAGTTGAAGCACTATCATCATTGAGTCCTCTAGTCTTATTACAGCTGAGAGTGAGTTACGTGTCGGCGGTAATAAGATTGGCTTTATGACATTTCATTACAAAGCCTATAATGTGAATTTCACGTGGTGTTTCTGCTCCCCGTGGAAAGACACGTTTCACCTTCTGACTTGTAGTTTGAGCCTCTCCAGCATTGCGTTCTGGTTCAAAGCCGAAGACCGCTGACCGCCGACATTTATCACATGCTACCGGGTGGTTTTAGGCGAAGTGCTTTCACTTTCCCACCTCCCGCAGTTCCCATCATTCATATCGCAGCTCTTGCTTTTTAAACAGGCCTTTCATACGTGACCTTGACTTACATTCATCACATTGACGTTTCGAGTGCGCGAATGGACCTCACAAAAGGGAAATGCTTTTTGGCTCTCGCCAGGGCGTGAATCACCAGCGAGCTTTTTTAATTACCTCAATCTCATTTACACCCACAAGCACTATAAAAAAAAAGGTATGGCGGCAGCAAATGCATGCAAGCCGTAATTATCTATAAAAGCTTTTCACGATTGATAGGAGCGAAATGGAGGCTTTTTTCTCTCTCGTATTCTCTCGATGGGCCACTCTGAATTGACTGAGGTTAGACTTTGACATTTTGCGAGAAAAGATGACATGGGCCTGTGCCAAACGCAGAAAAAAGAGATGGTTTAATGATAATCTGCTGCTTAAATGAGGTCGTAATGTGGCCAGGGAAGGTTAGGTAAATAGAGCCCCTAATGAGGTTCCATTTTAATATGGCATTCTGGGTCATATTATGATACAACTCAGAGAACGAGCAAATGTACGGGTCACTGCATGAGTTTCCAAACATGTAACATCAAAACTACGGCTTCATTATTACCCAAATGCGCATAGTCGCTACGTCGGCGAGCGAGCGCTCAGTGAGTCCGCTGTGAGCACATCTGCTGATGTCAGCAGGAGGCTGAGCTCGAACCGCTTGGTGCCGTTTGCTCAGGAAATGATAGAGTCTTCTAAGGACTCTCATGTGGATGAGGAGGAGTGTTCATCTGGAAATCAGACCCATGCTGCAGAAATTTAAATAATAAGATATAAAATCGGAAATAAAAAAATCAAATATTGTGATATATATTAAGTAGACTATTGACTGGTGTGTCTCTGCACCCTCACGTTTAATGAATATCATCTGGGACAGGTGCAGCTAATATGCACTAACAAACACTACACTGGTGAGATTTACTTCAGTGATTGAAATTTGCATGCGGTTTGGAGTCTCAGTAGTAATTATAAGAAGCAAATGTAAACAAGCTTTTAATCATTGTTTGTGTGACTGCCTGCTTCTGTCATCACTGCTTTGCTTGATGCATGTGGAGTGTTCAAATCAAGTTCTGATTTGGTTTAATTTTAAGAAAAAAAGTCGAGTTTTAGCAATAGAATGCAGGTTTAGTTGAACGCATTGGCAGACATTGAGTTGATCTCTGTAATCTAGGCCTTCCATACCCATATGCTCTGATTGGAGGGAAGATTGGATCCGTTCTGTATTTATCACTGGGAATTTGCAGAACATGGGGATATAAAGGCTCATCTCTAATAATCTGGTACTTTATGTGGTTTTTAGCTCATATCAGGGAAGCATAGACTGTCATAAAGTCAATGTAAAATTGACTGAAGTATTTCTGAATTAAATGGGATTTTCAGTGAGAACCGTTTATGGCTTGGTTGTATTCATTAGAAATTAAAGTAATTTTCCATCCACCCATCCATTCATCCATCCACCCACCCATCCATCCGTCCATCCACCCGTCCGTCCGTCCGTCCATCCATCCTTCCATCCATCCATCCATCCATCCATTCATGCACTCATCCATCCATCCATCATCCATCCATCCATCCATCCATTCATGCACTCATCCATCCATCCATCCATCCATCCATCCATCCATCCATCCTCCTGCCCGTCCACCCGCCGGTCCGCCCACCAATCCATCCATCCATCCACCCATCTATCCACCCACCCACCTACCTTCAATCCATCCATCCATTCATCCAAAATATTGAATATCCATCTCTGTCCATCCATCCATCCATCCATCCACCCATCCATACCATCCACCCACCGATCCATCCATCCATCCATCCATCCATCCATCCATCCATCCATCCATCCATCCATCCATCCATCCATCCATCCATCCATCCATCCATCCATCCATCCATCCATCCATCCATCCATCCATCCAAAAGAGTGAATAGTCCGTCTCTGCTTTATATAACTCCTGTCCAACAAGTTGCACAATACCTATAAAAATGTAATGGGACCAGCTGATCATGGCTGTGCTTGAATCAACATCACAAATAATTCCTTGCTTAGAAAAATCTTACTGAACAAGCACACTGCAATTGGTTCTAGTGCACCAACTTCTTTATCCCTTGAGGTGCTGCTGTTTATGAATTCTGCCACGGTACATCCGGCTTCTCCTGAGTTAATCCTGTTTAAGGAGCCACTACAGGAGGCAGGTCTCGATGCTCTCCAAAAACGCCTTCAACTGCGAAATCTGCTCCCACTCCACATTAAATATGGAATCAGAATGAATTATACAAAGCAGCTGCTCATATGACATGCCATTATAGGTAAAGGAATCTTGGAGTACACCTGTTTCCAATTTGAGAGGCCCGTGACGCCTCATCTTGGCAACGTCTGAGGCTTCACGTGGGATTATACCCACATATATTATTGATAAATGATCTCCTCCATTTCTAAAAATTCTTCCTTTTACTTAAGCCACTGGATAGTATGAAATTCACACTATATAAATTGTTCTATCATTAGTCAACTTTTTTTCAAACCTCAGAGATGCGACCACAATTAGATACTAATTTCAGTGATTAGCGTTTTTTTATGTTTGAGTTTCTTAATTTGTGTATAGTACTATGCAAATCTGGTCTGTACTTAAAATTTTGCTCACTGTTACATTATTTATTACATCTGGACCAACTTTGGCATGTCAGCATTTCACCTCAGGCATCATTTGCATAAACCATGGCGTTTTTAAATGCCAGTCTGAAATTAAGGCATATCTTATGAACTCATTTATGAGAGGCAGATGTACATAAAGTTTATTAGTCACTATGTTTATGATGGAGGCTGTTCACATCTTAACACTCTCTCCTTGGTCTCTCTGACTGCATCCAAAAATGCACACTTCTACTGATACTGATAGTGAACTTTTCATTTATTAATTTATTTGTCAGTTTTTTTTTTTTTACAAAAGAACTTACAGTATATTGTGTTTATATATTTTATAATAATATTAACTGATGCATCAAACTATTATTTAATAAATTAATACAACAATGACAATATAATAATATAATGATGTTCCTGTTGTTAAAATATTATTGAAATAATTAAAAAAATGCTAAGTTAGTTAATACTTCCAAAATTAACACTCACTGTGGGTCAACATTGTTGGGCACAATATTTATTGTTGCATAACTTATTCTATTTCTATTTAGTATCGATTGCTTTAAAACAGTCTTTTGTTTTACTCTTAAAAGCTTGAAATGGCTGCTGCTTATTGTTCCTTATGTTTGCCAAGGTTCACTCTCCCTCATTGGAAGGAACCTCCATTAGTAAGTCAGCATGTGTGTGACCCATGAGGCACTTAACAGCTTTTACAGTTGACAGTTACATTGCTAGCTGTATAAAAAAGAGGCAGGTGTGTTTTATTGTTGTTTTTTGGACCTGATGCGGAATGGGTGGGTTTGTTTTCATAAGCGGCCCAAACCCCCACCCCTCTGGATAACCTTTAGCCAATGGCAAGCATCTTTCTTCCTCTCTTGCTAGTGATAATGGCTGTTATCAAAGGACAGTGAGGAGTGGTGAGCCAGAGAGAAGAGCTTAGGGCACTGCAAGAGAAACCCACTGCTCAAATGTGTTCACTTACTCAGTGTTCAGTAGGGAATACAAAAAGTGAGGCCGAACCCAAAAACTTTGCTTGAAATCAGGTCAAAATGTGAAATAATAATAGTATAAAATTGAATAACTCTAATATTAATGTTTAAGTTAATTTAAAATAAAAATACAAACATGATCTTATCCTTAAATTATTTATTTATTTATTTATGTTTAGTTTATACACTCTAAACAATGTTGGGTTGTTTCAATCCAAATTTTGGTCAAATATGGACAAACCCAAATGTTGGGTTAAAAATGTAATTCAAAATTTTAACCCAACTTCAACTTTTACTTTCAACTGTAATTTTTTAATAACATTTTTAACCCAACATTTGGGTTGGTCCATATTTGACCCAAATTTGGGTTGAAACAACCCAGCATTGTTTAGAGTGTACTTTTGGATGTGCCATTCAATTCAATAGATTGATAAGACTTTTTTATTAAATAAATTAACATTTTTTATTCAGAAACGATGCATTAAATTGATCAAATTTGGCAGTGAAGACTTTTAAATATTTAAAGTACGAAAAATAAAATACACATTTCCAATAAATACTGTTTTTACTGTATTTTTGATCAAACAAATGCCGTCTTGGTGAGTGTAAGATACTTAAACATTAAAAAGTCTAATCAGTGAAATCATTTTCTATTTTTGTTTCTTTTCTATTGTATTGTATTCTATTCTATTCTAAAGAATGGATGGCCCTCCCCTCTCATTGCAATATTCTGATTCCGACCAATCAAATTTGACCCCGTAAAGAGCAGTTAAATACGTTAGCCGTTAAATCCTGTCTCCAAGATGCACTCGCATAAAGAGAAGCTTGTTGTGACTCGTTATAAGATGACGAAAAAGGAAGACAGCCAGTGCTAAATCTGACGCGTCTCTGACCAATGAGTCATGAACATCACGAAAACTCTTCAGCACTCTTTAGTTTCCTTGCTTAAGTGCTCCACTTTCCCCTCGCTAACTAAGCCAAAAACCGAGAGGAAAAATAAATCTCCTCTGATACATCAAACACTTCCAGAAAAGCCTCTCGCACGCTCTCCTCCTTCATCAACATCCGCTGTCTAATTAAACCTTCCCTCAATCCGTACAGTCTCCTCCCCTGATCCAGGTGGCGTAACCTCACGGCATGACTCCTCCGTTCGGTCGCTTTCCTATATGTGCTATTTTCGGCTGTTCTTTCCTCTCTTGCGGGCGGGCGAGCCATTTTTCATTCTCCGCTGCCACAAAGGTGAAACTCAATAAATGTCAGACTCCCCATGGGCCTGCGTTTGTGGAGCGATCATACATTTAGAGCTTGCAATTATGTCAAAGCTCCAAAATTAATGAAATACCATTGCACGTGAGACCTCGCTTCATTTACATAATATTCATTTCACTCACTTTCTCCTTTAAGGACACTTCCATATTGCCGCAGTCACATTTCATGGCGCATTCCAGACTTCCAGACACCCGTTAAACTTCCAGCGCGGAGGCATTGTTTATTTTGCACGTGTCACATGCTCATTTTTCACAACTGTATCAGTGTTTTAAGGCTAAAGCGAGCCGTCTGGTAAATCCTGGGGGACGTGCTATGTGGTCGTCTCTTTGCGCTTTTGGTTGGTGGGTTCCTGTGAGTTAAAGAGAAGCTGAACTGTCCGCTTCTTATGCAGATGAGGGTTTAAAAGGTCAAAAGCTTTTAAACACCACAATCATAGCAGCATGACCCACGGAGAACGGAGCTCTCCTGTGCTCAACTGTGTCTTGAGGGACATCAGATGCTGAGAGAGGTAGACTAACCTCCTTTCACCACATTAGTGAAGTCTTGACCTGTTGGGAGCATATGGGATTCATGCTGACTTCATGTGCTTCATCGTAAATTTTGTCGAGTTTGTCGCGTTCAGTGTATTCAAGATTCAAGACTAAAATGTCAATAGTTGTCAATCATACATCCTACTGTATAGCTTTACCACACTTTTTGGTCGAATGCAGGCTATTTTTGCTGTGTATAAATCATTCAATATGCTTCAAATGGTTATTCATATATGTAAATATACACAACGTGGCCCGCCCAACTCGGACAGCATGTGACGGCAGCATCATAATGGAATGCATTAATGCATTATAACATTATAACTTTGTTTTGCAGCAAAAAACTTGAAGCACAAAAAAAAAAGACTGTGCTTAAAGACTTTAATGAGGGAAAGAACTACAATCCCATGAAGCGCATTGCGAACAACATATTCGAATTGAAAACGATGGGAAAAATACAACTTTTTTATTTAAAGTTGTTGATTAAATATATAGAAACAATGTATTTTAATATGCATATATTTTCAAATATTGAGATATTTTGAGAGCGCAGAGAGGTCGACTTGATTACGCCATTTGCAGTGCTTCCTGGGAGTGGGCGGAGCTAACAAGATATTTTTCCGTATTTTGCTTGTTTCGACTCTGGTTGGTGGGATTTTCTGTACAGCATCATGGGTAATGTAGTTTTCACTACAAATTAAACATAATTATTTGAAACTAAATTGAAATAATGCAGGCTGACGGCTGCAACAGATGCAAATACCATCGATAAACAAGCTTGTAGCTCACAGTAGGTCTGTCTTTATTAAAGGTTTATAAGTTATCGGTAAAAATCACTTTCCCTGTTGAGAAAATTGAATGGAGCTGTTACTTGTGCCAGCATTGTTTTTTTATTTTTTATTTTGATTCACTTTTCCCATAGGGCGAATCACAGCACTGCACATTTAGGACAAAATAGTAACATTAATATTTTACTAACTGCATTAATAATACTTAGAATTTATATATGTATATATATAGAGTGATGATTGATTGGAGACACCTGATGTTAACAAGCAGAATCACGGAAGGAGAAAACTTGAATTTAAGTCACCATTATGGTGATTAGTGTTCACTGTTCATTTAACACTCTGCTCAGAGTTTATATAATTCACACTCTCAGTGTTAATTTAACGCTGAGGATTTTGCTGCATATATATGTAGAAGAAAGTAAGTCACAGGTTTGGAATGAGGTTTGAATAAATTGACAATATCACGCATGTTTTTTTCTCCACGCCTCCTTCCTATCATTTTGTCAGGACTGGCAGGAGATTGTGGTTATTGTGTCAGAACAGTCAGAGAAGGTGGTTTACTCTCGGCTCTGTGTCCTCGTATAATGAGAGTATCTGTGGAGTAAATGCAGGCAGATGACAGTTGGTCCTCAGAGCCGGGGTTTCCCTGGTGTAAACAGGCTCTGTGTGATTCCAGGGGCCCGTAGACAGCCGCTTCATTACCATCTGTGTCCTGAGAGAACCTCCTTCATAATTAATGTTTCCATGATGGATTACACGCGCTGCCTCTGAACACTGCTGACTCTAACTCATTTTTGTTTTTTTGTGTGTTTTTTTTTCAGGCAATACAATTTAACTGGCATGTTTGCGTTCCACCTCCGACTGACGATGAAGTGGTTTTGTGGGAGCATTTGATGATTAAAACGTCCCGTGATGTACAGCTATTGAGGACCAGGGTGTGTTAGAGGAAATTAGTTTAATGTTTTGATTCACCCTAATGTTCTTAAAACAATGCTTGTTGGGGAGGCCCTAAGCAGGGAGGCCTTTATTGTGGACCTCACAGGTGGTTTCGCCTATTTTTTTTTCTTCATTAATCAACAGCGTCATTACTGATGCAGAGAGCCGAGTCAGCAAAATCAAGCCTTAAAGTTTAGTGATGCTGCACTACACTGTTCACCGGCCATTTGTTCACGTCAAAGAAAAGTAAAACACAGTGTTCTAATGCACAGATGGATTATTAATCAAATAAATGTGTTGTTAACATTAGTTTACCGTGTTTACTGTAACTGATGGCCTCATGTGGGTTATTGCATTAAGAAACAAACAGCTGCAACTGGGGGATGAAAAAGAGACCATTATATTACCACTAATTAATAATAAAAAGTTCTTACATAAATATAGTCGTTCATATGTGCGGTTGCCAAGCAGTTTATCAAACCAAAATTTTGTGTCAAAACTATGTCTTTTATAAATGGATACGAAGGTCTCTTTATCAAAGACAAACAAGCCTCTTGTTTTCTTTTGATGACTAAGATCATTTGCATATTTTGTCAGTTAATTAAGAGTAACAATCTTCATACTACTGTATGTATTTACATTTTATCATAAAATTGAAATCATTATTGTTTGGAAAGATTTGTCACTGATTTTTTTTTTAACCCACATACTTCCATAAACATTTTTGAACTGAAAATAAATAATGAATAGGGAATTATATAATTGGTAATTGAAGGTTAAAGTAGACATGAAACAGAAAAAGATTCTCAGGTATATCCAAGTGAAAGGCTTCTTGAATAAGAAAAATGTGTGATGGGACTTGATGTTGAAACCTCTTAAGAGATCAAGTTTACACCACATCAAAAAGTTGAAAATAAGGATCAAATAAATTGATAGCATAAAGATTTTCATCAATGCAGTTTTGCACAGATAGAAACAGTTTAATCACCAATGATTTTTGCAATCTGTTCAATCGTACACTCAGTAATACAGCATGTTTCTTTGCATTCGGATTGCACTGTTTGCATTGATTATTTGGCTTTTCTCCATCTCTCTTTCTCTCGTTCACTTACACCTCTCTCTGATCATCTCATCCATCAGTGGGACAGAAATCCACTCAGTGTTGAGGGATTCTCAGCTTTACATATTTCACACCGGTTGTATCCTGATCTCTCGTAAACGAGATCTTTCATGTGTAAGGGGAACTCGCTCCTGTCAAAAGAGAGAAAAAAAGAAAATACAGCTTGGCTAATCCATTCTCATTTTTCTCTAGCATTGTTCCCACTCATCTATAAAACACATTTTCTTGAATTCTCCTGCTGTTTGAATTATGACATATGCCAGCTTTGGAAAAAGAAGACTTTGAATTCTCCCACTACGATCCATCTTCCCAAACGCAGTGTGGAAGACATTATGCAAAATTCTCAATGTTGTAAGTGCTCTAAATAGACAGGACCCTTTCACTGTTTAAAGTCGACGTGAGATCAAAAATGAATTTAATATAATTCCATGTTCAACCAACTGAGATAATTTGAAAGACCTGAGCCCTGTCAATGATGAGTTCCCAGACCTAACGTCTTGATGTAGGTGACGGCAGGCTAGTTTTTACGGTATTTTTGATCAAACAAATGCAGCCTTGGTGAGCATAAGAGACGTCTTTCAAAAACATGTAAACGTGTTTTGAGCAGTAGAGTATGTTTTCATAAAGCATGTGGCTCATAAACAAAGATAAGTAATGCATTATTGCGTGTTTGTGGGCATAATCAAATTTGACATGCTGCATGCCATTTCATTTAAAAAAAATATGAGTGTGAAGTCCAGCTCCGCCTAGCTGGATGTAATTTGGGCAAAATGTGTGGAGCTAAAAGGTCCAACCACACCCTTTACCAACCCAACAGCACATCCCTCCACCCATTAGATCCTCAGAGATGGAGCCAGACTAGGTTAAGCTCAACCCATGACGCCCAGAGAGCTCATTTTGCTGTGCAGTGAGCACCCCTTGAAAAATATTGGTAATGTTTGTCTGGGTTTGGCTTTCTGCTGAAGACAGATCTGGGTTGTAATGTTCTTGCATCATTTTCAACTTGTCAGCTTGGCTTTAGTCTGTGAAAACAGTCAAAAATATGTTGAGAGGTAGCTAATTTCTCACCTATTCCCAGAATGTAATGGCACACGGGAAGGATCGTTTTAAAAAAAGACGTGAGCTGGAGATAATTGACAGCTTGTGAGTAATGTTCAGCTGTCTGCTTTGGCAAATGCGTTAGGAAATGCTTCATCCTGAAGACGTGCCGTACTAATTGGACATACACGATGGCGAGGAAGGTTTTCATTTAAAACGAATTAGCACATGTGATAGTCTCAAATTAAGCAGAGCTTCTGTCTTGGCATCACATTTTTCACCTGCAGCAGATTCAGCCTGATAGCCTTGAGGCATTTTATATATACTCACTGTCTGCCGTGTTTTTATTTTTTTTCTTCCCACGTTCATTATTTTCTTTGAAATACGTTTTGCTCTGTTTTAATTAGTGCCTTTGTTACGATGCATCGCCTCAATCCATAAAAGCGTTTAATAATTTGGAGAAGTTGCCTGGTTTTTAAATGGGAATGCATACAAGTAACTAGATGTCTTTGATTCAGTGTTAGGATGTTTACAACTTCCAGGTTTTCTGCGTTACCAAGGCAACCCGGAGCAGTCTGGGGCGAACAGCCACACATTTGCGTCTCTCAGTAAGGACTGCTGGGATTTGTTCAATTACTCATGTTGCATTTTAAGAAATGCCTTGTGCCCATAAACAAGGACAGGACTTGTTTTTTTGTTTGTTTTGTTTTCAAATACTTCTGTCTGCATGTCACTCAATGCAAAGATAGAAATCCCTCAGACTAGTTGAGGGAGTTTTCTTTTTGTGTAGTGTGCTGTGAATGTAAATAATGATTTGGGTTAGCAGGTACAGCGGCTGATAGATGTTCATGTCATGGGAGACGCTCTTTAGGTTGGGTCTCAGATCAAATGGTTCCTCCTCCCCTTCTGAGTCGAATCAAAGACTCAAACATCTGTCACACAACTGACACGCCACTGTCTAGCCGAATGCTTTGAATTTAGTGTGATGTATGTTTTTATTTCAAATTTTCCTAGCAAAAATGCATCATTTCTGGCAAAATAATGTAGGCAGAACAGTCATTGTTACTACTATAGAAGTACAACAGTGTAAAAACCTTTTTTCATTTTGTTAAATGCATATTTGAGATTTGAGTATTCACACTTAATATTGGGAGCTAAATGTTTTTACTATTTAATTGACTAAATATAGGCCTAGTTTACACATTACCATTCAAAAGTATTTTTTGAAAGACTGACACTTATATTCAGCAAGGACTCATTACATATATTTAGTTAAATGTATAAGTGATTACAATCCCAATTGCATAGCTTCAAGATTGCTTTATTGGCAAGTCATGCTAGAAACATGCTAGCATAAATGTTAAATAATGTGTTAAATCAGGCTAAAAACACTTTAGCAAATTGCTAATCATAATAGCGACGTGCTAAACATGCTAGCAGTGTGTTAAATCATTTCAAAACATGCTAGTGATATTCTTAATCATAGCAACATGATAATTGCAGAGCTTCAAGTGCTAGATTGCTTTTATTGGCAAGTCATGTTAGAAACATGCTAGCATAAATGCTAAATAATGTGTTAAATCAGGCTAAAAACATGTTAGCAAATTGTTAATCATAATAGCGATGTGCTAAACATACTAGCAGTGTGTTAAGTCATTTTAAAAACATGATAGTGATGTTCTTAATCATAGCAACATGATAAAACATCCTAGTAGTGTTAAATAAACTTCAGGTTTTCATTAAATCATGTTAGCATGGTAAAATCTTCATGATTGAAGTTGGAAGCGGCCATTTGGGATAAAATTTCATCCCCAATGATTTACAGTCAACAAACTAATTTCATTGAAAAGGAGTGTTACCTAATTTTGTTTAATATGCGCTTTGACACATCTACGCAAACTTACCCTATGCGTTCATGTTTTGATGACAGTAGTGTCAGTTAAAGCAGTGATAATAGTTCTGCTATTTTGATTGAATCTGTGGTTACTGTGGTAAACATTTGTAAGAGTTTTCTGGGACATTTCTTGCATTGCACTCCAATTTGCACGGATTCCAGCATGAATTAAGTTTTGAGATTATTGCATTAAATTCTCAGCTCGCTTATGACTAATTAATCAAAATGAACTTCTCCAAATATTCTCTGTCTAATGGGTTTTGGTTACGGGTGAATCAGCTGGAGAGGCAGAACTCGGCGTTATCGTCGCGCTGATCATATTACATTCTTTCAGCCCTGCAGTGCTCAGTTTAATTGCCCCAGACTAAATCAAATAGGCTCTGTCTCCGGAAGGGAAGGTGATTTCACGAGTCTGAGGTGTAAATCAAGCGCAGGTTCTTCGGCCCGTTGAGAGGGGATGGACCTGTCACTGTCATCAAACAGTGTGACAGCTCGGCCTTCAACTTCCTTCTCTTTGTCATAGCAGAAGAAAGCAGGGGCAGGCAGCTGCACATCTAACCTGTCACCACAGTGTGTGCGTGTGTGTGTCTGTGTATTTCCCACCTGCCTACACATTTGAGGCCTGTTGCATGTAACTATTGTGAAGAGATTGGACTGCAGCTGGAAAAGGTCTCTATGGAGGTTTGCTGTAGGTGTCCTGGTTTTGCCAGATCGATCAGGGTCAGGCTTTACTCAGTGTCAAGGCTTCCCAGGTTATGGCATTAAACTTTCATTCTAATTGAAGTTCAGGAAAGCTAACCGAATCCGTCGCTGAGAGCTGTCAAACCGCATCAGTCAGTTAAATGGAGCTGTAAGCCGGTGAATGATTATTAATACGTGTTTTACTGTGACCTTGTGGCAGGCCACAACAGTTCTGTTGTTTTTCACTTCTGTCACGCTATGACTTTCCAGAAAGGAGCTTAGAACTATGTTTTTGTGTGTTTGCTTTTCCTCAACGGTTTATGTGTTTTTCGTGTTTTCACAGGGGTCAGAGTTTGACAAATCTAAATCTAAAATTCCCTAAGTGAATACAACGCCAAAGGGGAAATGTAGCATTCAGAGCAAGCGTGTTGTGCAATTTATTTACTGAATACCAGTGCCAAAATCCGTAGTTTTAAAAACAATTATTTTCGCGCTATTAAATCACATTCACACTTTATCATAGTCAAATATTTGAGTTATAAAACATTTGCCCCTGCGAACGTTTTATAACTCAAATATTTGACTGTGATAAAGGATGAACTCTCAAAGAGAGTTTATTTGTCTGTGCTAACTTGCCTATGCTGTGATATACGAGGCTTCAGGTATCACTTCGTAGAGCCATGTGTGTGCTTACGCTGCAGAGTTTGCCTGAAACAATCCATCACCATCATTCATAAATCCTGAGATATTTGCATCCCTTGGCATCTGATGCAAATGTGCCCTTCTCTTTTTAATGTGTCTTCGTTCTGGCTTAGAATCCTTGCTTATATGAAACGTTTATAAAAATTGAATACTAGAATATTACTCTTTCTGTTTTTCCAGAATATTGCATTATATACTTTCTAAAGGAATATTGCATCCCACAATACAATGATGTGACCTTCAGTTTCATGTGTGACAAATAAACCAGAAGTAATATCATTTGTGATCCTTCATGCACAATTTAGTTTTGATGCAAAATAAATAAATAAAAAGCAACATAACTTTTTTTGATAGCTGGATGCTAAATAAAACATGCTAATTCATGTCAGGTTGCATCGTAGCTCTATAAAATGTGTTTCATAGTAATTTGCTATTTTTCCCTCAAAGGGGTGCTATAATACCCTCTTTACAAGATGTAAAATAAGTCTTTGCTCTAAATACCCCACGGATATTTTTATATAGCATATTAAACACACACACACACCGGCTTGGGCCCATAATCGCTGCTCGCAGCTATATTTAGGGCCCAAGCCCTAAAAGGGCGAATAGCATATTTTTGAGGGTGAGCAAAAACACGACGTTTTTGTGTCTGTCCCTTTAAATGCAAATGAGCTGCTGCTCCCGGCACAGGGGGGCGGAGCTTCGAGAGCACTGAAAATTTAAAAAACTTTTAGCTTTTTATGTTCAAACCGGAGTCAGACAATGATGAGAGACTCAAGAAGTGACAACATGTAGAGTGCATTTATGTAGCTTATGTGTAGTTATCTTCAAGTCATTGATTATCATATTCTGTCTTGATAATCTATAAATCGTGTTCTGGGGACCCGGTTTATGTAAATTTTGGAGTTGGTGATGTCACTAACCCGTGAGGAATGTTTTATAGTCCCTACCAGCCGTTTGTTATAGTCCTTAAAAAGCAATTTCTTTAAAAGCAAATATCTCCCTTTGCTTTGAACTTTGAGCGTTGGGACGTTGCAGATGTTGTTTATCCTCAAACAGCAACATTACACACTAACTAAAGTTAGAAAAATTAAATCATAATCAACCACTCCTTTAAAAATAGGGGAATATACTGTACGTTGTACACTTATAAGCCAAAACAATATAACCAGTCACAGGTGAAGCGAATAATGTGTATCATCTCCTAACAAGGCCACATCTGGATGCAGGAGAAATGGGCTGGAATAAAGATCTGAGTCTGGTATCATCTCGCAGTGGACATCTTGCAACGAACATGAAGGTCTTGCTACCAGAGATCACAGGACAACTTCACGGGTCTTGTAAAGTCCATGCCTCGGTGAGTCTGTGCTGTTTTGGCAGCATGCAGAGGACCAATATTTTGGCTCTGTGTGTGCTGTACAACTCCACTCAGTAGCATGCAAGTTTTCGATTTGTTCATTGACTGAGCGATTATGTGTTTTCTAAAAACAGACCTTTCAAGACTATGATCTCAATGTCTTCTGATTGTGAACTCTGCCCATGTATTTCAGCTCTAAAGCCGAGGGTTGGCGGCCAGGGAAATGTCTTGTGCCAGGGTTGCCCACACCACCGCAGGCAGCGTTGGATAATTAAGCACCAGATTATCAAGTCAACACACGTAAGTTACACCAATCTAAGTGCAGGTTTGGTTTTGTCTCTGTTAATGCTGGCCAGCTCTTTTCAGAATGCAAAGACCTTGTGCACATTAGTTGCTCACGGCTCTAATCACAGGTGTTCCCTAATGAGGCTGTTTTATTCACCAGCCTGATCTGAGCACAAAACCAGCTGCAATGCCAGAGTAATGCCCAGAAATAAGGATAATTTATTTCCGCAAACCGGCCTGCTAACACAAGCAAACAAGTCGCTATGCTATTAATTGATTGGTGATTCTACACAGCTGGAATACATCAGGGAAAACACATTATCAAAAGTGGTGATGTGATTTGACATTGATGAAACGAAGATAAAATGTTGAGGAAACTACTTTAGCCATTCAAACAAACTATAAATTGAAGCAGGGGAGTCAGTTTTGAACCATTTGTTCCATTTTTTTTGGATGTACTTCACTGTGTACGTTCATTGTGATGGTTAATTTAGATTGGGATACTTGATTACGTCATTGAGCTGTCAAATATTTTTTATGTATGACAACTCAACTAAATATTTCACTGATTTCAATGGCAACGTACAGCCCCTACTTTCATGTTTTCCATATTATGTTGCTGCCTGTCTCTTTCTGTTCAAATCAGTCCAAGTTACAGCAGCTACATGGTGGCATCTTAAGAGCAACAATTGAATGTTTTCTGCATTACAATGGACTTTTTTCTTTCTTTTTTCTTCATGATTTTATGCCCGATTTAAGCCCGATTTCCAAATCTTTGAGCTCGCCGACAGGTCAGGCTGTTATCGAGTGCAAATCGTGGGGGATGAACACTCGCCAATCCGTTAGTATGAAAGATCCAACAACGCATCAAAGACGCTCGCAGACGCCTCACAGATGCGTTGCCGAGCCCAGAAAAAAATCTAGCATGCTAGATATCCAGAGCTGTCACACGACTCAGCCTCACGTGATGTCATCAGCCAATCAGAGCAAGGCATGGGTTGAGGTCAGTTTTCTTTGCTGGGTATTGGTGCATGTGCTGTTTCTCATCATTTCCGGTTCGTTTTATCACATTTGTTGTGACAAAACGTGGTTTGTAGACAAGATAGAATCGTTGGGTGACAGAGTTGTTGTCAACTCGTGTAGTGCGTTACCTCCTGTTGCAGATCAATCACGTTGTGTCGTGTGATGTGAACAGCTCAACAACTTTTTAATAACCACACATAAACATTATTCTCTTAAAAATACAAACATGTACATACATGTTGTTCATATATTATGGTAGCCCCGTTTGTGCTATATAGAGTGAATTTACACCTTTGCCATTAACATGTTTATAAATAACTGAAAAAAGCACGAATGTCAGTGCATGTCCGAACATCCCAAGGACCCCAAATACACCTTGGTCCCCAGGGGGTTAACACTCCTGATTTCACAGAAAGCAAGTCATTTAGTGTGAACCGCACAGTTCAGCCCGACGTTTTAAAATCATGTAGTGTGAACAAGGCAGCTTTAATGACACCAATGTATCAGTGTATTGTTATTTTGAACTGGTTCGTTGAAATGAATCAACCAAATGAACTGATTGGCTAAAATGAATCATATTTACAACACTACACTCTGAGAGCACAGCGATAATGCCACACTGATGCTTGTTTTACTACTCGATTATTTGTTAAGCTGAGTTTCTTTCACGTTCAGTAGCACCTTCTTACTCCCAGAACGGTGCAGATGGAGTGTGTATGTGTAAGCGAGCGTGTTTACTTGATCAGACTGTAACCGAGCGTTCGATAGCTGCCATCTCTCATAATGCTGCCAGTGTTCAGCAGCGAGAGAAAGCAATCAGAGCAATTGAGCTAATAATGCTTTTGACATACGCATTGTTTGTCCATCTATACAAAATCACATCTGATTGGCTGGAGACCTCAGGCCTGCGCTTGTCTTGTACTGTGATTTTTACATTGTGAGAGGTGAATAAAGGACATGAAATCAAACGCCTCTCAGCTGTGCTCTTGATTGCGTTATTGATGAGTTTAAAGTAACCGGATGCAAATCATGAATAGACTGTGATTGATGCTGAAACATTGCAGAATTGGTGTTTAAGCTAATAATGGAGAGCTAGAAAACTTGATAAGGTCTTGTTTTAGTAATAGTGGATCCACGTTTTCATTGCCCCAGCATCCTCCATAGTAGCTTTATATTCCATGTTTTTATTTTATATGTCATTTCCTTCTTTATTGATGATAATGCATGCCATGAATCGGGTAGCCTGCTCGACTCCTAAGTGCTATGGGGTCGAATGTTGACGTCTGCACTTATGTGAGGTCTATAGAAACAATCAAGTTGCAAATCAACATTTGTTTGGCCTGAAAATGTGTTATTCCACATTGTTCTGCAGATTTAGCAGTATGCTAATGTGTGAAAGGGATGAACTTTTACATCTCTTTCTTGAATCATTTGGCATTGTGCTTTTAACGACCTGCAATGCAACATTGATTTTATTAGAATTGTCTAATTAATTTAGCAGATTTAGCCAATCATTATGAAGTACAGCAGGCTTGTAGCAATAAACACTCGAATGCTAATTAACTGATTCAAGTGAGGTTTTTTTATTGCTGATTACACTTGTTTTCATTGCTGTTGCTTCAAGGACTACTACTGATTTTATTTAATTAATTTGATATATTTATTATTCATTATTATCTGTCTTTTGAGACATTCTAAAGTGTCGTTAGAATGAACAATAAAATTCATTAAAAAAACCTAACTCTCATCCACAAAGACCAACAACTACATTTCATTGACTAATATTCAGTGTTGAGCTCTGAATTTTGATTCACACAATACTAGACAGTTACTTTTGTTTGGAACACCAATAAAAGACTAGATGAGCTCTAGATGTGCTTGTGTGTGGTTGCTAGGGTGATATGGGAGGTTGTTAGGGAGATCACGGTGTGTGTTTGGGTGATGAGCGGTGACATGAATGGCTCCTATTCTGTGTTCTGGATGGTTGTAAAGCTTATAGGGGTTGTTGCTAGTATATTCTGGGGCGTTTCTAAGGTGATCTGGCTGGTTGCTAAGAGTGATGGACAATTGTTAGGATGATCACAACAGATGCTTAGATGATCTGGGTTGTTTGTAGGGTGATCTGGGTAGTTGCTGTTCCGAGTTGCTACTAGTGTGATGTAGTTGGTTGCTAGGGTGTTCTGGATGGTTGCTAGGGTTCTCTGTGTGAATTCTAACTTCGCCAGGTTTTGTCAAATCAGTCTATCCTGGTCTACGTTTGCCACTATTGGTCAACTCTTGTTTTAGCGCATTAACTGCGACATGTTTAGAGTTTGCCGGTTTGAGAAATGATATAATTACTGTAATCTAGAGATGGTCACCATCTGCCAATGCAGTGTGAATACATGCTCTAGGTGGTGAATGATTGAAACAGTAAGATTAATTTTAATTATATTCCCAGCCAAATTAATTAAATTAGTAAAAATCTGATTTCATTATTCTGTTAAGTACTATAAAGAAATGTTTTTTTTATTTTAAAGGTGTGTGATTTGCTTGTATTCTTTCGCTGTTTTGTCCTTTTATTGACATTTGATCACCTGCAAAATGAATATTGTGAGGAGCTACACAATTCTAGATAAATAATGAATCACATTTTTTTTTACAGAGAACGGACAACTAAACAAAATGCATGTAATTTACTTGAATTTCTGATCAAATATTAATTACTGCAGTCTATGTTGAATGTTTAATTAATCTGAATGAATCGGTTTGAATGAATGATTCAATGACTCACTCATAAATGCTTCACTACTGGATAAATCTGTTTTTGAATGAATTTCTTGAATGCTTGATTCAATATAATCAATGCAATTGTTATTTCAAGCAGCAAGTTGCTCTATTTTGATCACTACCTTTGATCACTACTAGAAATTAGGGTTTATTTCTGAAATATGAATTTTTATTTCAGTACTTCTGTGATTATTTGAATATTTGTAACAGAAATAGCGATACTGTGTGGTTGAAAAAGACTGTTTGTGAAGCTGTTTTTATACCTAAACATGCAAAACTGCTGTCTCTGGGTCAGCCGCGGCACCAACACAGATTTGAATGTTACGGAATGATTAATATAGACAAAGGCGATTCATTGTCATTTAGGAATGAAATCTCATGGGGGTTTGAATTGAGATCACATTCTTTTAACGTTTAATCGTGCAGCTCTAATATTGTGTAATATTGTCACATGATTTAAAGTCTCTCTCTCTCCCTCTCTTGCTGTGACTCCCTCACTCCTCTTCATCTGCTGTTTTCTTTAGTTCGTTTTAACTGTTTTTTCCATCTCTGGCTGGAGATGGCAGTTTAGTTGATCTTAGTTGATGTGAAATGGAGCGCTGTCCATCCTGTCTGCTCGGCCGTTAACGTTACCCATCAAACCTGTCATGTGGGTTTTGTTCATGCTGGCTTTTGCTCAGAACAAATCAGCTGCCTCTTCTGTTTTCGCTCTCAGAGGTAACATTGATTGTAAAAAGAGGACAGATCGTTTTCTCTCCTCGAGCTTCTCTCACGACGCTCATCTCACATGACTTTTCAAACCGTTTCTGATTTGTGGAACGAGGTCTCTTTTTATTTCTCCTCTGTGGCCTGTTTGAATGAAGAATTCACACCGTCTTCGCTGCATGTGCGGTGGAGAGTAGAGTCTACAGGAGGTTTGAGCTTTTTCAAATTTAGCCCAGCTCAGGAGAGATTTTCCTCCATTTGATATCATGGTGTTTTTTAATGAAGCCTGTCACACTTTTTTCTCTTTTCCTGCTTCACCATTCCCTGTCCTCATGAATAGACTCTCAGATCGAGGACTTTGAAAATTGCCTGTAGCATCTCTGCAGAAAACGCTTTCAATGAAAACACAGTCGTCCAAATGACAGTGTGGAGTGTGAGCTGGATTTGGCCTATTGTGTGGTTTCCAGTGAGGTATAGGATAAGATAAAGGTCACGACACTGTATGTAACTTATTTTTACCACAATACTGGGAGAATCACTTGAAGAAATGAGTCATATTTCACCGCCAAATCAAAAGAACTTGTTTCATAAGGAAAATAAAGCCCCTTTAGGCCCTTAGGTTTTTTGTTGTTGTTGTTGTTGTTGTTGTTGTTTTTTGCATTGTAACATCTTCTTTATGCGATTTAACATATGTTTTATAGATTCTATTATAGTATTTATTCATATTTTTTAAGTATGTTTTTAATAATGAAAATAATTTCTTCATATAAACAAACAAAGAATAGACTAGATTAAAGATCAGAGTTAATTTATGCAAAATAGTGCTTTTTATTCTTTTTATTTTGCTGACTTCCCTCAATTCCAGGTTGAAATAAATGTGTATATATATACACCCAAATTTGGGTTCATACAACCCAGCATTGTTTAGAGTGTGTATACTTTATATACAAGACTCTTGGGTTGTTTGAACCCAAATTTGGGTAAAATATTATGGACAAACCCAAATATTGGGTAAAAAATGTAATTTCAAATTTTAACCCAACTTTCAATTTTTAATTGCATTTTTTACCCAAAATTTGGGTTCTTCTATATTTTTTTTAGAGTCTATGCATGCTTAATTTTTATTAGCGGTATAATTCCTTTAAAATCTCTAGACTAGAAAAAGAAACATACTATGAAGCATTTGATGATTCAGAAAGTGCACCACATGGGTTCATCTGTCTTTGCCGCTGTGGGTGTTTTTTTTTTTTTTTGGAAGTTATGCAGAGTATGCTAATTTATTTTTGGTTGTTATCAGTCAGGTCTTCCCTCAAAGCTGTTTAGAGTTGTCTTTTGTAGTGGAAAGCGGCATGGAGCGAATCTGCTGTCATAAGCATGAGTTTACGTGGGAGCCCTCGGCGCTGGCTCTGACCCACGACCGCAGCGCATCAGCCGATTGATTGACTGGATTCACTGTCGTTATCAGATGTTTTTGAAGCCTATTCAGTACCTCCTCAGGACCTTCCAATGATGCCCTTGTGCGTTGTGCCGAGAATGCAATCTGTGGCAAACAGCCCTACGCTCCCAGGGAGGATTAGCAAAGCCTATTTTCTCACGTGGCTTTCTGTTTTAACTGCAATCTTCAGAAGACGGGGAAGACGGAAGAAGCCTATTTCCTTTATTGAATGAGATATTGTGTGCATTAGGCGGCCTGAGTTTGTTTGCCTCCATATGGATCCATCTACAGATATTTGACCTTTGGTTGTCGCAGTAATATGATTGGGATCCCAAATCTGAATCTCAGTGCAATCTTCCCCACAAATCTATTTAACCTCCGTTCCTGGCAGCGCAGATCTCTTCAAGCCCTGTGATCTGAGAGGCTTTCTTTTACCCTTCAACCTCCCGGCGGGCAAAACACACAAACACTGGCTGTGGGTTCCAAGGACACACGGTCGATCTTTACATTGCAATGACAGCTTTACAGCCAGAGTTATCACCTCCTAGTGTTTGCATTAACACTGTAATTAACACCTTCCCACACACCACCACGCTCACGTTAGCACGTTTGATTTAAAGAAAAGGGTTTCAGAGGTCACGCATCTCTCTTGCGCTCGGAATCATCCTCCAAGGACCGTTTGCGGGATAGAGGTGAAGCTTTAGGTCGAAAATCTTATTTGAAGCCTCGCCAAGCGTGTAAATCTTCGGATACCTGAGGCTGATTCCTCCCCACGGGACATGCGAATACCTGCGAGATATGATTTATTCAGCATTGCCAATTTCCCCACCTGCCCTGCAGTGATTACAGTTTGCAAAAGCAGATCTCTGACCTATTTTCTTAAACAGGATTTGATCCATTTTTTATTACAGTGCTTTTAGAGTTTTAAAATCCTATCATGAAGGAAGACCAGGCCTAACCGTAACATCCCAGCCCAACACAAGAGATCTTTCCATCCACGCAACCGTGAGCGGACTCTCCGCCTCGGCGCCTCTGTGGAGTTCGGAAATAGAAACTCGCTCTCCCACCTTGTTCTCCACGTGGTGTTTAGATTTTCAAGACTGCGGGAGTTCGGTGGAGACGTGGGAGAGTGAAAACGCTCAGGGATTCCACTTCTTCATTTTAATGCTATTTTGTCCCTTTCACTCTGAGGCCGCGTAATATTCTCTGCTCATGTGAGTAATATCTCAAGGTATGGCCTCTATTGATTTCTCCTCTGGACATCTATAGGGAGACTGGCAGATATGTGTATTGCGTATAGATTTTTGAATAGTGGCAATCTAAAGATGAACAGTTTCATTTCTGAGACTCTGACTAGCAGGAAAAAAACAAAAGTGTAGTAATGATGGTTGTCGAACAAGTTTCAGTCAAACCCAACTCATTGGTTGAAGCGGTTAAAATTGTGCCACTAATGCGAAGAAATCGGGCACTTTTATGTTTCCGTTTTAATGTTTCTGTACAGAATATGACTGGTGTAGCCTGGCTTTGGAGACTTAGTCTGATTCTAAATGAAGGTTGGCAGTTTTACAAGTGCAGGGCAGAGGAAGGTCAAATGCTTTTACAAATGCACTGGGTTCAGACTAGTTCAGTGGTAGCTGCTTTCTCTGGTCTGGAATAGGCCCGGGGGAATTTGTTTTAACAACTTTCATACAACGGTTGACACAAAACATTGTGGATGCAGGTTACAAGGTCAATCACCATGAAGATGTGTGCTGAAGGGCAAATTGGTGGTAGATCATGGGTAACCCAAAAATGTAAACACGCAATACTTCAGTTATTAGTCCAGATATATACACTGCTTTTGAAAAGTTTGGGAACCATCCATCCATCCATCCATCCAGAAATATTGTAGTATTTATTTTTAATGATTTATCCATGCACACATAATTGTATACCATTTTAAACTTTTATCAAAATAACTTGCAGCGGCATCTCTTCTCTGATGGCATGTTTACTGGCACCAGGACACGTTCAAATAAGAATGCAACTATACAAAATGACAATGATCCAAGGATTCAATCAATTCCCGATGGAAAAAAAAAATCAAGTCCCACCCCACGTCTTTTTCTTGATCGAGAAGTCGTTCATCCGGATATACGTCACAATTAAGAACGCCTATCTTCAGCTTCAGTTTCAGTATTTCTAACACCAACTGATTCATTAAAAGTCAGGTTAATAGCAGGTGTTTCTACAAAATAGATAATCGACAAGACTTTTGTCAGGGACATGTACAATTTGTGTCTGTTTAATGACCAGTAATGGCAAATGGTGGTTTAAATCCCACTCGGAGCAGGTCGAGTAGGACCGTCCGGTTACATTTGGTTTAAAGGGATCCTCCACTTTTTTTGGAAATAGGCTCATTTTACAACTCCCTCAGAGTTAAAAAGTTGAGTTTTACCATTTTCGAATCCATTCAGCCGATTTTCTGATATTTAGATGACTATTAGTAACCAGACAGTTTCTGGTCTCATTGACTTCCATAGTATATATTTTTTCCTACTATGGAAGTCAATGAGACCAGAGACTGTCTGGTTATTGATATTCTTCTAAATAGCAGAAAGTTGTCTGAATGGATACGAAAACGGTAAAACCCAACTGTTTAACTCTGGGGGAGTTGTAAAATGAGCCTATTTCCAAAAAAAAGTGGAGTATCCCTTTAAGGGGATGAGTGTAACAGAAACAAGTGTGTAAACCTCACTCCCCTGGCCTATCCCGGAGACCCTGGTTCAAATCCTTCTTGGAGAGGGTCGAGTTGGACTGGTTACATTTAGATAATGGTCTTGCTGTTGTTTTCAGAAAAAGTGAAGAGATCACATTACAATGCAGAGGGGCTAAAACCCTCCTAATAGCCTCCATCCTCCATGGCTCATCAAGCACACTGTGAGGCATTTCCATTACCCGCTACTTTTTGGCCAAAGCTCAAATGGAGCATTTTTATTCCTTTCATTGGCAAAAGCAAACACACCTCAGGGAAGCAGCAGGTATCATGTATATGTTTACTTTTTACTTTCCTATCTCCATTCCACTTTTTCTCTCCCTGAGGCCCCTAAAGTGGACAGCGGCCCGGCACAGCAACGGTAATCCCTCTGTCATCATAATTCAGCCACTGGATCACCAACTCCATTAAGTCAGCTTGCAGCTGTTGCTACCTGGGAATGGGTAATTGCTCTGCTTGAGTCCGCCCTGCCTTCATGCCTCATTAGGCGATTTTGCCAGCATTTCGCTACCCCTCGCCCCCCACCTGAATAAGCGAAGAAGCTCCGCTTCACTCTCCTCAGCCCCACAGCAGAATACAAACCAGTCGGCCCCATCCTAAGATCAACCTCTCATTGAATATACACATACACCCCTGGATCTCTTCTTTATTCTGACAACAGCGCTAGATTCATCAGAGAACAACGACCCACATGATGATAATTCAGGCTGGCGGAACACAAGGCTTTGCCTGTACGTGTTACCTGCACCAGGAGTTACACTTTACATTATTCATTCAGTGCAATTTGCTTTGTATGTCCTCCAGCCTCGGGATTGTTTATCCGTTTTGAAGTGTTTGAGCTTAGTTATCAACTGTTGAGAGCCATAATGGTGCAAGGATTGGGCCATGTAGCTCTTTTTGATAGTTGTGCACAGGGCTGTTTGGTTATGGCAAATGGATTATTTTGGTCAATATTGAAATCACGATTACATCAAAGTCTTATTTCATGATATGAGTCATTTTAAAGAAAAAAATTCACAATTATTGTTATTAAGCTACTTAAGCAAAGGTCCTCAAATCGGTTACAGAAGACAAGCTGAGGTGAACATCTTTGGGGACAGAAAGTATTGTCTGTAATAGGGAGTAAATATTGGAATAGTTAACCGTAGTCAACTTATCACACTTTTAAAGATCATCGTAAAAAGTGGCTCATGACGAGTCAGAAAAAAATAAATAATGTGTTTGGGGTATTTGTCTTACGTAGTGTTGTATATACATTTAAAGCTACACTTTGTAACTCTTTTAGTTTATTTTTAGCTAAAAAACACTTAGTTCTTTCAAAAAATATAAAAGTGATTTTATAGTCGTCTTCTGTTGTTTGATTAAGATAATTACACAGGCTGCTGTCACTTTAAGACCGAATGCACCGATCCAATATACTGTCACACACACTGTTACACACGTTTTTTCTTTCTCAACTGTACATTCACGTTCTATTTGACCTTCCAGGTGTGAGTCCATAGTATTTGCTCATGTGCGTTCCTCTCGATCTCGGAGTGTGTGCACAGAAACCCGCCTGGGGAACAGTGTCTCTTTAGCAGCTTAATGCACTTTTAATGACAGGGACGTCCTGCAGTTTGCATTTTACAACACTCACTTTATTTGGCTGATTTGGAGGTTAAGTTTGGCTTAGGGAGGAACTAAAGCACGTAGCAATTTGGCAGCGGCACAATAATCATTTTACCTCATGTTTTTTATAATCGTTGGAGGCCAAAATCAAAATTGGAAATCAATTACGATTAGTCGCACAGCCCTAGGTGTGTAGTTGTGTATACACTCATTACACAACATTGTCTCTGTAAATATAATTAAAATGCACCATTAAATAAAATGCATAACAGTATTTACGAAACATAGTTAATTTTTTTTTGTTACTTTTGAGTTTTGAATCAATTTATTAAAGGGTACATATCATGCTTTTAAATCATTCATTTTTACTTATAAATCATACATTTGTGGTCTATATAAAGCATAACTGCAATGCTTGGGTCTGAATTCCTCATTATTATAGCTCAACAGGCCCCTTTTCTACCCCTTTTCTGATGTGCTTCTGTGAGCAACCCGTTTCGAAGCGTCCCCTTTAAATAAAAAGGAGTTGCGTCTTTCCCCGCCCGCTCTCCAGGTCGCTGAGTTCACGGTCGGTTCAACTCCCCGCGTTCAGCCATTATTGTAGTTTGATAAGAGATATACGATTACTATAGTTTCAAAGAACATTTTTATTCACACGTCAACAAAATGTCAACAACGGAAGACTTGTCCATCAAGCGTTACGTATTCGAGCCAGAGCGAGCGATTTGAAAAAGACGACGACAAACCTGCAGAACAACGTCTTCATATGGATGCAGTGGTATGTAAAGTTAAGTTAACTATGTTGTGTTATTAGTGAAAGTCGACTATTTCTCTTGTTAAAACAAGCACTCTGACAAGATAAATGACTGCGGTCTGATCTTACCACTAAAAATCTGTATGATAATAATATGATAACTTGCGTTTAGAAAGCGTCAGAAAACACAGCAGCTAATGATAGAAGGAATTTACCCCTCATTCAGACGAAGTCGATCGGCAGACCCTTCTGTATACTGGCGGAGGTTGTTGGATTGGGAATCCTTGAAGTGCTTCAGGTCACTACATCCAACAACCGAACATTTTGACTAGCCCTCCCGTAACTTCTGCATCATTGAGCTTGGACTACAAAATCGGAGCGAGAAATAATAATGGCGGATTGCTCGAAGTGTTGGACTGGTAGTCAATGTCCTTATTTGTCAGTTCCGCTGCAAATACTGTGACGTAATTGTTCAAAAAACGTAATAGACAACAGGAAAATCCGAACAGGTTGAAAAATATGACCAAAACAGAATATAAAGATATAAACGAAGCACCTGAAGAGAATAATTTCATCTTTTCTGTACTTATAAACACTCCAAATATACAACAAAATGCATTTAAGGGCTAAAAAAGTGGATTTTGCATGATATGTCTCCTTTAAAACAGTTTAAATGAATCGAACTTTCCAACTCCAGGGTCATTTTAAGTTTATTAAAAATGCTATTAAAACTTCTATTTTAAATCAAGACTTCTGAGTTTTCTGAACGTCTGTGCAACAAATGGTTAAATTTTCAGCTTTGATTCAAGATGTCCAGTTGTTAGCAATCTCACAACGTTTTATTTTTCAATCTAGGAGAAGGAAGATGTAAAATCGTTTGTCTTCTGAAAGTGATTTCCCCGAATGTATAGTAGAGCCTGTTTGATCTGTGAGACAACTGTGAAATTATTTTCCGGGGTGATGAATTTCTCTCTCTGATAAAATGAAAGAAGAAAAAAAAAGGTAAAATCACACTGCAATCAGTGATCAAAACTGGACAGAAGCAAATTACTATAGAGATGTCTCCTGCAGTTTCATCCACCTCTATGGCAGGACAGCGAAGAGAGGAAAAGAGAGGAAATATGGGGAAAGAAAAAGAAGCCAATGCCACTGAATAAAACCCTCCCTGAGGAGTTGATTATGGAGCATAAAATTGCATAATGTGGTAATTTCGAATACAAACGTGGAGGACAGGCATTCAGGCGCCTGACTTCGAGGCATGAGCTGAATGTGACCTGTAAGCATTCTTTAAGTGGAATGAGACTCTTTAGACTTTAATACATTCATGACATTGTACACGTGGCAGTTTGTTCGCATTGTGTGTGAAAATTAAGTAAAGCACTTTCTGGATCCTTCTCGCTTATTGGATAATCACATATGTTTTGGCTATTCCTTTTTCGGTATTATACTCATATTCACTGAACAAAAAAATCCCTGAAATGGAATTATTACTAACTTGATGTTACTAACTTGAATGTTTCTAGGTGATTGGAAAACCACACTCTTAGAAAAAATGGTTCGTTGGGGTTCTCTATATGAAGCATAGGGTTCTTTACTCAACTCCAAAGAACCTTTAATGTTAAAAAAAGTTCTATAATGATAAGAAAGGTTCTTTATAGGCTATTATTCATTCATATATTACATTATTCTGCAACATTTTGTAGTTGTAATTAAATTATTGTTTATTCAACTGTTGTAATAACTTAATATCACATTTTAATCATGCGGATTTTTGGAGGAGAAAAACTGAAATGGCACTCTTCGTGTAATATTGATTAACTACATCAAATGATATAAATATATACATTTTCTAACCCCCATATCTTGAATTTTGTGAGCATTCATTTTAGGCTCTTGATGTTTGTCAATAATATGAAATATTTAATCCGGAAAGGACAAAACAAATAATGAATGAACCCAAAAGGTTCCATATAGAACCTTTTTCCTGGTTACAAAGAACCATATAGGGTTCTCATTGTTGAACCCTTATAAAGGGTTCCGTATAGAACCTTTTAGGGGTTCCAAAAACTCAGCACTGATAGAACCTTTTAAGGTTCTATATAGAACCTTTTCTTCTAAGAGTGCAGGGTTGATCCCATGAGTTCAGCGCCATGGTGAAATGATGGACGTTACAACAATAAAAGTGGTAAAAATGACTGCTGTTATTGAAGAATCAAGTTGTTTAGCATTGTGGTGATGCTGATGTTATATAATAGCGACAGATGTAGATATGCAGCATCAGCGGTGCTGGACGTTTAGAGAGCAGAGATTTGGGTAGTGAGCTATGGTAGTGACATGACTGTGTGGTAAATACCCCATGAATATTAATTAGCTTGAGCTGACATTGATAGCTAATCTTCTTGGATGCTGCCTAATTAATATTCATAAGCCATAAAAGTTACATGCTGCTTCGGAATATAGAGTTTTTAGGCCTTATCTTTTAACATTTACACCTGAAATGTCAAAAATGTAGTGTAGATTGTAGATTAGAAATTGCATTTGAATAAAATTGATATTGTTTAACATAATTTTCAGAATTTGAAGGAGAAAAAAAATTATATAGCGTCTAACCTCTGCACACCTCTGTGGTTGTATGTGTTTAGCTCAGTATTCAGAGAGATCTGACCTCCCGTTACTCAAAGGAAGTGCTTTATTTTGAGGACGGCTATACAGCTCCCCTCCGCTCTTCCTGCTGAGTCCTGTCACCTTTGATCTGAATGGCTCTCCATTATGCCAGAGTCTTCACATGAGCCCTGCGCTTCCCCACAGCTGAGGTTTATCGGCCCCGTGACCCCTGTGCTCTAGAGTATCCGTGTCATCTCTCCCTCACTGGCTCTTAGGAAGCTTTCACGCACATCACTCATGCTTCACAGATACAATGTAGGTGGTGATATAAGGATCTTAAACTAATGTATAAATATAAATTTCTACATGACTGAATCTCTTTAAAACAGTCAAGAAATATCCATTATTTATGTCATCTCTATTCAGCTATTAAAAAAAAACTGAATCAATGATCGAGATATGGAGTTTTTTTTAAAGTGAGCAGGTCTGTTTTGTTTCAGCATTTGGATTTATTTAGGTTTACTATGGGCTTGTTCGTGTTTGCTGTTTTACTCAGTAGCACCTCAATGCAGTACATGAGATCCACAGGGTGGAGTCGGATCAAGATCCAAGGGGTGGAGATGGGTAGGATTAGGGTTGGGTTTAGGGATTAGGGGGTGGAGTTGGGTAGGTTTAGGTGTATATTAGGTGGGAGGAGTTGAATCTGGATCCGACTCCTTCATGTTCTGCAGTGAGAACGATCTCATTCTTCATTGTCTTGAAAATGTCATTTAATAACGTGCAAATATAATTTCTTTATTTTAGGGTGAACAAGGACCCTGGCGTTACTGTAAACACACGCTTGTGTAACAAGAGAGCGAATGAGAGGCAATGTGTACAGTCATGCCATGATAGCCATATGGAGAAATGTGCTTCTGTCATTCTGCATCACCCATAATTGACTGGGAGATCTGCTTATAACCCGTGGCTGCTGGCAGTGTATAATAATGTAGATTTGGCTCTTTCTTCCACACTGTCTTTTCTGTCTCACCCACATTAGTTTTGTTAAGAGGCTGAATTGCTCGACAGGGTTCAGCTTTCATGCATATACATTGAACACACTGCTGAATTTTAACAGCCACATTTTTTATCCCCACATGAATGCATTATTGACGACCGAAGGCTGCATATCATGAGGATAATGTGGCAGTGTTTCAGAGAATATGGATCAATAGCAATTTCCTTACTTTATTTCGAAGGCTTAGAATTGTGTGTTTCAGACCGGCGAGGAGTATACAAAAGCCAAGCCTGATGCGTGATTTGCCCGGATAATGGTTAGCATGTTTGAAGGACAGATCTGTGCAATTACGGCAATGTGTTTACCAGCCCCATCAGCATAGCAAATTTGAATATTAATAAAGGCACTTTGTCCAGTTTTTATACTGATTAAATGTTGACTTCTGACACCCGCTCGAAATGAAATTTCTGCTCAAATGCACGTGTTTAAATGAAAGAGCCTGATACAAGAAAAATTGGCTTGACTTTTAGCTTGACCGAATGAATAAAAACCAATGTGCGCTGAGCACATGTTTCTGCATACAGATGAAAAACTAAATACGGTTCGCTCTGATGTTGAAGACGGATCGTCTTGCAATGCCTGAGGGCCAAATCAGACCTGGATGATGTGCTTGTACTTCGACATTGCTCAGACGTTCCTGTCGGATTGATTCTGAGATATGAAACTGGGCACGTGGCCTTGCTGATATGTGGTGGCCATTTTGCTTTAGGGTGTTGAACGCTGTAGTTCACATGGATCTTTTGCCTCTGCATATGATGAGTTTTCGTGCAATGAAATAAAAGGCTTCTGATGGGTTTCGCCTTTGATCAGCTCCTTTAACCATTCAGATTCCCTTAGTATTACCATATGCGAGAAAGAAATGATGAAAGTTGAATCTGGCTACTGCTCAGAACGAAAACCTCTCTCGGTTTGACGCAACTATGTGTTTGATATCTTCGAAGGCCAAACTTTGTCATCCGTATGGCCTGTAAATGACGATAAAGGATAACAAGATGATTATAAGCAAGAGGACCGACAGATACTCAAGGACTAGTTTATGCGCATGGAGTGAGACGGATGAAAGGTTTGTCCCCACGTGACGGCGAGTGCCTGGGGAAGATAAGCGCGAGACGTTCTCAGCCTGAAGGAACACGCTGGTCGCGAAGAGACACGGGACAGAGGAACACGCAGGTGTAGCCCCATTCATTAGCGCCGCATGGAACATCGTGTACTCTTTTGAGGGCTCATGCCTAAGGGATTGAAGATCAATATGGTTTGCTTCATTGAGACAGCTAGTTTGTACAGAAGCAAAGCATATTATGAACACACACACAAGTGAGATCCATGCCTAATGCAGGGCACTCCAAAAAATATATATTTGCATTCATAAATATGTGATTTTTTTTCCCCCTCAAACTTTTACGCTCAAACAGCAGAAGAAAAGGAATTTCAGATGGGTTACTCTCTACGTTCAAAGGACACTTCCGTTGCGTTTCTCTTTGAATTATTAGGTCATTTCACTAAACCATACGTACTGCTTCTCGTCACATGTGCGCCCAAACAATGTCTTCACTGTTTCTTCAACACCTCTCTGTTGAATAAGATCGGGGCCTCGGCCAAGACGCAAATCTTTAATTTATGAAGCGCAAATAATTCATGCATGCAATCTGTGAAGAGTCCACCTTGAGTTCTTGTGTTTTGTGTTTATTGGGATGTAAATAAACTGCTACACTCAGGACTGTCTGTCTTTCAAGTGGAAGCGCGTGTTTACCACTGCCTTCACATGTGCCGTTTGTTCCTCATTGTTCTCAGCAGTTTTCCTTTGTAACCCGCGCACAGGCTTTTGACAGCGTATCTCTTTGGACGGCTTAAACAAGCTGCGGTTCTGATGTTGCTTTTGTGTCACGCCTGGGCTCCTTCCAGGTGTGTTATTGTGCTATTGATCCTTGTAGAGTTTCACCACGCTCATGCTGTATCCCAAACCACATTGATTTGTAGGACTGCTCATGTATAAGTAGGTTGAAACCTTATTGGATTTGTTGGTGCTGAAATCACAAATCTCGACAGCAGTGAAAATGGGGAAGGGGGTGTTTGAAGCTTCGAGCTAGTCTTTTGCGCTGTCAGTCAAAAGATCAATATTATATATATTCACGAAAGAGGACGGCTTTGTTCAGATGGAGGTTTAATTTGCTGCTTTCTCAGTGTTTCCCATTCTTTTTGATCTGAGCATGGTCGTAAAGTATAGTAAACAACAGAGTGATTAGCCTTGTTCTGAACTTTCCAGAGTATCTTTGGCACTATGGGCCCTATCTTGTAGGCTGGTAAATCCGCCATAATAATAACAATCCGCCATGCAACATGCGCACCTGCTCTTAAAGAGTATGTTGGATGACGCTCTGATTGGTTTATTTCACGTTACGCCCAAACCACACCTATGAGTAATGAAGCTATTTCAGACCAACCCCTTTTAAACTTGCATCAGGCGCAAGAGTCATTTATCCCGCTGGTAAAATAGCAACAGCGCCCAAGACCCGCCCACAAAGTTACTTGCGTTTCAAATCATTAAAATAGGGCCCTATGTGTTTGTGTCATTTCATTTCTGCCAGTGGTCTATAAGAGCATTTTGAGATCTATACCAAAACAAGTCACCTTCTCCATGCACTGCTTCCACATCGGTTTAAATTAGGGCCTTTACTTTTTGTTATCTTTTGCTAAATGAAACCACAAAGCATCGATCTGACTGTACTCAAGAGTCTCGATAGTTACCTTCAAATGTCTGTGCCATTATACCACATGTCTGATTGGTAGCCAGCTAGCTATGCACGTCTTTAAGAGATCTTCAAATGTTTGCTTTGCTTTATAAAAGATACAGACATTTTTTGAACGCAACAATGACGTCAATTATTTATTGTAGTTGGAATGAAGTTTGTGTACAGTGTAGAACTTGTGCTTATAAATATATATATTGATGTTTTATTAAAAACACTCAAAAAGAGCAATTTCTAGGCAATGAAATGTTTTAGAGATGAGTATAACTAAAACATGCAGCCTGAATTCTACTCTTTTGATTACACAGATGAAAGTTTTCTCCCAAACTTTGAAAAGTAGAGGAATAACTGATGGCGTCTGTTTCCTGGAGACCATCAACTGAAGGTTCAACATTTGCATAGTAAAGGATAAATTTATAATTCTGTTGAACATGCCAATATAGAGCATTGCGCAGGGGCCGTAAGCTTAATTGATGCAGTAAAAATGCGCATAAAAGTCTTTATTGCACATTTAAAAGGTGTTCCCAACAAAACTCCACGGTGCAGAGCGTTCAGTTGGCGGCTCACGGCTTTATTCGGTCTCCTAAAGGGCCCCGAGCGCTTCTGAGATGGCCTGACAGCCTTGTGTAGCCCACGCCAGAATCAATACAACAAAGGTCATTTGCTATTCCAGTCATAGGCAGCTCCATTCCCACCGAACTGTATTTGATGCATACCAAAGATGCGCACAATGACCTCGCTCCTCTGTCATTATGCGAGCAAGATGGAGCATCTATTCAGCGGAGAATAATGTCATTTAGTCATGTCGACTTGAACACCAGTTTAGCAAGGGGGGAAAAGCGAGGTAGTTTATGTGTGCATAAGCTAATGCTGTCACTGTTTCCAGCATGATAAGTGAGTTTTAAAATGAATATTCTGTTTCTTGTACAGGGCGTGCTGTGCGACATGTGGCGACCTGGTGAGATATGTCGTGTTTTCGCATGTTATGTTCGCTAAGAAGTTGCTACATCACTGTTCCCTCCTAAACTTAGCTCACTCTGTGGGGAGCAGGTGTGTACAAGTGTTGTTTCTCTGAGCTACTCTGACGACTTCTTCCACATGAACAGCCGATTCGCTTAGACATGATACTGATGTCAGGCGTCGAATGAAAAAGTAAAGCCGGCTGGGAAGCAGTGGGAAGGCGAGGCTCTCACCATCTGTGCGAGTGACCTGCCAAACACAGGCTCATCATCATCATCATCATCACTCAAAGAGCCTTGTGAAGGCACCTGACCACTCATTTGTCCATCTGCCAGTGTTGGACTGCCCTGGTTCTGGCACTGTCCGATTGGCCCACTGAGATGTGCATCATTTTAGTCAATCAACCGAGCAACAGCGAAATGGAGGATAGTCGCTTGACTTGTTCAGGGTGTGATATGCCATTGGTGGAGGTCAGAATTCATCTAAACTTGTGGTGGATAAGGATATTTAACAGTGGGATAGCCTTTACTGTTGGTTTAAACATTCCCTTTCATGGTTAGTGCAAAAAAATATGGCTGTTCGCTTAAAGATGCATGCTCCAGCATCTAGATATTGAGTTATTTTTGCACTGAATTAAGTAATGGATCGCTAAATTACTTACATGGTCCATGCCGGGATGTATAATTATCTAGCGTGGCTATTGATTACAGGGCTAATTTAGCATGACATATTGCATGAAATATAGCTCAATTCAATTGATTACCCTCACTACCTTGTTCAATTCTATTTAGGTAGAAAGCAGAAGCAGCTCCGGGTTGTTTTGCTAACGGCTAGCCTCAACAAATAATTCCCTTAGGGCAGAAAAATAATGTAGTGCTTGTTCAAAATACGATTTCGATTGATTAGCTGCCGTTCCAGCAGGATAGGGTTGATATTCTTTCAAAAATCCTCATGTTTGGTGCACTGGGAGGATTATCCCAGGCTCACGGAGGGTCTGAGGTCAGCACTGTAATAGGTTTATGCACAAGCTTCTAGGAAGCATCATTAAGTAAGAAAATGCACAATGTGCTGTGGAAAGTCTGCATCTTTGTCATCCTCTGGAGGTTTAATTTGTGTAATCTATCATTCTCTTCCCTCTCTCCTAGAGTGTGTTTGACCCCAGCATTGGGGGAATCATGGAGAGTGGATACAGAGGCATGGGTGGAGTCGTCAGTCTGCAGATGGATGTGATTTACTGCTTTATCATGATGCAAATAAAAGGTATGTTTGATCTATTAGTGGGAATTCAGAAGGAATCAGGTTGCACGCATACACTCAATACTGTCAGAGAAGCACACTCAGTCATCCCTGCATCTGCCATTTAGATTGCGATGAAGATGCTATTACTGCCGCATGGTGCAGAGAAAACTAGACAAGGTATTTTATGCTGTCAACTGAAGAGTGCAAATGTCTTCAATGGTTGAAAATGATTGAAGTTGATCAAACTCTATTGTTTGCCGTTTCCATTCCTAATTCCATTGCTTTTTTTCCGACTCACCTCGTTTGGGTTCTGAATCGATCCAAAATGCGAAAAACAAATCCAAAATGTCTCACAGGTCCGTCTAACAGAGGCTAATTTTGTTTTCTGCTTGCTACAAGAGATGCACTTAAAAAAGGAGACTTCTTGTGAATTCTTGATTATTTCAATGCACTTTCAGGCACATGTTTTTACAAGCACTGTGGTATCATGGAATTCTATGTATCTAAGTATCCTGCAAATAACAGCCTGTACAAGGTTTAATGGTACAGTGATGCTAATATAAGGGGGTGGGGTTAAAGGAGTAGTTCACTTTTAAAAAACTTTTGCTGATAATTTACTCACCCCCTTGTCATCCAAGATGTCCATGTCTTTCTTTCTTCAGTCGAAAAGAAATTAAGGTTTTTGATGAAAACATTCCAGGATTTTTCTCCATATAATGGACTTAAATGGCAACCAAACTGTTCAAAGGGCTTTAAACGATTCTAGACGATGAATAAGGGTCTTATCATGGGAAACGATCGCTCATTTCAAAAATAAATAGCAAAGTTTAAGTTTTATAAGCTCAAATGCTCGCCTTGCTCTGTTCTGTGATGTGTGTTCGTGACTCTCCTGTTCGAACTCGTTCTTCAAAATGAACGAATCTTTTTTCAAGTCATTTGGTTCCTTCAACGAACGAAATGAACGAGTTGACTCGGGAAAAGATTTGTTAGGAGAGTCACGAACGTGCATCACAGAACCGAGCAAGGTGAGTGTTTGAGCTTATAAAACTTATTTATTTATTTATTTATTTTAAGTGAGCGATCATTTCGCTTGATAAGACCCTTATTCATCGCCTGGAATCGTTTAAAGCCTTTTGAACATTTTGCAGTTTGCACTGAAACTGTCTTTTGGACCTTGAACCGTTTGGTTCCCACTGAAGTCCACTATATGGAGAAAAATCCTGCAATGTTTTTATCAAAAACCTTAATTTCTTTTTGACTGAAGAAAGAATGACATGGACATCTTGGATGACATGGGGGTGAGTAAATTATCAGCAAAAGTCTTTTTAAAAGTGAACTACTCCTTTAAGTAAAGTAAAGGTACCATGTTTTTTTTCTGACATTGTACCACGTTTTTTAAACCACAGTCACACAATGTGTTCTTGGAAGCATTTTGGAGTTCCACATACACTCTTTTAACCCATCTTTGGGTCAAATATGGACAAACTCAGCCATTGGGTTAAATGTTTAAATTACATTTTTAACCCAACATTTGGATTTGTCCATATTTGACCCAAATTTGGGTTAAAGCAACCCAACCTTTTTTTAATATTTCTGCTACACTTTGTTATTGATATATCAAAGTGCCATGGTAATGCTTTCAGAAGGAGTGCTTTTGCTCACTTCTGTCAGCACTCGTGTACAAAACTGATTTGTTTCAAATTTCGGTCGTTGTCTATTTTGGTTTTTGTTTGCTTCATACGCTTTCGTGAACTTTGCAATTGTCGGCAGCATTCTGTTTTGATGACAGAGCCAATTTCCACTCAGGGCCGTCAATTTTTCTGCATGGCTCACATAAAGGGCCACATAAATACGGCGCTGGCTTTGTTCTGCTGTGAAAGCACAGTGTCCAGTGACATCACTCCAGATCGCTGGGATTGGGTTTGAAGTCCTTCAGCGCTCCAGTGGCTTGAGGCTCGCTGCTGCATCACGCTATTCAAAGCGGGTGCGTCTCTACGGCTTGAACTCTGGTCGCAAGTCATAGATCTGATGCTAGTCATTGCATCAGCATCATACAATATGTCTGAGTAGAAAAAGTAGGCCATCTCCTTTTAAAATAGGAGACGTGGAGCTGTAAGAGATTGCTTCAGAGAGTGCATAGATATGATGTATTTCTGTTCATTTTGAAAAATTACCCTGTGGCGACATCTTTACGTTACTGTAGCTCTCGGTTTGAACGAGGAAGATTCAAGAACAGCAGCTCCTGACAGCGTCTCCACAGAGCGAGAGGCTTTGGCTTAGACGGCCATGTTCCTGATTGATTCCTCTCATTAGCTGCATGGATACACTCTCACGCATTCCAGTTGGCCCTGCACGTCTCACATCCATCCGGTTAACCCATGCTGAAGGTTGAGTTGGACACACTTCTTCTAACTCTGTGGCTATAGCTGTGAAATGGCATATATTAACATGCCCCCACAAAGGCTAGACAGCAGTCAGCTCAGGTCTGGTATTAATGATGGTGCTGGCTTAAGCACCCGGATCCATGTGTGATGAACCGGGCCTGCTTCGGATCTCGCTAATGGCCTGTAAGACTTCAGAGGGAGCTGGACAGGTCTCATTATCACCAATGTTCTTCCAGAGGTAAAGCGCCTAGTAGACAACAGGCCTCTCCCTCAGTGTAATGATTCTTGAATCTTGCAGCCATTGTTTTTTTCATCTAACGGGGCTGTTTTGAAAGATCAGATCTGAGTATGAATGGGTGTTTTAAGAGAATTTGTTTGCTAAATTTTTACAAGATTGAATTCCAGATTTGGCAGTGCATATTTTTTTTAGGTATCTTGAGTAACTCAATTAGAATGACAGATCGTTTCATAATCGTAGATTAGCAAGTGGCGCAGACTGTCACCAGTTAGAGATGCTAACAACCAGCATGCCTCATCGCAACTGCAAAATAATATAAATAGATAATTAATGCTGAAAGCAATTATTATCAATATGAAGTACATTTTTGCAGCGTGGCTGTAATTTGGGAGATTCGTTTTATATGGGAGGAATGGAAGCAGCTTGAAAGGCGAGAGAGGAAAAAAAGAGAGAGGAAAAAAATAAGGGCGAAATCAACAAAGTATAATGAACATCAAATAATTTTTTTCTGCAGCGCAGGCAATTGTTATTGTAGTTTTCAAGGAAGCGTGTAATGAACTGAGGGAATATGGCATCTCTAATATGCTGATGTGCCACAAGGAGCAGGACTATGTGGAATGCACAAGTTTTAAGGATGGAAATGAAATGTATTAAAGCTAAAAAAAAATACAAGAGTTAATACAATGAAGGAGATTGATTTAAGCATCAGAAACTCAAAATATTATGTTATCTGAACTACATAAATTATTTAAGTTGATTTGACAAAATAAAAAATGTTGTGATTACAAATTATGAAAATATTTTTTTACAGTGTAGAAATAGCTTTTTCAGATTTTAGTTTGTTTTGTGCTTTTGTCTTTTTTTACATTTGTTTTGGACAAGTTTTTCTCTTCAATAATTCTATTTTACTCCAGCCTAATTTAAATGAACAAAATTTAGGTCAACAACACTTCCCAGTTGGAGAATAACAGAATCTATTATTTCTTAAACTGGTTCAGTTTGAAAGGGAGATTCCGTTGTACTGGTTATTTTATAGTTTAAATTTCTTTACTAAAGCATGCAATGTTTTTTTTTCCTCCAATATCAATCAGTTTAATTGCAAAGCATTTTTCCTGAGAACAGAAGACCCTATCCACTGTAAAAAAATATCTGTCTGTAAGTCTGTAAAACCAATAACGATGCTACCGTATTTTTGACGGTAAAGTTTTTTTTTTTACCGTAAAAATTACGGTTTTATTTTTTACAGTGATTATGTATACTGTATATTATAATACTGGCTGAGTGTTTAGACACTATAGTGTCGTTTAGATTAATTAATTCTATGCAAGTATTTGGCATAAATTTATAATCTGCCCTCATAAAAGTAAAAATTGTCCCTGAAAGTCAATTCCATGGAGGCAAATCTCATTCCTTAATAATGAATTTAATTTCTGACGCTACCTGTGACCCTGTTTATGTCGGTTCTGTCCAGCTGGATGTCTTTTATTGGCCATCTCTTTGAGTGCAGACACTGGTGTGAATAGCTCATTAGCCCATCCATTGATTGGGCTTCTCAGCAGCCTTGGTGATATTCTTTTTTTTTTTTTTTTTTTTTTGCAAACACATGGGCTAAAAGACAAAGCAATCGATCAATGATCAGGAAGGCAACGATCCATGCAGGAATCTGAGTGCCAAATGGCTAAAAGGCCCCCTAAGGAATCTGATGTTGTCCTCATTTTCACTCAGAGGTCTTTTCTTAGAAACGGAGTATTATTAATGAGCCATTACAGGTCTGACTGCCAATATATTATTTGTTTTTGCCATTGAGGTGAAGTTTGAAAGCTTGTCAAAATGAATATTCAAATGTGTAAAATGTGGCTGTGTTGGTTAGCATTTTACAGGAGCATTCAAAGAACTATTGTGTTTCACAATTGCTTATCTGTAAGTAAAACATTTTGTTAACCTCAAGACACATGCATCTGGAGGCTGTGGTGCGCTTCATGCATTCAGTGTGGTCAACACTCTGAACTTAATACTGTCTGGTTAAATGCAAGATCTTTCATGGAAAAAGCAATTGCATGAACCCTAACTGCATTATTTTGCATGTCAAATATATTTAGTTTAATTTGAATAGTTACAGTAGTATCATTTTCTTGACCTTTTCATTTTGCCCCTGCATTACTGGGAACGAGTTAGCTCTAAATCACACATTATTTTATATTTATTTTACTGAGGGTTGTGGCACAGACACATTTTGCAGGCCAGGTCACATCAGGGTGAGCTCACAGAGATTTTAAGTGCTGTAATTATCCAAATCTCTGGGTGCCTATGAAAAAAAATGTATAAATGATTGTTGTCATTTTGCCTTTTATTGCAATGGTGGCCTGTAGCTGGAAAGGCCCAAGAGCAAATATGTAATTTTTAATAGGGCAATAACTCAGATGTCCAGCTGGGTTTGGCTAATAAACAAACACGACTATGGGAAATTTAATCTCTCCGTCCTTAGTGAGACTACCTAAGCGAAAAGGACTGCTGTTAGGAATATTCCTGCCATATTACAGGTTTTCAGGCTTTGTGGAATTGAATTTGTCTTGGACAATTTAGATAGTATCTTCAACAAAAAGGTGTTTAGTGAAATTATTAGGATATCATTGTTAGGCCCCTTAAGCTTTGCAGGTTCTATGAATTGCAGTGGCAAAATCTTTCGTTCTCCTTCCTTAAAGTTATTCGTCTAGAAATGGTTTAATAAGCAAACAGATGCATTCTTATACCATACTAGATGGCCTTGGAGTTATTTCATCTGTGTAAGGCCCTGTTTACACGAAAACGCTCGCGAGTGAAAACGTAAAAATATTTTATCGAATGTACCTTTCGTTTACACGGCGACAGTGTTTTTTGGGGCTTAAAAATGCAAAAAATACTAAAAAAAACAACCTAAAACTAAGAAAATTCTAACCCCCCCCCCAAAAAAAAAAAAAAACCTAAAACGCAGCAGTGTGGACGGGGCCTTAGGCTATGTTTACACTTTACACGTTATCACTTTTTATTCTGCGTTTAAACAAGCGTTTTGGGTGCTAGGTGGTGATGTGAAGCACTGCCACACAACAACACCAAGTCCGCGCGCCTGCGTACAACCTTCACTGTCAAGCAGACTTTTGCCTTTTTACCCTAAACACGGGAACGCAGCGGTGGAGCGGATTTTAAGATTTCCACCCTGGAGGGTGGTTTCACTTTTTTGCGTTTTTAAGCCCCAAAAACGCTGTCTCCATGTAAACGAAAGGCACGTCCGCTAAAATATTTTTACGATTTCACCCGCGAGCATTCTCGTGTAAACAGGCCCTAAGATGCAGTGAAACATGTTTGAGGATTTCATTTTGTTTTATCCTCTTAAAGAACTAAATCGTGACATTTCACTGACTTTTTTTTTCAATGTATATAAGATTTAATACAGGTGTTTGTTCAGTGGCAGCCACTTAAAAAATGTAATTTGGCTAAAGTCACAGGAATGTGGACAATTATAATCATGTATAACTACTCAATGAATTTTGAATTTTGCCGATGCTTTCTATTATCGCAGTCTTATCTGGAATCCACAATCCATTTCAGATGAATAGTCCCGTACTTCTGCTAGTATGTAATTTCTCTATTGATGCGGTACAGGTACATGGTGACCTTGTCTAGCTCCAGAAGCACCTCAACCTGAAATGTGACTGAAAAGCGAGGGCAAATGCTGGTGGACTCCAGCCTGCCTGAACAGTACCGGTATAGATTTTGAGTTATAATTTAGCTCTCCTCGTGTTTGAGTGATAGCCGGCCTCTAAAAGGCCTGTCTGCACCACTGAAAGCCTTGCTGATGTACGAGCACACCTGTCTGACAAACCTTCCGTGTCAGTCAGTGACTGACAAGCATTCATCATGTTTGTAATTTTTTGGGTTGTGAGTCTGTCCCGGATCTTAAATGGAGCAAATACAATGTGATTCTTTGCTGCTGGTTTGGCTGTCTTAGCTTTGAATCTGGCAGTCCCCTCCTTATACCACTGGAGAAATAGTTCACCAACAAATGATTGCCATTTGCTGACCCTCATGTTGTTTCGATCATATTTGGCTTACTTAGGTGAAAATACTTAGAAGAACATCTAAACTGCTCTTTTCCATTCAAAGACATTAGTTTATTTGCACTGTTTGTTTGTCTTTTAAGCTTGACCGCATCCACCCCCTATTCACTTTCATCGTATAGATAGGAGCAGCTTGGAGATTCTGTGTTTGGCAGAAGAAAAGGTTATATGGGTTTGCAATAATATGAGGGGTGAGTAAATGATGACAGAATTGTTTTTCTTTCTATTATTCTCTCAAGAAACGTGTTAATAATGGTAAATGATTTAATTCCCCAGAAACTAGGTCAGTAAACATCCTTATTCCAACATGAGAAAAAAAAATGCTGACATTTATTTAGTTTTTACATTACCTTAAGCACGTTGGTCTGATTGACTAATGTGCTTAGGGTAGAAAAGACAGTCAATATAAAAATGGCTTTTTCACACTCAAAGCAAGGACGCAATGCTTTTAAACCATGTTTATGCTAGAAATACTGATATAGTATTGGCACAAATTTGCGTGAGGCTGGAATCATGGCTCTGTTCTCCAGGGATCTCTCAGGAAACCATTAGAAGTAACATTCAAAAGTGATTTTTTTGTTCTTTTTCTTTTTTTCTGGTGTAAGATTCAGGAGTAGGCACTTACCCTGTCATGATCAACCTACGGCAATTTAAATGAGAGATGCTTTTAAAGCGTCTGCATTCAACAACATCCAGTCCTGATAGTAATATAATATATGTATGTATATAGATTCCTTAAAATGTACATTTGTGTTTTATTCAGCAAATGTGTGATCTCGTTGCTTAAGTAGTATCCTTCATACTGCAAGTAATTCACACTTGTTTACTGCCTGGCTACTGCACAGAAGATACCTGTTACATTTCTGGATAGAATATATAACAATTTTAGCCATGAAAAGACAGATCTGCTTTTAAATAGAAAAACAACATATTTCATCAAAAGTTCACATCATAATCACCGTGATCTTCTATTCTACTAGATTTCCTTCTCAACAAACAGTCAGGTCTCTAACGCGCCTATGGTTGTCGTACAGCACAGACGGTATTGCTTGGGACCACAAAGACTGCTCCACTACTCTTTACACAAGTAACAGTCAGGTATGAGAAACAACACCTTCTTGGGGTCCTAATATCATCTGTTGTCAGTGAATAGCCTACAAATATCACACTGCATATTTTGGCAGCAAGTCTCTCCCTCTACTTCTCGCTAGTTACCACTGTTCCATTGCCATTTGCCACATCTGACAGCTCATGATGAGGGGATATAGAGCTAGTTATAGATTTTCAGACATCCCTTCCATTTGAATTTGATGTCTGTGTCAAGGCAAAAAGATAAATGGCAAGTTGGAACAGTACTGTTTGTTCTCCACTCTCGCCTTGTCAGTTTGCTTGTAGTATTTGTGGTCCTCTGCATGTGCAGCTTAAAAGGCATTGTCCAGCACATTTATGACTGTAGCTTTAACCTCAACAGCAGCTGGCATCCCATTCCCAGAAATCCAGAGCCTTGTAAAAGGAGACTTTTGGCTGGTCTCAGACATCAGAGCCATTTTGGAAGGGCATCGCTTCAGTTCTCCATAACTGCAGTGGTTCCTCATAAAGACATAAATCAGAAAGCAAGCCACTAAGATCACAACGAAAAGTAGACCGAATGCAGCAATCAGTGCCACGTCCCACCTCTCGGAGTTCTTTATGGCTTGTTCTAATCCTTTAGTTAGGACGTTGACACACTTGGTGTCGTGTTTATGATGGACGCTGTGAATGTCCACACACACTTTGTACTGTGTAGCAGGGTTGAGATGTGTAAGATTGTATACAGTCATGTCAGATGGTACCCTCGCTGTGAATGCCATGGTTGGATGGTTTGCACTGGGCATTGTATACCACTTAATGTTTGGTGCCAGGCTCCCGTGAGAGGCCTTCCAGGAGATCAACACAGAGTTGGTCTCTACAGATTGGATGTTGACATTCAGTGAGTCATTGACAGGCTGTGGGAAGTATCCATTCACCTCCACCGAGACAGATTTGAGGTCTGCCCCAACAAGATTGTGTGCCACACAAGTGTACAATCCAGCCTCGTTCTCAGTGATATCATAAATATCAAGGGTGCCTTCAGGGTGCATGTAGAATCTCTCAGAAACTGCATTCGGGATGATCCTCCTCCCAGACGGAGTCACCCAGTATATGTCTGGCTCGGGTTCAGCAAAGGCACGGCAGTGCAGGGACACAGATCTCCCACTCTCCACGCTGATTTGTGTGGGGAGGCTCTCTGAAGAGATGAGAGGCAGACAGATCTCCATCATCTCTCGGAAGTGAACCTGCCGCACATGCTGACCTTCATACTCTGGAGGTTCCACACAGAACAGGGAGTCGGGCTCCATGAAACGGATGTTTGTCTTGTTCATGTTCATCCACCGCACAACGCAGTCACAGCGGATAGGGTTAGAGTGCATGCTTACCTCCCGAAGATTTGGGAGGGACTCGACTGTGATCCGGTGCAGGGCACTCAAAGCATTACCATTTAGCATTAGAGTTTCCAGCCTTGGTAGCCTGTAGAAAGCATTTGGATGTATATACGAAAGTTTAGGGTTGTTGGTGGCTTCGATTTTGGTCAGTTCTGGGAGGTTGTTGAGGGCGAAACTATCAATGGACACCAACTCAGGCATGCTGTTAATGCCCAGTTCTTTGAGATGGAGCATGTCCACAAAGTCACCCCTTTCAATTCTCCCAATGGGGTTCTTGTTGAGATCCAAAAATTTCAGGCTCTTAAGATGCTTGAGTGCACCATGGGGTACCTTAGAGAATGTATTATCATAGAACGAGATACTTTCCAGATTGTCAAGGCCCAGAAGTGAATCATCTGGTATCTGAGACAGGTTCATTCTAGTAAGGACCAGACTGCGCAGATTCCTTAGAGGCTTGAAGCTCATATCCTGAATGGAAAGGATAGGATTTTCCCCAATCATTAGAATTTCCAAATTCGGTAATGGCTCAAACCATTCACTTCTTATACTATGAAGCCGGTTGGAGTTGAGGTGCAGTCTCAGCAAGCTCTGAAGGCCACGAAAAGCCTCTGGAGAAATAAAGGAGATGAGGTTATGATTCAGGTAGAGCTCCTGAAGGTTAGTCAGTTGAGAAAGCCTGTTGTCTGGTAGGGCACATATCCAGTTTTCCTCCATGTGTAGGGATAAGAGTTGAGGGAGGTGGCCAATGTTGAAGTCACTGATTGACGACAGGTTGTTTTGTGAGAGATCAATCTCAGTGATGTTGGGCAGGTAATCCAAAGAGTGTTCAATCTTAGCAATGTTGTTGGTCTGAAGTAAAACGACTTGTGTGTCAGATGGCAATCTCATGGGCAGGTTGAAAAGTCCCAGGTCATTACAGTCAACAGTAGGAGCCTCCATATAGACGGAGCTAGGGGAAAACCAGGGTCTAATTTCACATACGCAAAGTTTGGGACAACTGACTCTCTCTTCTGCAGCAAGAACAAATGTAGTCACCGCAAGTCCCACTAGCAAATAATCCGCAAACGATATGTCCTTCATATTGGCACAGTTCCCACCAGTAAGGAGTTGGTCCTTAAAGATTTTGCAGCAAAAGCACTTCACTTCAAAAATGATCAACCATTTGTGTTGATCACTATTGAATCCAACAGAGGGCCTTCCCTAGGCCCTGACTGATGTGCTGTCAACAGACGTAGTGTCCCGTTGCTAAGTCTCCCGTTATTCAGATTGAAGGTGGTGTATGCAATTTTACAGGTTAGGCAGAAAAGGTCACCATTAAACCTCAGGTAGCGGTGGTTTCAGCTAGGCAGACACAAGGCTGTTCATTTCATTTAATACTATGGATGGTGCCATCATCATCCTAATCCAATTCTACCTGAGGAAAATAAGAAGAAAGAGATGAAAAATATTAGCATATAATTATCGAAAAATGCAAGGGCATCACTAAGGCAAGACGGAGGCATGCTGACATTTACAAAAGCCACATTAAAGCACTCTGATGTCTGCTGACATTTTATTCAGCACTACCTTGCACGCTAAGCCTTTGACATATGGATATGGGTGTCCTTCACCCAAGATATTATTTGGGATTCTAAAGCCGAAGTTGTCCTAAAATGTGGGAATTACAAAGCTTAGTGTGTTTGACTTGTTGTAGACATTAATATTGCTGCTTATTTTTCAAAAGGGTACATTCCCCAGAAGCAATGCACCATGATGACAAGTTATGGCTGTGTGCACAAAACATTCTCATTACTTTCTTGTTTAGTGGGCTATAAACAACATATACCATGGCCTTGAATATTCGATATTTTATCGCAACAGTATTATAGCAATTATTTGCACCGTTAAAGCAACTATCGTTGTTTTCCTACTCGGAAGAGTGTTAAAAAAAAGTCCAACAGCAATTATGTGAGAGCTCTGCATCACCAGGGTTACCATGGAAGCTATAGTCAGAAAGAAAGTGAGACAAAAAGAGAGATAATTTTCCATCAAATCATCATCCCTCTTTTCAACTTCGGTGGCTAAGGAGGGTGATGAGAAAGTAAGGATTCCACAAAAAGTCTGCAGTAAGCTTCGCAGACATGCATGGAGAAATGGGAGATCATCCCTCAATGCTCTGTGAAGGAGAGAGTGTTGAGTATTTGAGGGGGCGAAATCTGTGATTTTCCAAGGCAACAAGATTCTTCATAAAGCCAAGAACATTCAGAAAAAGCTTCAATAAAGGACCTTAATATTTGTGGCAACAGAATCTGTTTGAAATACATGGTATACAGGGCAGTTTTATTTGTTTGTCTGGTAATCATGATTACAAAAGAGTATCTGTTCTCTTAATGTCTCGCCATCACTGACCTACACTAGTGTTGTAAACAGAGACACTAGGAACTACACTCTCTTTCCATAGACAGAGTCCAATTGTTCATTGCAAATTGTAAAGTCTAGCGGGTAATGAGTGCCATTAAATTTGGGTGTTTATTACACCTCATAGGTGTGCGGCTGCTCTCACAGTGGTTGGAAATTGGATGCTTGACAATACCTGTGTCAGCCAAATGCATCTAGATTTCCTGACTGACAAGAATGGCCTATTTTCCTGAGGTGTTAAACGGAGCTCTCTGGTAGTGCTGGTTCACTACTAGTGCATGCTTGTCTGTTAACAGCATAGTTTTAATGTGCAAAGTTGATCTTGCTAGTCTCTTCTTCTAAATTGTGATTGTTTTGGATCTGTGATATTTTCCAAGATGTTAATTAGTCCTTAGTATTTAATATACTTTAAGTGTAGAACAATTTAAGGGTGCATAATAAATGAAGTGTTTCTCTTATTAGAGACGATTCACATTCAATATATTTTTGTACTACTTTGCATTTACTGTTATGCAGGATTGTTTTTATTAGCTTGCCCTTTTAGGCAAGGTTATGTTTTTGATGCAGGGCCAGAGTTTCAGTGTTCAGTGATTTCACATAGTGAATAGGACCATTTACCAATGCACAATAAAGAGGCGTAGTTCAACGGGGCTTGAATAATTTGGCGCTGTTTTGAGTGTGTTACATCAAGGTTTCCATAGTTCCACAGAATTATCTGCAACTGTTTGGTATGTCCACAATATTTCAGAACACAATTATTTAGATTATTCAACTACAGCTAAAAAGGTAGCTAAAACTATTTGGCAAGAACGTTTTAGTCATTTTAAAGGGATAGTTCACTTTGAAATTAATATTTGATATGTTTTAGCTTACCTCAATGGCATCCAAGATGTAGGTGTGGGTATGTTTTGGACGTTGCTGAGGTTACAAGAGGTAAAAACGATATAAATACTGTTCGTTTTCTAACACAAACTGCTCGTTTCGTGTCTTAGGCCATCAATGTGTACTTAAGACTCTTTTAGTACTTTAAGAGTCATTAAATCATGTTTAATTTAGACTTCTCTGTGCATGCTCTTTGAGGTGGACCCCATATACCTCCATTATATGACTGACAGACAGGGACGGTTTGACCTAAAAATATCAAAATTGAAAATACTGCGGAAACAAAGACACCTACATCTTGGATGCTCTTGAGGTAAGCCATATCAAAAAATTAATTTCAAAGTGAACTATCCCTTTAAGACTATACGTACACTATCCTCCAGAAATAACCATGCTCTATACATGTAATGGTTGGCTCATGATAGTGTTCTGGAGGCTGGAGGCCACACACACACACACACACACACACACACACAAAAACTCCCAGGAGAGGAAACATACTAATACAACTAAACCTGCATTAACCTCCAATGACTGTGTAACAGCAATAAAGGTACTGCACAGTGCACACCCATTAAAAACTCCAGTCCAAGACAAATGAAGGAAATTAGGCCTAACCCAGTTAAGTGTAGGTGAGAATGTACACACTTAAGGACTTGGAACAACACCGTGGCTCATAGAGCGTAAGTGGCAATACCTTGTATAGTGCGGCACACTTTCAGAGACAGAGAGAAATGCAACTAATTCCAGAGAAAATGGAATTTTAAGATGGATGCCTCTAATCACCGTCCTGATGTACTGCAGAGTTAGTCAACGAAATTGGAGGGAGGGAGAGGAGCCGGAGAATCGTTGCCCGTCGTTATTCGCCAGACCTGATATCACAGAGCTAGCATCATCTTGATTGGGCCTGTGAAATATAGGGGCATGTTTGAATAAATGTGTCCGGTGGGCAGAAGGCCTGCTGACCCTGGGAAGTAACTCAGGCTCAACGGTGGCAGCCCGGCTCCAATGTTTGCTTTGGGATGTGCGTTTTGAGATGGGCTGTAAATCTTGGGCTGGGGACTGATTACTACACTCTAAAAAATGCTGGGTTGTTTTAACCCAACGTTGGGTCAAATATGGACTAACCCAGCAGTTGGGTTAAATTTTTACATTACATTTTTAACCCAACATTTCGGGTTTGTCCATATTTGACCCAGCGTTGGGTTAAAACAACCCAGCATTTTTTAGAGTGTAAGCTTGAGGTCTTCTTAAAGCTGTAAGCAAAGGGTTTTGGAAAATAGCAGTAGCAAACTGCTCTTGGGATTTTAATGTTGTTGATTTTTGTTTATTTAAACAAAAATTTAGGGGGGGGGGGGGTTATTTTATTTTTTTTACTTTCATTTCTGGTAATCCTGTGATCCACTACTGACCCGTCCTTGGTATCTACCCCTACAATCCACCGTTTTTTTTTCACTGTAAAGAAGTTAAATTACACATATTAAGCACACTTTTCTAGAAAGTGCATTTATGTATTTTGATTTTATGATGTTTTATTGTTTCCACTTCCTAGCCATTATACTACTTCACCTACAGGTAATTTTTGTACACAAAATATTATTAATTTATTAATTATATATAATTATATATTATAATATATTATTTATATATAATTAATATTAATTGCGATTAATCACATCCAAAATAAAAGTTTGTGTTTACATAATATATGTGGGTGTACTGTGTATAATTATTTTATATATATATATATATATATAAATACACACACATGCTTGTATATATTTAAGAAACATTTTCATGTATATACTGTAAATAGATTTATATATAATTTATATTATTTATATAAATATAAATATTTTATATATAAATAATATTTTTTCCTTAAATATACATGCATGTGTATGTATTTATATATATATATATATATATATATATATATATATATATATATATGTATATATACAAAATAAATATACACAGTGCACACACATATATTATGTAAGCAAACTTTTATTTTGGCAACTTTTATTTCGACAGTCCTAATTTTAATATATACAATGCCGTAGCAGTAGAATTTCATTTCTAGCTAAACGTGTGTCATACAGATCACGTGTACAGAAAGTAGGGCAGAGGTTCACACAAATGTCTATAGAAAGACACCCCTCCTCTCACTCTTACACCCATGCTCTCTCTCTGTCCTCTTTGTGTTTCGCTGCAGCTTTCATTTTGTTTCCACCTCTCTTCGTATGTTTATTGGAAGTTGTTCAATCAGGCCTGGAGATGACGCAAAGGGCCAGTTTGCATAGACCTCTCAGTGGGTGGCGTAGTCTGTTTTGCTGTTCCTCCCCCTGCCCTTTACTTCATTGATTTGCGATTAAAAGGTAAGGGACGAGTCCATTAAACAGGCTTTGCTATGCGATGTGTGTGCAAAATGTTTCCAGTGCAATGCACAATGAACATTTCCCTTTGCACCTGCTCCTGTGCTCACAAAATCAGAGCCGAGTCTACGGTTAATGCAGAATCAATGTTCCAAATTAACCGATGGACCCCACAGGTTTCAGCTTTTCCACCACCGTCTTTTCATTCCCTCAAAGAATACAAGTATACATAGACAATTTCTAAAATGTGTAACTGACTGTTTGATTATATTCTCTAATTCATGCTTACATATAGGGGTGTGATCGTAAAAATGTCTCCACAATCTGCTTTTAAAGAAATATGCTATTATCAAGCTACAGTGCAGTTCTGGCGCCTCCGTACGACATACTGTACAATGTGACGTACATTCACATCACATGCTAATTTAGAGGTAGATTTATGCTCACGTGACATTATTCACAATCATGAAGTGTATTCTTTACTTGTGTTTTAAAGCGTTGTCGTTTTTTGCACATGCTTTTCTGAGTGTGACACCCCAACCACGAACTAAAAGTGTCAAACAGCCCTTGAGTACTAAACTAAGTTATCTAAAATACACACAAGGTTTACATAAACTTGAGTTATGTCTTCTTGAGTCACTTTATTACATAAAGTTATGTCTTAAGTGAACATTAACAGTTGGAAGAAAACCGGATGAGTGTCTGTATAGGCAAAAGAGAAAATCACATACTGCTTTTCGGTGAATAACTTCAGTTGCTTTAATAAGAATCAGTGTGAATATATACAGGGAAGTCAGGGAAGAGTTTTATTTGTATACTTGTTTATTCAATTTACCACTACTGTTAAATAATTCTACAGAGAGAAAACAAAGCAGTTTATTTCCTTTTTATATTTTATTGTAGTTTTAATGTGCATCTAATGTGCATCTTTGTTCTTATTTTTAAAAACAAAGACAAAATTTTCTCTCTTTTATATTCTGTTATCTTGAATGGCTACATTTTTTAAATGGGGAAATTAGTTTGGCTGTACTGATGATACACTTGCAAAACGGTAAAAACCAACATGAAAAAAATCATGATAAAAGCGTGAATCGTGATATTCCTGATTTTTTTTTTTCCATATCTCCCACCCCTACTTGCATAACTTAACAAGAACTGTATTGTTTTTTGTTGTTGTTTTAGGTAAATCTGCGCTGGCAAGAAAAAGAACAGTGAAGTTGTAAATAAGGCTTCGGTTCTGTGTAAGTGAAATGCCACATTTCATTTTTGCGGTTGTCAAATCACAATTCGGTAAACATAATATTTACCTTATTTTAAATATCATATCTCTTAAATATGGTGGGGAAAAGTAAAACGTAATGTCATTAAATGTAAGCAAAGGCATGTTTAAAAGGTTTAAATGCCAATTCTTGCTAAACTTATACACCAGTTTGCCTACTAGTTACTACATTCCCCATCAAGGATCGACATTGTCTCTATCTCTCATTCCTTATTTACCCATTTCCAGCAATGGAAGGCATCACTGCTTGCATTGAGTCGGGTTCAACTGATTCTCTGGGTGCAAATGTAGATAACACATTGACATGAATTAGAATGCAGAATGTTTATATGCCGCTTTAATGATTTTTAATCAGATTTTTTAATCATAATTTTACATCTCTAATTGTGCATTCGGATTCATCACAGTATTCTTGCATATTGGTCATACAGAGACATGTAACGTTACGTTGCTGTTTGCTCTAACATACTGTACATAACCTAGCTTAAGGGAAGGATAGCGTGCACAATGCACAGGATAACTGCATCACTAAGCTACACTCCATGAAGAACCTAATTATGAAAACCAATAAAATTCCCCAGGGTACAAATACAGCATTTCGCTTTAATTGGGCCTGATTGATTGAAAGCTTGTTCCCAATAGCAAGTGTCAGTCGATCTATTAGTGTAGCTGTGCATGGTTTAGTGTTTTCTTAACATCTCTAGCTCGACTGTTTTTGCATAATTAGATCCCAGTTCTCCCAGTATGTGCTTTATTCCGCACCGGATACCTCTACTACAGGTATCATTCTTATCTAAGAACAGATGGAGAGCACAGTGGTGCTCCTCGGATGGTTCTGCTCTGTTTACTCCTGAACGCATAAGCTGCTATCATAATCTCTTATCAAAATCTATATTTTGAAAAAGAACTAGTCGAGGCTTTTGAAACAATGAAAGAATGTGGAGTGTGGTGACCTTTTCAATAGACAGAGATTAAGGAGAAGCCATTATAGGTAGTTATCTTTTTTGTAGGGCTGTCAAACGATTAATCGCAATTTATCGCATCCAAAATAAAAGTTTGTGATTACATAATATATGTGGGTGCACTATGTATAATTATTTTATATATATAAATACATGCATGTATATATTTAAGAAATATTTTCATGTTTATACTGTTTATAGATTTATATATAAATTATATTTTATATAAATATAAATATTTTATATATAAATAATATTTTTTTCTTAAATATACATGCATTTGTGTGTATTTATATACAGTATATATATATATATATATATATGTGAAGAGTTCAGATGCAAAAGCCTCTAAATGCCATTTGAAATTTTCTTCTAAAATGACCATTTTTATCAAACTTGTATATTTAAGCTCAGTAATTTCACTTAAATGACAATTAATAGGTAATCTTCATTGCCATTTAAGTGAAATTACTGAACTTAAATATACAAGCTTGATAAAAATGATCATTTTAGAAGAAAATTTCAAATGGCATTTAGAGGCTTTTGCATCTGAACTCTTCATATATATATATATATATATATATATATATATATATATATATATACAAAATAATTATACACAGTGCACCCACATATAGCCTATTATGTAAACACAAACTTTTATTTTGGACATTCGATGAATCACGATTAATCATTTGCCAGCCCTGATTTTTTGCCGTGTGTGTGTGTTAACATTGCATTACCACATGGTTAATTCTAAATATTTAATGCATTAATATAATTTAATGCAAATAATACAAATATATTACTGAACACAGTTAGATAACCTTGGGAGTTGGGAATGTATCACACTGATTACCGTTGGCACTGTAGGCCGAAATGATTTGATTACTGCAATTTGAAAAACTGGTAAACACTCTCAACCATTAAGCAAAGTCAGCAAAAATATCACACACACTTTAAATTTTTTTTTCATGATTTGTAATCACAACATTTTTTCTTTTGTCAAATCAACTTAGATAATTTATGTAGTTCAGATAACATAATTTTTTTGAGTTTCTGGTGATTAAATTAATCTCCTTCATTGTATCAACTCAATTTTTCCATTTCGATGAACTTAAAATTTTAAGGCAAACAGATTACTTTTTTTTTTTTAAAGTTAAACCAACAATATTATTTTTTACAGTGGCAGCCAGGCACCCAAGCAAACTTGACTGTTCATTTCAAATCTGCCCATTGTTGTTAATGTTAGAATTTGAATGTTTATGCAAAGCACAGAAATCAATTGCAGAAATATCTAGCAACTCCTGCCTTAACTGTGCCTTGTGAGAGACTATTTTCACTCACACATGCACAAGAAGAGGGCTTCTCTCGCACCTGTTATCTTAGCAAACTTGTATGTCTTAGCAGCTGGTTAAATGTTGACTAGAAAAATGAGCTGGCCTGAAATGACAGAATAAGTTAGTTTTGATAATCGAATAAAGTGTTGAATCTGATGTTTTACATAGCAAGGACAAAACAAATGTGTTAAGATAAAAGGTGTATGCTCAATATTATGATAAGTGTGCAAGCACTATGATCTGCATGGAAGCATTTCAAACCGCACATCAACCATTGCTTTGTTTTTCAAACTGCTTGGTATGATGTAACGATCAGAGAAAGCAATTTCCAGCACCTCGTCATATAAAAAGGGACTAAATCAGTTAGACTTCAGTGTGCTCACAAAAGCCATGTCTAATAGATCCATAATAACAAGGGTTTTACTTATTGTCTGTTAATTAGAGCAGCCATCAAATGGCCCATGTGATTACATCTTTGATTAAAAATTGCCTATTAAAAAGGCCTAAGTTTGGAGAGTTTATCATGAAAGAGACTACAAGGACACAAATATATATTTACCAATATTTTTGCTTTGTAAAGCGTCAGTGAACCCCCAGGCCTGGTAATGGCTGTCCCCCATGCGGGACAAGGTCCTCTAGTCAAAACCTTCCATACTTTCATTCCAGGCCAGTTACTTTTGCCCCTGAAACAAGTTGATCTAATTGGTATCTATTTACTAGGAGCAAAGGGTCACGTATATATATATATACATGCATGCACTTTACATTAATCACCTTTTAATTTTATTTTAATTTGATGCACTATCCTAAACATTTGTTACAAAGATGCAAGCAGATGCAAATTGCTATTTGCAATTGTGTATCAGAAAGTACGATGCCCGTGTGCAACGATTCCCCACCGCCTACGTCTACAAAAATATGTGGGAGGACAAACTCTCTGGTTGTGTGATTAACTCTGTGTTTAAAGAAAAATGTCATCATCTGCATTGGAGATGTTGTGTGCATGGTATAAAGTAGACTGAAGCAATGAATGCAGATCACACGAATGGATCCGAATCACAATGCCTCCATTCAAGGCGATATATTCATTTTCAACGATCCTTAGCCTACTGTACAGTGGATGCTCAAGGCGACTGCATTTGAAATGCATGTGCTATAGGGGAGCTGTAGAACATCTTGGACGGCAACAGGGTGATTTAAGGGAGATTGAGAACAGCCAGATGCAAGACTGCCTATGGCTATCCGTCCAGGACGTGCCTTGTGTCCAAAAAATACGCATGCCAAGCTGGAGCAGATTTCCTGTTGCTGATGATGCCCACATGCGTTGGTTCTCCAACCGCGACATCAGCAACAGGAATTCTGAGCAGTGCTCCAGGTTGACATGACTATTTATTCAACTACCTACGTGCTTGTTATCCATTTCCCCTCCATTTCTGCTCCTTCTGACGCATATTCGATCACTCTGGCGCATATTCTCTCAACTTGGTCTTAACAATGTGGATGGGCATGCAGTAAAACGACTGAAATGTATATTTATGAACAAACTAGATGAGGTTAATTTGACAAATATTACAACTTACCGTTTCAACGCAAGTCATTCCGGTTGATCAAACGACATGTAGCCTATTCCGTTCATCTATAGCGCAGTGCTCCAACGGGAAGCGCGCGCCACGCAAATAAGAATACGCGCGCGTCTTCTTCTTTTAACGCAGATGGAGAAATGACAGCGGTCCTAACGTTGATATTATACCGTGCAAATGAGGCAAAATCCAGCAGGTGAGAGCCGTCTGGACGCTTTTTAGAGTCCCTCGCGCTGACAACCTCCTCCTTCCTCCGCGTTCAGAGGCGCATCTGCAGCCGCTCGTTCGGTTGTCACATTGACATGCCGCTGTCTCTCTGCCCAGCGGTCATTAATATCGGAACAGCCCCCGAGTCTCCAGAGAACAGCCAATAGCGGCGGGGCGGAGAGAAACTCTCGCACCTGATTGGCTAAACAGCAACGTCTGTCAGACAGGAACCGTTGGAGAAATAAAGAGAGACAGAAGAAAATGGATATGCTGGTATTAATTTCTGATTGCGTAGTCGTGTGTTGAGTTGTCTTTTGGGGACATTATGTATAAAAGTAACAAGGAGTAGGCCATGAGAAAGTTTCTAAAGTAAATAACTCAAGTTTAGTTAGGTTACAACAAACTATAAGGTTAGTTTTTAGTTAGTCACACACACAATTAGCCTACTACAACTGATGATGCGTTTTAACGGTCATCACCAACGTCGTAAATACTGCAAAGTTTTAATATTTTCATTTAATATTATTTATTTAATATTATTAATTTAATAATATTAAATATTTAATAATATTTTTGAGATTGCTTAAATAATGTCTGTGTTTTTTTAAATATATATATTTTATATCATTTCAGATGAGGTGTAGTGGCTTGATTTTAGGACCAGAACTGCCCAACAACCAGTGTTTTGGAAAGAAAATAACCAAGAAGCAGAAGGTACGCTTTCCGTTCATCCAATCCGTTCATTGTTACGTCCTCTTTGATGTGAGCTGACCCTGTTTTCAGGGATGAATTCACTGTGAAGGTGCTTCCCTAAAGCCTATGCCCAGGTTGTTCACAGCTCACCCTCGGGACTGCACACACCTTGAGAAAACAGGGCTATAACTCATAAAAGACTCCCGATAGGGTCGGACACTGGTCCATTTTTCCACTTCTGGCATCAAGAGACTGCTTTGCCAAAGAAAAATGTGCATGTACTACGAAAGCATAAATCTGGGTTTCGGTTGAGGTCAGCAAGTACCGTGTTTTTCATCAGTCCATGCCCCTGTTTATGAAAAATTTAGAGGAATATTCGAAAGTCGTGAGGTGGTGGTTTCTTCGTGGCATTTCACAGCATTTGTTTTCTGCCAAGGACTTGGAGGCAGTGCAGGTTATTGACTGAAGTTCCACAGTTATAAATATTTTTACGAAGAATTTTGAGCCTCTTTCAAAGACATAGTCTGTAAAGTTTTGTGAAGAGTCTTTAACAAAAGTAATTTTAAAAAGCTGCATTTTACAACATTCCACCGTTATTATGGCCAATATAGTGCTTGCATATAGTTGTAAGTATAAAAAATGCTGGGTTGTTTGAACCCAAATTTGGGTCAAATATGGGCAAACCCAAATGTTGGGTTAAAAGTGCAATTAAAAAATGTACAGTTGAAAGTGAAAGTTGAAGTTGGGTTAAAATTTGAAATTACATTTTTAACCCAACATTTGGGTTTGTCCATATTTTACTCAAATTTGGGTTCAAACAACCCAGCATTGTTTACACTCCAAAAATGCTAGGTTGTTTTCACCCAAATTTGGGTCAAATATGGACAAACCCAAATGTTGGGTTAAAAAATGTAATTTCAAATTCTAACCCAACTTCAACTTTCACTTTCAACAGTACATTTTTGTATTGCATTTTTACTTGACATATTTGTCCATATTTGAAACAACCCAGCATTTTTAGATGTGGTAAGCGAATGATGTTGTTTTCTTATGGAAAAAAAAGCGGTTTTATACAATAAAACATGGGTAAAAGCAATGTTCCATTGATATGTCATATATAAGCCAGTGTCATAACAATCCCATTTCTCAATAGTCACTGCATCAGCACGTTGCTTTTCACATTCGGGTCAGTGAAGATGCTGGACAAGCATCTCCCCGTGACATAACGTGATAGTGGCATACCTGCAGAGATGTGCAAGTTTCCTGGGAATACGTCTCTCAAACGGTAGAGTTTTTTGCAGGATGTGTTTGTGCCTGCAGTGCGGTTAACAGGCTGCCCAGGAGGGGGTTGTTTAGTTAAGACTGATGTAGAGACATTCTGCCACCAGCCAACCACACACAACATCTCAGACTCCTCATTAGGCATCCACACGCCCATGATGTTCAAGTTAGTTTACCAAGGCAAAAAAAGTTATAAATATATACATTTCTTCACAAGAAACTTAGAGAAGATGCTCTTACAGCGTCTGACAAAGACATAGACCTGTAACATTTTCACAAATGCTTTTAACAAAAGTCATTTTAAAGATACATGCATATCGATTCTGAAAACACCATTAGATGTGATTACATGTGTTTGCACAGTTTGTAAGTATTAGTAAATGGTTCAGATTTTCATTTCTGATTAATATATTAATGCTACATTTATTCAGTGCTTTTTAGCAGTTCTTTAGCAGTTCTTTCTTTTTCGTTCCTCCTTTCATTTGTTCAATTGTTTATTCATTGTTTATTCTTTCTTTTGATTCTTTTGTTATTTGTTTGTTATTTTATTCATTGTTGGTTTTTGCTCATTCTTTTCTTTCTCGTGTTTGTTTGTTCTCTTTCATTCTTTCATTTGTTAGTGCTTTCTGTCATTTGTTTGTTCTTTCATTCTGTTTCTTTCGTATTTATTTATTTAGTTTTTCCTTTAATTCATTTGCATGCTTGATTTTTCTTTCTTTCATTTGTTCATTAGTTTATCCATTGTTTGTTTGTTTCTTTTCTTTCGTTTGTTCTTTCATATTTTCTCTCATTTTGTTTATTTGAGTGGTCTTTTGTTTGTTCTTTCTTTATTTCTTTCTTTTTCACGAGCCAGGTGGACTGCAGAATTTATTTCAGCCATTAAAGGCTGCATAATTTGTACGGAAAAGAGTGAGAAACGGGAGATTTATTAGCCGGTGATTAGAAGCTTGTGTCAGCACACTATGCTTGCGGTTTAGTTTATGTATCTCGAACGGATGTTCAATGCTCTTTAAAAGTCCTTGTTAAAAGTGCAAACGTCCTGAGAGGCAGTCATTATACACATTCTGTATTATTAGTATTCTTTCCAGCACCTGTGTAACACCATCTTTTCAAGTTTTGCTCTGAATGCTACAAAAGTTGACTGGATAAAAGGATAGATTTCTTTTTTGTTACACAAAAAAGCAGAGTGAGACTGCAGTTTTCGCTGCAAGATGTCTCTCTGAGGAGTTCTGTTGTTCTCTCCTGTTTGTTCTGAGTTGTGAAGTGTGGAGGTTAACCTCTCTCGTCTTAGCCGATCGTGGGGCCAGGCTCCAGGAGTGGGTGGCTGCTTACCGGAGCTTCCGTTCCAGTGAAATATGACTTCAATGTTGAGAATAGGGTGACATACATAATAAATGTGTGTGTGACGACTGATGGAGTCCTACATTTTATTGCATGCAGACTTCGAAAGCTCAATAACAGATTCATGAAAGGCTTTGGCTGTCCATTGTTGAAAACCTTTTTCTTGCTTGTGTGCAATAGATGCAGGATGATTTTTAAATTGAATCCTGGGATTTCCACCCAGGTCCATAGCTTGAAATTCTGGGCCCTTTACCTCTTTTTCAGCCATTTGTAAGGAAGAGATAGGCTACAGCCTGATGGAATGGTGCATGTTGAATTGTGCATTGATAAATTGCCCTGTGCAGTTTATGCATGAACGACCCGAGTTCAAATCCAACATTCAATTTTACGATATTAAATATTACTCAGTAGTTCTCTTATCACAGTTCTCTTTTGTCCGTTTCTTTATCCCTAGATGGTTTTCCCATGTCTGCCCTTTGATTAGTTTCATTTTCTCTGCTCTTTACTGTTGACCATGTCCTCTCAGTTCCCTTATATTTTGTACAGTATGCTTATTTTCTTATAGTTACTTACAGCCATGACCCTGTAGTAAATGAAATGTAAGCTTTATTAAGCTAAATAGTTATTTTATCATTTTTAAGATTTCTAAATATTTTTTTTTTTACCAAAGTACATCTGAGAAAATGCATTGAGAAATCAAAAGAAATGTTATGTTACCATACACATTCATTCATTCATGGTTAGCGTTTCATTCCTAAGTGTTTTTGAACAAAATGAATGCTGATTTTGTTGTTTTAAACATTGACTATGACTATCGTAAATTTGACCATACATACGCATGCATGTTTGTTGCTCATAAGCCTGTTTGTTTTTATGAAGTCATGAGTGCATGATTCAATGGCAGTTTGAACAATAGAAATATGTTTTACCCTCTCCAGTTTCAGCACAAATGTCAGTTTGCTCAATAGATTCATGAAAATGGGCATGCATTGTGTATGACACTCAGGACAGATGTTGAAACCCTGCAGATCAATGCTCTCTCCATTCCCTTTGATGGTAGAAAAATGGCTGTAAAGACCATGTCTGAAGTGCACAGATATGGCAATGAGCTTCAGATTTGTTTATTACACTTCAGCACTGATTGTGCTGGAAAAATACCCCTCAGTCTGTCCATTTGTGACAAAGCTCACCAAAAAAAAGTAAGAAGGATGACAATAAAACTGTAGAATGTGTGTGGGAACATCCCAGAGTTTTTGCAATTGTGAAATGAAAATCTTTATGACTTTGGGACTATGAGAACAAACGAATACGGAGATGTGGCAGCATTGTGCCGGCATCTGAAATCTCCCTTGTTACTCTTTTGTTTCATTATATTCCTTTGTGAATGACTGGTGCTGATGAGCCAGAGGAAAGAAGGATGGGTAATTATCACAGTTGTGGATAGGCTTTGAGGGGGAAAAAACTCCCTCTGCCATTGAGGCACTGTAAGAAAGAAAAAGGTCTCCTTATATTGATGGATTTCCATCCATATCCTATCTATTCAATAAAAATCCATTCAAGCGTTTAAATTGGCCATGGCATGGGAAATCAAATTTGCCTTGACCTTTTGACATTTAAGAGGTCTATATATAAACAAAGCATTATTACTGGATCTGTGACATCACATGGGCAAATACATTTGAATTTAACTGCTTCCAGAGCAAGATATTGCTGAATAGTCATCGCACCATAGGCCCTGCCCACTGGAATTCAGTCGCTTAAAGGCTGACATTTGCTTACACTGGATTTGATTGTGTCGCATCAAAAGTAAATATAACCCATTATAATCACTGATGCTGTCTACACTGGATACAGTATAGTTTCTGACATAATCCAACACACTTGAGTCTGCCAACAATGGGACTACTGGAAGAGTAAAAGAACAAGCGTCCAGTTTAAACAGCTCTTTTGCCTTTCTGTACAGACATCAAAATAATCCCATTGTCAAAGACAAGTGGATGGTTTATGTTTGAGGCACAGTGAAACGGATAGTTTGCAATGTTTGGTTCAATTCAATAACCAGTTAATTTAAGTTAATGTAATAATAACAAAAAACTGTTGAATGTATGTCCTTGCTCAAATGTGCATGTGCATTAGCTGGAACAAAAGAAATATTGTTTTTTTTTTCTGTGAAATTTGAACTTAAGAACCACAATTTGTACTGTCGTTGTTATATTCCAGCCCGTTCTCATCCCAGGGCGTCATATACTGACGCTATTGACAATGCGTAGACATCCAACACACATGGCACTAGGGTTGGGTATCGAGAATCGAGTATCGATTGGAACCGGGACTAACTTTTCATTTTTCCCGGAATCGTTCAAAAGTTAAAATTTCGATTCCTAGTTTCGATATTCACAGTCCTCCCGACCGGAAGAAGAAACCGCTGAACAACACCAACGAAGAAGCGACTACCGGAAGTGTTGGCATAACCGCGCGAGTCGAACATGAGTAGCTTACGTCGGCGGTCCTAAGTGTGGCTTCATTTTTCTAAAAATAACAAAATGTCGGCAAAATGCAAAATTTGTGACAAAAGGAGTATTTGGTTTGATTAGCAAGGTTAGCTAAACTTTTTTGACCCTGCCTATTAAAAGAATCGGAATTGAGAATCGTTGGGAGCCGGAATCGAAACAAGGAATCGGAATCGGAATCAGAATCGTTCAAATTCAAACGATACCCAACCCTACATGGCACCCTTTAGTGTCAATATGAGACGCAGATATATATGGGCCAGAAGGCGCCTCCTAGTGGTCTAACCCTAACCCTACCCCACACCTAAACCTACCCATACCCGAAGCGTGTTATATTGACGCTAAAGGGTGCCATGTACGTCGGATGTATACGCATTGTCAAAATCATCACTTTATGAGAATGCGTTGTATACTCTAATTGAAATATGTCATTCAAATGTGACATTGACAAAGTTTGTATATTTCTTTCTACATTTAGGTCGTTTGAAGATTTAGGGGCATCACTGGAAATAGCCGCTTAGCGAACTGACGCGCCTTCAAGGGTTGGGAAGGAATCAACACACGCTAATCTATTTTACAAAGCAAGTTTAGTGCCTCTGGTGAAACCAGAGTCTCCTGGACCTGGTCCTATACTGTGTACAATCTACTGTAATGAAGGTCAACAAGAAGAGCAGCTAAAGCTAAACCGCAACCTCTTGAAATTGGCTTCTGCCCTCTCTATTTAGCCTTGACTCTCCTCCTGCGGGGCTTGTGCTGCACACCTAACTGAACATCGGCTGCTGGAAACTGAACAGTTTTTCTGCAGAGTAAAGTTTGATTTAAAAATATCCCCCATTGTTCGTGGAATACAATAGCTGCAGATTTGCGGCGAGTGACAAGAGACGACGGTGCAAGCCTTCTGAAAAGCACACGTTTGGGTCTCTGCGGAGAACATGCTCACATAAATCATGTCCTGAAAAGCAGCTCCCCAAGGAAAATAAAAGTGCATTTGTCGGGGCCGTCAGCAGAGTTCATAGCTCGTGGGCAGGCGGCCAGAGTCTTGTGCTGCAGCTCTTGCGACTGATCGCATATCAAATGGGATTATGACATTGTGCGTTCCTCAGCCCTGTATTTTTAATTGAATTACGTGCTCCTCTTAATGTAATAATCTCTCAAAGATCCACAGCATACTGTTCAAATCATTGATAATAAAATTAGGCTGTTTCTTTTTGCGAGTCTTGCCATCTCAGATGTTGGATTACGACAGAGACACCCATGCTTGCATAATACCATGTGTGTGACACCCACGCTTTACACAGGCACGGGCAAAACACATTCGAGAGATTGATCTGAATCATTGGCGACTCACAGGGCTGTTAAAACTGTGAACCTCTGGTGTCTGTCCATGTGACACAGTGGTGACTGGTTTTCAGTGAGGGCTCTGCGCCGTAGGGAACCTTTTACATGCTGACAGCCAAATAAAAGGCTGGCCGAGGCTCTTTGCCCATTAACGTCATCCCTGAAAGCAGATTGTGTTGCCACGCAATTATACCGCAGTGATTCTCAAACGGCGGGTTTAGTTATGATTAATCCATCAGCTCAGAGATGGAGCCCGACTGGACAGGCACATTTACACAAGCCATAGTGTTGGGAATCGACTTACTTTTGGCTGCACAGGCCATTTTTTTTAATATGTGTATCTTTCATTTATTCGTACTGAATTTTTCGCTATTTATTGTGCAAAGAGGGGATGATATGTTAGATAAACTTTACACTGAATAACAAAGGTGTTGTGTAGGTTTCCTGTGCCATTCCATTGTGTTGAACTACAAAATTGTTTTGCTATTTTAATTAAGCTGAGAACTCACAATTATGACTACCTATGTCAAAGTGTGTTGAGTGAATAGTTTTTTTTAAATTGACAATTTCAATGGAGAAAAAAGACTTTAAGATGTATGTCTACAAAAATACACTTTCAATGATAAACGTACCTGGAGTGAAAACTGTGACAACTAGCCCCAGCCTCCCCCATACATTAAATACATATGGATGTTACCATTCAGTTTATATGTGCGATTAAATTAAATATCAGCACATTTAAACTGTTATTTTCATTCAAATGAAACATATGCCCTCTTTGAGTTGAGTTTGACAAACAAATGGAGGGAGTACATTTTTTCAGGTCAACGTTTATGAGTCATTTTAAAGCTGATTGGCATCATTTTTGGTCCTATAGTAAATTATTTCTAAATAACCTACAGAATGATATGGAGTTATGTAGACTCAAATGAGCTGAATCTGAGCAATGAGTCTGAGCAGATGTCTACGGTAATGGAAATGTATGGTTGGAGATGATCGTCACAGGCACCGACTTCATTGACAGCCATCCATGCGTCGAGAAAACAGCAGTCATGATGGGAAACCCACAGCTGATATTGACGTAAACATGATGTAAACTGTAAGCTAATAATAATAATGATATTTTCCTTTATTAAGGAAGTAGGGTCTATTTTAATTGTATGTTGTCTTTAAACAGGGAAAAAAAGTGAAAAAAAAAATAGTCTGCTCTCCAACTAAAGATAGTCACAAAACATGCGGCAAGTCGTGCCATTTAATTAAATCGGCCCTTGACAAGTTCCTTAACTTCCATTAAAAATGTTTTTCAGTCTAGGGAGAACAATGTGTGAATCTGTGGGAAACAGTGACTACGGAACGCACTCTTTTCATCCGGCCTGACTGTACAAATGGACCTCATTGTCTATGGAGAAATTCGATTTTCTGCCATGCACCAGCTCTACATAAACTCCTCTCTGGGGTCTGATGCCACCATGCTCGGGCTTATCAACAGCACTCAGGGTGTGAGATTGAGTTCTGGCGCATATTAAAACGTGGGGAGACCAGGGACGAGAATCAGAAATACAGCATAATCCCTCTAGAGATCCTCTTCTCGCTCACCGCCCATCTGCCTTCATCTCGTACCGACTCGATCCTCTGTCAGAGAAAAAAAACTCAAACTAAAAACTCATCCCGATGAGCGCTGCCTTTTAAATGTGTGTAATTTCCTCCTTTATCTTCTGTTCAGAGCTGGTCCCGAAAATGAAGTCACTATCATGGTTCCTAGCAAAGCTCAAACATGGTAGGAGAAGATGTCCTTCGTGGATCCCTAAAGAGGCTGGATAAAGGAGCTTCAAAAGGAGCTTCAAAATCCCAGTTTATCTAGTATAAGACAAAGCATACTGCCATTAAAACTGTATCCCACAACGCACCAGTGTTCGACCTGACCCTTCGTGACAGATGAACCAGGAAGTAAAATCAGCCAACAATCAGTCACTCTTTTTTTTGACCTATCAATTCATACTTTGCACGTGACGTCACAAGTACTGGCTGGCAGGCAAGAACGCTGTTCTCCAGCAATCTAGTCTAAATCTAGTCAAGTATCTTGCCAGGACGTCGCCAGTTTTTTCACTAAAGTTGTTGTTTCGAGGTGTAAATGACACGCCAGTTGTTGTGCGATTGGTTCCACTAACCAGTAGTGTTGTAGTCAAGGCCACCTAACCCGAGACCAAGACAAGACCAAGACCAGAGTGTATCGAGACCGAGACAAGACCAAGACTTTTAGGGGCCGAGACCAAGACAAGACCAAGACCAGTGCCCCACAATCTTCTCAGATTGATCTAAAAGATCCACATTCCCATAAAAACAGAGATATTTAACACTCAAAGCTGAACTAGCATTTATAAACATTAATTAAACAATTTAATAATCAATTAAAAAGGAATGTATACCTGTATGGTATTATGCTGTACCCACATTGGACCACACTGCAGTTTATAGGCGATGTGCTAACGCGGATTTTTTACATGTTTTAAATATATAAAATGCATAAATGGTCTTCATTTTATTTGTTATTAAATAAACTTACATTTCGCCAATTCGCTTTCTCGTTTAAGTCCTCGGTTCATCCGTACTGCGTGCTCATGTATCAGCACAGTCGGCCGAAAGAAAGTTCTGTTCAGAGACGGCTATCACACATGCGCAGTATCTCTAGCTCATCGGTTCTCCGTATCGAACGTGTCCGAAAGAAACAGTTCTTGGTTCTGTACTGGTGATTCAAGAACTCGAGAACCATAGCATAGGCCTGTGTGTGCTGAGCTGAAACCTGAATATACAGTCGACAAAACTAAAAAATCGATGCATGTCTGTCTCCAATATAGCCGTAGCCTATACAATACATATTAATAATGTGTTAACATAACGAATTAAACATATATGTTTAATTTGTTATGTTAACACATTAGCTATAAACATTTAGCAATGCACCATTAACCTTGGCAAGAGTTTACATCAAAGATTTATATAGTTAGAAATTAAATTATCTGTTCCTGAAAATATTATTTTAGTTGGCTATAATAATAAATGTTTAGTTTGACAGTTTTACAGTCCAATCATTGTTTCCAAACTTTAAAATAATACAGTGATAATAAGTAAAACATGTTTCCAAAATGTTTTATTTTGTTACACTTACTGATGTTCAACTAAATACTTAGGAAACGTACATTTTGTCCCTTAGAAAAAAAAAATTGCACGCATGCTCAGCTCATCAACTCATCAGTTCTCAGTATGTCGAACGTGTGTGTCCAAAAGAAACAGTTCTCGGTTCTGTACTGGTGATCCGAGAACCGCTGTACCTGTAGCTCTACGTGCTCATCACTTCTCTCAGCACCAACATGTCTCAGTTCAGTGAACTTTTTGAGTTACTGGGATAAAATGTACTCCTGGATATTGGTTTATTTCGATTTGGAGGGACTGTCAGGCATGTCTGAAAGTGAGTTACTTCAGTAACTTGGGGTTCAGCGCTGACGCAAGACGCGAACTGTTTCGAACGATTCAGTCCGATTTAGTGTACTGGTTCGACCGGTTCACTAAAAAGAACCGGTTCAAAAGAACGATTCGTTCACGAATCGTTCACAATAAAACACAATAAAATTGTACACAAAATTGAACATCAAAATTGTACACAATTTTATTGTACACAATAAAAAATAAAGAAGAAGAAGAAGCGGCCTTGCGCATGCGCGATAGAAGGTGCGTTCCATTCGTCAGGGTCCCTTAGCAGTGTTCACTGCTCCCTACTCCCTGAGCACGGTACAGTTGAAGTGGACTTCGATGTCAATATTTATTTATTTATTTTTTTTATATACAAAAAATACATACAACCAAGGCAAATGTATTCTTTCTACAATGTGTAGGAATGAGTAAAAGGCTCAACTCAATTTAACAAAACATAAATAAATTTTTAAATCATAAATTACATTAACTTAAAATTAACAAAAATAAATAAATAAATAAAATACAAAGTTCAAATTTAGAATTAAGGGGCAATGTGATCAAGCAACTTAATCGCACTTTCGGCTCTAGAAAAAACATTTTAAATCGTTTTTGAAAACAACGAGTAATGGGAGAGATTTAAAAAAAAAATCTACATTTGTGTATAAATTTTTTTGCCATTATTACAATGTTATTAAAACTTCGCTGTCAATAATCACTCATTTGGAATGCCCTGAAACGTCATCAAATAAATACAACAGGGTCGCGCAGATTATGATATAACTTAATTAATTATTTTTTTGTAATTTCATTTCCTTTCTAATTTAAAATAATATTGGCCTATAGACGTATTATTAATCACCCCAAACCGTTCATAAATACTTTAGTTTGTATAATAATAACAATATTTAAGAATACTCAATGCTTACGTAAACTCAGAACCGTTAGAAATTTAAATTTCAAATCTCTTCCAACGGCTCTGCTCTATGGTTATTGGTTAGTTCCGACTGATTATGCGGTTCGCAATGACAGTGTATTGCTCTCCTCACTTCCTGTGAAGTGATGTATCGATGTTCCCTTATTCCCTACGCCGTTTGCAGTGCCCTTCGAACTGAACATGTTCGTTCCCTTCCCTTAAGAGGGCGAAATACCCTGTGAAGTCCACTTCGCAGTCCACTTATGGTCGAATGGAACGCACCTAGACCTATTTCGGCGCCAATTTTGCAGCTGTGGAAACTGGAAAGACGCTGACAGGCTGAGTTTACCTGGAGCTTAATTTTGTTTTTGGAACAAAAATGAGGTAACTAACGTTAAACTTGTGTTTGAATGTTTTTTTCTACTCTCTGTCGCTTATTTTTGCTTATCATCTTAATGTTTACCAGAGTATTTTGATAATATTCGGAGTTTACAGATTGTGGTTCGACCTGTTTTTTGTGTCAGGTAACATTAACGTTAATGTTAACTTACCACAACGGTTTCTGGATTTACATTGTCCAAAAAGTATTAGGAATTCTGATTTTCTATTTTAGCTACTGTTTTTATCTCACAATTACGAAATATGAAGTCAGAATTGTGAGAAATAAAGTCGCAATTGCGTGTTATAAAGTCAGAATTGCGAGATATAAAGTCAGAATTGCGTCATAAAGTCGCAATTCTGAGAAAAAAGACAGAAGTGCGACCTTTTATTTCGTAATTCTGACTCTTTTTCTCACAATTGCGAGTTTATGTCGAAATTCTGACATTTTTTCTCAGAATTGTGAGATATAAAACTAGCAATTGTCAGTTATCAGGTCAATAGGCTTTATGCATAGCTTCACTACTTCTTGAATTTCAGCCAGCTCCTTGTTTCCTGTCTGCCATTATTGGACACATTGATTGATTCAGGTGTGCTTGACCTCAGTAGTCACAGCAACAATAATCAGACACACCTGAATTAATCAATTTTGCTCAATAATGGCAGACAGGAAACAAGGAGCTGGCTGAAGTTCAGGAAGTAGTGTAGCTATGCATAAAGCCCATTCTAAGGAGGGAAAAAGGCCAACTTTTTTTCTCCCTCAGAATAGTTTAACGTTTAATCTAACAATTATTACTTTTATATCCCGCAATTCTGACTTTATAACACGCAATTGGGACTTTGTATCACGCAATTCTGAGGAAAGTCAGAATTGCGAGATGTAAACTCACAATTGTGAGGAAAAAAAGTCAGTATTGTGAGATAAAAAGTCACAATTTCCTTTTTTATTTTCATTCTGTGGTGGAAACAAGCTTCCATAGTCTGTAATCTTAAAAAGCAAAACTTATTTATTTATTATTATTTTTTTTAGAAGTCCTTCTGGCAGCTTGCCTCCTGAGTGGCGTTCAACGTGCAGGTCTCGATACACTGGTAAGGACTTTTCCTTTAAAGAAGTCACTAGGGATGGGATGGGATGAAAATTTCTTATCACTATTAGTGACCAAAATTATCGTGATTATCAATATTATCACGGTTTTGTTAAAGTGAGATGTAAGTGTTCAAAAGGAAATGATGCTCCTTTATAATGCTTGTCGTCAATAGAAACGCATTATTACATAGTGCGCACATCAATATCACAACGGATGCAAGCTCTTGTTTCATTCAAAAACAACTTGGCGTTTGCATCTTCCGTTTTTGATTGTATTGGACATAAAATCAGAGTTGATTTATTGTTTAAAGAGTTTGATAATATTGTTGTGATCATATTGTCCGGAAGATTGTTTTGTATGCTGTAAATGGATTTATAAACGGCCAGGTAAGATTTAACACATTAATCTCAATTCAATATGCCCCGTAATTATGTGGTTAAAAAAAATCGGTGTAATAAGTGAATTTATATACATTACTATACCTTAAAATGTCACTCTTAATAATAGTCTCGTTTGAAGTTGTTCGTTTGTCTTTAGCTTTGCCAGTGTCTGCTGTTCCACAGTCTGAGCCAGTGTCTGCTGTTCCAGGAGCCGGAGCCAGTGTCTGCTGTTACAGGAGCCAGTGTCTGCTAATCCAGAGCCGGAGCCAATGTCTGCTATTCCAGACACGGAGCCTAAGTATGCAGGAATTTGTAAGTATGCTCTGGAACACATAGGGCTGGGCGATAAATCGATTTTATCGATTAACTCGAATTTCTAGTTTGCACCTAATTGGGCCGATTTTCTTGAATGAAAATCGATTTTCTCTTTAACAACCGGTGACGTGGCCATCTGGGCCCCCGTAGTTCCGACTAGTGCTGTGTTGAAAAAATCGATTCACCAATTCTGAATCGATTTTCATATTAATTTTTAAAGATCGATCCGTAGCTCAGTGAATCGATTTATTAATAGGCCTACATTTTCCCCGTGAACTTTAACTTGCCGCGAGTGATCCCTATGTGCGCATTGAAAGCTTTCACTCAGCGCGCACATTGTTACGACAATGGACTTTGATTCATTAAACCGTTCATTCAACGAACACGTTCAAAAAAGCAGATTCATTAAAATAGATGTAATGAAACAACTTCAAGGTGTTAATTATTTTTAACTTTGAGTTCCACTTAAGGCTCAGCTGAGCAGCAATGCGTCGCATGGGCAAATGGCATTGATTCAATGCGTGACTCACTGATTTTATTTCCCCGCGGTTTCCTCGTGCTGTGGGCTGCTGATCAGCGCTGCTGCAGATGCGCATTTATGGTAAATACCCGTAGCGTGAACGTTAAAAGGATGATTCAACAACTATTTCGCGTTCCTTTGACACGGCACGGCAAGCTTTCCGCGAATACATATGCAGGGATGTGATTTTTCCGGATTAATCCGGAATTCCGGATTTTCCGACCTGAAAATGTGACCTACGTGAATCAGGCAGGGGGACGGATGTCGGCTGGGTCGGCTGCCGGAGTGAAAAGGAGAGGTTATGAGGACATAACTGGCTGACGTGCGTACAGATTCTTCCTTACTTTCCAAGTATCAACAAGGACGTACTTGCGTTCAGCTCTTTCACCTGCTCAATTTCGTACCTCAGTCGCTCTCCCGCTACGGTGTTATCGTTGTTAGTTTACAAGAGCATCACCGTAAGGTCCCCAGTAGGGCTGGGCGATATATCAATACAGTTCAAATTTGCGCTATGATCCTTGCTCCAAGCAAGCTGCTGACAGCTTTTGTAAAAATATGAATATCCTGCATTAGTACATACATGCATGTTTGTGTGTTTATATATACAAAATAATTATATACAGCACACACAAATATATTATGTAAACACAGACTTTTATTTTGGATGCGATTAATCACAATTAATTTTTGCAGAGCCCTAAAATAAATATATAAATATTTAGACATTTTTTAATTACATTGATCTTACCTAAATGTTTGTTTTTACAATGGGGTAATTTTTTGTTAAGAGTTTATGCAACACATGGAATTGCTTTCCTTGATTTCCTTGGTTTCTTGTCTTTTTGGCTTGTTGTTTCTGATTGCACTTTAATCCAGATAATGTCACAGAAGGGAATATCAATACAAAATAAAGTTAAAACTTGTTTTAAACAATTTCTTTGTCATCTGCAGATTGATTTTAAGTAGGGAAAAAAAAAACGATTTAAATCGTATATCGGATTTTTTGTGAATAAATCGATGCTTTTTTTTTTTTTTAGGACATATCGCCCAGCCCTAGAACAACAGAGCCGGAGCAGGAGCAAGTGTCTGCTGTTCCAGAGTCGGAGCCAGCGTCCGCTGTTACAGGAGCCAGTGTCTGCTGTTCCAGAGCCGTAGCCGGAGCAAGTGTCCCTCTTTTTCTTTTATTCCCTCTTCTACGAGATGGTCGTCTTTGGTGAATTTGTAAGTATAAAGGAATTTGTAAGTATGCAGGATTTGTAAGTATGCAGGATTCCTGCATTTGTAAGTATGCAGGAATTTGTAAGTATGCTAGTATGCTGTTACAGGAGCCAGTGTCTGCTGTTCTAGAGTCGGAGCCAGTGTCTGCTGTTCCAGAGCAAGGGCCAGTATCTGCTGTTACAGAGCCGTAGCTGGAGCAAATGTCTGCTGTTTCAGAGCCGGAACAAGTGTCCCTCTTTTTCTTTTATTCCCTCTTCTCCGAGATGGTCGTCTTTGGTGAATTTGTAAGTATAAAGGAATTTGTAAGTATGCAGGATTGGTAAGTATGCAGGATTCCTGCATTTGTAAGTGTGTCTGCTGTTACAGGAGCCAGTGTCTGCTGTTCCAGAGTCAGAGCCATTGTCTGCTGTTCCAGAGCCGGAGCCAGTGTCTGCTGTTCCAGAGCCGGAGCCGGAGCAAGTGTCCCTCTTTTTCTTTTATTCCCTCTTCTATGAGATGGTCGTCTTTGGTGAATTTGTAAGTATAAAGGAATTTGTAAGTATGCAGGATTTGTAAGTATGCAGGATTCCTGCATTTGTAAGTATGCAGGAATTTGTAAGTATGCTAGTATGCTGTTATAGGAGCCAGTGTCTGCTGTTCCAGAGTCGGAGCCAGTATCTGCTGTTACAGAGCCGTAGCTGGAGGAAATGTCTCCTGTTTCAGAGCCGGAACAAGTGTCCCTCTTTTTCTTTTATTCCCTCTTCTCCGAGATGGTCGTCTTTGGTGAATTTGTAAGTATAAAGGAATTTGTAAGTATGCAGGATTGGTAAGTATGCAGGATTCCTGCATTTGTAAGTATGTCTGCTGTTCCAGAGTTGGAGCCAGTGTCATCTGTTCCAGAGTCAGAGCCATTGTCTGCTGTTCCACAGCCGGAACCAGTGTCTGCTGTTCCAGAGCAGGGGCCAGTATCTGCTGTTACAGAGCCGTAGCCGGAGCAAGTGTCCCTCTTTATCTTTTATTCCCTCTTCTCCGAGATGGTTGTCTTTGGTGAATTTGTAAGTATAAAGGAATTTGTAAGTATGCAGGATTTGTAAGTATGTCCGATTCCTGCATTTGTAAGTATGCAGGAATTTGTAAGTATGCTAGTATGCTGTTACAGGAGCCAGTGTCTGCTGTTCCAGAGTCGGAGCCAGTGTCTGCTGTTACAGAGCAAGGGCCAGTATATACTGTTACAGAGCCGTAGCTGGAGCAAATGTCTGCTGTTTCAGAGCTGGAACAAGTGTCCCTCTTTTTCTTTTATTCCCTCTTCTACGAGATGGTCGTCTTTGGTGAATTTGTAAGTATAAAGGAATTTGTAAGTATGCAGGATTTGTAAGTATGCAGGATTCCTGCATTTGTAAGTATGCAGGAATTTGTAAGTATGCTAGTATGCTGTTACATGAGCCAGTGTCTGCTGTTCCAGAGTCGGAGCAAGTGTCCCTCTTTTTTTTATTCCCTCTTCTCTGAGATAGTCGTCTTTGGTGAATTTTTAAGTATGCAGGATTGGTAAGTATGCAGGATACCTGCATTTGTAAGTATGCAGGAATTTGTAAGTATGCAGGATTGGTAAGTATGCAGGATTCCTGCATTTGTAAGTATGTCTGCTGTTACAGGAGCCAGTGTCTGCTGTTCCAGAGCCAGTGTCATCTGTTCCAGAGTCAGAGCCAGTGTCTGCTGTTCCAGAGCCGTAGCCGGAGCAAGTGTCCCTCTTTTTCTTTTATTCCCTCTTCTACGAGATGGTTGTCTTTGGTGAATTTGTAAGTATAAAGGAATTTGTAAGTATGCAGGATTTGTAAGTATGTCCGATTCCTGCATTTGTAAGTATGCAGGAATTTGTAAGTATGCTAGTATGCTGTTATAGGAGCCAGTGTCTGCTGTTCTAGAGTCGGAGCCAGTGTCTGCTGTTCCAGAGCAGGGGCCAGTATCTGCTGTTACAGAGCCGTAGCTGGAGCAAATGTCTGCTGTTTCAGAGCCGGAACAAGTGTCCCTCTTTTTCTTTTATTCCCTCTTCTCCGAGATGGTCGTCTTTGGTGAATTTGTAAGTATGCAGGAATTTGTAAGTATGCAGGATTCCTGCATTTGTAAGTATGCAGGAATTTGTAAGTATGCTAGTATGCTGTTACATGAGCCAGTGTTTGCTGTTCCAGAGTCGGAGCAAGTGTCCCTCTTTTTTTTATTCCCTCTTCTCTGAGATAGTCGTCTTTGGTGAATTTTTAAGTATGCAGGATTGGTAAGTATGCAGGATTCCTGCATTTGTAAGTATGCAGGAATTTGTAAGTATGCAGGATTGGTAAGTATGCAGGATTCCTGCATTTGTAAGTATGCAGGATTGGTAAGTATGCAGGATTCCTGCATTTGTAAGTATGCAGGAATTTGTAAGTATGCTAGTATGCTGTTACATGAGCCAGTGTTTGCTGTTCCAGAGCTGGACCAAGTGTCCCTCTTTTTTTTATTCCCTCTTCTCTGAGATAGTCGTCTTTGGTGAATTTTTAAGTATGCAGGATTGGTAAGTATGCAGGATTCCTGCATTTGTAAGTATGCAGGAATTTGTAAGTATGCAGGATTGGTAAGTATGCAGGATTCCTGCATTTGTAAGTATGTCTGCTGTTACAGGAGCCAGTGTCTGCTGTTACAGGAGCCAGTGTCTGCTGTTCCAGAGCCGTAGCCGGAGCAAGTGTCCCTCTTTTTCTTTTATTCCCTCTTCTACGAGATGGTCGTCTTTGGTGAATTTGTAAGTATGCAGGATTCCTGCATTTGTAAGTATGCAGGAATTTGTAAGTATGCAGGATTGGTAAGTATGCAGGATTCCTGCATTTGTAAGTATGTCTGCTGTTCCAGGAGCCAGTGTCTGCTGTTCCAGGAGCCAGTGTCTGCTGTTCCAGAGCCGGAGCCAGTGTCATCTGTTCCAGAGTCAGAGCCAGTGTCTGCTGTTCCAGAGCCGTAGCTGGAGCAAGTGTCCCTCTTTTTCTTTTATTCCCTCTTCTACGAGATGGTCGTCTTTGGTGAATTTGTAAGTATAAAGGAATTTTTAAGTATGCAGGATTTGTAAGTATGCCCGATTCCTGCATTTGTAAGTATGCAGGAATTTGTAAGTATGCTAGTATGCTGTTACAGGAGCCAGTGTCTGCTGTTCCAGAGCCGGAGCCAGTGTCTGCTGTTCCAGATCCGGAACAAGTGTCCCTCTTTTTCTTTTATTCCCTCTTCTCCGAGATGGTCGTCTTTGGTGAATTTGTAAGTATAAAAGAATTTGTAAGTATGCAGGATTGGTAAGTATGCAGGATTCCTGCATTTGTAAGTATGTCTGCTGTTACAGGAGCCAGTGTCATCTGTTCCAGAGTCAGAGCCAGTGTCTGCTGTTCCAGAGCCGGAGCCAGTGTCTGCTGTTCCAGAGCCGGAGCCGGAGCAAGTGTCCCTCTTTTTCTTTTATTCCCTCTTCTACGAGATGGTCGTCTTTGGTGAATTTGTAAGTATAAAGGAATTTGTAAGGATGCAGGATTTGTAAGTATGCCCGATTCCTGCATTTGTAAGTATAAAGGAATTTGTAAGTATGCAGGATTTGTAAGTATGCAGGATTCCTGCATTTGTAAGTATGCAGAATTTGTAAGTATGCTAGTATGCTGTCACAGGAGCCAGTGTCTGCTGTTCCAGAGCAGGGGCCAGTATCTGCTGTTACAGAGCCGTAGCTGGAGCAAATGTCTGCTGTTTCAGAGCTGGAACAAGTGTGCCTCTTTTTCTTTTATTCCCTCTTCTCCGAGATGGTCGTCTTTGGTGAATTTGTAAGTATGCAGGATTGGTAAGTATGCAGGATTCCTGCATTTGTAAGTATGCAGGAATTTGTAAGTATGCTAGTATGCTGTTACATGAGCAAGTGTCTGCTGTTCCAGAGTCGGAGCAAGTGTCCCTCTTTTTTTATTCCCTCTTCTCTGAGATAGTCGTCTTTGGTGAATTTTTAAGTATGCAGGATTCCTGCATTTGTAAGTATGCAGGAATTTGTAAGTATGCAGGATTGGTAAGTATGCAGGATTCCTGCATTTGTAAGTATGTCTGCTGTTACAGGAGCCAGAGCCAGTGTCTGCTGTTACAGGAGCCAGTGTCTGCTGTTCCAGAGCCGTAGCCGGAGCAAGTGTCCCTCTTTTTCTTTTATTCCCTCTTCTACGAGATGGTCGTCTTTGGTGAATTTGTAAGTATAAAGGAATTTGTAAGTATGCAGGATTTGTAAGTATGTAGGATTCCTGCATTTGTAAGTATGCAGGAATTTGTAAGTATGCTAGTATGCTGTTACAGGAGCCAGTCTCTGCTGTTCCAGAGTCGGAGCCAGTATCTACTGTTACAGAGCCGTAGCTGGAGCAAATGTCTGCTGTTCGAGAGCCGTAGCCGGAGCAAGTGTCCCTCTTTTTCTTTTATTCCCTCTTCTCCGAGATGGTCGTCTTTGGTGAATTTGTAAGTATAAAGGAATTTGTAAGTATGCAGGATTTGTAAGTATGTAGGATTCCTGCATTTGTAAGTATGCAGGAATTTGTAAGTATGCTAGTATGCTGTTACAGGAGCCAGTCTCTGCTGTTCCAGAGTCGGAGCCAGTATCTACTGTTACAGAGCCGTAGCTGGAGCAAATGTCTGCTGTTCGAGAGCCGTAGCCGGAGCAAGTGTCCCTCTTTTTCTTTTATTCCCTCTTCTCCGAGATGGTCGTCTTTGGTGAATTTGTAAGTATAAAGGAATCTGTAAGTATGCAGGATTGGTAAGTATGCAGGATTCCTGCATTTGTAAGTATGTCTGCTGTTACAGGAGCCAGTGTCTGCTGTTCCAGAGTCAGAGCCAGTGTCATCTGTTCCAGAGTCAGAGCTAGTGTCTGCTGTTCCAGAGCCGGAGCCAGTGTCTGCTGTTCCAGAGCCGGAGCCAGCGTCCGCTGTTACAGGAGCCAGTGTCATCTGTTCCAGAGTCAGAGCCAGTGTCATCTGTTCCAGAGTCAGAGCCAGTGTCTGCTGTTCCAGAGCCGTAGCCGGAGCAAGTGTCCCTCTTTTTCTTTTATTCCCTCTTCTACGAGATGGTCGTCTTTGGTGAATTTGTAAGTATAAAGGAATTTTTAAGTATGCAGGATTTGTAAGTATGCCCGATTCCTGCATTTGTAAGTATGCAGGAATTTGTAAGTATGCTAGTATGCTGTTATAGGAGCCAGTGTCTGCTGTTCCAGAGTCGGAGCCAGTGTCTGCTGTTCCAGAGCAGGGGCCAGTATCTGCTGTTACAGAGCCGTAGCTGGAGCAAATGTCTGCTGTTTCAGATCCGGAACAAGTGTCCCTCTTTTTCTTTTATTCCCTCTTTTCCGAGATGGTCGTCTTTGGTGAATCTGTAAGTATAAAAGAATTTGTAAGTATGCAGGATTGGTAAGTATGCAGGATTCCTGCATTTGTAAGTATGTCTGCTGTTACAGGAGCCAGTGTCTGCTGTTCCAGAGCAGCGGCCAGTATCTGCTGTTACAGAGCCGGAGCCAGTGTCTGCTGTTCCAGAGCCGTAGCCGGAGCAAGTGTCCCTCTTTTTCTTTTATTCCCTCTTCTACGAGATGGTCGTCTTTGGTGAATTTGTAAGTATAAAGGAATTTTTAAGTATGCAGGATTTGTAAGTATGCCCGATTCCTGCATTTGTAAGTATGCAGGAATTTGTAAGTATGCTAGTATGCTGTTATAGGAGCCAGTGTCTGCTGTTCCAGAGTCGGAGCCAGTGTCTGCTGTTCCAGAGCAGGGGCCAGTATCTGCTGTTACAGAGCCGTAGCTGGAGCAAATGTCTGCTGTTTCAGATCCGGAACAAGTGTCCCTCTTTTTCTTTTATTCCCTCTTTTCCGAGATGGTCGTCTTTGGTGAATCTGTAAGTATAAAAGAATTTGTAAGTATGCAGGATTGGTAAGTATGCAGGATTCCTGCATTTGTAAGTATGTGTGCTGTTACAGGATCCAGTGTCTGCTGTTCCAGAGCCGAAGCAAGTGTCTGCTGTTCCAGAGCCGGAGCCAGTATCTGCTGTTCCAGAGTCGGAGCAAGTGTCCCTCTTTTTCTTTTATTCCCTCTTCTACGAGATGGTCGTCTTTGGTGAATCTGTAAGTATAAAAGAATTTGTAAGTATGCAGGATTGGTAAGTATGCAGGATTCCTGCATTTGTAAGTATGTCTGCTGTTACAGGAGCCAGTGTCTGCTGTTCCAGAGCAGCGGCCAGTATCTGCTGTTACAGAGCCGGAGCCAGTGTCTGCTGTTCCAGAGCCGTAGCCGGAGCAAGTGTCCCTCTTTTTCTTTTATTCCCTCTTCTACGAGATGGTCGTCTTTGGTGAATTTGTAAGTATAAAGGAATTTGTAAGTATGCAGGATTTGTAAGTATGTCCGATTCCTGCATTTGTAAGTATGCAGGAATTTGTAAGTATGCTAGTATGCTGTTACGGGAGCCAGTGTCTGCTGTTCCAGAGTCGGAGCAAGTGTCTGCTGTTCCAGAGCAGGGGCCAGTATCTGCTGTTACAGAGCCGTAGCTGGAGCAAATGTCTGCTGTTTCAGAGCCGGAACAAGTGTCCCTCTTTTTCTTTTATTCCCTCTTCTCCGAGATGGTCGTCTTTGGTGAATTTGTAAGTATAAAGGAATTTGTAAGTATGCAGGATTTGTAAGTATGCCCGATTCCTGCATTTGTAAGTATGCAGGAATTTGTAAGTATGCTAGTATGCTCTGGAAAAGCAGAGCTGAAGCAATGCTGTTCCAGAGTCTGGTGTTCAAGAAGAGGGAATAAAAGCTCTTCTGCAGACAAAAGCAGGAGCCAGTGTCTGCTGTTCCAGAGCCGGGGCCAGTGTCTGCTGTTACAGGAGCAAGTGTCTGCTGTTCCAGAGTCAGAGCCAGTGTCATCTGTTCCAGAGCCGGAGAAAATGTCTGCTGTTCCAGAGCAGGAGAAAATGTCTACTGTTCCAGAGCAGGAGCTGGAGCAATTGTCTGCTGTTCCAGAGACGGAGCAAGTGTCCCTCTTTTACTTTTATTCCCTCTTGTCCGAGATGGTCGTCTTTGGTGAATTTGTAAGTATGCAGGAATTTGTAAGTATGCTAGTATGCTCTGGAACAGCAGAGCCGGAGCAAATGTTTGCTGTTCCGGAGCTGTAGCCGGAGCAAGTGTCTGCTGTTCCAGAGCCGGAGCAAGTGTCTGCTGTTCCAGAGCCGGAACAAGTGTCCCTCTTTTTCTTTTATTCCCTCTTCTCCGAGATGGTCATCTTTGGTGAGTTTGTAAGTATAAAGGAATTTGTACTCTGGAATTCCAGAGCCGGAATCTGCTCTTCTAGAGTCATAGCCAGTGTCTGCTGTTCCAGAGCAAGAGAAAATGTCTGCTGTTCCGAAGCCGGAGAAAGTGCTGTTTTATTTATCTCCTTTCTCTTCCACTTCATCCTTTTACTCTTTTTCCCTCTTCTCAGAGATGGTCGTCTTTGTTGAATTTGTAAGTATGCATGATTGGTAAGTATGCAGGATTCCTGCATTTGTTGGTATGCAGGAATTTGTAAGTATGCAAGTATGCTCTGAAACAGCAGAGCCGGAGCAAGTGTTTGCTGTTCCAGAGTCGGAGCCAGTGTCTGCTCTGACTTGCTTAGGTGTGCCAGTTAGCTTTGTACTTCACAATACAAGGTAAGAAGTGAATCGAAAGGTTGTTTTATTTATCTCCTTTCTCTTCCACGTCATCCTTTTACTTTTTTCCCTTTTTTCCGAGATGGTCGTCTTTGGTGAATTTGTAAGTATGCAGGATTGTAAGTATACAGGAATTTGTAAGAATGCAAGTATGCTCTGGAACAGCAGAGCTGGAGACAGAGGAAGTGTCTGCTGTTCCAGAGCCGAAGCCGGAGAAAGTTCCTCCTGTAACAGGAGCCAGTGTGTGCTTTCCAGAGCCGGAGAAAGTGTCTGCTGTTCTCAGAGCCAGAGAAAGTGTCTGCTGTTCTCAGAGCCTAGGCTGCCTTCAGAGAATTTCTTTCTTTTTTTTTTTTTAAATTTTGGATTTGTTTTTTTGATGGCCTGCTAATGGGGCGAGCAGCTAGAGGATTTTTAGGAGAATAAATGAATGTGATAATTTATGTTTGGGCCTTTTTTGGGCCTGAAATTGCTGATACAACCTTTACTGTTTCATGATCTTAAACTTGATCTTTTTTATCTATTTCTAGAATCGAGCAGATGTGACAGCAAGACGCACTCTTGTGCTCCGGGGATTATCTATCCTGCTTGGAGATGATGCCGGCAATTTCTACAACACTTGCAATGTAAGTTCTCATTGAAATCATTTTTGAAAGGGTTACTTATCCCCCCAAAAATATTTGCATTAATTGAACTTCTGTTCTCCACTGAAAGTTTTTAAAGTGCATGTGTGTCAGAGACATTTCTTTTTCATTGTTTATTGAATTTAGCCACTTTGTGCACTTGTTATATAGGTTATTGGAGTAAAGCTTACTTGATATTTTTAAGGCAATCGGTTTGCATGGTTTTAACAAGTAAACTGAATTTGCATGGTTTTAACAAGAAAACAACAAGAAAACTGAATTGCTTTTGAAGTAAAGTAAACCCGGTAATTCCAAGTTGTATGCAGAAAACATCAGAGTTAACACAACTAGCATAAATTAGTAGTTAGGAATAATCACAAAGTATATTTTACTTGAAATTATTTAGTTGTTAAAAATAGTAATTCTGAGTAGTCTACTAAGAAATAGGGATGGGCAACGATTAATCGCGATTAATCGTTAGCAAAATAAAAGTTTTTGTTTACATAATATACGTGTATGTAGTGTGTATAATTAATTTGTATATATAAATACACACACAAGCATTTATATATTAAATAAATATTTGCATGTATATACTTTACATATATTTATACATAATTAATATTATATTAATATAAATATTTGACATATTAATAACACATTTTTCTTAAATATATATATGCATGTGTGTGTATTTATATACACAAATTAATTATACACACTACACACACATATATATTGTAAACACAAACTTTTATTTTGCTAGCGATTAATCGCTGCCCATCCCTACTAAGAAAAGTACATCTAAAGTAAAGTATCAAGTATACTCTACAAATTTGTTTTAAGTTACTGCAACTCTTTTGTAAGTGTACAATACTAGACAGACACTTGTTAGTACTACAGACTATTACTGTTTCACTCGTTTTTTTTTAAGGCAGTCGGTTTGCATGCTTTTTTAAGTAAGGTTTACAAATTGGATTTTACAGTGTAGGGTGCGATTTCGGACACATCCCCTCTTTTCACTCATTATTGTCACATCACCTACCCACATTATTTTGTAATATTTTTTATACAATTTTGTGTAAAGATCTTTTGGAAGTCTGGAGTCAAGAATTACATTTAAAATCACAGATAATGTAAAGTCAAGTTTACTAGTTTATTGTATAAGTTTATTGTGCGATACAGTGTTTAAGTATAATGAATATATCAACAAGATGTGCATAGTGTGCTCAGTATACGTACTTTCTCTACAGAGATAAAGAAATATTAAATTCAGAAAACAAATGATTCCACTTTACCTGCATTTTAATTTTGTATGTGCCAGAATATATGTAGATCATTGCAATCTGTGACCAGCATTATCTCAACATCACAGAGCTGTCTTGTATGGCGAAAGATAAGTGATAAATATGTTCAAATAGCCTGTTTCCTTCCTATGGAGAAGAAACACAGTGTGGTTACATAGTTCAGCAACAGCAGACTAAGATGCTCTTCAGAGAGACAGCATCAAGTACTGCCTCATTTACCACGACCCAAGAAAATCACATGATATGTTTCAGCTGTGATAGAGAACAAGAGTGTGCGTTGTTGAAGAGATGCACATGTGTCGTCATCTGTGTGGATGGGACAGTGTGAATTTATTTTTTAATAAGCTGATGATGATGCAGTGGAATCCCATGAGGCTTTGCCTCATTTCACAGAAAAATAAGACTTTTTTCCTGGCAAGTTTGGTGTGGGTGAGTCAGAAGAACAGACAGCCGTGAGGTTGGAGATGGAGATTGAGTGTTGCATTGGAAGGAAAGAAAAAGCGTGCAGTGACATACAGAGCATAGAGCATTAAGTATCATGCTGATGAGACGCCGTTGGGTTGCTTGTGGATTTGAGGTCGGTCCTTCGCGATTTGAGCAGGGCCTTCGCACTCACCCATGTTCTTTTGGTGATGTGCATACCTAGGGAAGTGTGATTGCCATGCTTGGGCAAAATTCAGAATTCAGAATAGCAATTGAATTCATGAGCTGGAATTTGAATTTGTACTATTGCAGTAATTGCAGTTCTGCTTCTTCGGGTCATTTTGATCCAAAATAAAAATTTTGTGTTTATTAGAGTGGTCAAACTGTTTAAAAAATACAAGCTATAATATTCCACAGGCAATTTTCGGTCCATTTTATTTCGCTTTGCAAATTCGCTTCCACAAATTCAGTGGTTTAGATTCGACAGTAAATTCAACGTTGACGTCCAGGAACTGCAGGAAAAGCAGTAGATTACCGAGAATAATCTCCACCTGCTGTTTCTCACAATTAAAAGTTTCTCACGAGAAACTATTAATCGTGAGCATGATATATGTCTCTCGTGAGCACGTGAAAGACTGTATGTTTTTTTATTTTTGCAAAGGTTCCTTTAGGGGCTCCTTACTACGACGAAAGAAAATTATATATTATTACTTATTATACAAGAGATTGGCAGAGATGCCCAAATTGACCCAATGTGAGATAATTTGAGTTTATTTGAGCAGGTTAAGCATGTATTTGAGGGTTATTTTGAATTTAAGTTGAAATAATCTGAAGAATGTACTTAAATGATAATATTTAATGATCAAATCTAGAAAAAAAAAAGAAAAAAAATCACCTGATAAAGAATGGAATATGATCAAAATGCACTTAAATGCACTAAAATTGAAAAACCCTTCGCCAAAGGAGATGATTACCAAGAGAAGTAATCATTTCACATTAAAGGGTAATTACTCAAGCTATTCTCATTTTGAGAGTGTGGCACAAGACATCACCTCTGATGTGTACCGCAGCTGGGCCACTAATATGGCGTGCAAATTTTCAAATGAACTCGAGTACAGTGGGCATCTGTCCCAGATTCACGCTGGGATACTTATCCTGACAGGAATGGGGAAAGAAAATCATTGTTTTCAGATGTGATGATAATTCAATCTGTTTCTCTTTTCCTTCGTTCCCAATCGCAGGCATCCGCGAATCGAGTTGTTGTCCAATCTGTGCCACACAAAGTCTTTGTCATCCCAGAGGCACAGTACGGCCCACAAAAACATGTTTTCTTTAAAATGTTATTGCTTTTTAACAGTGCTATTGCAATAACATGTAAGTGCTATCCTACTAATGGATATTTTTCCAAAATGTGTTGCATTCCAATAGCTAATGGTTTTGTTTATGGCTGTAGATTGCAGGTCTTTTTATAGACACAAACAACTGTATAGAGAAAGAATAGTCCCCCCTCGCCCAGATACACACAGGAAGTAGTCAGTAATTATGCTAGGACTGAGCATGAATTAAATTTCTGGATTTCTCACTTCCAGAATACACTATTAACCATTAACAGTCTATGAAAACTTGCATTTCCATAAACAGAACAACCAGTTCCACTAATAGAAAGCCACTCGGGAGAGTTTACACTTTCATTTCTGCAATATTGCCTTCTTCTGTGTTGTTTTTGTGCATTGTTTTACTGAAGCCTGAAATATTCAGTTCATTTCTCTCGCTGGCCCTCTAAATGAAGATTAATGTCATGCTGGGCATCTAATGAGCACCATAACGCAGTCCCCATACTGCTGCAGTGACAAAACGGTAAAATGCACAATTATTGACTTTGATTTCAGCAATTAAGCCCTGACTTAACATTTTAACTGATAAATTAGTCATTTTAAAGGGATGGAGCTCAAGTATATTGCCCTAATCAACGTTAATATATGTGTTTGTGAGAACTTAGACAATGTGAAAGACTGAAGATGTCAAGCTTGAGTTTTTCCCTGTTTTACATTGCTTGCTTAGTATATTGACATTTTATGAAGATTAACCATTGCACTTTAAAGAAAATAGCACTTTTCGTTCGACCTAAACAGGCACTTCATACATTTTATCCAAAATGTATAATTATTATATTCTATCTTGGGGACATTTAGTGCTCAGTCTCACAAAGCACAGATTCTCAAAATGGATATATAAAGTGAAGTTTCCAAGATTGCAATAAAGGGAACATCTGAAGTATGTGTTTTGCATTGGTCTAGGTTTTGTGCCAAGATCTGGTAGCAAGTGCCAATGGTTGGCAAACAGTTTGATTTTGGGTGACTTTGTTGCTAAATATTATTAGTGTCCAAGGGATATCTTAATATGTTAATATGCAGGCTACATATTGAATTGTTAAAACAATTTGAACCTTTTCAAATTTCTAGATGAATTTTCCCATCTTGTTAAGCTACAGATAATGTGATTTGGACTGGAGTAATTAAACGCACACAATCGTAGTATAAATCGAACATGTTTCCACTGGTTTTGTGGTTTTAATGATCTTAAAGGTGAACTTAAGAGTATATTGTCATTTGGGAAGGATTGTGCAATTGTGTCATTGGCGTCTGCTCTAGTACCGTGTCTTTGATGCCAACTGTAATATTAATGTGCATCTGTGTGGCTGCTTCAACATCATTATTAACTGTCTCGTCACATTTGGAGTATTATCCCCTTAATGCTGATGTGCCGAGATAAAGATGCTGTGCTTGTGCTAGACCATTAGCCGTACAGTAATAAACTCTCTCAAGATCTTAGGTCAGAGTGTTCATGCTAGTTGAGGGAAGTGAAATTAAACATTTAAGAAAGGCTTTCAGTGCTAATGGGAATATGTTCCTGTGTGTGTGTGTGTGTGTGTTTAGGAGAAAGGGCTTGTGGGAGCAGAGTTTTTTATTTACTACTCGTGCTCTGACAGGTTAAGTGATTAAATCCATGCCTCATGCTGAGGGACAGCATATCCCTACAGAGAATCTTTTAGACAACTTAGGCCTACATTTCTTCGGGCTGAGGACAGCTCACTTACTGGGTCCCCATGGTGGAACACATCAATGGCAATCAGCAAACCTGTCTGCGGTTTAAACCTTGACAATAAGCACTTGTCCTGATCCAAACAATCCCCCTTGCGCACCAGGAACAGCTGGACTTAAAGATATAGTAAGAGTAATAAGGTCCCTTTGCTGGCATTTACGGGGATCTTTTATGCACCGTGAAGGAGAAGACTGACGTGTCCGTAGCTTAAAGGAACTGCTGGTATGTCTGCTCTATAGTTGCTGAGGAAGAATTTGTGGGCTTAAGGATTGCTATTTTAAGAGATCCTAATTTTGTTTTGGAGGTCGCTAAGTCAGGAATTATAAGGAGAAGTGCACAATAATTGCATTCTGTTGCATTACATCCATCCAATCAGATTCAAACTTCCTATTTTAGCATTCATAATCATAATCGCAGGCCGTGGACGGCACACTGTCCAGCGTAACAACGAGAAATGTTGTAGTGGCACTCACTGTATAGCCAAATCATCTCAACATATCTGACGAGTTCTCATTAGAATTATTTCTTTTGCGGTTGCTCTGATGTTGTTTGTGCCACGTAAGGTCTAGGCGCAGTTCTCCCCTGTGAATTTGTGAACTGTTTACTCTTCAATGGCATAAAAGTATCAGAACAACTCAAAAACACCTCTGAACTTTAATCCGACTCCTTGGGGACGTGGAACACATTTTATGCAGTCTGCATTTTAAAAAGCTTCAATCTAATGAGGAAGAATTCATTCAGCTGGGATTTTTAATTCTGCCAGGGCACGATTAATCCCATCAGTAAACAAAGCAGAGGTCATCTTGTTTTGGAGAACTACAATTAGACCCTAATCAGCACTAATCAGACAAGCTGCTCGCCAGAATCTCGGCACGTTGTTTTTGCCTTCCAGAGAGCGTTCGCTCTTCTCTTCCTCTCCTTTGCTGTTGTGTATTCCCTGCCCTCAGCACTGAGTGTGGCCTCTGCTCTGTGATTTCATGTTCAAGGAGTTAGAAGGAGAAAGGGGGCTAATTACTAACACTGCAGGGTTTAGGTGCTCATTAAATAAATAAAGATTAAAGGAGAAGGTGTTCACAGTCCAGAGAGGCTTTAGTCCCAGCTTCATTAGCGGCAAACTTTCCCACTCTGGCAGAATAAATAGTCACGCGTACCCTAGACTTCCATTGGACAGTTTATTTAAAGGCCTGTGTCCTCATTTGAAAGCTTTCACACACTACAAACATCTGCTAATGCACTTTATCACATTGAAGTAATGTGCTATGCAGGACCGGACCAAATTTGTTTTTTAAAGAACGAATTAATTAATGTATTTAACACAATAGGTGCCCCTATTAAGCTATTTTAAATATTACCTTTCATGCAGTGTGTGTTATAGCTGTTTGTGAAGGTAAAAGGTCTGAAAAGATTTAAAGATCATAGTGCAGAACTGTGGAAGTGTATGACATTCACTTGACGAAACAAAATATACTCTGTTTTTCTGAATCAATAAGTTAATTATCTCAGAATTACGAGATAGTTTTTCATGGAAAAAAGTTTTTGCTTTGTTTTTCTGAAATAACGAGTTGATTATCTCAGAATTATGAGATAATTTTATTGAAAAATAATCACTCTGTTTTTATGAATTAATGTGTTACTCCTAATTTTGAGATAATTAAGTCATTAATTAAAAAAAAACAAAGCAAAAACTTTTTTTTACATAAAGTAATTCTGAGATAATTAACTAAAGGAGGGGTTTTGAGCAAATTTATCTTTGAACAACGACTCTTTGAGAAATGAGGTGATGTGCAATGTAAATTATGAGAAATTAAAGTGTTTTATTGACCTTTGATGCATGTAAAACTATTGTAGGAGACCCCTTAAACTAAATTACGAACCTTTTAAATAGCACACTGGCACTTTAATATTCATTATTACTCAATATAACAAGACTTTTTCATGCCTGTAAAGAAACTGACTTTCTAACAATTACTGAAATAAGAAATGCATTAACCAGCGCATTCTCCCACAGAATGAAATATAGTGACAGCTTTTGAGCATAATCTCAAATAAGATGTTGTCTACTTCAGCAGAACTGTCTGGCAGAGTGTGAATTCGTTTGTCACTGCTATTTACCATGGACTTGAGACCAGGGGCAATTGTAACATGTTTTACATTTTTCATCATCTCATACATCATCTTACACACTACTACAAAATATCCTGCTATTTTTTGGTAGAAACTGAATAATGATATCATCTATTTCAACTCTTAAATATTTCTCTTTTTAAAATAGTTTTTAAAATAAATAAATGTTTGATTTGTTAAATTACTTTTGCACGTTTTATAATTTAAAAAATATATATATGTTTTAAATATTATGTTCAAATATATTAATATTATGTACGTTTAGAAGACTCAAACAGGCGTGTGGTGAATAATTGTAATCACTCTTGTTTGTTTCAATTGGCTTCTGTGTCACGATTATGTTCTGTTTTGTTCCTGTCACTTCTGTTATATGAGTGTGTGTTATACTGAATATTCAGTAAAGTCTATTTTGAAGTGTTACCTGTTATTAATAGGCTATTCCTTCGTCCTCGACAATACGTTCGAATCGGCCTCCACTAACAGAACTGTTGGAATCTCTGAACTTGTTTGGTTAATCAATAATCTAGAAGTATTTTATTTATGGTTTGATGTGTTCATTATTCATTTGCTCTTTATATAAACTCTGAAAAATTACAGGGTCATTGCAAGGTGCACTCAAAGTTATTTCCTCCAATAAATGCGCCAATGTGGATTCATTAATTTAACTAGACAACTTGCGGTTCGTTCAGCATGGCATGGGAACATTTTCTCTGAATGCTTCCAAACAGAAAAGAGGACGATGCATCAATGTTTGTGTCCCATCAATGATGTTGGCAAACTCTTCCTTTCTTTGCTATGCAGTTAAACCTGGCACGGTTTCTGTAAGCATCTCAGCATAAAGGCTGATTTGCGCTTGAAGGGTTTTGCCAGTTTTTGGCAGGCCGTTGTGTTAAACATTTGGAGGGCGGTCACTTTTAAAGGGCTAGTCTTGATGAGACAAGTTCTCATTTGTTTAGTTTTTTTTTGTGGTGTAAGCAAAAGTTTCATCTTATTGTCATTGTCTTTGTTTCAAGTTCCATCTTTGGTCAGAAGACGCAGTAAAAGCTTTAAAGACTGAACAGGTTGGGACTATTTGCCCCTCAGATGGTTAACTATGGATCCAATTATCATCTACTTTAGCTATTTGAGGAACTGCTGCAGTGGATTTTGAATTCAGTCCTTAGAGAGAATATACTGCTCAGATGGGGAAGAAGAGAATTTGTTCATCCTCCCGTAATTGAGACATGATTTAATATAGCACAAGGATGTCTATAATACCTGGAGAAAGCGATCAGTTAGCTTTGCTATTCATCTATATGGCAAATTCTTGACTTGCACAGGATTCCAAGGAAGTATACATACATTGAAACGGACTATATTCGGTAACACTTTACTTGAAGGGGTGTTCATAAGGCTGACATGACACCTTCATAACCATGACATGACATATGTCTTGAATATGAAGTAGGGTTTATGCATGTTTATGACAACTGTCATTGAGTGTCTTTCGCTCAATAATGACATTTTGAATGCAAATATGACATTGTGTGAGATGTCTTTATTATGACACCTTCACATAAACCAGTATATCATAACCTGTCAGTGTCTTTGTCATGACAACTTGACGGTAAATTAAGTTAAACTGTCATGTGGTTGGCTTTGACATTGGCTGTCATAAGGCCATTATAACTGCTAATATGCTAATATAAGCTAATATGTTAATGTTAAGCTAATATAACATTGTATGTTGTTACTGCCCTACAAATGAAACTGCACAAAGCAAACACTGAAGCTGGGTGACTTTTTGTTCTGTGAAGTTATTGCATTTTCTAATGCATGGTAGTTCCTCGATCGCGTTGTTTCCCAATTTGACTGTATTCCAATCGAGACATTCATCTAGACAGAGAATACTTAAATAACTGAAGACTAACTGTCTCAGTTCATTCTACAATGACCTAGATATGAAAAAAAAAAATCATATTTACAGTTTTTTTAACAAGTCTCACTTTAAGGCGCCACTGTGTTACAGTTACATTAATTATTCACTACTTTTACAATATTAATGTATTTGGCATTTTCTTGCTTTTAAGATTCTGGGTGAGTGATTCTGGGGTGTTTTGAATATTTATTACATATGTAGTTCATATGTAATCAGTGTAGTGGAAACAGGTGTGTGAGCACACACTTGGTTTGCACAAACACACGTCCATCATACTTTTTAATAATATTATTATTCATTGATGTGATTGTATATTTGAAAATCTGTTATAACCTCGACCTTGGTGCACAGATGAGATTATTATTTGGAAAAGGGATTTAAACTTTGCATGCAACTAAGCATCTACTTTTTCCCCTCCATGTTGTACAAAGCCGATTTGGTATCACAAATCTTTAATATCTAATGCGAAGATTAAATCAAACTTATGCCACATGTGACTCAGTGGAAAACACAGAGCTATGATTCAGCCTGACAGCATTACAAGAAAGCCAATGTGAATAGAATGGTAACTTATAAAATTCTTTTTTTTATCGTTATTCACCGCGGCCCTTCAATTTATCATCATTCGGAGCAAAGCATATGAGTGATTCCCTGGTGCAAATGGCCTTCCTTCCATGAGGTGTAAAAATAGATTGAAATGGAAATCGTCTAGATGACATGGATCAATTTTGAAATCTGCTGTTCAGAGAGGAAGGAGGAAGGTGATGAGGAAGAAGAGTCATGCAAGGTGCTTTTTATCTTCCATCTGACGAAAAGCATAAAACATAAAAAGAAAGAGAAAGGATTTGTGTTCGCTGCAGTGTGATATAGTAGATTTTTGTGGATTGACAGTTTATTTTAGAGGCCATTGACTTTACATAGAGCTGGAAAATGAAATATAGAGCTTTTAGTGAAGACCGTGGAGGGCTGTTGCTCACAATCAGCTTATCTCAGCCTGTGTAATGTCAGACAGGAGACTCGGGTATTTATCTAAAAAGGGTGATGATTAACTCTACTTTTGTGACATGGTGGATGGATGAGTTTATACTGTAGTTTGAATGCAAACAGGGACTTTTTTTGGGTGAACTATCCCATTAAGGCCCCAACATACTCACTGTAAAGTTCTTTTTGTTGTTCGCTTAGGGGTAAAAAGAAGTTTGAACTACTAACCTATACTGTTAGCCAACATTTAGACATCCGTGGATGAGTATGTAAATGTGTGCTGCACGCATTCTTCTCAATATCGAAATAAACATATAACAAAAAACTTTCCAATTAAGTTTGCGTTGGCTTTTGAAATTTCCAAGCAAACTTTTGGTTCGTTTTGGCCTGATTTTGTTCGAAATTACATAACATCATTTCATCCAAAGTATATTGGGGTTAGTCTAAGCAAAGTGGAGAACATTTGCCCCCGTTTTCACAGACACGACTGAAGTCTAGTCCCAGAATAAAATGCATGTTTGAGCTGTTTTAACTGAAAGCAACTTGCACTGACATATCTAAAAATATGTCATTGTTTTGTCTCAAGATGCACACCAGTATGTTTTTTTTCCAAGACATGTTTATAAAAACTAATTAAATGTACTTAAAACTACTTGATGTCTGTGACAGTGGAGACGAGACCCCTTGCGAATGCGTAGTAAACGTATAACCTGTGGGGAAAAGGCTGTTTTAAACCTTATTTTAGGGCAAAGTCATCCAACTTTTTCAGGCATTTTTATAATATTTTACTGCTGTTTCTATACAAGCAGTTTTTATGTCCCGGTGACCATTGAAAGTGCAGTTCTAACTTTTTACCCATTCATTTAGATAGGAGCCTGGTCTCGTTAGTCCGAAATAGCTGCCCGGAGGCATTGCCAAGATGGCGGCCGAGTGGCACGACTTGCCTAAAAGGACTTTGGGAAAGCTCAACTCAAAAGCAAGCGAGTTATCCCCTTCTTGCAAGGGTTGGATATTGCAATCGCAGTGTCAGACTGGAGAAATGTGGACTCTTATTTCATAATTGCAAATGGGTTGACGCTTCATAAAAATAGATTTCCAGTTTGTCTGATTACCTGCAGCCCTCCGAATGTTCATGTTTCCCATTAGCTCTGGTGGAATCAATTGTTTCTCACACGGCCAGCTGTGCTTAAATAACACCGAGCTAATCAGGACTGAGTCAGCAGAGCCACCGCCATCAAGTTTTTTCTCTGTTGATATAAACCTCTGCTGAATCCAGCTTCAACTTTCATTAGTCGCTGTCATTATTTCCTCTCCTCTGACAGATGGCATTGTGGGATATCGGTTTTTATGGCAGGTCATCTTTCATGTCCCATTTCTTTCGCCATTTGAAGAGAAGTTCACAGTCAGATTAATTTTGTGTTCGAATATTGATTTTCTTTTCTTCCTTCCTCTTCCGAAGAAAGCCTCTTAATGTCCTTTCTCTTGGCAGTAATTTTGACACTCTGCTGGTTGATTAAAAGTGTTCTTGAAGTGGAAAAAAGAAGTAGGACATTACATAAAATAATTTCAGATCCAAGATAGCCGTGTAACATTGGGAAATAAATCCACCCTGGAGAGAAACTTGATTCCTGGCTACTGGATGACTTACAGCTGCTGCTTTCAATTTAACACGATTGCATTTTCATGAGCTTGTGTTCCTTTGAAATGCTAGTCCTCCAGCCAGACATCTTATAAGTCCCGTGTCTTTGTCGGTGTGTAAGAGTCCTGAAGGCTGGAGGATCAAAGGTATTGTTTCATATTGTCAGTCAGTGTGACAGGAGACACATACCAATGATGCATGGTCCAATGATGTATATACCTATAATACATGATCTCTCTGAGAAAAGCACACATGCTCATAATGGAGCATCTAAGGGTGCTTCTTTAAAAGTCAAATTTCACTTCTAAGGTTCATATTTGCTTTGCTGGAAATCTTTGTGGTCTGTGCAAAGTTGAAATATAGAGATCTGCACTAATATCCTGAAAATATATATACACTATGAATATAGTCCACCATTTTATAGATAGATAGATAGGTAGGTAGGTAGGTAGGTAGGTAGGTAGGTAGGTAGGTAGGTAGGTAGGTAGGTAGGTAGGTAGGTAGGTAGGTAGGTAGATAGATAGATAGATAGATAGATAGATAGATAGATAGATAGATAGATAGATAGATAGATAGATAGATAGATAGATAGATAGATAGATAGATAGATAGATAGATAGATAGATAGATAGTCCCTCCAAGTGAAGGAGGTGGTGGTGGGCATTGATAGGTAGGTAGGTAGGTAGATAGATAGATAGATAGATAGATAGATAGATAGATAGATAGATAGATAGATAGATAGATAGATAGATAGATAGATAGATAGATAGATAGATAGATAGATAGATACTATCATTGATTGATTGAGCTATCAGCTGTCTATATTAGAAAAGTTTCCTCAAAAACTAGCTTTTCTTTTTATGTTGTTAATAAATTCAGAAAGTATTCATAATAGAACCAGATCTTCAGCATTCCCAGTTTGTTGTGCGCCACTGTTTTCAAAAAATATCAGCCGAATCCGTAATGAGGAAAATAAATAAACCGGCTGGTTAGAACAATATAGCCCTGGTCCCACTGGACTGTTCTCAGTACCTTTCAAGGCTGAATGAGTCCAGAAGACTCTCAGTGGACAGTAGGGGAATAAGAGATTTGGACATTCTCAGGGATCGGGCTAACGGTGCGTGAAAGCAAGGGGTCTCAGCGGCTCTGTATCCCAGCCAGAGGAGCGATGTTGATCCGAAAGGCTCTGGAAATGGGTGAGGAAGTTGCCAGACCGTCTGCCAAGAGCCACAGCCTGGGATCAAGCCCTTCACATCTCTGAGTGCAACAGCAGGCCATTTGCTGGCAAAACAACCCCTTTTCAAAGCCTGTCGTGGATACATGGGGGTACATTGAACGACGGCATCTGCCAAAAAAGGTCATGGCAGGGACGTTCTCTTTTTCCAGATGTAGGGCCAGGCAGGACGGTGTACGAGAGCTCTTTTCTAATGCCTGAAACTCCTGAGCTGTGTGAACAGCGAGCGGACGGCTTGACAGGAATGTCAGGAACGAGAGCCGAGGGAAAGGATGTCATGCCTGGGCTGTCGGGGAGATTAAGCAGCCGACGAGGCGAGTTTTGGGTGTTTACTGTGACAGAAGGGAATCTGAGAAAAGAGCAGCCTGAAGGAAGCTCTTCTGAGACCTTGTTTTGCGCCCGCAGATACACTAGACGTAGCGACCCAGGTGTTGGTCCACACTGCTGGCCCTGGATAAACCTATTAAAGGGTTCAGTGTAATTGATGCCGGTGACTAAATCTATTTACCAAGGTTGTCTAATGACTTTAAACGGTTTCGTTTTATGTAAATTTAAATATTTATTTCTAGGCTTTGAAACATTGAAACATTAAAAACAAAATTAATATTCATAAAAGTGGTTATCAAGATGTTTAGTGGCCAGTTTTTAGACATTCAGCAGAAGGTTTTATCAAAAATACTTACCGTGCATTTGCAGTAAGTTACACATTTAGTCTACATTATTTTTCAAAATGTTGAGGTCGGTGTGATTTTTTTTAAATGTTTTTTTTTTTTAAATACAGTAAAAACAGTACCATCGTGAAATATATTAATTTATTTCTATGATGGCAAAGGGATTGATTAGATTTTCTGCGTCATTTCTCCAGTCACGTGATCCTTCAGAAATCATTATAGCATGATGATTTGCTGCTTAAGAAATATTTTGTGTTATTATCTGTTGAAAACAGTTGTATTGCTTAAAAAAAATCCTTTTGAACTCAAGTTTTTGATCAGTGTGTGTCTTCACAAATCTTACCAAAAAGTAGCACTTTTTAAAAGATCTGATCTATTTCATTGCCTTCCCCTCACCAGCTTGTCATTTTGATTTAATTTTTTCTTCGCTTTTGTGTGCCAGAGTCAAATTTTCCAAGCTGGCCATTACCACAGATTTACAAAATAAATCAGTAAGTAATGTTTCATCTACAAACCACCGTGCGAAACTGTGTCAGAATCGTTCTGTATGCCGCAGGATCCGCCTTCCCCATTGTAACTCTGTCCATCACATGCCAATCATTGAGATTGTGCTCTCCTTCACCCTGTTTTAAAACCACTTTATAATCACATACTGAAGAATCTGTCATCTTGGCTAAGATGGGCGTAATATTTATTGCTCAAGTGCTCTATAGAGGGTAAATATATTCAGTTAGCGTTGTGTTCAAAGATTTGTTTTTCATGGGAATAAAACACTGGGTTTGTTTGAGTTCATCTTTACATTAGTATTGCTCAAAGATCCTGCGTCCGTGCCAAGGTCAGTCTTTGACTATGATCCTAGTCTTTCTGCGTTGTGAGGCGCTGGGGATTCAGCAAAGGCTAATTGTTGACTGAGTGGGCAGTTTATGAAGCATTTTCATGACAGAATGTCAATAAGGATGCGGCCAATGTGCATGTTGATGTTGTTGTGTGTGTGTTTTTTAATTGGCTCCTCCAGTGAAGTGTTTTTGGAGAGACTGCCAAACCTGAAATAATTAATCAGATGAAAAAAAGCAGAATAGAAATAATACAACAGAAACAAATTAGTCCCTGCCTCCACTCGATCACAGCAGCTCTGACTACCTGATCCACTCGGTCAACTGCTGTAAACGCTAGACAAGGAAATATTGGTGTAATTCAACTATATATGTTTAAACCAGAAACTGATTCAGAAGAAGAAGCAGACGAGTGAATTGTCTAAAAGTCAATGTGTCAGAATGGTAATGCGTTTTATGTATCGTCTCTATAACTTGGACACATAATGGTAAATTATATGATTAGCCTTTGGCTTGACTACATTAATAATGTGTCTAATGTTACACAAACCATGTTCCCGTTCGCCGTCTCTGAGTCAAACAGCATCCTTCTAAAAATCAGCATCATTAGAAACGCTTTGAACATCCGCTCTAAAAAAATGCTGGGTTGTTTTAACCCATCTTTGGGTCAAATATGGACAAACTCAGCCATTGGGTTAAATGTTTAAATGAAATTTTTAACCCAACATTTGGGTTTGTCCATATTTGACCCAAATTTGGGTTAAAACAACCCATCATTTTTTAGAGTGTCGGAGCAAGTCAGTGGAGAAAAGCCCCGCCCACACGTTGACGGGATTGGCTACATGAGCGGTGAATAAGCAGACCCACTTTATATTAGGTTTCTTTTACTGCTATGTACCATGTAATCATAACACTATAACACTGTTGACGCTTCCCTTACACCTTAACCCATGTAATTTGATTATCAGCATGCTAAACAGTTATAAAGACATATAAATTGAAATGTCAGACAATAATTTATTTCAAATACACAAATATACTCTCTAAAAATTGCTGGGTTGTTTTAACCCAACTTTGGGTCAAATATGGACAAACCCAACTATTGGGTTAGATTTTTTTTAATACATTTTTAACCCAACATTTGGGTTTGTCCATATTTGACCCAAAGATGGGTAAAAACAACCTAGCATTTTTAGAGTGTTGTTCCTAAATTCCTAAACCCATTCTGGCATTTTTGATTGGGTGCATTTTCAGCCAATAGCTTACTGTTGTTGATTTAGTTGGTATGTGAGGCTTTTTTCGTTTTTTATGCCTTTGTTTAAATTGAAACATTTAAAAATGTGGTTGTTGTATAATATTGCCACAGCATTGCTCATCTCCATCTCACACCGCAGTTTCTCAGCTGGCTTTGTTGAGCGTGCCACCGCACAAGATAGGGAAAATCAAAGTGCGAGGAGGGAGATGGCTGATCACAAGACATTTTCAACAGCTAATCAGTGACTGAAGCCTCTTGGGACAGCGCCGAACTGAAATGAATCATGTGTCAGCTTTGATATTGCAGTGGCACTCTAAAAAATGCTGGGTTGTTTTAACCCAAATTTGGGTCAAATATGGACAAACCCAAATGTTGGGTTAAAAATGCTTTCAAAAAAATTACAGTTGAACGTGAAAGTTGAAGTTATATTTTTAAAACAATATTTGGGTTTGTCCATATTTGACCATATTTGAATTTGGGTTCAAACAACCCAGCATTGTTTGGAGTGGGAGTTTCTGTACTAATTTTTCCTGTGCAGCGTTATTCAATTTAAATGAGCTATAAACTGAAAATCAAACGATAAAACGAGTGCGTCTTTTGAAAAAAAAAAAAAAACTGAAATTAACTTTTTATTTTATTTTGACTAGTAGCCAAGGCACCATTTCTCATCTTAATTTATTTTTAACTTACTACTGTACTAAAATAACTAAAACTAAATAGAAAAACTATGTAGACATTTAAAAAAAAACAATTTATTAAAACAATAACTAAAAGTGGAATCTGAAAATATAACAATAAATTAAATGTGCACCATGTAACTCAAAATTAACCTAATTTAAAATACATTATCAATCCTTCTTCAATGTTTTTGTCTTGGCCTGATTCAATATATGTTTATTTTAAACCTGTCGTGACCATTTTCGCAGGAAATTGCACATATACGTGACAAATCCATAAATAGAGAAAAGTTTCTCGGCTACTTTGATGTGTGTGTGTGTTGTGAGAGTGGCAGAGTTGAGCTGTCAACGAGCGAGAAAAGTTGACATTGAGCTGCTAAATCTCTATGTCGCTCTCTTACAGAGTTCATTGTAAAGCGGTATCTATTGTGAAGGGTCATTTCATTGTGGATGTTGTAGTGCTTTGGAAGTATAGTGTGTATTACAGCTTCAGTAACATCTTCAGCTTGAGATCCTTTCCATCTAAACTGGAACATTTTATGAGCAGTAGGATAACCACATTCATGCAGTCATACAGAGCCAAAGCGCAACCAAAACAATGTTCTTCCACAAAATGCTCTTTTTTGTTTGTTCTACTACAGGGATTACATAGTGTATAAAAACTATGATGGTATTTCAACGATACCAAAATAACACTGACTGTAAGCCAAAACTTTATTGTCCTTCATCCGTGCTAGTGTGATGTGCACAGCTATTGAACCTGGGAAAGTAGATTCTCTTTGTGTGTAATGAAAAATGAAAATGAGTCCGACCTAGTGGTGCGTCGTTCCTGTTCTGTCACCTCGCCGAATTGAAAGCCATTCAGCTATATTACGTGCCGTAATTCAATACCCTGCTAATGCAATGTTTCTTCTCTTTATAAATCTGCTGGTACATTTTCCCACCTGAATATATAAAGGCAAGTCGACGTCCAGCCGCTGCTATGGGTGTGTATTTGATTGGGATTTGTGGCATGGAGCTCACTGCCAAGTAATAACATTACTGTTTTTGCTGCTGCATTAATCTGACAGTGTGTGGTTTCCATCATGCTAATCGGAGAAAATGACTACCTTTCCATCTTCTGTTACTTGTAGTTTTTTCTTACGTATGTTTTATTCATCATCTGCAGTCAATTACATATCATGTTTGTGTTCGCCTTGTTGTCTGTGCGAACTGAACTAAACACCTTGAAAAGTGTCTGACTTTGTTGCAAGAGTTATCACAGTTAAATGTGTTTTAATCTGTAGCCTAACTAACTTAATTAAGTCTAGTACACTCAGGAGGGCTTTTAGAAAATGATGTGGGCTCAGGATATCAGTATCACACTGTTCTTGGAAGCACAGAATCGAATCATCCCAATCAGTTGCAAAGATGCTTTTCCATTAGAACCAGGCACTCACCTCGTAGCCACAACCCACTCTAAAAAATGCTGGGTTGTTTCAACCCAAATTTGGGTCAAATATGGATAAACCCAAATGTTGGGTTAAAAATGTAATTAAAAAATGCTGGGTTGTTTCAACCCAAATTTGGTTCAAATATGGACAAACCCAAATGTTGGGTTAAAAAAAAATTACAGTTGACAGTGAATGTTGAAGTTGGGTTAGGTACATTTGAAATCACATTTTAACCCAATATTTGGGTTTGTCCATATTTGACTCAAATTTAGGTTCAAATAACCCAACATTTTTTAGAGTGTATATAAATAGTATGCAAAGAACAGTGTGTGACAAAAGTACCTTGATTACTTTCGGTGAGATAAGTGAGTATACGATGGACAATTTACAGTCTAAAAAAATGCTGGGTTGTTTCAACCTAAATTTGGGTCGAATGTGGACAAACCCAAATGTTGGGTTAAAAATTTTATTAAAAAATGCGGGTTTGTTTGAACCCAAATTTGGGGCAAATGTGGACAAACCCAAATGTTGGGTTAAAAATTTTTATTTAAAAATGTTGGGTTGTTTCAACCCAAATTTAAAACAATAAAAAAAAATTACAGTTGAAAGTGAAGGTGTATTTTTTAACCCAAATGTTGGGTTAAAAAATTAATTCAAATGCTGGGTTGTTTCAACCAAAATTTGCTGTGTTCAAATATGGACAAACCCAAATTTCGGGTTACAAATGTTATTAAAAAATTTACAGTTGAAAGTGAAAGTTGAAGTTGGGTTAAAACGTGTCCATATTTGACCCAAATTTGGGTTGAAACAACCCAGCATTTTTCGAGTGTACTATCCCATGAGGCCTCGGGGGAGGAGTGGAGCGACGCAACTGCATCCAGATTGCATTACTACACACGTTCATAAAGCAGTTGTGAAGAAATTACTCATTAAAAATATGGACCCACTCGAGCGATTCTGGACGCAGCCGATCCAACTGTTGCTATTATATTTTCAAGTGGTAACACAACAGTCACAAATGTCCATATGCAAAAGCAGCGTTTTAATACTTCAATGCCTTAAGTGACAGAGAATTTATAATATTCCTCTTCATATGCTGCAGTACTACTGCTTATGATTGATTAACTTTGAGTGATGTGCTTGAGAAAGAGAGATCACAAACACTCCACACTACATGCATTATTCAGATTGTGAAGGAAGTGACAGTTGTTTCTTTTCTCTGCATGCAGGGCGGAACAGGGCAAGCTGCGGTGTTTGTCGAGATTTACATTGTTCAGGTAATTAAAACATAATGTGCTCCTTTTGATTAAAACATGATATCTCTCAGTTGTATACAAGAGGAAATGCAGTCAGAATGTCATCATAAAAGAGTGTTCTCATAACAACCAGCAAATATACAGTGATTAATCAAGAGATGAAGGCATAAAAAATGTTAAGTGAATGCATTTGATACAAGAATGTATTCGACATCAGTTATATAAGATGATAATCAAGCTATTAATGCACTGAAGCTACAGTGAATTCTTTGAATTCTTAAGCATAAAAAAGATGGAAAATATATATACTATGGAAGTCAATGGGACCAGAAATTGTCTGATATTCTCCTTAAACATGCTAGCAATGCGATAAAAAACACCCAACACATCTTATTTTATTTAAGGTTAAATACTGATATGTGGATAATAGATTAACAATCCACTGTAAAAAAAAAAAAAAAAAAAAAAAAAAAAATATATATATATATATATATATATATATATATATATATATATTGTTGGTAAAAAAGATATTGTTGGTAACTTAAAAAAAATTAAGTAACCTGACTGCCTTAAAAATTTAACTTCATTGAAATGGAAAAATTGATTTAATACAATGAAGGTGATTGATTTAATCATCAGAAACTCAAAATATTATGTTATCTGAACTACATAAATTATTTAAGTTGATTTGACTTTTTGAGTTGAAAAGAAATAATGTTGATTACAAATTATGAAAATATTTTTCACAGTGTTCAGGATAAATATATAAAGTGTTGTAATGCATGTGCAATATAAATCAGGCTACATGAGATGCAGAAACAAAAAACCATTAAGGCCTCAAGTAAAAATGAAATGGTTTTCTTGAGTTTTCTGCCAAGATCCTAATTGAACGGCATGTCCCTTTGAACTAAAATGTGCGTTTGGCCTTGAGTTTCTCAGTTCAGTGCGCGGCTTTCATCAAAAGAGCTCGTAGGCGTTCTCCATTGACTGCGGTGAACAATCGAGCAGGACAAACGCAGCGGTGCTGTCATGTAAAACAGGTTTATGAAACATAGATGTGATGATTTTGAAAGCGGGGCTCTCTGAAAAGGCTTCTCTTGTCTATGTAGTCATGATTCACCCTAACCGGGGCCCTCCGGGGGCCACTTTCTTAATCTCCCTACAAAACATTGTTAAGTGTTAAAGGACAAAATGTGGCTGTGGGAGAGATTTCCAGCCATTCATTCTGGGTTCAACAGCCTTAAATGCCATTTAGACGTTTTATTGTGCATTTCATGAAAGGTCGACATTGCTCATTGGGCAGTGAAAGCGTGCTGCTCCGTACATATGCCCTCCCATGAGATGTCGTCCCCGGGGGAATGACTGTTACTGCAGTGCTTCAGTGACACTCATATCTGCACTGGAACAGCACACTGAAACGTCTCCTGTTTTGATAAATGAGGTCTGCTAACACTCTGTGAATAAACAGGGTAAGTCATTTTCACATTGCAAGTAATTGCCTTTTTCTGTTCCGTTTGCCATTAAACTGTGATGGTAAATGATTTTATCATTGTCATTCTACATTTTGTGACACCAATTTAGGTGAACCCTGGGATGCTAAGAGTTGGCAGGGTGTCGTCTTTTTTCTCAAAGGATTTGAAAGAATACACACCTTAAAGGAAATTCAGTTAGATTTTTATTTTAATAACATTTAATAATAATATTTTATTATATTTTCTAATACACTTGTAAAAAAAAATCAATGTAATCATGTATCATGATTCTTTTTCTCACTAATGCTGCATCTCAATTCGTCTACTTATACTGTGCCCTAAAATTATGCACAGTTTTTGTAAAGAAGAGTGTGTATCAGAAGAGTAGGCCTAGGCGAGTTTTAGGACATACTACTTCGTCATAACAGACCACTCTGTCGCTTAGTTACATCCTGTCACTGTTTACACTGCCCTGTCAGTCATCTTGTAATCCTCTACGTTCAATTTAATTACATTTCCTACAATTTTGGAGATAAATCTATTACCACTTTGGTTTGCAAGTCGTGGGTCTTTCATGGAGACTCTCATAATGATCTTCGTATCTTTATTTCGTATCTTTTTTTTTTACATTTTAGTTCGTATCTTTTTTTAAAAGTTCACAATGCTGTTTCAGATGAAATATAACGTGGATAACATTGAATAAATATATTTTCGTCAGGTTAGATACTGATAATTAATCACTCAACCTCCTTTATCTAAACTTGAAGGGATAGTTCACTTTGGAATTCATTTTTGATATGTTTTAGCTTACCTCAAGGGCATCCAAGATGTAGGTGTCTTTGTTTCCACAGTATTTTCAATTTTGACATTTTTAGGTCAAAGCGTTCTTGTCTGTCAGTCATATAATGCAGGACTATGGTCACCACCTCAAAGAGCATGCACAGAGAAGTCCAAATTAAACATGATTTATAACTCGTAAATGTAAGTACACATTGATGGCCTAAGACACGAAATGAGTGGTTTGTGTGAGAAAACGAACAGTATTTATATCATTTTTACCTCTTTTAACCACAGCCACGTCCAAGTTTGAATACTATTTGAATACTAATTCTAAGTTTGAATACTGAGTTTAATTCACGGATAGTATGTGAATTGCACTTAGCATTAAGGGTGCTTTTATTCATTTATTTACTACTTACTAATGCTGCATCTCTTTCCCCACGTCTGCTGCAGTTTAAGACACGATCAAATGATGTTATGACACATTATTGTAAAGTGTCTCATATCCTGCGAAAGTTTTCAATAGCCAGCCTTGATGCTAAAACTTCTAAACCTGTTTCTGCCTATTTAGGTTCTGCTTGTAGACAAATCTAAGTATCCCGGGGTCCTGTCCTAGCACAGACGCCCCATTTGACTCCCCAGTAGAGCACTTAAGAGTCGAGAAGCCTTTGATTCATCTTGATAAATTCTGACATGCTCTGCGTCGGCAGACCTGTCTGCTATTACAACAAAATGCAGATCCTCCACTTGCAATGTCACCCATGATAGATGAACAGGTAAAAAGGGTATTATTGGCAGACCAACAGTGACAGCGGTATATTTAAAAACATCTCTAGAGAAATATAAAAGTACGCTTGCTCCCAAGGACGTCTCAGAGCGAGTAAGAGGGAGGGAGGGGTAGAATTGAGCAGTGAGGAGAGAAATTGTGGACAGCCTCTCTTCCCAAGCCGTTCGTGGAAGACACAGAGACTGTAAATTTACCCGAAGTGAAGCATATTGGGCAACGTCGTAGCCAGCCATCATTCCAGAGATTGCATCCTTCTCTCTTCTCATCGTGGCAAAGCACACAGTTCATTGCCATCTGCACGAATCTCTCACATTGCCACTTTCCTGGAGATTGGGTGGGCTCATAAACAACCGGGCGCCATGATATCTCAAGGGTAGATGACGGGAATTGGAATTGTGCCTCCTTGCTAAAATAAATGGGCTAATAACATTGCTATCCCAATGTTTACTCACGCTCTCAGACGTTAAAGTGATGTGATCCCACAAATGATAACTGCAGCGTGAATTACGAACCGAAAACTTTTTTAAATTACTGTAGGAAAGGGAACTATTTTCCAGACTCCCGGAACATACAAATCCAAATTCTGGCAGAACGTTTCCACTATTTTCGGTAAGTAATCATAACATTTTGCTTGGTAATTGCAGGCAGGCATGTGAAAAGAAAGCTTTAGAAACCAAGAAGAAGCTGTTCTATTGAATGTCATGTCCCTTATTAATATTCATGACCAATGTGCACATGTTCCCACCCACTTTTTCAGATCATTACTACACTCTTGGTGGCAGGAAATGCAAATGTATGATTATTCAAACGTTTGCACTTTGTGAGCAAGTAATCTTATTGGGATAGTTCGCTATTAAAGCCAAAATTATGCCATTATTTACTCAGCCTCTTATTGTTCCAGGCATGATTTATTTTATTCAATGGAATAATGGAATATAAAATAGATTTTTGCCCATATAATGAAAGTTAATGGGGTCCAAACAACACTGGATGCCAATGACTTTCTTGAAAGAAGAAATATTGTGTTACACAGAGGAAAGAAAGTTACATTTTCATTTGTGCGTGTCCCTTTCAGTTCCTTGAGGTGAGCTGTTTATTATGCATGCCAGCAAAGTCACTTGACTTTAGCGTAAGCCATTTAGCGAAGGCTCATCGATTCCAGCCTTTCCAACGATAATAGATAACAAATTGGACTTCTCTGTGCATGCTCTTTGAGGTGGCGACCCCCATTATATGACACTATATGACAGTACACTGTGTTTTTCCAAGTTCAAATCTTCTCGTGTTAATCTATCTCTCTTGACTGCTTTGTCAGACAAAATGGCGGATGGCGAAGTATGATTGGTCAGATCACCTGTCAATCAAACTCCACTCGAAGGGTCAGTTAGTGTACTGTACTTAGCAGTAATGATAAGCTGTGTTGTGACTTCATTTCCTGCCTTTGAGTGAGTGTCACTTGATGGTGAGTAAGTGCTCAATATAACTAGAAGAATGCTTTATTATTGCTCATCGTAGCAGTGCTTCAAACAATGTGAACGGCAAATTTGTTTGGAGGAGGTAATTGGGGCCAGACGTTGCTGCAGGCTTGTGTTCATTTCCAGATTTGAGTCTTATGATAGTCACACTTGTCCTATTTTCTTGTGATCTGTTCACTCAGCATTGTGATTCAGGGCAGAGGTGAAATGGCCACTGGGATTGTGTATGGCGGATGATTTGAGGACATTCGGGTTGGTAAATAGATTGTTGATGTTTGTCCTTCAGACGCAGTGTGCTTGACATTTTCTTTATCGCTGTTTTTACTGCATCCAGTGCAACGCTAAAGGAGAGACTCTTTAAATCAAAGAAATGACAAGTAACAGTTATTTTAAAGTGCTGTGCCTTTTAAATAGTTTACTTTGGGTGAGGCTGAGTTTGAGGGGAATACGGTCTGGGAGGGGAATGAGTCTCTTTTCATCTTGTATTTTTAGGTTCAAAAATCGTCATTTTATGTCATATTAGGAAGAAGTGTAAGAGGGGGGATTTCTGTAAAGACTACACGCACTAGCTCCCACCCTTTCAAACCCGCCCATAGGGGGATGGGCCTAATGCGCTAACAGACCAATCACAGATCAGTGCCAGTGCGTCTGATTTCACTGGCAGAAACTTTTTGAAAATATGGATGAAGGTACTGAATACGCAGACGGATGCATTATGGAGGATTGGGATTACACATAGTGTCAGCCATCTTTTTTTGTAGTTAAACTAGCAGACTCTTGTTCTGTGGAGAAAGCTGAGGAGTAGGTGTTACCATCCTCTTTTTCCAGACATGTCCGGCCGGCTGTCGATGTCCGGGATTCAGCGTTTGCTTTCTGCAGTCGCCATTCATTTTTTTTATATGCACAGCTTTTGTTTCAATCTAACCGAATTCATTCTGATTGGTGAATCTGAATGTAGTGTTTACATGAACGCTAAACAAGTGATCTGACATCTCCCTGACATTTTGGGCAATCTCGAAACACATTTTCGGGCAGACTCATCACAGAGACTCACTAGTAGCCTAGACTTGTTGTTTAACTACTGCACTCTGTTACCGGTAGGCGTGGCGAAGCAAGGGCATTCTGGGAGTTGTTGTCTTTAATCCACATAATCCAAAAATACATTTTCTGGCTTTTCTCAGTCTAGAAAGCTCCAAATTCAAAAATAATTTCACATTTCTTCTACACAAATGACCCATTTTAAATACACATTCATCTTTCCAGAGCTGAAGTATCCCTTTAATGTAGAAAGGTACAGTTCCAGTGGCAATTCTGAAAGCCAACGTCACAATCTTAAATTTGATTCTGGCCGCAACGGGCCGGTGGAGTGAGATCAGGAAGGATGTGAAATGGGTTTCTCTTTGGCTGATTGAAAATGCGCTGCCGCATTCTAGATCATCTGCAGAGGCTTAGTGTCACATGCTGGAAGGCCTGCCAGTAGAGCACTGCAGTAATCCAGTCCTGAAATGACAAGAAGTTGCACCGCATGGAAGGGTCTGAGAACCTGCACCAATCGGTCGCAGTGTATTCTGAAAGATTTGAGAGCTTATCTTTTCTTTTACACTTGACTGGACACTTTACTTGTTTGTTCCTCTTTCCTATCAGGGTCCATGTTTGAGTGAGTATCAGAGCTGGGGAACAGGCTGGGTCCGTGTCCCCGCGAAGCAACCTACACCCTTGAGTAATGAAGGCCATCTGCTTCCAAAGAGCTCCGTCAGCAAAACGGAGTCAGCCGAAAAGATTTCAATTATCAATATACCATTTAATACATCGCCCGCAGGCCAAACAGTCTGGCGTGCCGACAGCGCGAGATGGAGGATGTTATTCCTCAGCTACATGGGTGGATTCTGCAACGCGGCAAATCGGGGTTCAGAGCTGTCTCGCATCTATCACGCAATGGATAAATGATCGTGTCTGAAGAGAAGCAAACAACTCTGCGCCTTAGCAGACCGGTTAGTGCAACTCTGTTTACTCACTACAAACTCAGCCGTTTTTGATCGTGACAAGGCAGAACACGCTTGATTACAGAGGCTTGAACGCTGAAAGTAGAGTTTGATATGTAAAGTAAAACCGGTTAGAGGCTCTATAATAGTGTGCTAAACATCTTTTGATAAAAACAGAGCTCCTCCAAACACCTGCTGAGATGAACAAAAGCTACTTTACAAATATAAATACGCTGTTTTTCAAGATACCATTTGCATACGGGCTGCTAGGTGACGTCTAATGATGGTAGACTCACTGATTGATTCACTGAGTGAGAAAGCAACCTAATTACACAAATGACCGAAATGCCATTTCGAGAGTGTTAGTGCCGAATGAGACACAATGACATCCTTGGAAATGTTTTACCGTGTAGATAGCAGCAACAAGCCATTTTTTTATCAACGTTGTATGTCAGATTTTTTTTTTTTTTTTTTGTAAATGGCTTAATGTTCATTCATTAGCAGGAAAGGGCTATGCATTGTACAATTAAAAGACAAAAATGACTTATTTGTAAAATGAAAACTTGTATTGGGATATATAGAATACACATATGAATAATTTGATCGTCACAGATTTACATCTAATATATGCAGGTATGTGTGTGTGTGTATAGATTTAATACGGATTCATACTTTATTTGATCAAAGTGATGTTAGACATTTTTTTCAAAATTTTTTCAAACAAATTAATCTAAATGAATTAATATGTTTAATACATCAAAGAATATTTGATGAAAGAAAATAAGTCTTGCTGATTCCACAAAACATTAACTATATTCAACATTGACAATAATCAGGAGCAGCAAATCTAGAGCAATGCTGACTATTCAGCTTTGCCATTGCAGGAACAAATGATATTTTAAAAATGTATTCAAATAGAAAACAGTTATTTTGAATTTTATACTAATATTTTAAAACGTAAATGTAGCCTTGGTACTTTAAAAACATAGAAACATTTGAAAAAAAATCTCTTTAAATTTCAAAAGTGACAATAAATTGAAGATGAATTCAAAATGCATACCGATCTGTGGGTAGTGAACTTTATGGTTCTTTCTCGCCCACAGTATATGCTGAAATATAGATGGAGTCTGAATTTAAATGTGGCTATGGACACCTGGCCCTTTGCCATTCTATAATAGTCAGCTGTGCTGTTGGTTTGAATAGGTTTTTTTTGCATTGGATCTGTCATTATCCATCTATCACGTCTCTGGCATTGAGGGGAGGTTTCACCTTCACAGTGAATATACTCATGAAGTCTATTTTAGTTTGTTATTGCACACACCAACAAAGATACAAACCCCAGATTTACTCTTACTGCCGACCTTCAATCAGCTTTTTTTCTCAGTGTTTCATGTGACCAACATAATGTGCGTGAAATTAAAGGCTCATCTATATCATAATTTCTTCTCTTTGCACACGATTATGTTTACACCTCAATGCCTTTTCAGTTCGAGAATTTCCATTAAAAATGCATTGTTTTCAGCTGAAATTGTCAGTTGAAAGCTGTAATAACGTGACATGAAATTTTAACATCCAACAATAAAAAAGAACCCTCTGGAGAAGGTTTATTAAAAATTCACAACATATAGACATGTGCACTTCACTCTTACCACCAAAGAATCATATTTGCTGGTAGATGCCATGCTGCATGTACAGAGCAACTATAATCTGGTTTTCTACAGTATTTTCTATTGGGGTCAGTATAAAAATACTGAATATATAAAAAATCAAAAGTGAAATATTTAAACTGTAACAAAAAAAAAATTGTATTACCATTACCTTTTGATCAATTTAAAGACATTAAGCAAAACATTAAGCAGCAAAACTGTTTCAAGATTGATAATAATGTTTTTGTGAGCCAGATCAGCATATTAATGATTTTTAAAGTTAAATTATAAGGTGAATATAGACCTGTACGCTTTATTCATATCACAGAAGAAGAAAAAAAAAAAGTTTGCTGGTAGATGCCGTCAAATTTCCAAAGCGGCTATAATCAGGTTTTCTCCAGTATTTTCTATTCCAACATCTGCTTCAGAGCCTCAAGGTTAGATTTGCCTCTAGGGTTTCCGGGATTGTTCACAGCATATGTTGTTTATGAGCAGCTTCAAAACCAGCTGCCCTTTCCCTGGAACAAAGCCGTAAGGTTTAGGGATTCGGTTTTGATCAGAGATACAGAAATGTCAAAGTCAACAGTTCACAACTGTATTGCAACAACATCGTTGGGCTTTTATTCATGACTCGCTCCTTTTGGACAATATTTCCAGCAAATCACGCACTTATTTCTGTACAAAACGAGACGCAATGGCCATAATGTGACCGGCCTGCTGTTTTCCTTCACAGCAATTTCAAGACAAAATGATGGACTGTGCTGGTCTTTAAACGACTGTCAGATAAATGTAAACACCGCGTCCTGTGGGACATAAGGGACATGTTTCTAATATACTGTACGCCGATTTGACTTTCTTCTCCTTCCAAGGACAGACTACCACCTGCTGAAAAAAAAAAAATCCTATTTTATGCACATGTTTATGGACACCTGGACTCGGGAGACAAGCCTGATTGATGGCTGAGAGCTCTTGGGAAAAAAGCTGCCCTACCCACAGACACACCTCTGGATCCATTTATCACAATCACTCTCCGAGAGAAAGAAAGATGGAGGCACTGGCAAAAAAAAAACAGAAGGAGATGGTGCTCTACGGACAAAACTGCGACCGGTCAGCAGGCGTGCATCACAGAGGGAGGCTGGGAGATAATTGGACAGTTGGTGGGAGAATACACTCCATCGGAAAGACAGTTTGGACAGGGAACACGGATGGACAGATGGATGGAGAGGAAAACTAGCAGCCGAAGAGCATCAGAAGGGCTGGAAGGCTGCAACGTCACTCCCCGGAGAGATGGAGGATCCTCCATTACTTTGGGCTGTAGATGATCTGTGGCCTGTTGGATTCTCTCTTCTTTTCGACGCATCAGAGCGTTTTGATAGTTTTGTCTCTTGGACATCCTGATCGTTTGAAATGCAATTATGCTAATGGAAGTGAGGGTTAGCGCAGCACTACTCCACCAACGCTCTTCACCCTTGGAGTAATGAGGCTTAAAAGCATATCATCCTAGCTCTTTCACACAAGCGAGGTGGACAGTTAGGAAGGCCTGAGTTGGACAAATAGCTTTTGAAAAGGTTTACCAGTCAGAGGTCTTCTGTATCTTGGATGAGAGAGAGAGTTTGAATACACACTCCTTCTCTTTCCCTTGTCTCTTTTTAGAACAAGTGTACTAAATAAGGCATGTTTGTTTAAAATTACATTTTTCAGGGGAATCAATTGAAAACATTTTAACACTGGCAAAATTACACAGGGTGTGTCCGAATCCACTTTTGCTAGTTTAACGACGGGACAAATGGTCAGCGCTCCCGGCGCATGGTCTAAAATGGTCCCTATTCTCTTAATGAGTTGTACCAGTTTTGCAGTTACATTTGTCCTATTAGCTCTCTGTACCATGCAATGTTTAGTTCTGTCACTAGGGGGCGCTCTAGCCAGTTTGATTCCTGGTAGCATAAAAATGAAGAAGAAGTATAGTGAGGGAGGAAATTTGAGGGAATTAGGGGTACAAGAATTAACATTAAATGGAGTGTTGAATATACAGTAGGTGACAGAGCACAGGTTAGAACATTGTTAACTTTTTTAAAGGAAACTGGTTTGTATGATCGGTTATGGGGATAAATAGGGATATAGGAAAATGTGTAGGGAAATTAGTGAATGTGAGTGAGTAATATGTAATGTGGAAACTAGATTGTAAGCCTAATGTCTGATTCACACTCCGGAGCAGAAGGTGGCGGTAATGCACCAAAAGCTGGTTGCCAACTGTCTTTTAAAACAAAGAAGAAGAAGAGTGAGGGAAAAGGATGTGTTTATCACATGGAGAAGCTTTCTTACCAAGGTGGTTGTGGTTTTTCCCTGATTTGAGGAGCCTGAGGTTGTTAAGCTCATATGTCAGTATTGTAGTTAGTACTTTGTTTGTATGTGTGATGTTAGGTAATGTGTCCGTAAATGAGATGTAAATGTGTTAATGGTGGCATTTAGTTTGTTTGTTTGTTTGTTTGATGCAGAGGGTTCAACGTGCAGGCATGAGGCTGCAACTTGACTATAGCTAAGTCCTTGACCAAAATGGAATTAATTTTCTTGGTTTTGCCAACAACGCCTTTGGCATCTACTGCTCATTCCACAAGCTACAGTTTATTCCTATTACCAACAACAGCCACTTGGAAACTCGGATTCAGGCAGATGTGAACTCATCAGTTTTGCACTTAAGTACTGTTTTACTCATGTGACTCTAAAGACTGAGCTCTTGGCTGCCAAAGACATTATCATGAAGGTCTGAACTATTCTGATGTTTTGCCTTGTAACTGAATGTCTATGTACTTTGTATGGTTACTGGCTGTATGGTGAGTTACGTAGTCCCTTAAGTTATTATGTAGTGTCTGGGGCTTTCTTGAAAGTATGTGTTACAGAGTAATGAGTGTGTTTTGGTCGTCACATGCAATGAACCAATCAGAGTCTGTCTCATCTCTCATTCCCTTTAAATGGCAGTTGCGCTCGCCTCGCGCCATGGCTGACATGACGCAATTGAATAGTGGAAGGACTAAGACTAAGAATAAGTTTTTCAAAAGTGAACTACTCCTTTAAAGCTTTAGGCCACAAACATACAAACTAGCACCTCTTGTGGCCACACAGAAAAAGCATTGAATTATGAATTGCAATCAGGCACATTTATAATGCAGTGTAGGACAAAATTGAGCTTGTATAAGAGTGTTATCAGGCCTTAACACTTTTATATGTAATTTTATGCTCACTATCCCCATTTGTATGTGAAATGGGCAACGCCGGCACAAAAATGCATGGGATTTATTCCATGTTTTTACCAAAACCTATAAATTAACTGGTGAATATATACAGTGCCACAGTCTAATGTGCACATTTGTAGATTTACATTAAATTGTTTTGCATTTGTTGAGCTCCAATAACGTTAATGCATTACTAATTTCTCTGTTTTTATAACCTGCTTAATCTTGTGGTTTGAATAATTGGTTACAGTAAGTAAGTGCGAGCAAACAAATATTTACTCCTCTCATATTCAGCGCCCTGCCCGCCTGTGGCCCAGTTTGGCTGTGCTGAGCATCACAAAATACTGCTGCTCTGTATCGGAGCGTCAGTTCTTTAGAGATTAGCCGAAACCTTCCTCTACATTACTCACACATCTAAAGTTGAGGAACCAGCCCCCTTAGGGCCCACTGTGCTCACACAGCGATAATTAGCTTCAAGTGTTCTATTCTGGGATAATAGAGCAGCGTGTCACACCAGACAAACCTCCACAGCAAGCCAAAATAGCACCTCCTGCCGCTGCTTGAGTCCTAGCATGTTGGCATATAGGGGTACAACACAGCAGAGCTCTTGGCGTCGAGTTTTTCCTGCTAAGTCAACTGAGGTCGATTCTGAAATTATGTTTAATTGTTCACCCCCGAAGGATGTTAATTAAGGAATTTAATTTGATATGATATCCACAACCCTGAAAGCAGGCCAAAAGTTGAATGCTCGTGAATTTCCCTGCGAGAGAGGCAGGAAGCGGCGTATCGCGGTCCGATCGAACGCCATTCTAATGAGGCCTGAAAAGGCAGATGGCGACAATTAAAAGCCTGCGCTAGCTTTTGTCATGGAATCAAGCGCCTGCCAAGACTCTGAGTGATGTTAGATCAGGATTTCAAAAGTAATGTGATCTATGAAGGTTTACACAGAGTTACAGTACTATAGATTTCTCCGTGAGCTGAAGTGGTTTGCCCTTGGTCAAGCTCTTTTGTTCAGTTTACAGAGAGCATGGTGCCATCTGGAGATGCGAGGACTAATCATTTGGGAGGCCAAAGCATAATCAGAATGATGATAATGATCCTTCAATAGGTCAAACACAGTCTGGCTGTGATATCAGATCTTGTCTAGATGTTGGTTTCAAATAGAGAGCTTCTAAATGGCATGACACGTTGAGTGTCGGACGGACCAGTTTTTGCAGTTTGTTCTGCACCATCAGCACATCGCCTGTTTAGCATGTTGAATTGGTGTGTGTCTGCGTCTTTGGTGAGAGAGAAAACTCCGATTGGCTGTTCAGCTCAGCTTAGTGTGCTCACTTTCGAGTTGAGCTTTCCCAAAGTCCTTTTAGGCAAGTCATGCCACTCAGCCTCCATCTTGGCAATGCCTCCGGGCAGCTATTTCGGACTAACGAGACCAGGCTCCTATCTAAATGAATGGTTAGAGAGTTAGAACTGCACTTTCACTGGTCACTGGGACATAAAAACTGCTTGTATAGAAACAGCAGTAAAATATTATAAAAATGGCTGAAAAAGTTGGATGACTTTGCCCCAAAATAAGGTTTAAAACGGCCTTTTCCACACAGATTATACGTTTACTACGCATACGCAAGGGTTCTCGTCTCCGCTGTTGCAGACATCGTCTGTGCACATGCATCAGTGGAACCAGACGATTGGCTGAAATGTTTACCGGCTTTACTGTTAAAAGACCGGTGATTGGCTTTCCAGCAGACATGTGCATACAACCGCCATCTTTGGTGTTACAGGTTTTCCCAATATATTTGTATTGAGGATTTAGGAAGTGGCATGTCTCTATATAAATTGTCTCTGGCTTTCTGCGACTGCGCAACTGGGGTATAGGTTGCCAGGTTGAGATGACAAATGGGTTGAAATTGTATATGGTGTGTGGATTGTGTGAATATAATGCAATTAATATAAGATCTGGCAACTTGTCAACAACATTGTCAATAAAGGAGTTTGGGTCATGCAAATTACGGCAGTTTCCGGGTAGAAATAACTACGGCTAGAGATCGGGCTAAAAAGCGGGAGAAACCCAGGAAAAACGGGAGTGTTGACAGGTATGCTGTATAAGTAACTGCATGTCAACTAACTCTCATTAGACTCTGCTTAATATTTGCTAACTTCTAATGGTCCTTCAACAGACATTCTACTGACTATAAGTAACTTTGCAACAAAGCTGTACTGCAAGCGATGTGACGTCTTTAGAGGTATTGTCATTGCATGCAATTTTTGTTTGGGAACAAACACTTGTCAAAAAACACTTTGAATAAAATTACTTTGCAAGCAAAGCATTGCACTGCTGTTCTGAAGGAGAGAGAATATGATAGTGCCGTGAAAGTATCAATTGTCACTTTCTATTAAAAGTACCAACATAACCAAATTATATGATTTTTAATTATAATGTTTCTTCACATTTTTACAAGCACGCTCCATCATAAGAAACTTACATCACAAAGCATAATTCTCAGTTTACGACACTCGTTTCTTTTCTTTCTCCCTTTGTACTTTATATATGGGTACTTCTGTACTTCTGCCTCGGTGAAGACTGTAAGATGTGATCTATTTGATGAGGGAAGCTCAGATAAAGTCTTATTAGCACAGTCGTCCTCACTTTACCCTCAATAGAAGTGACATTGCCGAGAGGAAGTGAAACACGGGTCAGTATCCCGCAGCAGGAATTGGCCATTAATCCCCAGCAGCCACTGAGAAACACCAATAAGAGCCGTTTAACTTTACAAGACTCAAGCTAACTTTTACACTCACTGACTAGGAGGAGGTAATGAGATCCAGAAACTTGGGTAACTGTAAAGGCTATGTAACTTTCGTCTCAGCTGTCTGTTCTGCTTGGCTTGGCTCGCTGATATGAAGTTTGGCATTGTGGGTGGGCAGGATAAATTGCAATGCAAAAAAATGAGTTGTCTTTTATTTCGCATTGATTAAATCGCCTGTGGCATCATTGTGCTCATTTACTTTGGACAAAAGTAGTTAATTCTTGCGTTTCCAGTTTGTGATTTTACTGCAGCTGAGAGACTCTTCTCATATGTAATTATTGTGCTAATAATTTACTTTTGCTTCAGCTGACATTCAACATCTTGAGTTTTACTTTGTGTATTAAAGTCAAATATGCATTTAAGATCGTAAAACATTATACAGTCTGCAAACAAAAATGTTGCTTGATTTATTTGGTGCAATGAAAGCAGTTTTCTGAACTCAAGTCCAGTTGAAAAGGTGAAGCTTTTGATGACTATAATTAGCGAAGAGCATAATCAGCTTAGCTTCTCTCGCAGAGCATCTGAAGTGCCCTTCCGTGCATGTCATGTTGTCATGGTAAATTTGTTGTCAAACACCTCAATAAAGTCCCTCTTGAAAAGGGGGTTATATATTAGCATTAATGTTTCCATGAGGAAACTTTAATATCCATGGAACAATTGTACAAAAAAACGTTCTTAATAGTGGAAAAAAGGTTCTGTAGATTATTATAATAACAGATCTTTTAATGCAAATATGACATTGTTTGAGATGTCTTTGTTATGACACCATGACATAAACCAATACATCATAACCTGTCAGTGGCAACTTGACATTACCAAGACAACACAACCTGTCATAATTATGACATAGCAGAATAATTATCAAACTTAAGAAACCACTTAGCTTTATTGGTTAACATTACTTTAAACTGTCAGGTGGTTGGTATTGACATTGGCTGTCATGAGGCCATTATAACTTTTTAATGACAAATTCAATTAGTACCACTGTAGTTGAGGTCACAAAAAAATATTCACGACTCCTTTATAATGCCTCATGACAGCCAATGTCAAAGCCAACCACATGACAGTTTAACTTCATTTAATGCCAAGTTGTCATGACAAAGACTTCTGAAACAATGTCATATTTGCATTCAAAATGTCATTATTGAGCGAAAGACACTTAATGACAGTTGTCATAAACATGCATAAATCCTATTTCTTATTCATGACATATGTTATGAAGGTGTCATGCCAGTCTTATGGACACCCCTTCAAGTTAAGTGTTACCAAATGAACTAAGAAAATAACGGTTCTCAAGACCTGCTCTCTGAAAGGGTCTTTGTGGTGTCAAAAACTGCATTGCTCCGAAATTCCCCTTGAAACCTTTATTTTTAAGAATGTACTGTAGTAGGTACATTGTGAAACAAGGCCGGTAGGGATGGAGTAGATGGAATTGAACTCTAGTTTGGATCAAGCAGCCAAGTGTGAATTTACAAGACATTCTTTTGGGGCTGGAAGGAACAATTTCCCTTTGGAGTAGACATACAGTATAAGAGGTATTATGACCATGGCGTCCTGGGTCAGGCTGAGGGCACAGCGGTCGCCCAGGGAGGGATTTAGCCAGAAGCTCTCTCTCTCTCTAGCCTGCCAAGAGCCAGTGGGACTTCAGTATTGGGTTTTAGCACAGAGCAGAACTGCCTTTGAGAGCCCCCGATCACTAATCCTGATGAAATCTCACTATAAACTGGCAGATAAATATTCCGTAATTTAATACACATAGAGAACATGGATGTACAAGCCCATTTAACCATGACTGATTGTTATGTTTCTGTGTCAAGAGCCATTTCCTTGTGTTGCCCCCTTTATTATGTTTATGGTGAGGTAATGGACACTCAATTGGATTTGACACGACATCATCAACGCCCAATATTGCATTTGACACGCTGTAAATCATAAAGCAAATGTCGACAAATGATGGCCATTTCCCCATCTCCTCAACCTCCATCTCCGTCTCATCTGTGATGACGAGTACGTTTAATTAGCGTGATTTACGACGCAGTGCAACTCAGTCGTCATCGAGGGGTGTTAAGTCATTAGAGGCGAAGCCGTTTGGAATGAGCCGTGACCAACTCAAGTGTTAAAACATAAACTAGCAATTAGAAAAAGATAACTCACGGCTCACAGGAAGCGCCAAGGAAGTCTCCAGCCATCTGGGACGAATGGAGCATTCGGGGACTGACCGTAGGGTTTGTGCTGAGTAGGAAATGGCGCCCTTTGGGTTTTTCAGTGGATCAGAATGGTTTGTTTTTGGAGGGAAGCACCAGGCATGAGGAAATTGTCTGGAGAAATGTGTATTTTTCAATCTTTACAAGATTGCATTAGTAATGCACTGTTGCTTACAGTATATCCACCTTGGTGCTGGAGAATACAAAATCTCAACTTGGAGGAATGGAAATGCAACACTTAACACAACAGACTGTTTACAGCTGTATTGTGCATTATTATTTTTTTACTTTTCCAAAATACTTCCCACTTCTGCCATTGTTTAAACACCACGTCGGTTGAGCTTAATGCTATTCTAAAATGCATTTTTTTCTTGATGCATGAATGAATCATTCAGAATTGTTTTGTGAAATGGATCAAAAGATTCATTGAAAAACAATCTGTCTCAAAAGAATGATTCATTCACAAATCAGGACATTGCATGTCTGAGTAATTTGGGCCACTTTTGTCTTTTAAGAAGTTTGAAAGCTTTACTTCCCATTTGTTGTATTGCATTCTTCAGAATTTGTCCCCTTGTGTTCCACAGAAGAAAGTCTTGAGGATGAATAAAAATATTTTTTTACTTTTGGGTAACTGTTCCTTTAAGATGGATTAGAATAACGTGCACACCATGGAGCCTTACTAGCAAGCTCCTTATGAAATTCTTAAGGAAGGAAGTCCAAATAGAATTAAACGAGAACCGCTATCACACCATGCAGTGGGAAAAATGAACACTAAAACTTAGAAGAGAGAGCTATCAGCAGGCACTTTGGTTAGCACAACTAGCATGTAGCACGTAGCTGATGAACTTTTCCAGTCGTGTTAGAAGCTACTGGGATTATCTTCACTGCTATTCTCTTAAAAGCTAGTTCTCACAGTCTGATTTCCCATGTGTAACTCCTTAGTATTCCAACTGCGAAAGCCATGGAATTTTAATAAAGGTGCATGGATCTATTCGCGCCTACTACTGAAATCTTTTTTTTTTTATGTATCGATGGGGTTTTTCAAAAGTCAGTAAGTTTTGTCTTAATAGCTGCGGCTCCACTTCAGAGGTACTTCGGCAAAACCTTCTAAAACCTCTTAAGTCCCTTTTCCCTCGTGTTTGTTTTTAAGCATTGTTGCTGTCTTTGAGTGAGTTCCACGGATGTCGAGTTGATGGGATGAAAGGCCAAAACCTCAGAAGAGGGCTGTCTCATCCTTCAGCCCTGCAGCGATGGCTCAAAGGGGATTGTATCATTCATCTCCTAGACTTGACAACATTAATTTATCTGTCAGTCATTCCGTGAGCTCAGGCCACTTTGATGAACCCCCTGTGTCTCAAATCATTAAAACAGTGTCACACTAAACTTTGCAGCATTTAGTGCATAACCAGAGCACTTCTCTAAAGTAATTATCCTGGACAATGACACTTTATCATGCGTTTACGCATTCAGAAACATTTAGCAGAAGGCACTTGAGGGCCCATCCCCTCCATATTCACTTTTCATTTATGTTAGAAATATGGCAAATAGCTGAGTACTAGAAATGCAGAAGTAATTGTTACATAGTCTTAAGAAAAAGCTCAAGGGTGGTTTATGTGTTGTGGGCGTTTGGCAGGATGTTTGCTATGTGATTACCAACATGTTGTTGTGTGGTTACTAGGATATTCTGGGTGTTTTTAGGTGCTTGCGTACTGAACAAAGTAAAAGAGATGATATGTTATTCTGGTCCTTTGATATATGGCTAGTTAGTTACATGCTACATTTGAATTTTTTTAAATTGTAATTAAAGGGGTCATGAACTGGCTTTTTCAATTTTATTATATTGTTGTCTGAGGTCAACTTATGACGTTCGCTTAGTTTTTGTATTCAAAAACATCGGATCGGATCATCCAATGGCAGTGGATGCTGCACACTGGGGAAGGTTGTGGGGACACATGGTTGAGGGGAAATATGACTGTAAAGCTTTTTGGGTGTACAGTAATGCATATAACATTATATAAATGCCTCCTTCATTCATACTATATGGATTTTGTCATGTCACACATCTAGTGTAGACAGCATCACTTATTGTAATGGGTTTTATTTGCTTATATCGCGCCATTCACATCTTGTGTAGACACGGTGTAAACTTAAGAATTTAACATTCTTAAGTTTAACAAATAATAACATTCATGCATTTGCAAGGTGTTTTTATCCAAAGTGATTACATTGCTTTCACGTTTTATGTCCATGCATTCCATGGGAATCAAACCCCTGAGCTTTGCATTGCTTTGCAATGTTCTGCTTAGTAATAATAGTGATGCTAGAGTTAAAATTACTTCACATTGCTCTGCTTGCCTTTCACATTCATTAATGCCATTCTGATCTCTTGCATCAGTCATTAAAAAAGGGGAAAGTGGAAAACTGCAGTGTGTCTCCATAAAAAGGACTTGGCATTGAAATCGGGCTCCTTTCCTCAGGGGCTCTGGCCTGTTTTAGATGATAATTGAAAATGATGTAAAAATAGTGGTCTGCAGCAGACACAGGTCATATCTCAGAGGGAAGGGTTGGCATTTGGCCTCTCGTTGGAATTTCTGTATAATTAACTAGACTTTTACATTTCCTGCCCAAAATATGAGTGGCGCTTGCATGCACAAATCTCACAGCCGCAGTGCTAGTGTTGTGGGCAGTTGGCAGGGCATTGCTTTGTGGTCGCAAACGTGTTCTGAATGGTTTTTAGCAAATTGGTATGAGTTTGCTAAGTTTGGTATGGTGGTTGGATTTAAACAAGATTTCATAAGTATGGTTTGTTGACTCAAATTATGAGCTTTAGCAAACACCACTAATTACATTAGCATTTAATGTGGCATTTAAAATGATTCTGGAAACAGTCTTGACCTCAAGTGAATAAAGTAAATATATTTTCATAACCTGTGAAGACTTGCATGTGAAATCACAATTTTTCCAGCACAGTGAGAACTGACAGCTGATGTTTTCCTTCCACTTCACTGTGATGATAATCAATTCTCAGGTTCAAATCATAAGAGGAGTCAACGCAACATCAGAGCGCTATCACCAATCAGCTGTCAGCACTGCAGTAGATCCTACGATGTGCTTGGTTGCTATGGACACAAGAGGAAAGTGCACCGGCATGACACGTGTCAAATCTGGAGATGTACCGACTGCGCTGGCAGTCCGACAGTACCGGGATTTGTTTCATCCGTCATACCGATCATGCATCAAATGATTTTTTTTACACAACGATTCATTTGATTATTTCTTAACACAGACCCCTGATCCTTCATGCATTTGGCCACAGAAAGATAAGTCAGCTTTGATTTTTTAGTGATTGTATCCGCACGTTTGTTGAGATTAGCCGTATTGAAGAGGATCAACAAGCATGTAATCTACTCTGTGTTGTGATTCAATGGCAATAAATACAGGGATGTTGGGTTAAAGACACAATTAGAATCATATGAGTGTCAGCCAAGTTTAATTCTATTGCTCAAAAGTTGCTCTTTAATGGCTCAGGGTAGTTGTGTTATCGTTTCTAGTAATGTTTAGTGGGATAATTCTCCCAAAAATGTGTGGAACTCAAAAAAACTGCCTCTGTTTTTTGTTTGGCCATGCAATGAATGTCAATGGGGTCCAATGTTGTTTTGGACTGCATTGACATCCATTGCACACTCTCAGAAAAAGGTACAAAAGCTGTCACTGGGACTGTACCTTTTCAAAAGCTAAACTTTTTCCATTTTAGATGCTAATGTCTACATTATTAGTGCTAGTGTGTACATTTAGGTGCTAATATGTACATTTTAGGTGCTAATGTGTAAATTTAGGTACTAATGTTTACATTTTAGGTGCTAATATGTACATATTAGGTGCTAATGTGTACATTTTAAGTGCTAATATGTACATTTGAGTTATGTACATTTAGGTGCTAATATGTACATTTGAGTTATGTACATTTAGGTGCTAATATGTACATTTAGGTGCTATTATGTACATTTTAGCTTCCAATATGTACCATTAAGGTACCAATATGTACCCTTTAGGTACAGAAGTGTACATTTTGGAAAGATACAGCCCCAGTGACAGCTTTTGGACCTTTTTTCTGAGAGTAATGGCATTGTTTATGTTTCACATAAGAAAATTATGGAATTTCTTCTACATTTTTTACAGGAGAAATAAAATGTTCAATTTGACTTTGGTGTATCGGTGAATTACACCACATTATTGAGATCTCTTCTGAAACTCTAGAGGAAACAAATCTCGATTTGCTCTAATAATATTCAAGACATTTTATTTTCGATTTTCTCTCTCTCTATTGACAGTTTTGGACTTCACTGCTGAAAGGAGCTGCCGTTGGTAATGCATTCTACTTCTGTTCGTTGGCATTGAAGTAGGATCTACAACATTCCCTACTGTGTACAACATCACTGACTCGTGGGAGTGTGAGTGAACTATTGAAATTCTTGTCTTTTCACTCATTATATTGCTGTTGTTTATGAGCTCTGTGGTCCTTTCGTAATTGTTCTTATCAAAGATAAGATGTTTGATTACGTGGAAAGACCTCAAAAGAAAAGAAGTCACAAAACCGCCTGGGACCTTACAGCCGGAGCAATACCCCGGTGTTTCAAGAGCTTTTGAAAGTTTTTTAACAGGATGATTTCAACACTGCCTGCGAGATCAGTCAAACTTTGATGTCGGAACAGAGTATCACATCAACAAGCACTGTAATCTCCAAATAAAACAGCCGAGGCTGACTGGGGATAAAGCCAGAGGGAATTTCTCGAACGACTCCCATTTGTCAGTCCGCGCACAGTGCCAGTCACAGCAGGGACGCCCATCGGAGGAGAAGCTACTAGACAGGAAACAGAGGGTTTAAACCGCATGGTTCTTCTTCTCTCTCTCTTACTTAATGCAAACTTCAAAATAAATCATGAATCCCCCCACCGCTCGAGGGGCCTTCGTTCTCGTTCCTCGGTAAATTGAGTGAAATGGCAACCGCAAATGTTCTCCGAAGGGTTTCCAGGGAATTCAATTAGGTGAAGTGACCTTACTGAATCCAAACGTTCATGGGCAACATCTCAGTAGAAGCGTTAAGGTCAACAGTGCATCACTTAAGCATTTTCTATTGACAGAGGCAGCTATAACATCCAAATGCAATAAAATAGCCTTTAATTCTCAGTTAACCTGCAGGCTAGGGTTATTTATTACGAGTCGTTTAGCCAAGCGCTGAAACCTCATCTATCTACAGATCATTTGATTCTGCAGTTGCTCATTAATTTAAGCGTATAGCATTGTAAGCAAGTCCAACTGCGTGCAAAGCCCAGTAAATGTGATTACGGCTTGCAGGGAATGTAATAATAGCTCTTTATTTTTATGCTCCATAACACAGAATTATGTGCTGCTTACTGAAATCATTCGCCGGTATATGAGGACATCATCTCGGCCCGAGCTGTCTCTTTGTTTCGTATTATTAATGCAAAGGTCAGAGCTGAATCCGGAAAAATTGAGACAATGCAGAGGTTGCGTGTGTGCGTGTGCATGTGTGTGCGCCCCTGCCTTTGGATTTAAGAGTGTGCTGTCGAACTGTTTGCTGTTTGTGTGCTGTTATGAACCACAAACACTCATAAGGCCTGGAGAGGCACAAATCAGAGATGTTGGGAAGACAGTTTTACTGCTGCAGTAAGTCGCACACATCAAGCGTGAAGCCAGACCACAGCACACAAGTTGCTAGGCAACACCTTGAGGTCGCTTCCCACAGCTGCTGTACTGATTAGTTAATTGTGTAAGTAAACAAAAATGTTGAGTAAAATGACCAAATCCACTATCCAGGACAGAAAAATCAGGCAAATGGTGCAAGCACCTGGCAAAACAAACCCACTTTCAGGACGTATCCGATCACAGGAGCTGCACAGTAAAATGGCTTTGTCAAAAACAGTTTGAACCAGCCTAAACTTGTTTGCTTGACTCAGGTGGATAAAGCCGCTCCATGCGGTCTTATAGAGTGACCAAAATCTCTCTAAAGCGTCCAGCCAACAAAGAAAGCGTAAAAACCATTGAAGATTTTTTGCATTTAATTATTTACATGACAATTAAGTACATCCTCCTCAATGTTTGTTTTTTGCAATCAGCATTAAAGGCAGTGCAATGAATACTAAAATGATTTAGAAATACTGGACAATTTAATTCACATATTTTTTGCTCATTTACTGAATTTCCACCAAAAATTATATTTTCCATATCTATCCATCCATTCATTCTCCCATCCGTCCGTCCATGCATCCATCCATCCACCCATCAACCCATTGTCCATCCACCCATCCATCCATCCACCCATTGACCCATCGTCCATCCATCCACCCATTGACCCATCGTCCATCCATCCATCCACCAGAAAACCCTCCCACCCATCGACCCACCCACCCATTCATCCATCCATCCATCCATCCACCTATCCACTGTATCTATCTGTTTGTCTGTCTGTCTTTTGTAATGCTGTAATGACAGGATTCTGTCAGGAACTTATAAAATGTATTCAAGTCTTCGTATTAGTCGTAAATATAACTTGTATCCTGGGAATTTTCTGAGAGCTCCTTCTTGTACCACCTGATCACTGCAGACTCATTTGGCTATTAATAGTGTTGCCATAGAAATGCATAATTCTCGTGTAGTTATCATGAAATTGTGACTACACAATTGTGATTACGGTAATTATGACATGGCATGAATGAAGCAAAACCATTACCTTCAAAACTTTTGCTGCATTTTCTTAACATAATCCCTAACCCGATAAGGATCATCAGTATGATATCACAATGCAAAACATCTTCATGATACTAAAAATAGGGTTTGTTTTTGGGAAAATGCGATTGCCGTTTTCTGTATTTTGAATTTAGGGGTGAAGACATGTTGTGTTTTTAAAGAATATTTCTGGCCTTTCTTGCTTTATTTTTATAGGACAGTTTGAGAAGAGAGACAAGAAATGACTTGACAGGAGAAAGGGGGGAACAGGATCTGGAAGAAAGAGCCGGAATATAAACTCGCCATATGTAAGCGCTGCCCACAAAGGTATGATTGGGCATCTTCGACAGTCAAATTTACAAATACACTCAGTCTATGCAGACTGATAATTTAATGACCGGTGTTATAGGGAAGAGCGCATTATCCATGTTATTTGAATCAAGACTCTTTCAGCCGGTGGCAGCCAACAGTCCACTCCTGTAATTTCACCTGATAAAGGTCTTGCCTGTACATCAGCATCGCTCCCTTGAGAAGGTTCTCCATAGCAACTGGGCTTTGTTACACACAGACATGTAACTCTGTTCACAATGAGAACAAATGAGGGATATTCAGACAGCAAACAAGACCAGCGACAGTTCTCCGTCATTTGATATTCACGGTCCAAGTTTAACTCCAGTTAGTGTGACTGAATCAGAGCACTGAGAATAACTAATGGCCAGATGGAGCGGCGTTGATCATCGCAGTCTGTTCGATTCCCATCACAAAGACAAACTCTGCGCTTTCAAGTATAAATTCATTAATCAGATGAAACACAAATGCTGTCGATGAAGACATCTTCACATACCACTTCTTGATTAGATCGCGGCAGGATGGCGCTAATGAAAGCCGTGTCTCAAAGTTGCTCATGTGCGTAAGACATTACGCCTGCTGTTTGCTTGACATTATTTATATATTTGTGTTAGTATGCTGTAATTTTCACCTCACTGTGAGCAGGACCCTTCGTAGGAGGGTATTAAACCCAAACATTTGACTTCTCTGAAGCTTTAGGTGGCTTGCAGATGGTTTATAACATGGACTGTGTCCGTGACGAACTATTGGCAATCGAAGCAATTACCTTCAAAGTCGCTCCGTTGCAAAGTGCAGCATGGCGGTCCTTTGACTTTTGCCGAGGTTGACCTTTGCTACAAAGAAATCCAAGCAAGGACTCACCGGTAACCTAATTAATAGGAAATGTCACGGCAGTAATTACGACCCACGATGTGAATCATCAAGGCTGCAATGTTACTGTGGGTGAAAACGGGTGACTTTGAAGACTTTCTTTTACCTGGCTGTCCAAGAAATGTAGGTTTGATAATATAATATGATCTGCTCAAAGGACATTTATCATTTGACTGTCGCGTAGCATAACCTCCAGTCTGATTGTACCACAAGATGACCATCACAGGAACTTATGACTGGTTCAGATTACATGATTTTTTTGCCTGTTACGATAGTCACTGTGTCAGAGTACGCGATTTTGGCTCTTAAAATCTTGTCGTGTCGTGGACAAGACACATGTCAGACTACACGTTACTTCCTGACCAGTCATCGCGTGCCGTGTTTAACGGAGCGCATGATGTCATCGAGAAGGCGAAACTCGTAGTGAGTGATTTCCTGGATTGCTCAGCATTTTCTTTTCAGCGTGAGAAATACACGGTGTGGCGTGTGAGTGTGTGAACTGGTTGAATTGCGTGTGTCTCACAGCCATTGAGAACCCTGCTTGAAGAGGACAGTATGGGCTGTCAATCCTCCAAAGAGAACTTGAGGTAAAATATTGTTTTCTTATTTTTGCTTATAGTTTTAACGTTAGCACCATCGTCTCTCTTTCGTTTTGTCTTTTTTGAAAGTTGTATATGGAAAAGCTTGTGCTCCTATTGGTCAACCTCATACATGTGACGGAACCGTCGTGGACGACCGTTAAAAGAATTAAACATGCTAGTCTTTATTTCGTGATGTCGTGAAGCATCGCAGACGTGACGTAGGTTGTCGCCCACTATGACACACTATACGAGATGATACGATCGAATCTTGCGTCTCGATGCCAGTTGTCGTTTACGAATCTCCACGACACCGTACGTCAAACGGATCGTGCCGAAATCAGGCTAAAATCGTGTAATCTGAACCAGGCATTAGATAGATTCAGTCCCTTACAACAAAAGTGGTGCAATCAGCAGGACCTGATTTGGCCAAGTGTAAAATGTATTTGTGTAACAACATTTCAATCGACCAATCAGATTTGAGAGACAAGTTGACAGTTTATGCCAAGTTTAGGCTTACAGGGTTCTTCTACAGTAGATCAGTGTTATTCACCTATAATTTCCCTCTGATTTTATGTATGAGTTATGTGTAGAGTTAGGTTAAGATTTAGGGGTAGGGAAGATTTTGCTAAAATTTTCAGACAGAAATGTTGTTCAAGGATCAACCAAATATGTTGACCCAGACACGCATTTAACTCGTGCGTAGAAAATTGGTAGCAATGACCTTGTTGGTGGTCAGGGATGATTCAGATATTAAATTAATTTGGAAGTGATTTACTATTTGATGTTTTATTGCGAACACCTTGTTAGAACATAGAATGACAAATCAGCAAAGTTCTCATTAGACTCTGTCATAATGTATTTTATCACAGTTTTTTTGTGTTGTGCTCTTCTGTCCTTAGAACTACTGAAACATTCATGGATCCAAAACCAGGGTTTTATTTAGCACAAATGTGGAATATCAGTGATGGATGGACAGATGAAGCGAGACAGATGGGCAGATGTGGCTTCACAGCAGTCTGTTCAGTTTGTTCTATATTTCAGTTGAAATTATCTTTTCATGTTTGTTTTTTTTCCATCTCAATTTTTGAAACTGTTTTTGAGCTTCACATCTGCTGTGGGAGCTTGAGAATATTCTGAATTTTTAGCCGCTTGAATTCTGCTGTTTGCTTTCAGGCTTTGAGATACACACCACACAATGCTTAGATTAAAGTAAATATCATTTAAATTACTTTATAAAGAGTAGAGCACGAGTTGGAGCCAAAATTAAATTGCGTATGACAGTATTTCATAATCCACACACACATTTTCTAAAGATGAGGTGCGGGAAACTAAGTTAATGTGATTTGCTTTTTCTTTGACCATTCTTTCATCAAAGCAGCGTATCTAACAAAGCGTAGAGATGGATGTATGCACAAATTAGCGTAGAGGATACGAGTAAACCGCTCTCTCTTCTCTCTCTGCCTCTTTCACACATATACAGTAGTTGTATTTTGTCCAGAAGCTGCCTGGACTTAAACTATAGAAATGTCCATTTCACCTTTGAAAGGACATTTTGCTCTAAAAAGAGGGACAAATGTACCAATAATCCTGCGTTGACCTTTTGTTCATAGATTGTCTTTATCTATAATTACTTTTTTCCACACTACAGTTGAGTTACTGGGGCATGGGGGTTGTGTGGGTTCATGGGCGGTAAATAAGTTGCATAACAAACTGAAATGGAGGAAAAAAACATAAATTGTAAGTCCAACTAGGTAAACATGACATCTCAGCCCATGATTTGTTAAAAAATACATATTTTCATGATTTTTAATCACAACATTTTTTCTTTTGTCAAATCAACTTAAATAATTTATGTAATTCAGATAACATAATATTTTGAGTTTCTGATGCTTAAATCAATCTCCTTCATTGTATTAACTCAATTTTCCAGTTCAATGAACTTAAAAATTTAAGGCAACTGGGTTACTTCATTTTTTAGGTTAAACCAACAATATTTTTTACAGTGTAGGTTTCAATACAGGTTAAGCTCAATATGTATTTGGTAACACTTGAACATAAAGGAGTGTCATTCGCTCAATTATGACATTTTTTATGCAAATATGACATTGTTTGAGATGTCTTTGCTATGACATCTTGACATAAACCAATACATCATAACCTGTCAGTGTCTTTGTCATGAAAACTTGACATTACTAAGACAACACAACCTGTCATGACATAGCAGATTAATGATCAAACTTAAGAAACCATTGGCTGTCATGAAGCCATTATAACAATTTAATGACAAATTCATTTAGTACCACTGAAGTTGAGGTCACGAAAAATATTCATGACACCTGAATTATAGGTGAGACAGCCAATGTTAAAGCCAACCACATGACAGTTTAACTTAATATTATGTCAAGGTTTCATGACAAAGACATATCAAACAATGTCATATTTGCATCCAAAATGTCATTATTGAGCGAAAGACACTTAATGACACCCTACTTCATATTCAAGACATATGTCACGTCATGGTTATGAAGGTGTCATATCAGTCTTATGTATACCTCTTCTTGTAAAGTGCTACCATTTCGGGATAGTCAACATTGTGCTACAAGTGCTTTCAGTTCAGCACAACTTGCACCCTTTAATGTTCCTTTAATAGGGTCGAACTCAACACTTTGTTTTCTGCAGAGTGTTTTTACTTTGTTTGACTTGAGTCTGCCTGCCATTTCACCCCCAAATTGTTTTTCTCTGCAGCACAACTACTGCAAACGACAGGCAGAACAAACCGTCCTTTCCTTGCCAAGCTCAGCTGGAGGGACGTAGCTGATACCCATGATGCTTTAGGTTACAAGTGAGTGACAGATGCTGTAACACTGGCAGAGGTTCAGTGAACTGGATTAGCATTAAGGACATTTGAAGCCTCCTTCTCTGTTTTAATTAACAGGAACTTCTGATAAATATTTCAAACCCCTCGGCAATGACAGCGTGCTCACGAGGAGATGCAAAGGGGGTAAAATAAACCCCAGTTTAAGTAAACCTTGCATGGCTGATCTCAGAAATGTATCCGTCAACTCTGTGTCTGTGGTTTTACCATGCATATCAATTCAAACATTGGACGTCGAGTGAATAGAATAGGGTCAAAAGGTGCAACAGGACAACTATGCAAATCGAAGCATGCTAAATGACCCTTCTTCGCCTCTTCAAAACCCTCGGTAAGTTTCAACATCTGTATTCTAAGTTAATTAACTGATTAGTCCGAATTGAAACAACCAACACTGGAGACGTTTGGACTCTCCGTCAGTATTGAAGCTTGTGTTGATTTTAATTAGCATGAGGATGATTGTAGTGATTATGACAAGGGTGAGAAAGACACTTACCTTTTGTCTTTATTGCCGTAGAAATTATGAGAAATGATTTCGAAATCAAACAATAATTGGCAGACTCCCTGATATGCTGAAATGATAGACAAAGCGAAGATCCTCAGATAAAGGATCTTGATGCATATCAAGTAACAAACCCTAAACCAAACCCTAAGCGTAACTATACAGTAAGCACATTTAGTTAATTAATATCACTCAGTACTTACTGAAATAAGTACAATATGACTGCCTCACCTTAAAATAAATTGTAACCAATATTTGCGTTCCCTCAAGAAACATTGTGCTCCTTTAAATTAACGCTTTATAGGAGACATATTCCATGTAGACCTTCAATTATCATGAGGACAGCACAAAAGTAATTCAAAAAATGAAGTATAATGAATTCAGGTAAATTGTACCACTTTTGATAGTCCTTGTCATGACTGTCTAAAAGTTTTATCCGAATTAGAAACATATTGTGTAAAATACAACACAATACTTCTGCCACTGCTTGAAATTTCATTTTAACTCTCCTAATTTATTTCAAACCCACATAAAGTGTGTCACAGTGGGTTGTTGCAATGAAACGCACGGTGACGGCGAAAGGGATAGAACAAAAGCTTTATTAAATTCAAACAGAAAACTCAGGAGATAGCAGGAGGAAACAATAACAACCACGTATAACACTGACGACACCGGACAATGAACTCAACTAAACAGGGAGTACATACAAACAGAAGCTTACAAGGGAGCTGAATGATACGCATGTATAACTAATCAGAAACCTAGGAAAGGAATAAAACCACAGAAACCAAACTAAAACACAAAGAAACTAAACATATAACCATGCCTAGAAATGCATATTCTGAAAGCTAATCCGTATCCTGCATAACTTTCAAGCGCTGAATTTGAACCTCATGCTAACCTTAATGCTAACCGTCAGTCACTCTTCCATTGTGATGCAGGTCCACACTTCCCCTTAATCTGACTGAGAAATTAAACAGTGTTTACTTTGGCTTAAAAACTAACTTAGTCATTTTTTTGTTCTCATTCATTAGTGATGGCAATTTCCTTTGTGCAGATGAGAGAGAGAGTGGGGGGATTGATTAAATTCTGCATTAAAAATGAAAAGTGTGCGAAAAAAGAAGGTCACAGAGTGACTTTGCCCACTCTGAAGGGCTTTACAACTTTGTACTGTAAGAAGATATTATTCTGTGCATATATACACCTTCGAGAATGCATTAATATGTATTTGTTCCCTGATAATGGCTTTGGGCATGATAAGAATAGTATAATTCTGTTATTGGACATCCATTATGCAACTGACTATTCAAGTTTATTGGGTTAACAAAACTTAAATTAATCATATCTTTCAGTAATATCTTATTCTGTCTCTATATCTGGAGATACACCAAGTCTCAACAGAATTAATCATCTCTTTATTCTACAATACCAGATGTTACGAAAGGGAAAAAAGTGTAGATGGGCATCATGGGAATTTGGCACATTTACAAATCTGCGAGCGCTGCTTTTATCACTTTCCTTCTGCTTTGCCTCAATAATTTTCCTAAGCATGTAAACATGATAATAGTGGTGTACATACAGTATGAGTGATCGTTCGTTAGGCGCAATATCATTCAGCAAGGTGATTCCCTGGAGCTCCCTGTGAAATCGTGGCATTTGTCCAGTCTCCTTTCAGGAATGACCAATCATTTCCTGTTGTGACAGGCATTTAGATGAATGTGATCTTCTGCTTTGGTGATATGTCACCCCGCTCTATCAGAGTCATGGTAATTACTGCGCTCTGGGGAACGTAATGTATCATCAACAGGGCTCAAGATGTACCCTGCATATAGAAGCTGAGGTCAGGCTATCAAAAGAACTTGGTGCAATCACTAAATAAAATTGTGTTGATTAAGGCATATGATGCTTTGGAAGTCAATCATCCATTTAATTGTAGAAAATGCAAAAAGCATCCAAGCATCCCCTTTGAGATGACTGAAAACTGTGGTTTTGGTTGGTCATTGCACCAACTTCAATAGTTGCATGCCCTTGGCAGCCACCAATTTGCCTCAAAAACACATTGTGGTTCCTTGCAAGTGATCCTTCAGCGTATTATCTTTTAACTTGCATGCTTTTATTTTACAGTTTTTGAGGATAAGGGCTTGTCACAACTTGTCCACACCAGCATCTGACAATCTTGACTTGATGAATTTTCACAAGAAATGCAGCCTATGACTTGATACGAAATAGAAATGAAGAAATCCTCCTCTATTGTTAAAGCTGGTGAGTCTATTTATTTTTGTCATAACCAATGCACAATTGACTTATGGCTAAGCCACGCCCTCAAACGCGATGAGCCAATCACAGTGCACACAAAATTAAACAAGGATGTCTACATCTGTTCTAAATTAAGTCAACAGCGTATTTGAACTAATGTAGTCGGATTAATGTAGACGTAGCTTCAATCTACGGTGGCCTTGTTAGGAGATGATCAATGATATCCACTTCACCTGTGATTGGTCATAATACTTTTGCTCATCAGTTTGTATCAAGTTCTGGACAGCAGGGGGAAAAAAACAAGTCTATGTACACCCAAAATCCTAGCCACTAGCTACACTAGCTAAAATTGACTTGCATGCAGTTTGATGGATGAGAACTAACATTACAATTCCTGAGTCAAGCTAAAGTGCCATCTTCTAAAAGCACTCAAGAATACAATTAAAACACTCTCGATTGGCACTAATGCATTTTTGCTGTCTCATAAGACCAGCATCAGTCAGCAAAGAGAGACGAGCATTCAAGCTCAGTGCTTTTAAGGCGCCAGATGACGTCTCAGCTGAAACGAGTAGATTTAAGCGTTAAGCCCGTCCAAGGAGGTCTCAGAGCACACCCTGTAAATCCCACCATTAACGTTCATGGATAAAGGTAACAATGATTAACGCCAAAGCCGATAGCGTCAAACGGCAGCATTCGTCACCGGTGGCAGTTTGCTGTCAGCGCAGGTGATTCATTATGCTTAGCTTATTTTAATTAGCTTTGCTGCCACACAGCTAATTGGTCGCGGATTGTAAGCAGAAAAGAGCCGGTGCCTCTAGGCGAGGTGTTAAGATGACTAGACCGCTTATATCAAATCTGATTTAAGTAATAAGCGTTTTCAAAAGGCCAGCTGGCTATCAGTGCAAGGTACATGTCATGTGACCTTTTTAAAAGGTGAGCACGGAAATGTTGCGAGCCAGTAAAGCATGTGTTGGTGAACAATGTTCTGGCTCGCTGTTTCTGTGTTGCCTCTCCTCTTACGTGAAGTCAGATGAGCTAGATTTTGAGAAGAAAGCAATATCAGATCAGAGGCTTCTGACAGCTTCAGGAAGGCGAGTTATTTGTGAGCATCTTATCAGCAGCTGTGGCAGCAGACGTATGGCGCGACTTTATCTGTGACAGAGGAAGGAAACACACACAAACAGGCGTGTGCAGACACATGACGGAGGAGGGTCTTGCACTCTTCAGACTTCAATGCTTCAAACTCGCCCGCTCCTTCATAAGCTTCTGCCGCACGTACTGTATATCATCCCTCTGATCTGTTTACTTCAGGGACTGTTGCGGCAAACATGGAAGGAGAAATAATGCTCAGGTTTTGCTTTCAATCGCAAACGTGCTTATTACAAAAAGCAGTTTTAATATTTAAAATGCCTGTGCTGAAAACCCAGCTTTAGGTGTCTCTACTATCATTTGATGTGAATGCACCACTTTAATTTGCAACCAAAGCATGCCATAACATTGGAGATGCATACCGTTTTGCTCAGAGATTGATCAGAAAATGTAATAATGTATTTTTCATTCTGTTATTTTAGTAGTACAGTATTTACTGTAGGCTTATATATACTATTAAAGTATTTGTTATGTTTCGTTTTTATATTTTAGTGCTATGTTTTTATTTCAGTTTAGTAACATTTCTAATTTTCCGTTTAAAGCTTTTAAGTTTACTTATTTTATTAGTTAAGATTAACAAAACAGTAACTGTTCAACTGTTTGATGCTACTATTATATTTGTTTTTTAAGATTTTATTTTTATATTTTTTTTATTTTCATTAGTTGTGCCTATAGTTGTTATAAAATTTTAGTTTATTTTAGTACTAAATGAAAATGAGACATAGTGTCTTGATCAAGTTTTTTATATTATATTTTAGCAGTTAATGTATCCTTTCATTTCAAGCAGTGAAAATTATTTTTATGGTTTAAGTTTTAATTACCATTAGTACTGTTATGAAGTAGCAGGAAACAGTGTTTTTATTAAATAAAGACTAGAACATTGAACTAGAACAGGGGATCACATGACAGACAAGAACCAGGAACAAGAAACAAAACCCAAAGCGTGGCAAGCATAGATATCCATAAAAAAGGCTAGATGTTTCGTCTGTGCTGCTGGCCAATGTAGATCACCGTCCGCTCCTGGCGGCCATCTTGTCACAGTCAGCTTGCTCACTCCTAACATTGTGTTTTAATGGCACATGTACTTTTTAAATACTTGCTAAATTTTCTACCGATTTTCAAACGGTTTGGTTTGTTATAAACGTCAGAGATGTAGTTATGACACTGCATAATTGTGATGTGTATAAATAATCATCCAGAATTATAGCCACGTTAACAACGTTTTAAGAAACCAAACCGTTTGTAAATCCATCAAGATTTCAGCGAGATAAGAGTATTTGTGTTTGTGCTGATCACTCATCTTACATCAGCTTGCCTGTAACAAGATGGCCGCCGATGATTGCGATAGAGACTCCGCCGTAAGACACCTAGCCTTTATTATGGATATCTATGGTGGCAAGTACCTTGTTTCACCTAAAATTACTTGGGAGAAATAAAAATATAAATAAAATTGTTGACAGATATTATGAGGGCAGGTGCCAGGGCCCAGGACAAGCATTTGGTTTCTATTGTGTTGTGCTGATCACTGCGAAATCTCAGTAGTCCAAATTCTCACTTCACAGGTGTATATTAAACATCAAACATCCTCTGATGGACTGACAGAAAAGTTTGAATTCACACTGAAATCTCTGATCTTGGCAGATCTGAGAAGAGTTTAGAACATTGTTGAGATGTCTTCTGAAACTTCAGATAAGTCGTGCAGCCTATTAAAGTTTTCTCAGGGAAAAAAAAAATCAGGGAAGCAGGAGAGTTGCTCTCCATTTAATGTCACTGTAGGAGAAACAATAGAGATCTCGTTTGTGATTTTTCTTTCCTTCAGGGGGTGGACACCTTAAATAGCATTTGACTAAGCGAATTCGCCTGAGATGTTTTTGCTCGAAGTGTTTTCAACAAAACTATCTGCGTGCTTTGAAATCGAATAGCCCTGGAAGCACCACGGATATCACTTTCCACTGCAGTACAACGCCGAAGACTAGCTGTGGGTGTCAGACTCGCCTTCAGCCTGTCTGCTGTCCCGGCCTACGCAGAGATGGCAGGCGGAGTAAATTGAACTGATCTGTGTTGATTAAGGTTGAACTGAGGGCAAAAGAGAGCAGGGACGCGAAGGTCACCCCCTTTATCTATAATCACATCACAGCGGAGCGCTACTAGTGGATCAGCGTCTCATAATTACTCGTTATTCATGAGTCAGTCAGAGAGAGAGAGAGATTCACATGATGTACTGCTCCCTTGTGCTTCTGAAATGGCAGCTACAGGAGATGTTTAGTAAGAATAATGACATAAATGTTAATCCTGATGTTAATTACATGGAATGAACCACCTGTGTTTGTTCCCAACTAAAACACGGCAAACTAAAACGCTGCAATTAAAAGTTACAAACATCCTTGCTCATCAAACCACTTCCGCTTGTCCTGTGGCCTTACTTCTATGTCTGTCGGATCATGCGGTTTTAGGGGATCAATATGCAATCCTTCTTATTACAGATTAATCCCTGAATATCCCAGCTTCATTAAAACTCTATCTTACAGTTGATGTGTTTGGAATGACTGCCAGTGTATACCAGTGCATACTGTAAACCGTGCAGTAAATAAGTTATACTTTGATGTATTTGTTTTCAATTCAGGATATTTTTGCCTTTTCACTTTTTTTCAGTATAACGACAAACTTTGACTAAATGTCAACACCTTGAAACCCTCTTAGTCACATATAAACCAATAAGGTTTGATGTATTTAAAGGTGCATTGCACAAGTCTTTGAGTTTTTGCAGAACTACGCCCCCTCTGGCGACAAGCAAAACTGCAACCAGAGGCGTGCACGCTCATGGACCACACACACGCACGCTTGCACAAGCTGTTCATTACCAAAGGAGCATCAGTCGCACACATCTTTTGTTACAGTCATAATGTCTTCAGAGGTAAAAAAGTTATAAATCTGCAAGTCATTTAAATATATGAAAGGAAAGGCGTTTGTGTAAATTATGTGAGGGGAAAACTTCAGTTTTTGTTTCCATCTAACTCCATGTTGAACTGTTTTATGTGTTTACTGTATCCACTTAAGATTGTATTATTATGGAAACATGTTCATGAACAATATAAGTCATTACTTTGTATCCCGCCCGGAGATCTCTCCATTTGTTGAAAGCCTTCCCGATGTCGATTCTCATCTTATTCTGACGTCTGACAGTAGTTTTTATTTTCTTTGTCTTAAGAGTTTGCGTTGGGGTTTGGAATGAACTACAAGCCTGTCTTTTTGAGTCCATCTTCTACTTTTGTCAAAAGTTGACTAAAGTTTTGTCGCTCGAGTTGTCAACGCTGATACTGAGAATGGCGGCGAATACACAAACCTGCCATACATAGCCAGGCGAGCGTGAACGCGCATGATTTCACGCCCAGTCTCAAACTCCGTCCCGAATCCCTCTTATTTATTTTACTGTACAGGATTGTAGAGGCAATCGCAGTGATCAGAGAAGGGCTCATTCAGCTCGTCAGGCAATTGTTGGGTTCAAAAAATGGGTATTTTTAACATGAAATGATGTGCAATGCACCTTTAGTTTGCTTTCTCCATAAATGAGTTAATAAATGTTGAGAGTTTTGACATCGTATATTTTGCTTTGTTTCAGAAAGAAAGAGAAAGGCATGCCAGGTGAGTAAGTAATTCCCAAAATTTACTCTTATCTGTCCTCATCTTTTTGTAATATGCTATCAGTTCATTGAATATGTTTATCTTGTGATATGAAGTATCATTTGAATGAGAATAACTCCAAGGACATTCTTGTTTGTACTACTGACTACTTGTCTGTTTCCCACACCCGCAGCGACCCATTATTAGACATGATTATTACTGCACAAACAGCAAAAGGCACAACCCAGAAGACCACGGTTCAAAAAATGGTCCTATTTATCCTTTGATGAATCCTGTCTCTTTCAATCGGGGGTGTCTAGAGAACCAGAATAGATAGCAGTCAAATTCATCATCGCCTCATATCTCATAAAGAGTTCCACTGCAGCGCATACAGTTTATTACAATGCTTCATGAAGCTGTCAACTCGACTGTTCAGAGAGAACGACGCTCGTTCCTAACGCCTTTGATGCCGATCTGAAATTCAATTGCATTGCGTCAAAGAAGAGCCAAGTCCCAAGATGCCTCCTGCTTGAAGCGCCATCCTTCTCTATTATTTTTTGTTTTGTTTTTGCTCAATCCGTTTAAGGACTATTTTTAGCTGTTGGGTGCAAAAACAGTTTTCAGTCCTGAACAATAAGAGGGAGGTAATACTGAGGTTAACACAACATTGCACTTAGCTTAATGAAGAACAGAAAGCGAAGCGGCACATCGTGTCCCGGCTCCAGATTCGTGTTGCTCAACACACCCCACCTCAAGCGTAGCTCTTTCAGAGCGAGACAAGGAGCAGAAGATAAAGGTGACAGCTAAAGATATACATTGGCATGATAAAAAAAGTTAAGTCGTCTTCTTCTAAGACACATTTCCTTTGGCACCGTGGCCCCGGCTGTGGAGCCAAGGCAGTCATTATGGGTGAAAAACTGTCCCGGTTCAGGGCCCTGACTTTATTGGAATTGCTTGTAAGTGTCACTACGTCACACTTGCTCCCATGAGGTGTATTAGTCCATGGTGAAATAAGTGCTGGGTGATAAAAGAAAATGCCCTATAAGACGTATCTGTGCCAGAGGGAGCCGCAAACACGGAAACGGCACTGCACAGCTTTATGGACAAAATATTGGCAGAAATAAAATTGCCTTTGAGCAAGACAGATCAGAGAATATTTGAGGTTTATGAGCAAAATGTATTAGTTTTACAACCTAAACCAAGAAATGAATAATCACTGGTTTATTTACATAAAAAATAGCATTTCTGAATGATATTCGGGTGTGTTAATGGTTCTTGCACATGCGCTGGTACTAAAATACAAGGTTTCCTGCAATATAATCACCAACACAGAGTTACTGAATCGACAGCGCGAAAATGAGAGCGGTTGACAAATGCTACTATTTTTATTAAAGCACAATCAGTGTAGTCGGACTCCCAACTAATTATTCCAAGTCGGTTCTTTTTAGTAAATCAAAACAAACAGCTAAAGCAATTCAACTCCGGAATGAATAAAGACTATACTTTTCGTTCCTTGACTTCCATTCATGAGCATGCTTGCTAATGCACGAAACGGAAAACGTAAGCTCATTCGCTGCGTTCCAATGTTAAACTTTTGGAGAACTGTGAATTCGTATAACATAAAGACGGGCAACTAAGGAAGTGTATTGCATTCACTTGAGGAAAAAAATCTACTCTGTTTTTCTGAATTAACGAGTTCTTTATCTCAGAATTAAGAGATTTTTTCATGAAAAAAAAAGTTTTTGCTCTTTTTCTGAATTAACGGGTTAATTATCTTCTATTTTCATTTATGAATTAATGAGATACTCAAAATTTTGAGATAATTACGTCATTAATTCAGAAAAACAGAGCAAAAACGTTTTTCCCCCATGAAAAATTATCCTGTAATTCTGAGATAATTAACTCTATTTTTTTCTTCCTCAAGTGAATGCAATATGCTTCCGTATGCAACCAATAGAAGATTGATAAACCTTTTAATCTGCATTAAAGTAAAGTAGATTGCATATATTTTTACATTTTGGATTATGTTGTATTATTTGTTTCCCAAAAGATTCTACAGAGTGTGAAATCATCACCTATTTTTTTACGAATTAAAAACACGATGAGTCTGACTCCCAAATTAGCTACTCTAATGAATTGGTTCTGACTGTGTTATTATGAAATTTCAATCTTTTTTTGTATTAGTTGTATTAATTGGTTGTTTATATGACATCATGTTGTGAAAGAGACATAATAAGTATTAATAGTCTTTTTTTGTCTTTTTTTCATAAATAATTACGATTAGTCACCCTTCATGTTTTTCTGTGGTTTTTGCAAATATCTAACCAATGAAAAGTATTTAAAAAGAGCTTGTGACTTGTATCGTTAATGTATTTGAGGAGCGGAGAAGTGTCTTTATAGCATTTGTCGTCGAGTCATAGCCAATAAGTCTACTGTATTAATGCATGTTAACAAATTGAACCTTATTGTGAACTGTTGCCATAAGACTAATTTTAGTATCCTGCCTTTCAGGGGGATTCTGTACTGTGAAATAGGAAATGTCAGAATTTGTCCCATGAGTTTTGTGAACATGGAACTTTCTTTGCTGTAATAACACAGTGTTTGGAGCTTCTCTTCTGACAGGTTGAAGCAGACAAATGAGGAGACTCACAGCCCACCTGAAGCCCAGGAGAACGCAGCCCGATCAGGCTTTCCAGCGGAGAACCCTGATAATTATTAGCTGTCTTCATGACTGACATCTGCCTCCTTCCCACTATTAGGACCAGCAACTTGAAGAAGAAGAAAAACAACAGCGAGGGGTTCCTCTATATGTTCTGTAAGCAAATGACTTTGTGGAGTCTGTTTTCATTTTACACAATTAATTCATTTTTCATGCCTGAATTCTTTTGTGGTTTTGTTGTGAGATTAGGTCTATCTGTTGATGGATGCCATGCAGTTTATGATGAGAGGCTTTCTAATCATCATGATCACTGCAGAAAGTAATTTTGTTCTGGATCATGAGCTAATTGACCTATGGCTAAGCCACACCCTCAAACTCTTTGAGCCAATCACAATGCACAGCTAACCCACTACACTTGGACATTCTATGAACTCCATTGAAATGCATTGGAGTTAGTCAGTTTTCATTTTTTCTTTTTTTTCCGCATTTTAAGTTTAAAATGATATGCGGTTTATCACGTTTACACTGTGACCTGTACATTTTTACATGACCATGGCTTGGCCATAGGTCAATTGGCACCTATTTAGCCCCCTTTTGATGATGTATGAATTTCCCAAATGTATTTTCAGCTATGTTTGAGGTGAAGATCTGCTGGCTCAAATAAAGAACTCTGTTGTTATTTTAAAGGGATAGTTCAACCCAAAAATGTCAAATTCTGTCATCATTTACTCACCCTTATGTTGCTCCGAACCTGTATAAGTTTCTTTCGGAAGATATTTTGAAGAATGTTGGTAACCAGACAATTTATGGCACCCTTTAACTTCCATAGTATTTTTTTCTGTTCCAAATATGAAATTCAGTAATTATTACCAACAACTATCAGGTTACAAACATTCTTTAAAATATCTTTGTTTGCCTTCAACATTACAAAGAAACTCATTTACATGTTTGGAACAACTTTGAGTTAACTATCCCTTTAAGAAATTATACAAAATCTCCCTAAAATGTTCCTCTGCACCAATACTAAAAGCAGTACTTAAGCTAATTGTCACGCATTAAGTAGAATTTACAGTACTAGTTATATGCATATGTTATTGTAGTACACACTCAAGCTGTAGTGCTTAAATAATGTGTTTTTGCAAACTAAATAGCAGTCCATAATATAGTCTAGCACGAGTACATTATAAAATGTAGTGCATAGTCCAAATTTGGAAATAGTACATTCTAGCTGCATACGTATTAGAAATATATAACATTCCTAAGATGTTCTTATTTTCTGTCATTTTGTAGTTTCTAATTACAGTTTAAAATGAACTGAAAGCTCTGATTATTCCAGCGTGGTGCCTAAACAGGAAATTAAGTCTTCATTTTCTGGCCTCCTGGTGTGAGAAGTAATGCTGACTTAGGCTCTGGAGATCGTAGGCATGGTGGTGGTTCGTCTGTCGAGCGTCTGCTCTTTGGTGACCTTGTCCGTCTGAGGAATCTGCGGCTCAGTGGAGCGTTTCTTGGCCGTCTCATGCTCCATCAGTCCCTATGACGGAACACAGCACCAGACTAGACCCGTATGGCCTCTGGTTTAAGGGTCAATCAGCACCTAAAGTCACCCTGACGCACTCAAATGAAAACTCCAGAGATGTCTCTTTGATTGGCAATGCACAAGGATATAGGTTCAATCAAAAGGTAATGCAAAAAAAAAATCTTTGAATGAAAAACAAGAAAAAGAAAATCAGTTGCAATGCATTTTAAAACACTAAAGTTTGCTTTAAAAAGTGTGTATGCAGTACATGTTCTAAACTACAGCATATGTGATGGTGCCGGGAACAGGAGGAACAGGATCTCCCGCTGAAGCCAGTCATCAGACACAACAGGGTGATGGTGCGTTCAGTTGCCATGGAAATACAAGTTAGTAGACCACACCACAAGACAACAGTGTTCAATGTTTCCAAAGAACCTCAAATGAACTGATGTAACAATCTACAAGCAATTAATTATTGCACTGTTTCAACTGCTTTCAGCTGTTTGCTTAGTGAATGAAGGCCTTCTTTTTCAGCCCATTTCCCTCTGGCTTACTATATAGTTTTGTATATCAGCATTATTGAGGAATATGGCTGTGCTTTATACCACTGTACAGTTGCAAAGCTGAATCTTAGTTACATACAGACATTTTTCTTTTCATTGCTAATCACTGAAAACTGTTATTTTCCACCAATGTGTTGTGCTATTGAGCACATTTGGTAAATGGCGAAAGTACACTTTTTTCTCCACAGACATTCATAAAGTATTCTTACAATATTAAATATTTGCCAATTAGATATATAAATCACAATTTTCTTTATACTATAGTAGGCAACCTATATTTGACGTCACAGCTCTAGATGGCTGCTAGTGAAGGGCTTGGGTTTGAGATTGAGATAAATGGGAACATGATACTGTTGTGTTGGAATTATTATAGACATTGTTCTCCTCAGTGCACTTTTGTGCAAATGTGTCCTTCTCTGACCCCTAGTGGTGGACTGTAGTATAGGGTTTATTGTTTGGGAAGCTTAAAGGGATAGTTCACTTTGAAATTAATTTTTGATACGTTTTATCTTACCCCAAGGGCATCCAAGATAGGTAGGTGTCTTTGTTTCCACAGTAGTTTCAATTTTGATATTTTTAGGTCAAACCGTTCTTGTCTGTCAGTCATATAATGCAGGTCTATGGTCACCACCTCAAAGAGCATGCACAGAGAAGTCCACATTAAACATGATGTATGACTCGTAAATGTAAGTACACATTGATGGCCTAAGACACAAAACGAGCGGTCTGTGTGAGAAAACGAACAGTATTTATATCGTTTTTACCTCTTGTAACCACAGCCTAGTGATATGAAGACACTTCGGTCTCCGGAAGTGATCTCTCGCGCGTTTGCGAAAAAACAAAACAAAAAAAAAACTACTGCGATACAAACGACAACCAATGTAATAACATGTTTCTAGATTCACGTTCATCTGTTCTGGATACAACTGAAAGTACAGTTAACATTAAAAATGTTGCGAACTATTTAAGAAGCAATGCAATATGTGCAGAAATGCTGCCACAGGTCAGATCTCCCACACTGTTTTGGATGTGCAACATTGTTATCTGTAAACCAACATCAGTTATAGGGATGGGCAAGGATTAATCGCGATTAATCCTATCAAAAATAAAAGTTTGTGTTTACATGGAAAATGTGTGTGGTATATATTTAAGAAAAATGTGTTCTTAATATATCAAATATTTATACATAATATTAATTATATATATATATATATATATATATATATATATATATATATATATATATACATAATGTTATATATTGTCTATATATTATATTATATATAAGTATTTACATGCAAATATTTCTTAAATATATACATGCATGTGTATGTATTTATACAAAATAATTATACACACCACACACACATATATTACGTAAACACAAACTTTAATTTTGGATGCGATTAATTTAATTAATTGTTGCCCATCCCTAATTAGTTATAATAAGGGTTTTGCGATGTGTGCATTGATAATTAATTGTCTTTGAGTACTAAAAAGTGCTTTTACTAACTTTACCAAAGTCAAAATTCTCATTTCAGAAATCAGGTCACCTTATAGTCTACTGTCAGTCATCTTTCAGTACTTCAGGTTTAGTACTCCCACTGATAATAAAAAGCAGCGGGGTAAAAATTTCATGTGCACTTGCAGGTATCATAAGGGAAAAGTGGATTTTCTTTCATCTGATCCACATTTTACTCAAAGCTACTATCCACAGGAGCAGTGGATTGAGGGCAGATGTTTCTCTCAATAGCTCAAATCCCATTAGCATAATGATCAAGTGCAGCGCGAACTAAATATTTGATAGCCGGGCCCAGTGTGTATATGTGTGTGTTTGATGTTTGTTTGGTCCTATCACACTGGGGTTGTTTGAGGTCAGATAAAGGCTGTTCCTGATTCTACGGTGGGGAAAACACAACCCCAGATGCTCCTCGTGATAGGATGTAGGATTGTTTGAAAATGCCCCGGTTCAGATAAACACCTCACGAATATGAGTTAAAAAAAATGCATGTCAAAACACAGCAACAAGTTCCTCGCTTCTGTCTCCTATCAAGGAAAACATGTTCTCTCTGCCCCGGGAACGGGTGCTCTCATCCGTGTTAAACAGTCGGCTCCCCCCTGAGAGCTGGGGTGAAGACAGAAACAGAGCGAGTGTCCCACAGGCTAACAGCTCACACAACACCATGCAGAGAGAACGACGCCAGCGACGACTCTCTGATCAGTCAAGCATAATGCAATAAAGTGCATCTCGCTAACCGGTACTCTGCAGCGCTCCTGAGCTAATTGATACCGCTGGGTAGCACCTCTTTTCAGTGGTTTGCTATTGGTCGATCTCATGTGATTGACAGGTTGTCCCGCCCTCGCACCTGTAAACGCATCATCAGAGGAAGGGAAAGTTATGCTGCACACAATTACATCTCATTAGTTCTACATGCAGCTGTTCATGTCTTCGTAATTATGCGTTTATATGGCGATATTATCGCCAAAATAGAGCAGTCTCTAGAACTCGGAGATCTAATTCGCTGCTGGTTCCTTCAAGGGTTTCCTATGGGGTTTTATAATGAGTTTTTCAATTTATGTGTAAAATTAAGCATGTGGTAAGCATAACTTGACTATACTCTTAATGTTTTGTTCTGAAACGTAAATTACTCAGACCCAAACGCACAGTTTCAAGCAATTATGTTAATTTTTGATGTTAACAGATGTGTTTAATAAGTAATAAGATAAGTCAGCTTGGGGTGGGAGTGCGTTCAGATTACTTTGTAGAGCGAAACATCAAAGACCACTTATGTATGGGGTTGCATCGGTCACGTGGTACAAGTCGGAGCCCTCTCGGAAAATTAAGAGTTTACCAGTTTTAATTAATATTTGTGAATGCTTTTTATAAGTATCTTGTAATTACGGTAATACTTGCATGGCAGGAATGCACCTTTAGTTTAATAAAGGGCACATTCATGTATAAATGATTGCTAATATATACTGCAATATTCCAAAAATAATTAATTTCATGTTCACTGAAATAATGTAAATCCACCAGCAAAGTTTCCTTTATTTTAATTTTAGAAATCTCAGACAACTCTGCTGATAATTTACTCACCCCCATGTCATCCAAGATGTCCACGTCTTTCTTTCTTCAGTCAAAAAGAAATCTCAGTATTTTCTCCATATAATGGACTTCAATGGGAACCAAACGGTTCAAGGTCCAAATGAGAGTTTCAGTGCAGCTTCAAAGGGCTTTAAACGACACCAGACAATAAATAATGGTCTTATCTAGGACCCTTTGAGTCATGACGCGAAAAAAGATTTGTTCATTTTGATGAACGAGTTTGGACAGGAGAGTCACGAACGTCCATCACAGAACAGAGCGAGCATTTGTGCTTATAAAACTTAAACTTTTTTATTTTTTAAATAAGCGATCGTTTCACTTGATAAGACCCTTATTCATTGTCTGGAATCGTTTAAAGCCCTTTGAACAGTTTGTAGTTTGCACTGAAACTGTCTTTTGGACCTTGAACCGTTTGGTTCCCATTGAAGTCCATTATTTGGAGAAAAATGCTGGAATGTTTTAATCAAAAACCTTAATTTCTTTTCGACTGAAGAAAAAATGACATGGATATCTTGGATGACATGGGGGTGAGTAAATTATCAGAAATATTTTTTTAAAAGTGAACTACTTAAACGCAACAAACAAATCACTCACTGCTCTTGACTGAGTAACCTTTGAAGCTTGTAAAATGATCTGTATTTAATAAAAGCAATGTTATTTGATTATTCTATTTCTGCACCTGAGCACCTACAAACCTGGAGCCTTCTATTGCTTGCACTTTGCTTTAACTTATAGGCCTACTGTGTGTATAATTTTGCGGTAATAAGCTTATTTATTAGATTACAAAATAGCACACAAAAACTTCCTACAAATAAATGAAAACTTCTTTTCTTTCTGCTTTTGAAGTAATTGCAACCCACAGCTTCTATATTAATAAAGAGATCTGCACAAACAAATGGGACTCATTCACACACGCAATCTCTCTCTCATTAATGCATTCAAATAAATAAATGTACCGGTACTGTGCCGCTAATAAACTGTTTTGCTATGATTTACAGGCTTGCAGCGATTCGTAATGGCACACGCATTAGAAGTGGAGTTATCAAGACCCCCCACTAACATCTTCCACAACACTCCCCGTCCACGTCTAAACCAGCTCACTTCCAAGTGATTAGCGACTTCATTACCCATGAGCCACTCTGTCACTCTCTGTAGGCCTGTTTTCAGCAAGTGGTTTCGCCGTCGCCGGCAGTGATGGACAGGGAGTGACGTCAGACTCTTGTTAATGGGATGGGCATTTGAGAGCAATTTCCCCTATCTGCGTAGGGTCACTGGGGAATCGCATAATGGGAAATCGTTATGCAAATCCAATGTAATTAAAACAGGAACCACATGCCTCAGAACCTAGAGTCTGTGTGTATGTGTGTGTGTGTTTCGTGGGTGTTAATTTACATCATTAAGCAGGCAAATTAGCAGTAGCCAGAATGAGCAACTGATTATTTTAGGTTCATGTCTGATAATGTGTTAGTGGGGGTAAAAAAAAGGGCCATAACAATTCCAGGACATTCAAGCTGAACATTATTTGTGAAATTTGCTTGGCAGAGAAAGCCCTTATTTTGGAGTCACTTAAAAGGGAATTATTTCATGCATTGACGATAGTCTGGATGGGCTATTATGCTGTTGGTTAAGAAGCTGCACACAAAATTATCATAATGAGGGGGGCAATCCCACAGTGGGCCTGTATTGACATTATTACACAAACCAAGAGTAAGAAATCACTTTAATTCTCCGTAATAACATTTCCTAGAGCACAATATAATTTCTGCCGCAGATTCGTTGACTGCTGAGGTTTTCTCGGATCGTAAGTGAATATAGAAACTCTGTGGCTTTTGCTGTGTTCCAAGAAAATGCATATAAGAGCTGATAAATTAAACCCATCTCAGCTTTGTAAAATTCCCATCGGAACAAAAAACAAAACAAAAACACATCATTGACAGCAATGAGATGGAGATGAAATGGAGACCTCTGATTTTTCTGCTTTTCTAAGAAAAATTGCAGTTATTTCTCTTTTTCGGACTGTACTCGTTTGCCAAGAGAAAGTCTGCAATCGAATGCCAAAGACTTTAATATCAACTAATTTCCAAAGATCTGAGGTATGCTATCTAGAATTCATTTCCAACTCTATATTTTGACTGTATGTCAACAGTCGTCTCATTTGTTTGCGGATTTTGGCTCTTTTAAAAATATTTTTGGATATTTATATTACTGTTCAAAATGCTGTGGCTGGTGAGAGGTAACACTTTACTTGAAGGGGTGTGCAGAAGGCTAACATGACACCATAATAACACCATAATAATCATGACGTCATGAATATGAAGGAGGCCTTATGCATGTTTGTGACAACTGTCATTAAGTGTCATTCACTCAATTATGACATTTTAATCAAATACAGGGTTTCCGCGGGGTCTTAAAAAGTCCAAAAAAGTCTAAAATGTCAAAATCACAATTTAAGGACTTAAAAAGTCTTAAATTTGCTGAAGTATTGTGTTCTAGGTCTTAAATCTTTTTAAATGGGTCTTAATTTTCCTATGTCCATGTAAATCTCATTGAAATGCTCCCGCAGCGCTTTGGAATGTTTTTATTTATTTATTTATATTACATAGTTATAGTTCTTAATTCGCTGTATTACGACTAAAAAATAGACATGCAACAGCCAATCAGTTTTGAGGTTTTGTGTTATTGGCAGGTATCTCAGATACCACATACAGACATAAAACGGATTTTATTCAGCTATGGGGACGTGGAAGTTTAGCGATACTTGGCTTGAAATATCTGAATTTAGGATCCGATTTTGCTGATTTGGATTTTGCTTTTTGGGACTCATTATGCGTTTTTTTTCTATGTTTTTTTATTGTGATATAGGTCTTAAATTTCATTCATAATGGTCTTTAAAAAAGTCTTAAAAAGTCTTAAATTTGACTTTGTGAAACCTGCAGAAACCCTGAAATATGACATTTTGTCAGATGTCTTTGTTATGACAACTTGACATTAAGACAACACAACCTGTCAGAAATACGACATACGTTTGATAATTAATCTGCTATGTCATGTTTAAGAAATCACTTTATGGGTTAACATGACATTAAATTGTCATGTGATTGGTTTTGACTTGTAGTTGAGGTCAAGAAACACATTCATGACACAGTTATAATGGCCTCATGACAGCCAACGTCAAAACCAGCTAAAGTTTAATGTAATGTTAACAAATAAAGCTAGGTGGTTTCTTAAGTTTGATAATGAATCCGCTATGTCATGTTTATGACAGGTTGTGTTGTCTTGGTAATGTCAAGTTGTCATGACAGGTTATGATGACTGGTTTATGTCAAGATGTCATAAAGACATCTCAAACAATGTCATATTTGCATTAAAATGTCATAACTGAGCGAATGACACTTAATTACAGTTGTCATAAACATGCATAAGACGTCCTTCATATTTATGACATGTCAGTGTTATGCACACCCCTTCAAGTAAAGTGTTACCATCTAGGGTACGCCTATAACTTTCAAAGTAATGTTTAAACTATTCTAACGCCTTGACAAATTGTTTTTTCCTAATTTGCTAACAGTTCTTGCATTGCTTAAACCTCAATCTTTCAGTTACAAGCTTAGCTCTTTAACCTGCATTATCCTCAAGAGTTTAAAGGCCAGGGTCGTGTTATCAGAGATGACATTGAAGAGTGTGAAAGCAATGAGTGAAAACCAGCCCTCCTAAAAATAAACGTCATCAGAGGCGCGTGCTGCCGTGCACATGTATTCAATACACCGCAGACGAGCGCATGAGCGATGCGTCATGGGACGGTTGTGTTCACTCCATCTTTCAGTGCCTGTCGACAGCTGCCGCTTTCATACTCCAGATTCCACCAAAGGTGTGTGTCCTTCCACGTCCGAGCTTTGTCTCCCACGTCCCGGATTCGGAGGCTCTTAAGGTGAAACCGACTCGGAACATAGTCCGTCGCTGAACCATAAAAACCCTTTTTGAATGCATTATGGGGTCAAGCATTTATCGATCTCATGCTTTTAGACCAAAAGTTGCCCTCTCGACCTGCCTCAAACTTGCTACAGGAGATAAATGTTCTCGCCATGCCTCTTTCCCCCTGTTTTTATGACTTAAATGCTATGATCCATTTTCATGTTCTTCCCAGCACTCTCGAGGTGATATTCACCTGTAATTAATGCCACGCTCGACTGAATAGGACTCTCATTGGTGAGCATTGGTGAATTATAGCATCAGACGGCACCATAAAATGCTCAATTTAACAATTATGTGCGTTTATATCTGCAGCACCTCACCATAGGACACACAGAGACTTTGTTGTCTTTACAGTGGCCGTGGGAATCTTAATCACTTGAATATGTGAATTATAATAAATGGGAACTTGACATTTTCTGTGCGTGCATGTGATAGTAAGCGTTAATTGTGTGTTTGAGTAATTCCAGAACAATGATGTGCCAAAAGGTGGCATTCATGGGAGGCGCTGTGGTGAGTTATTTTGGTTGGCCATTCACATGTGAGAGGCACGAATCAATCATTGAAAACCACACTACGCCGTCTCCCTCGTACATCACTCCTCTGTTCACACTCCTCTTCAAAGGTAAGAGCCTTGTTTCAATGCTTTTTTATCATGTCTAACAGTCTGCCATGGAAATCAAAGGTCCACTTCAGAGGTCTTTTAAGTTAGAGAGCAAAGAGTGGTTGGAGAGTCTTTTGATTTGAGCAAATGGTAGCGTTCACTTTCTTTGAGTTTTTATTTTTTTATTTTTGCATGTTTTTCAGCATGATTAATGACACATCCAATCTAATAGGGATATCGTGAGGTGAAAGACAGGGTGTTTGAAACATGACTGAAATGACATTCTGGATAGACTTAGTTGGATCGTTTGATATCCAGTTGATGTCAGTATATTGGATACAGGCCTATGAATCATCCTAAACTTGAAAAAAGGGTTCTATATATGTAGCATATGGTTCTTTACTCAACTCCAAAGGACATTTTATGCTAAAAAAGGTTCAATAATGACAAGAAAGGACACTTTTGGCACAAAGGTTCTTTATAGGCTATTATTCATTCATATATTACATTATTCTGTAACATTTTGTAGTTGTTTTTAAATTATTGTTTATTAAACTTGGTGACTTAATATCACATTTTAATCATGCTAATTTTTGGAGGATAAAAACTGAAATGACACTCTTCGTGTGATATTGATTAATTACATTTTTTAACCACCATATCTTGAATTTTGTGATCGTTCACATGCATTGCATTTTAGGGGTTCCAAATACGTAGTGCTTTAGAACCTTTTAAGGTTCTATATAGAACCTTTTCTTCTAAGAGTGTGTGTTCAAACTTTAGACCATCATAAACTAATTAACAGTTTTTTCTTTATAAAAATTCATTTATAATCAACAGATTCAAAATCAACAGATTCTGACTGATTTTTAGTTTAGTTTTGACACAGTTCTTGGGGGTGTTCACACATGTATTGATATGATCCATTTAGTCCTGGTTCATTTTTAACACCGAATCTAATGATAAAAAAACAACATGTATATTTTGTGAAACAACTTATGGAACATCCAAAACAAAGCTGTGTGCTGGGCTACATACATACATATGCATACATAGGATGGTAACTGAGAACTCGTGAAGAGCTTCTAAAGTGTGTAAAGGAGCCAAAACAGTAGCAGAAATCCCTCCGTCACACACACAAACAAAGTTCGAGAAGATGACGCTTGTACTGAACTGGGCAAAGTCACGACTATGAGGAAAAAACAGATATGCTTGAGCATATCTGAATCTTGAGACATCATGTCCTGTTTTGTTTCGTTTTTGTCTAATGTTCGTTCATATTTCAGTCGAGTTCATTTGAAAGTGGGCTGAGCTTGTTTGGTGCGCACCAGGGTTCAGATGGCAGAATTCCTCGTGAATATCAAACATGAAGGTCATTGACTCGATTGCCTCTTACCAAAGTCATCCCAGTTATGTCAAGGACATTAACATTAGCAGGACCAAAGCCAAAACAGAGTAGATGCCAACAGGCTGTTGAGCGTTTGTCATTTACAACCAATATGTGACATTATTCCCCACAGGTTATATCAGTTTTCTCTACAAACTGTTGCTGGATCCTTCTTTGTTGTTGGATCCCATGTGAGTGTGTGACGTGTAGTTGCACCAGATTTATTTGGGGCTGTTTACACCTGGCCAGTTCATGGGTTTTCTCAGATCGGATAGCTATTTATCAAAACTATGCCATTTACACCTCATAGACGTTATAGACAAATCATTTCCAGAGGGGCGTCACCAACGGACGTCGCGGGTAGACCTAAAACCAATCAGAGCGATGAAGGAGATGGCGTATGTAGAGCGAGTGTTGTTCTTTGCTCAGTTTTTAACAAAAAGGAAACGTTCAAATAGCTTAAAACAGATTCGAACGAGTGATGTTCGACGGCGGCATCCATCTTTGTAATGTAGGCTACAAAATCTGCTTCAAAATCCCAGCGCTGTCATCATCGTGTAAAGCCCGCCCCAACGTTTCTGATTGGTGCCGCGATTTTGACGGATTGGAAATGGGCTTTAAAGGAGAACTCCGGCGAACAATAAACCTTTGTTCTAATAAAACATCGGGACCTCGTCAATCGTTCCCTGAGGATTGTTTTCATGATAATCGAATGTAAAGAGTTTTATCTCTAAAAACTGTTTAGCGTATAATGCTAGTACTGGGGGCACTGACCAACTTAAACGAAATCGCTAGTTTATACCACTAACAAGGCTCAAAATAGCCCCGCATTAACGCAGTAACATAACAAGGCTCTATACATGCAAAACGAAGCATTGACAACTTTGTAAGTGTACAGACCGTTTAATAAGAACATAAGTTATGAAGACCGTTTACTTCGTGTATACATTCAGAAGCCATCTTAGGAAATAGTCTCGATAAGTCGATCACCGAACGTCGTGATGAGTGAGCTGAGCTGTATGAAGTTCAACGAACTTCTGAACTGTATGAACGACATTCGGGGATCGACTTATCGAGACTATTTCCTAAGATGGCTTCTGAATGTCTACACGAAGTAAACAGTCTTTATAACTTATGTTCTTAATAAACGGTCTGTACACTTACAAAGTTGTCAATGCTTCGTTTTGCATGTATAGAGCCTTGTTATGTTACTGCGTTAATGCGGGGCTATTTTGAGCCTTGTTAGTGGTATAAACTAGCGATTTCATTTTAGTTGGTCAATGCCCCCAGTACTAGCATTATACGCTAAACAGTTTTTAGAGATAAAACTCTTTACACTCGATTATCATGAAAACAATCGTCAGAGAACGATTAACGAGGTACCAATGTTTTATTAGACCAAAGGTTCATTGTTCGCCGGAGTTCTCCTTTAATGAGCTCTGTGCCGGAGTAACTTTCAGAGCAAATCTAAATTAGCCGGAAGTTGTCTGGGTTTTCCCAGGCTATCTCGATTGCGTTTCGTAAGGCATTTACACCTGGTCTTTTCATGATCAGAAAGCATCAGAAAATGCATGAATTGGCAACACATTCTCATCCTTTGGCGTCATATAGGTGACTCCATATGACATTTCGTCGAAATACTACGTACATGTCATCCTTTAGCGTCAATATAACATGCACTGTTATGGGTAGGTTTAGGTCAGGGGTTAGGGTCTGCGTTTCATATTTACGCTAAATGATGCCAGTCACCTTTATGACGCCTTGGGTTCTGCGTGTTATATTGATCCTAAAGGGTGCCATGTGCGTAGTATTTCGACGAAATGTCATATGGTGTCACCTATATGACGCCAAAGGATGAGAAAGGGCTCGAAGTGGCCAGGTGTAAACAGCCCCTAAATGACAGTTTTCAAACACTGCGTCATTAATATCTCCCATCACAGTGTTGAATTCACACTCAAGAGTGTTTTGTCCGTGCTTCCTATCCACCGCTTCTAAATTTCATCCCTTAAGACCATTTTCCCAGAGGAACCCCATTAACCGCGGCTCAGAGCCATAGCCGCTGCGTTCAATGAGACAGTCAAGGTCGCTGTTTTCTCCAAGGGGCCAAAATGTCAGGACCCCGATCTCTTCGAACCACAAGCTGTAATGAATGTATCTTTGAAGATGCTGAGAAAATCGCTGATGTGCACAGAGAGATGGTTTGTTATATTGGGGGAATAAAGGTCACGGTTCTCCCGTGTTTGTGTCACAGTGATGACCGGTATTAAACCGAAACCCAATGTCCGGTAAGCGTCTGCATATTGGAATTGCTTTGGTGGATCTGGAGCTTTTGATGTCAAAGGACAGCGGGTTTGATTTAATGCATTTAAACACGCTTTTTTTAGGAGCAACCCTTGACTCTGGCGTCACTCATAATCCGTGACAGTTGTTTGGCATTTGACTAGTGATGCCTGACGTGTTTAGATATGAATGGTGAAGTGCTGGATAGTGACCGCAAGTATTTTGGCTCTCTTTCAGGTCACATAGTGTATTTCAGACATGTCTGAGGGGTAAGTGTTATCTTTATTAGGCTATTGACCCTGTCAATGTCATACTCATGCAAAATTGCTTATTTACACCAGGTAATGAATTGTAAGTTAATTACCTGGTAGTGTATAATAAGTATAAAGTATATAACATTATATATTATTTCTGTTTTTGTTTTGTTTTTTACATGCAATGATATCTTCACAGACCGGTAAGTGAATTACCACCACATGTGTTTTTGTTTCGTTCTCGAATAGTTTCAATTATGATTAACAGTTGAAAGTAGCAGAGCACATGGTGGTGTCTCGATATATTTAAGTCCAGTGAATGTTGGGATCAATGATCCTAATCCAGCTCTAAATGGTTTAGTCGCTCAGTGATTCTGTAAGGACGCTGAACAGCATGTTAAAAACTAATCTGCACTGTAGGTTTGCTCTGGTCTGCTTAAAGCTATACGGTACCAGTGAGCCGTCAGTTCAGACAGTAATCAGGTCAGACAGTTAATTCATGCACCACAGTGTGTGTAGATTAGACCCACACACAGGATTGTCTTAACAGGACTGCAGACTATAAAGAGCTCGGCTTAACTCTTCTTGTTCTTGCAGAAAAAGGCCAAATCCAAATACTCGGCAACACGCAGACTTCTGCTAAAGGTGGGTCAGAAACAAAGCAGAACATTTCAAGCATGATGACACACACACACACAGAGAGAGAGAGAGAGACGTTGGGTTTCCATGTTTTATGGGGATATTTCATAGACACGATTGTTTTTACACTGTATGCGTCTAAAAGCAGCAATGTAAAGCGTGCAATTTTGTAAATTTTAATTAATTTTAATTCTTCAGTAAATCTCTTTAAATCCTTATTTGTAGAGTCATTTTTGGGATTATGATATTTCATACTCAATTTCATACACATAATGTTTGTGTAATTAATTATATGTGTATATTTTATTTATATTATTATGTGTGAGTGTGTGTACTGTATATAAATTTATATATATGTTTGTGTGTGAGTGTGTGTTTTATTTATTTTATTATATGTATATAATTGTATATATGAAGTGAATGGGGCCAGTTTTTTTTTTGAAAATGTAAAAAACAATGTAAGGCTTTTATAAAAGCACTTTCATTCTTCTATAAAACTGTTTAAATCATAATTTTACATATAATAATAATCATTACAATTATAATGCAATCAGTTTATAATATTTCTTTGTTATATAAATGAGATCTTATCTTATGCTAAAATCATGTTTAGTTAAAAACTGTTGAAACAGTTTTTAAATGTTTATGGATTGGCCCAATTAAATTGTATTATAAATGCTGTACTATAGACCATTTGGCAAGATGTAAACAACACTGGTCCAGAAGCACTTCCTGTTTCAGGTTTTTAACACTACATTAAAGCTGGGATAAAAAACAACCAACAGAACATGTCAAACTGAATCAAAAAGTTAAACAAACATCTTTGAGATGTTTTCTTTACATGTGAATTAAAGATAACAGTTACAAACTGAAACAGGAAGTGTTTCTGGACCAGTGTTGTTTATATCTTGCAAAAAGGTCTATAATACGGATTTTTGCATTTTTAAATACTGTGTGTGTGCTCATGCGCTTGTGTTCGCCCTGCACTATCTACTATACTCAGATGGGCATTTTTTGTGGTATCTGTTTTTGTGCCATCATATATACCGAGAGCATGTGCAAATGAACAGCACTAAGTAGACACAAATGAAGATTTATGTATTTCGTACTAGCATGACACCTCTCTCACCTTCAGAGTAAACTGCTGAGAAAGGCAGAAAGTTTGCTTGTTAAAGAAAAAGAGCAGAAAGATTTGGAGAGAGAAAACACCCTGAGGGAGAAAGCGCCGCCCCTCAAACTCTCCGGCCTGTCCATCCAAGAACTACAGGTGCAAAACTTTACCATGTTAGATATTTACATTGAGAGCTTTTACTGTGGCCGGATGAAATATCTCTCAACATATCATAAGCATGGTGTTCATGGTGTTTACATTAGCCATTTGAGTTTATGAATCATCATCATCTGTCTTTGCAGGAGCTTTGTAGAGATTTGCACCAGAAGATTGACGTCGTGGATGAAGTGCGATATGACCTAAACATTAAAGTTGCCAGAAATGATGCAGAGGTATGTGAATGGAGGACGTGCATATGTTTATGATCGGTATGATTTATGGCTGTATTAATGAGTTCCAAAATGCAGTAAAACAGTAATATTGAATGGTTTAAAAACAATTTTTAAAAAAACGTAATTTATTCCAGTAACGCAAAGCTGAATTTTCAGCATCTTTGCTCCAGTCTTCAGACTCACATGATCCATTATGTAACATTTACTACAGTTGGCCGAGTGGATCATCAGGTAGACCGAGCCGGTGCGAGTGAGTGGAGGCGGGACTAATTTACATATTCATTCCGTTTACTAAATGAAGCAAGGGTGTAGTAGATACATTCAAGCTATATTAAAAGCATGAACAGGTAAAAACTTTTAAATATGTCGTTTTGATTATCAAGAAGGGATAAAATTATTGACCGCAAAGGGACCCATGACGTATATTCTTTTGAAAATCAGTAAAAAAGTAATTTTGCTACAACCACTTATAATTTGTTTGTTGCCAGATTCTCTCATTAACCCAGAAGATCTACGAACTGAAGGGGAAAATGAAGCGGCCGAACCTAAAAAGGGTGAAGAAGTCGGCAGACGCCATGCTGGGAGCGCTGACGGACTCCAGAGCCATGAAATCTGACTTCAAAGCAAACCTCAAAACAGTTAAAAAAGAAGAAGAAAAGGTAACACTCCAGCTTCATCATTTGCTCAGATGTGCTGTGTCTAAAGAGGCGGGTTATTTTAGAAATCAAGTCAGTTCTTTAAAAGCCTAGTGGTGATGAAATGTTGGCATTTCACTCGCCCCGTCTGTCTGTCTGACGCGTGTTGCCACGGTCCGCCGTGCCTGTGCTCTCATCTCTGTCTTTCTGTCTGTCTCGCATCAGAAAGAGGAGGTCACAGACTGGAGGAAAAACGTGGAGGCCATGTCAGGCATGGAGGGCAGAAAGAAGCTTTTCAACGCCGGGCAGTAGCCGAAAAGAGGTCGCAAAAGGATAAAGGGGCGTCTTGCTGCAAAGCTCATGTTGTTTGTTTGAATTTTAATCACATTATTTTATGGTAAATTATTCATTTATTTCGTCAGCCAGCTGTGGCTTGCACACGATATTAAATTGTGATTTGCTGCGATTAAAACGTGTGAGCACGGCCCGTAGAGAGGGATTCGATAATAGGACAACCTCATATTCATATCATATCATATCAACTGTGTAAATATTTGCTTTGTATTTAGTGTTGATTGAAACCAATACGGCTACTGTTTACCCCTCGGATGAAGAGCGTGATTATTTTATGACCTGTTTGTAGTTTACAAACAGAAAATTGTTTAATTTTTAATAAAAGCCTATTGAGTGAATTAGGAAGTTGGGAGTCCTTCATTAAAAGATCAAACATTTGATTAAAACACGCTTTAATGTCAATGCCGCAGGGATTGCATGTTAAATCCCCAGCTAGAAGCAGTTTTAGCTGTTGACCTACAGATGGCACTCTGCATTTATATTACGGTAAACTGAACTGACATTCTGTCAACACCAGGGGGAGACAAAAGCACACAAACCTCACAGCAGGCCTCGAGTGAAACCGTGTAATCGCCACAACTAGAATATCAGTGAAAAAGACAAAGGAGAACAGTTGGTTTACATCTGGATTTGGACTTTTTGGTTTAGTATTGTTTAGAAAAGGAAGTACAGGGAGGTCAAGGGAAGAAATTTGGGAGGCACTGTATCCTCTATTACCAGACAGATGGCAAACTGGCAGATCAGTCATCAAGACCTGAGTCAGCACAGTAAAAAGCTTTGGGTCAGATCACCAGAAGAACAAATCTGTCAGTTCAGCTCAACTAAAGCAGTGAATCAATAGCTTTTGGGATAAATGTTTTTGTAGGCTAGCCTAGATATGATATAACCGTGGCCATACTTTCCCTAAAACTAATTAGTCATAACACTTTACAACAAGGTGCCATGTCTTAAAGGTAGAGTAGGCAACTTCGGAGTGACTAACAAACGCAAGTTAGCTTTGAAAGCATAAGATGCCACCCTCCCTTCAGGGCGTCTCAAAGCCACACCTCCTCTAAAACACATGAATACGTACAGCAAAGTTTGCAAAGCACCACGAGATCGAGACAGCATTAAATTACCTCATGTCTCAATAATGAACATAAACAACTTAGAGCTCTGACTTGTATACCACCTGACTGCTAATTTCGGCATTGACTGTGTTGTCATTAATTCCGGATCTGAGGACATGAACGGGATATCTTAATTAAGGTACTGTAATTACGACATGGCGTTAATTCGGACTGAATGCAATGATTGGATAAACATATTTTGGTGCTGAGACTTCCATAGAAGATATACAGTACGTATATTTTATGTAGGCCTATATTTTTTAAAATATTTAGACCACTTCTATTATTGATTTATATCAGGATGTGAAGAGAGATTCAACCAGTATCAAAAGTGTTGTCTTTCTTAAATGGCTATGGTTACGCGAGGTAAAAAACGATATAAATACTGTTTCGTGTCTTAGGCCATCAATGTGTACTTACATTTACGAGCCATTGAATCATGTTTAATTTGGACTTCTCTGTGCATGCTCTTTGAGGTGGTGACCATAGACCTGCATTATATGACTGACAGACAAGAACGCTTTGACCGAAATGTCAAAATTGAAAGTACTGCGGAAACAAAGGCACCTACATCTTGGATGCCCTTGAGGTAAGATAAAACATACCAAAAATTAATTCAATGTGAACAATCCCTTTAATCAACGCAATTTACTGCAATGCTTTTTCCCCTTAGTTGATAATTCCGCTAATAACTGAAAATTGCAGATTTCAAACAGATGGCGACGAAGAGGACAAATTGCGGACTGCAGCTTTAAAGGGATACTCCACTTTTTTTGGAAATAGGCTCATTTTACAACTCCCCCAGAGTTATCACTTTTAGCATAGCTTAGCATATATAATTGAAGTGGACAAGACCATTAGCATTTCTCAAAAAAAAAATACCAAAGAGTTTCGATATTTTTCCTATTTAAAATCTGACTTATTATAAAGTAAAAACACATAATTATATAGTCATTACACATGCAGATATAATGGCCTCAGATATATAATGACCTTACAAATTCATTCAAATTTGCACTTAATATATGTGTTTAAAAAGTATGTGCATAATACACACAGCAAGTATTGCAAAAAAGAAAAAAAATGCCATCCAAATACTTTTTCAAGTGGATCAAAGCTATTTTGAAACCTTTGTGCATAATCTTAAAGTATGCAGTATCTTTTTTTACTATCCTATTAATGCAGGTTTCTCATTTTTATGATTAGCAGATGGATTCGGTTTAGATTGGATACAGATGCCGTCTCTTTGGCAATATCGGACACACGTTGTTCTTCCTCCCTTAAAAATGACTTCCAAAGGTTCATTGTATCCTGCCGCACTTATTAATGCCAGGAAGGTTTAGGATCAGAAAAGTTGAGATCAAGGAGAATTATCAGATTGTTCTGTAACGTCTTCAGTTCACTGAATGTACTCAAGTGGATAACAGAGATGCTTCATACGCTTCTTGTATCTTAAAATCAACAGGTGACATCCTTGTACTGTTCATTAATTACAGACGAAATTGTAATTAGTCCATTTGAATCTGTGAGTGCTTGGTTGCAGTTTAAATCCTCGGCACCCATCATAAGGCCATTGGAGATCGCAGTGCTTCAGATGGCCTGCAAAAGAAGTTAATACTCCCATAGAGAGAAAGACAATCTTGAGATATTCCCTCTCTTAAGAGCACAGAGCAAGTTAAGGCAAGCGGCTAATATTTTCAGGAACTCATATTTAATAGTATCTGAGGTTATCTGAGGCCATTCCCAGATGTTATAAACCAAAGCACATTATAAAAGTAAACATCTGAGATCCTCAGGCAAATAGAGCAGGCAAAGCCCTCAGATCAAAAGACCAAAAAGTCTGGCGACTTCTCCTGTTTAACCAAATTACAGGCAAAACGGTCGACATTTGACTGCTCTCGGTTTCCAATTCGTGGGAAAATACTTGGAGATATTTTACACGCACTTAAAGGTTGAGCACTTCTGTTTCACCATGTAGAACAGATTAATTTATTTTCCAGAGATCAAGAATTCAATTTTCAGCCATTCTTTTTAATGTTGCCAAGACACACACACACCAACATCGATCAACCTCAGGTCTGATACTCTAGTCTGATTCTCATACAATACATTGTGTATCACACAATACACATTATACTCTTGTATCTCAGTATAGACACGAAAAAGCAAAATCCACACCTCAGGGCTCTAATTCAGTTCTCTATTTATTTATGGTTATCAATATATATATATATATATATATATATATATATATATATATATATTATACAAAAGTGACAAATAAATGTCGGCTATACCTCCAATGTCCCATATAGCTTCTTGATGCTATAAACGATTGTTTGTTTACAATTGAAATGGACTATTTTTCTTCGCGGAAGGTAAGTTTCATGTGAATCATTTTAACTCAAATCAATATGCCATGATGACCCCGTATTTATTATTTATTTGGTGAGTATATTCATCTAATAAGCGGGATAATGAACTAACGTTAACGTAACCAAAATAAACCTGTTCAGGGCGACGCCACTTTGTTTGGTCGAAGGTTGCAGTCAAATTGCTGTTTTCCAATTAAATCTAAATAATTAAATCTAAACATGAAACATCATTTCATGTTAATTCAAAATCCAATAATTTTGAATTAACATGAAATGATGATTTGATAGGAATACTACAATGCAATCGCGTTCGTTTACTCTCATAATGAAGTTTATTATGGTAGCAGAGATGAGTTCGGGACAGCAACTGTACATGACTCGTGAAGGCGGAGGTCTGAATAAAGGAGCGAATAATGGGAGGAGCTTCAGAGACTCAGAGAGAGTCCTGTTACTGAACGCTGGAGATTTGGGAGTGAAGGAGCAGCTCAAGTCATTCTCTCTTAGCAGGTTTCTTCGCACATCTAAAGGAAGCACACTTCTTTCGCCTCATAGCGCAGGTGAGTTTTGCCATCACTGCCAGATGTTTGGATGCGAGTTTACAAACTATAGGCGCTTGTTTTCATAAACTCTTCCTGCTTTTTTTGATAAAACATTAACCATTTAGCGTCAGTCTCACTCACTGAAGTCTTTTGTTGAAAAACTTGGCTTATACTGCATGGATGTATATAGTATGTTGGATATAATATATTATTTTGTATTTTAAGAAAGTTCTAGAAGTTTTAAGTGATGTGGTGCATTTGCTTTGGAATACGATTGTACAAATATTTGTGCAATGGTAACTTATGTGCGTTATTATAGAGTGTTATTTGAGTGTTGGGGGTGCTACAATTTTTATTTAAGTCTCTTATAGCCTACATTCGCTATTTCTTGTCCCCTTGGCTCCCACACCCACCCTTTTGCCAAACCCTTTAGAAAAAAATGGCCTTGGTTGATTGAAATCTGCCTATCTAAATAAGGCTGGAAAATGAAAATGCCATTTTGATACTCTGTTTGTTGACCTGATGAAATGGGTTTTAATGTTTAATAATATACGCTTTAATCAGTAGTATTTTTGGGCCTTGTCTTTACATTGTAACTTTATAGCATAATAAATAAATTGGAAAACATTTTAGAAAAATTATATATTTTTTCATATGTTGCCAAATGATAGTGACCCGTGATTTTTTTTTAATTCACCAATATTGAAGTTTCACGATTTTATTTCTACCAAACTTTGAGTAAAGATGACTCTCAACTTTGTTATGAAAGATATCATAGAATTAAATAAAATACAATTTTACTGCAATATGCATGTAAACATAGCCATAAATGCCATTCCCATTCAATGCAATATATCTATCGTATCGTGTGTTCTTGGGGCAGCATGTAATGAAAAAAGAAGTGTAATGTGAATAATAATTTTTTCAACATTTTCATAATAACATCTAATATTTCATAGGAATATTGATACTTTGTTTCCCTATTCACTTGCGTCTCCCAAAATGCCCGATAAACGTGATTTAAGGCCTGTGGTGTCCACTACAGTGGATATGTATGAAATAAATGCTGTTTTGTAACAGAAAGTCATATTTGATTAGAATTTTGATTTAGGACAAACAGTGTGAAAATAAGCCAGATTTAAAAGATAATTACAAAATATCTAATTTCCATAAGAGTGCTCAATTTGATCATTAAAATAATGTCAGCCATTTTTAAAGACTAAGGACAAGTTGTTGTCATGGAGAAACTTGTGATGTGAATGGTGTCAGGGAAATTTACTAAAATATAATGTAAAATATTATATTTTACATTATATAATGCTAAATATAATGTAAAAATATAAAGGACCCCCATTATTGAATTGAACTCTTTTGGGCTTTTTTATATATATTTTGGGGGGATTTTGTGTAAGTAGAGGACCATTCCTAGGCTCCTTTTGCATCCTGTCTACATACAGTAAGGAGGGCACCACTGTCCCAAGATTAGGTTTAAGGATGCTGTAACGCATTAAGATTCACAGTGGCATTGTACAAAGTGGATTTGGAGTTTTCTCTGCCTGCTCGAGTCTCCACACTTTCTTCTCAAAATATTTGTGGCGTGGAATCACCGGTCATGAACATTCTTATATTGTTTAATTCATGTCTGTTGTGGGATTTGGGATGGAGCTGAGGGGGTGGGGGGGTTAGAGTGGATGCTTTGGGAAATTTCTCTGCTGGGAACCATTGAGTGCTTGCCGAACTAAAGCGATGCATTTATGAAGCATCTTGATTGTGGCTGTTTGCGTTTTGGCAGCGCAACCATAAATCCCGACCTACTAAGAATGCAAGCTCTGTACTTATTGCAAACTATTAAATTAATTTTATGGCCCCATTTACTAACACAACCGCACAGGCCAGGCTTCGATGTCTACTGTATGGCAGCTGCATATTTGGCTATAATGTGCATGCAGCTTAGTACAGAATCTGTCAGATTGTTACTCGTGACCTCGTTTTATTGCTCTGACCTTTAGTTGTACGAGTTAGAGCCTGAGGAAAGAGCTGAACGCAGAACAACCGAGTGATGTGCTGTCAGAGTAGCAGCACGGACAGTGAAGCGGGCCAGTAATTGGCCATGAAATGGAATCTGATAACACTGTGGTGTTTGGGAAAATATATTGGGGAATGCCCTTGCCTTAAAAGGAACAGATTGAATATGGTGACATATGATTGGAATAACCTCTGGAATGCAAAACAGCACTGTTTCTCCACATTTTGCACTTTTCCTCTCTTTTGGCTCCCTCTTTGTTGGGTTATGGTAACAGGCTGCCTGTGGGGGTTTAGACGGGTCCGTCTTAAAACAGACATGTCCAGAATCGCTCATGTTGAAAAAAAAACTCTTCTAAGACACAATGACCTGGGAGAACCAACTTTTCTCCCTTGTCATAAGCACTTTCTACTGCCAAAAGGATGACTCTGTAATCCAAAGAGACAGAAGGAATTTTTATGTTAAAAAAAACCCCTGCACATGTTTATATACCTTCATTTTCGAGTGCCATGCCCACATCTCAACAACATCAAACACTCTCAGAAAAAAAAGGTACAAAAGCTGTCACTGGGGCGGTACCTTTTCAAAAGGTACACTTTTGTACCTAAAGGGTGCATATTGGTACCATTATAAGGTACCAATATGCACCCTTTAGGTAAAAAAGTGTACCTTTTAAAAAGGTACCGCCCCAGTGACAGCTTTCGTACCTTTTTTTCTGAGAGTGAATCACAAATTGACCTATGGCTAAACCACGCCCCTTGCGCTCACTCGGACACCAGAAACTCAAGCATCACTAACACACTTCGTATTGAGGCTTGAGAAGGCATGTCACAACAGGGGGAAGGAGATAAAAGGTCCAACATATGAGGAATACTTTTAGCTTTGTTGCTATGTTCCATGAGGACCGTAAGCAATTAAGTAGGCAACACTCTGCCGAGAGCTAACGTGAGCGTCTCAATTTTAGTGAATCCATCCAATATATTGGCATTCGGAGCATTTTTTCAGCCAACTATTTCAGGCTTTTCATTCTGTCCATGAAATTAAACTTTATAAACTGGAATATTTGTCTTTTTGACAGAGTGCATGATGATGGTGAAGCGTTTATTGCATGTTGAAGCATGTTGCAATGCAATACCCCATTTGTTCATGACCTGATCAATCTTTATCTTACTTGCCTGTTGTCTTAGGACATTGTAAAAAAGTTATCAAGGGATACAGTAGGGGACAAAAATGGGATTTTGTAATCTTACATTTGCCTGTATAACACTGAGGTTTGAGATAAAGTGCCGGTTAGGTACATCAAGCAACTGTTGGCATACATGATACCAAAAATGTCTTTTTTTCTTTACTTGCACATATTTATTGATTGTAACATAATGACATAAGATTATTCACGACCAATTATTAAGTTAAGCATTACTTCAGAAACAGCTGCTTCACATTTACTGTATATAACACTATATTTATACACTAAAGACTAATAATTACAGTAATGCAGTATGAATATGGCTGGATTAGCTGCATTTGTACTGTCATAAAGTTAGCACATTGATATGGCGGGTAGTGATGTTCAATGGAGCTGGCACCCGTCTGTAACAGCATGTAGATTATAGTTTTCTTTAGTGTCGGACTGCACATATATAAAGTATAGCTGACACGTTTCTGCTGTCACATGGTAAACAGTCTCATACTACCCTATTTGGGCATTTGAACCCTCTAGATGAATGTCTTTCTGCTTCTTATCTGGTTTAGTCTACATTCATGGACTTGTTTTATCAAGAACGCTACATTTGCCAAAGCTCTATTTGGATCCTTCAAATGCATCAGAACATGTAATTACATTGACTTGAGCTGCAATTTAATTTGCAAGTTTGGATTATAGAGGTTCTCCTTATATGTGCAAAACAACTTTCCAGATATGAAACTCCCATCGCTGTATACGTTTGTGACTTTACGTTTGGCTATCCACAAAAAGATTTAGGCACATAACCATGCAACATGCATTCTCTTTCTGCTTTTATTCAGTAAAGCATCCTCAAAGTCATTGTGTAAAGCAGAGCAGAGCTAAAATAATGTTTATTTTAGATGACTCTTGTAAAATGTTCAATTAACTTTTTGTTAGTGTGATTGACGTGCGGCAGAAACCTCAGGAGATGCAGCTCTCTAACCCTTCCCCCTTCATGTGTTCAGCTATTCCTCTGCTGCTTTGAATCTGATAGCCTGTAATTTTAAAGCACTGGATCCAGGAACCGCAGTTGTGTAACGCTGCAACGTTTCCGAGCTTTCTCAGAACTGCTGGATCTGCTGAGCTCCAAAACCAGTGGTGACAATCGGGAAACGCAGCGAAACGGGGGCATTCCTGTATTGTGAAGTCAGAGCCATCTGAAACTGTAGCTGATGTTTATTTAGGTCCCTGCAAATATGCAATAAGTGCCCCAGATGTTTTGTTAGTAATATATAAATCTGAAATTCCTACCGCCTTTTACATTAAGCCCTTCTGCAGCAGGAACCTTCTCTTTTTTTTGCTGTAATTTGACTTTGTGGTCTGTTTGTTGTTCTTTATTGAGATGGCAGGTTTCAGTGGAGAAGTCTAATGGTGCCTGGCCCCCGGGCTTTGAGGAGATCTTAATTTAAGCCCGATTTGCAAATCGTTGGGCTCGCCGACAGGTCAGGGTGTTATCGTGTGCAAATCGCGGGGGTTTAGCGGGCGATGAACGCTCGCCAATCTGTTAGTATGAAAGAGCCAACAACGCATCAAAAACGTTCGCAGACGCCTCATAGACATCGCAGTAGGGCTGGGCGATAATATCGCACGATATTGTCTGCGCATCTAATCAGTAAAGCCGGTTCATTGATTAGTAGTAAATCACCTTCACCTGCTTTCAGATGGAGCGGCATTCACTACAAAGAGCCGTAGATCACTGACAAGCTGAGCCAAATCGCGATAATATCGAGGACATATCGATAGCGATATTTAATGCGATATGGCTAAACTGGTCAGTTAATTACGGCTCTTCGTCACGACAAAATCTCCAGTGTTAAACTAATACACCTGGGGGTGTATATAAGTCCACACTCTAGAGCGTTAAAGTTAATGAGATAATTATGTGATTCAATGAGTGATGATTGAGCATTATTGAAGACACCTAAAGCAGAATCACAAGGAAAAAATAAAAAAAATTAAGCCACCGTTATGGAGGTGAGTGTTTGCTTTAGTTGGTATTCTTGACCCTTATATTGAAAATTTTATGTGTAATTTGCTATTGCATCTGAGGTAATCCTGTCAAAGGATTACAAAGATAAGCAATTATAAAATGATGATATGTACATAATGACTTTCATCGTTTCTTATTTATATCAATGATTTATTTTGTTAGTTAGTGCATAACTAAAATTCTGCATAAACATCTGGAATGTTAAATATAAGGTAATTTCTCAAAAGTTGTTTAAAAAAAATCTTTCTTTAAGGCACATACAGACCTCAAGATTCAGTCAAAGCTTCTCAACAACGGTGACGAGTAGAATATTCAAGTAGAAAAAGTAAATTACATAGACAATTCAGATCATAATTTATTCATACCGCAATGCATGATGGGGGACATTAATGAGTTGTGATTGGTGGCAGCATGTAACCACGGATGAGATAGACAGGCTGATTATTGATGTCTGTGTTTCTGTATAAAGATGACAGTGATTTGATTAAAATATTTTATTAAATATTTGAGGTTATAAGAAAGTACAGACATGTAACATAACTACAAAACTGTAGCTAAGAAGTTAACCAAACCATCTGAATACTTATATTTTTCAGATCATTGCAAGATTAGGCTATGTCAAAACATATCCAACACTATCAGATTAAGTTGGCTTTGTTCATTTGACTGTTATAAGTCAAAATCAACAGGCAAACAAAAATTAAAGTGAAAATATAGTGTCAAGAGCCCAACTAAAGCAGACAATGATCTCCATAACGGTGGCTGAAAATTTGTGATTGTCCTTCAGTGATTCTGCTTGTGATCATCAGGTGTCTTCAATAATGCTCAATCATCACTAAATTAATCACTTAATTATCTCATTAACTTTAACACTCATATCGTCCATCTGAAAGCAGGTGAAGGTGATTTACTACTAATCAAGGAACCGGCTTTACTGATTAGACGCGCAGACAATATCGTGCGATATTATCGTCCAGCCCTAGCAGATATCCAGAGCTGCTGTCGTACGACTCAACCTCACGTGATGTCATGAGCTACAGCTAATCAGAGCAAGGCATGGGTTGAGGTCACCGGGTAAATCTTTTTTTTTTTTTTTGCACTTTTTCTCAGAGTGCAGACTGATCTCATGAAGTAGCGTGTGTATGACACGCCAATTCGTATTTCCATTTTTGCCGTGCTATCAACACGCATAATCGCATGTTTATGAACGCCGTTGACTTAACGTTATTACTGTATATATAAATTAGGGCTGGGCGATAATATCGCGCGATATTGTCTGCTCATCTAATCAGTAAAGCCGGTTCATTGATTAGTAGTAAATCACCTTCACCTGCTTTCAGATGGAGCGGCATTCACTACAAAGAGCCGTAGATCACTGACAAGCTGAGCCAAATCGCGATAATATCGAGGACATATCGATAGCGATATTTAGTGCGATATGGCTCAACTGGTCAGTTAATTACGGCTCTTCGTCACGACAAAATCTCCCGTGTTAAACTAATACACCTGGGGGTGTATATAAGTCCCCACTCAAGAGCGTTAAAGTTAATGAGATAATTATGTGATTAAATGAGTGATGATTGAGCATTATTGAAGACACCTAAAGCAGAATCACAAGGAAAAAATAAAAAAAATTTAGCCACCGTTATGGAGGTGAGTGTTTGCTTTAGTTGGTATTCTTGACCCTTCAGTTAAAAATTTTATATTTAATTTGCTATTGCATCTGAGTTAATCCTGTCAAAGGATTACAAACAAAGAAAAGCAATTATACAATGATGATGGTTACATATTGACTTTCATCGTTTAAATTTATGTCCATGATTTATTTTGTTGGTTAGCTTATAACTAAGATTTTTGCATAAACATTTGGAATGTTAAATGTAATGTAATTTCTCAAAAGTTGTTTAAAAAAATCTTTCTTTAAGGCACACACAGACCTCAAGATTCAGTCAAAGCTTCTCAACAACGGTGACGAGTAGAATATTCAAGTAGGAAAAGTAAATTACACAGACAATTCAGATCATAATTTATTCGTACCGCAATGCATGATGGGAGACATTAATGAGTTGTGATTGGTGGCAGCATGTAACCACGGATGAGATAGACAGGCTGATTATTGATAACTGTGTTTCAGATGACAGTGATTTGACTAAAATATTTTATTAAATATTTGAGGTTATTAGAAAGTACAGACATGTAACATAACTACAAAACTGTAGCTAAGAAGATTACCATAATCTGAATACTTATATTTTTCAGATTATTGAATGATTAGGCTATGTCAAAACACAGCCAACACTATCAGATCAAGTTGCCTTTGTTCATTTGACTGTTATAAGTCAAAATCACCAGGCAAATAAAATTAAAGTGAAAATAGAAGTGTCAAGAGCCCAACTAAAGCAGACAATGATCTCCATAACGGTGGCTGAAAATTTGTGATTGTCCTTCAGTGATTCTTCTTGTTATCATCAGGTGTCTTCAATAATGCTCAATCATCACTAAATTAATCACTTAATTATCTCATTAACTTTAACACTTATATCGTCCATCTGAAAGCAGGTGAAGGTGATTTACTACTAATCAAGGAACCGGCTTTACTGATTAGACGCGCAAACAATATTGTGCGATATTATCGCCCAGCCCTAATATAAATATATGACTTACCTCAACCCTGTCCCTAAACCTACCCGCCACTGAGGTTAATGGCATTTATGACTGTTGATAGCTCCCCATAAGTAGATCTACATTTTGCTTTGTTTCGCTCAGGCATTTGACGGCGTGTACAGACACGCGGAATCACTCGGACATTAATGGCGTAAACATACACGCATACACACGGATAGCTCAAAATTCGTAGAGATAACACGCCACTTGACTCGAAAGTGGCGTGTATGTTTACGCCAAAGTGATGATATCATGTTGCAGAGCGAATCATTGCGCAAACAGTTTGTAGCACTAGTTTCTGTCTGACGTCCATATTCACGTGTTGTGTTCATCGTCTTCTTCTCTGGGTATTGGCGCGCGTGCTGTTTCGCGTCATTTCCGGTTTGTTTTATCGTGTGATTTTTCATGACAAAACGTGGTTAACTTTGTAGAGAAGATAGAATTGTTGGGTGACAGAGTTGTTGTCAACTCGTGTAGTGCGTTACCTCCTGTTGCGGATCAATCACGTTGTGTCGTGTGGTGTGAACAGCTGAACAACTTGAACACTGCTGATTTCACTTAGAGCAAGTCATGTAGTGTGAACCGCACAGTTCAGCCTGACTTTTTAAAATGATAGTGTGAACTAGGCTGCTCTTGCTCAGATTTTTTTTCAAATGATCTTTTGTGTTATATGAAAGTCATACAGGTGTGGAATTGCATGAGGGTAAATGATGATAGAATTCTCATTTTTGGGTGAACTGTCCCTTCAAGCAGCATCATCGACGGTGGACATTTATATTTATGCATAGGAGATGCTTTTTATCCAAAGTAACTTCGATTGCATTTAAGGTGAACTTGTTAACAGTTCATGCATCCCTTTTAAGCTACTGGAATGTTCATTTGACTGAATGAACATGCAAGTGGTTTGTGCCAAATTCGCCGATTAATCCTATTATGACTAACATCTATAAATAATATAATAGTTGTGTATAAATGTCAGTTTTTTGTTTTTGGTCTGTGTTTCTGTAGGACTTCGAGTTGGTTTGCTAGAGGTCATTGTTCATTGTTTGGGTTGGTATCCTGTCAGTTGGTTTGTGCAGTTTCAAGATCAGTGTCCTTTGTCTGTATTCATTAGTTACCATTAGTTTTTTTTTATTTCCTTCATGTGTCACAACTGTGTTTAATTATTTACCTCGTTTCTTGACTAGCTTTTTCCCATGTATATACTGTATAGCTCTCCCTCAGTTTGTTCGGTTTTTGTCTGTGTTTATGCAGCCACATGTTTTTCCTGCGATTGAAGATTATCTTTTCTTATCTATTATCTTTGTTTTTGTTTAAAAATAAAAGCACTGCAATTAGAACCATTTCTCGAATACGTTCTTACCTGCCATGAATATAAAGTTTTACCAAAGCTTCAAATTTTTAAAAATTACCACAATAGTACAGGCGATCAACGATTTTTTTTTAGGTTTTTTTTTAGGTTTTTTTTTTTTTTTTTTTTTTTTGCAGTGAGCTGATTCTCATCTGCAAAAACATGCACAGGAAATGTTCTAACGAACCCATTTTCCCTGTCCTCTGCCTTGGTCGACTAAAAGCCCACTAAACAAACAAAACTAATCAAGAGATGTCCAACGCATTCCATCAGAAATCACCCCGTGAGAGGGAAATGAAGAATTAGGGAACATATTTGGGGTCAGCCATGATGCAGAAGTGAAAGAACGCATGAAAATTGACGTTGACTCTAGCATGAGGTCATGTTCATGTAGAGGCTTAGCAAAGGCCTGTGTTGTGAGTGAGAATGTGAGCCAGCAACACTCCCATAAAGGTGTTGAGGGAGAGCCAGTAAGCGGTGATTTGACGAATGCCAATTCTGCTGATGTAAGGAGCGCTTTAGCGAGCTGCTAGTCAAACTCTCCTGACCTCCTGACCTAAGAAAACAAGCATGCTTCTCTTTGCCGACTCACTTTGTGCTCTTTCAGCCTTAAATGGTCAGGTCGTATGTGTATACTTATCGCAAACCCAGCTGGGTCAAAGAAAAAGCCAATCTTGTGAGATAATGTTGCTGCTAGCATGATGAAGTTGAGTGGTATAAAGTAACAGATGACCTACACGGGTTGCCAAAGACAAAAACTGACTGATGATGTTGAAATGATGTTGAAAACAGAGCAAAATCCTCCAAATACCTCTGTGGTATGATCTGATGCTGGTCGTCTTTTGTCTGGCTCTGTCTACTAAACTAATCCAGATACATTTGAAAATGCATCTTTTTCTCTACGTTTCAGGCTCATCATCCTCTGTGTTTTTGTAGACGCTCTCCCAAGTGGTTAAATTTGAAAACTTAATTTTCACACTGTAGTCTGGACCGTGAAAGTGGAGCTATTTGAAAATGATGACGCATGTTTAGTCATGTGACACATATACAGATATATTATACCATTATGTGCCTGCTATGTTTTATTCACTTTCACAGTGTTGCTAAAGATAAATGTTGCTTAGTTGCAATCTTCATGCTTCAAAACACAAGGACAATTGACCTATGGCTAAGCCACGCCCCCTCCACTCACTTGAAAAACAGTCAACATTCGGGGACAGGTAGGAGACATTTCACAGGAGGCAATTGGTGATTTTTGGAGACAGAAAGATTATATATCATCTCAAAGTCACCTAAAGGGCCTTAACTATGCATTGGAGGGTTATATTAATAATTTTATTGTTGAGAAGGTCGATGAAAAGCTTCAGGTCCAGGCAGAGATGTCAAATGTTTCAAATGTATCCAGATTAATGTAGACAAAGCCTCTGTCTGTTAATTCTTTAATAGACCTCAGTCTTTATGTGTGCGTCTGGTAATGGTAGCAGCGGTAATTGTTTAAAAGTGCCTTTATGGAGTGAACTCTTTACTTCTAATCAGAAGCATATTTACGCACTAGCATACTCGCCTCAGAAGAATCCTCAGGAATGCTAGGCAGTGGCGCTCACACTTCCTTTTACTTTCCACTTCACATGTCATTGCATCCTTCTAAGAGAGCCAATTAAAGCTGATTAAAGTCCGACATCAAAGCAGCCGGTGTGGCTGTCACTCAGGATTCCCTCTTCGAATGTGTGTGTATTTACCTGGGCATTGTTCAATGAAATACATCCTGTTGCCTTTACATAAGTGGAACCATACAGTACTTTGCTGTATAGGGGATGGCTCAGTCGGTAAGCTGAGAGGCACTGCAGAGTTAATTTCTTGATTGGCCTTTCCTCATTGCTTGGCAGTGAGTCAGACGCAGAAATGCGCTCTCATGGTGAGAGTTTTTAATCATCCATGCTCTGTGAGGAGAGGAACTGGCATTTGAGAAACTCTTACCTCATAATAAAATGTGTTATAAATGATTCCCCATTACAATCGCTCATGTTATTAATAAACCTCTCAGGTCTGGCTTTCTTAAAACAGATTTTATTACCCTTCAGTCGGAGTCCAAACTAGCGGAGGCGCTTGCGTGCTGTTCTTTGCAGGCCTAGTGATTCTAAGTGAGTTGAAAAGGCACGGGATTTTATTTGATCCATGTCCCCAATAATCACTAAGTGTGTTCAGCATGGGCATAATGTGATTCATAGGCGGTACTCATAAAAATATATATTGTATTTACAGTAACTCATTTGAATTCATTGTGTGCCTTTAGCTCTGTTCCAAAACCTAGTGAGGTACCTTTCTAGACAGCATCTTAAGTTTGGTATCTTAAAGGGATACTCCAGCCAAAAATGAAAATTCTGTCATCATTTACTCACCCTCAAGCTGTTACAAACCTGTATGAGTTTCTTTCCTCTGCTTTCTTCTTCAGTTGGCTCTTAGCTTAGCAACATGCTAACATAAAACTCTATTTGAGTTGGCCACTAATTAGGTACAATAAAATGCACCTACCTTTACAGCAGGGCAGCTCAATATTTTCTAGAACAACCATATAGGGGGGATATTTGCATTTGGTGATGCCGAGAGCAAAACAATAGCAGCAGCGAACATACCCTTTGTTTATTTCTTCCTGGCCTGATGCAAACATAATGGGGGATGCAAATTGATAGGGAGTCGGCCGTAATTACAGACTCATTGTTAATCACAGTGCATTCAGACATGTTTTGAAAGTAGGTTAAGGCAGTTTGTGTGTGTCTTTTTGAGTGATGAAATACTTGAGAGGTTTTGATGAATGTGACGGAGGTCTTGTTGTGTGTGTCTACGTTAGACCGGCAGACCTCATTAAGGTTTGCTTTAATGAACACGGCCTCAGTAACAAGAACAATGGGCACTTGTTGCGATCACGTCTGACAGTCTGCTGTGTGTGTGTTTGTGTGTGTGCTTGCAGCTGTAATGCCACTCAAGTCTGTGACAGGCGTCTGCCAGACCACCGCGGATAATAACGGGCCTCCATTAGGCCAGGTTAGACTTAATGATCGGGAATTGAGTCGCGGTCGCCCGGGCACTTCTGAAACGCTGTAGCGAGTCATTCAGGATATATGTCAACACAACCAATCTCAGCCCTCTGAATGGGTGCTTGTGTGTGGCATAGGTGTGTAAAAGTGTGCGGGGCGGCGGTCCAATGTCGTCTCGGAGTCGCTCCGTTGATGCTTGGGTTTGTGAAGTAATCTCATTTCCAGTTCAGCTATTAGCAATGATGAGGGACCCTCAACCAAGCAACTTGAAACTGCCCCATTGCTCCAATATTCAATTATTTACAATTTCATGCTTGCCTGAGATTTGTGTTTTTCTTGTAAATGTAAAGATTATGCAGCAGGAGTCCTTTATGTTGAACTCTGAGGTAATGATTTATGCACCTTTTTCCCTTAAAAGGGTTTGTACGCTGTTGCAGAGTGAGGGTATATTGAGTTGAGCTGCATGACGGAACGCTTTCTAGGCTTAACTGTGGCAATATTTCACTCGACTAAAATAGAGGAATTTATCATAAAGCTTGCAAAGTCTTCCAAAGCCGAGTAAATATAAGTGACTGCGTGTTTGTTCGAGAGAGAGAGAAAGAAAAAGAGAGATTTTTCTTGGAACTGGCAGTTACAGCCACATTGAAAGAAAGGTTTTCCTGAGCGAACTGCACAGCCCTGTGGCACTAAACATAGCCATGGCGAATTTACCACACAATGTCTTAAATGCGACAACGTGGCAGGTATGCATGTGCGTAATACCTGAGTCCTTATACATTTAAGTGTCCGTGGGGGCCACACAGTGCTCAGCCCCTGACAGCGCTGGCCTGGAGCCATGCTAATAATAACAGCCAGCAGAAATATGCACAGAAGAGGGGAGATCTGGTAGCGTAGCTGGAAGAGAGAGGAGAGGGGCACGGGAAAGGGTTCTGCACTCACACAAGAATGTGTCATCTAAGGAGTCACATAGTACAACATATTCCTCCGCGAACATGCATATCCGTGCACTTGTATGTTATAGGTCATGGGGCCCTATTTTAACAATCTGAAACGCAAGTATCAAGCGTGAAGTAACTTTTGTGGGTGGTTCTTGGGCGCTGTTGCATTTTTACCGGCGGGATAAATGACTCTTGCGCCCGACGCAAGTTTAAAATGGGTTGGTCTGAAATAGCTTCATTATTCATAGGTGTGGTTTGGGCGTAACGTGAAATAAACCAATCAGAGCATTATCCAACACACACTGTGCGCATGTTGCATGGCGGATTGTTATCATTATGGCGAATTTACCCGGCGTGCGCAAGGAGCATTCACAGCAGAGGAGACCGACGTTCTTGTTTGTCCCGTTGCTTTTATGGACTCTCTATCTATCTATCTTGACTTTGTGCCTCCATGTCCCCCCAAATCGCCTCAAAGACAGTAAAAGATTGCCTGCGAGCTTCTCCTCCTGTCTATACGGTAATGTCTCTCTCTATTGTGTGACAGAAAGGGACTGTAACGTAAGATACAAAGTTGTTGAGCATTTTATGCATTGTCGTGTTTCTTTAGAAATAAATAATGGACAAATGAAGTCTTTGGACACCTCAGATGTAAAGATATTCGCTGTCAAAGTGACGCCAAAATGAATGGGAGTCAATGGGATGCTACAATGGCGGCTCCCGCGAGGCTTCAACTTCCGGCTGATGGATTACCCCCTTGGTGTATACCTTAGTACCATGTTGAACCCACTTTTGCCTTCAGAACTACCTTAATTCTTCATGGCAAAGATTCAACAAGGTGTTGGAAACATTCCTCAGTGATTTTGGTCTATAATGACATGATATCTCCCGTTCCACCACATCCCAAAGCTGCTCTATTGGATTGAGATCTGTGACTTGGGTTTGAGTTTAGTGAACTCATTTGAGATGATTTGAGCTTTGGGGGATGCACATGGTCAGCAACAATAATGTAGCATTTAAACTATGCTAAAATGGTACTAAGGGGTCAAAGTTTTCCAAGAAAATATACCACCAATTGCAGCCTGATCCGTTGATTCTAGACTTTGTTAAATACGTCCGTGTTTGTGTTCTGAGGGTTTGCTCACAACATATGGTTCCTCCTCTCAAACTCCCGAATGGTGCATCCTTGAGTAATGCCTGCCAGTGGGGTCATCCAGCCCAAAGCATAATCTTATTTCTCCTATCTCTTCTGAGGAATGCGACGCCCTTCATTTTTCAGAAAATTATCATCAATTAATTCTCTTAAAATCCCGTGCACTAGAGAAGAGCACATTCCATTGTCTGAATTCTGGGCTATAAAACGGCCACACTGATAGATTAATAGTGATGGAATGGAAAACTAGATGGAAAAATGTCACTAGCCATGCCGATAACGCTCCTCAGGGAGTGAATGTTTTCGCACAGTTCCGAGACATAACAAATGATACATAAACAAATGACATGACTGAAGTTGGTTTCTGAGCATGTTGCATTGCTTGAAAGCCATGAGATGGAGTGTACGCTTCATGCTTTTGGCTTAAGGCACAACAGGAAGATATTTCTCCCATAGTGATGTTGTGCAGGGCCTTAAATCACTCCGGTGGTTTTAACTGTATTTTTTTTCTTTCAGTTCTGTTGCCATTCTTGTGAGCAGAGTTCGTTCGACACATTTTACAAGACACATCAGGAACTTTTTAGCTTTATGAGAAATACATTTTTATGTTCCATGAAATGTTCCAGCAAGCTGTAACGTATACAGGAGAGACTGCAACGTAGGGTTACGTTAATTGTGAGAGAAAAAGTGAGTGGCTAAATGCAGCTTTCTCCTAAATGAGGCCCTCATGCTAGGCCAAATGTAGTATGTAATTGATATTTAGCAAAGCCTGATGTTTTCAATACCTTATTTTGGTGTAGATGGTGTTCTCTGAGGGATATATTTACCAAAAAATACAAACCGTGTTGCTTAATGAAAATTAAAGCAATTTGGGTCTGTCCAAAATATCAAAATGCACACAAAAAAAAACACGAAAGTAGTCTGTAGGACTTGTTCTTTATATTACAAGTCTTTTGAAGTCATGCAGTAGCTTATTGTGACGAACAGACCAAAATAAAGTTTCACTCCTCTCTAGCTCTAGCATTGATGTCTCAAGACCAAAGTGAGACCAATGATGTCAGCATAACATTTTTGTTGTTTATGCAACTTTAATAGTTTATCGCTGCTGTGAAAGGGAAGATTGTTAGTACGTATCAAATAAAATTTGGGCTTGTTAATCCAACAAAGTTATCATATGACTTAAAGGAGTAGATCACTTATTTAAAAAAAAAAAAACTTTGGCTGGTAATTTACTCACCCCCATGTCATCCAAGATGTCCATGTCTTTCTTTCTTCAGTCGAAAAGAAATTAAGTTTTTTGATGAAAACATTCCAGGATTTTCTCCATATAATGGACTTCAATGGGAACCAAATGGTTCAAGGTCCAAATGAGAGTTTCAGTGCAGCTTTAAAGGGCTTTAAACGACACCAGATCTCTTTTTGTTAGAGCTTGACAGAGCCAGAGAATATAAATGGAAAAAGAGCAGGCACTTTCTTCAGAAATTCTCCGGAAAAAAAGTCATAGTGGTTTTGAACGATGTAATGGATGAGTAAAGCATGAGTGAATTTACCTTGCAACGATTTCTCAATTGTCAATATATGATGTAGCTTAGCCTACACAATCGCTTTTATAGAAAAGTATCTCAGATGACGTACTGTAACACTGAGCTCATCAGGTCCAAACCTCGATGAATGAATGCTTAAACCCTTAAGTGTTGGCAGGCGTCTAGTTGCATGCTTTTGTGATTTGAACAGGTCATGAAAAACGTTACATGTGATAAGGAAGCTAAAAATTAGTTTTGCTTCATTTCTGTTGCATCACATGCAGCATAGACCGTGAAGCACACATCAAAAGCTGTTCTGCCTCAAAGGTTCAGGGCGCTTTCTGTCACGGCCATCTTCGTGGCTGAAACGTTGGATATTTGGACAAGAATCTTTTTTTCCACTCTGGTCTCTCACAGTTATGTAAGAAGAGACGCAGCTCAAAGCTAAAACCACTCAATCTTGGACAAAAATTCTGAGAGGGAAAATCTTTTTGTCTTGTGTGCCGTTGTTGTTGGGGATAGTGTAGAAGAGGGTTTGTGTGTGGTTCGTGACGTTAGGTATGTTTTGTTGTTTCTGTGAGTAAGTTTGTTTGCTGCTCGGACATCACGCAGCGCTATCATTCGCTCTGTGGAGTGCAGATAGAAGTCCCTTCACTCGCTCTCTGTGGTCAGTGTGTTTGAATACGAGGGCTCTATCTGTCTACACAGCATGTGAAACCCTTGGGTTTTTCTTTTTTTGTGTGTGTTGCTTACGGGAAAGAGATCTTTTTTCCTACCATATTTGGTCATGTGGAGCCAAGCCAATAGGCAGCAGACGTTTGATGCCGTACAAGCATCTCAGTTTGGCCTTTTCCCTCTTGCTCTCTCTTTTTTTTTTTTTTTTTTTTTGTAGGACCTTGCATGCCGATACTGGCTGATAGTGGTGCGATCTTTGGACGTGCATGAGAGGACCATTTAAAATCAGCATTTTAAAAAAATGCATAGCATGAAAGCTTCTCTGCACCTGAAATGCATTTCCAGAAGCACAGCTGCTGTTGTGCGGAAATAAATGGCCCTGGGTTTAATGAGTTAATGCCTATGAAAATTGCCCATTCAAAATCGGAAACAAAACATTTTTCCGACATCTTAAGCGCATATGCCTCACATTTCTCTTGTTCATTTCTCAAAAAAATGGAACTTGATTTTTAGTGTAGCAAACCAAATTGTTTTACGTAGGTCTTGGGTAAAATGTATATAAAACATTTTTATTTTAATGAAAAGTTATTGATATTATTGGGCTGTCAAACGATTAATCACGATTAATCGTATCCAAAATAAAAGTTTGTGTTTACATAATATATGTATGTGCACTGTGTATAATTATTTTGTATATATGTAAATACACATGCATGTTAAGAAAAAAAAATATTTATATATAAAATATTTATATATAATATAAATTATATATAAATCTATATGCATGAAAATATTTCTTAAATATATGCAAGCATGTGTGTGTGTGTATATATATATATATATATATATATATATATATATATATATATATATATATATATAATTATACACAGTGCACCCACATATATTATGTAAACACAAACTTTTATTTTGGATTTTGGAATCACGATTAATCGTTTGACAGCCCTATTATTATACCTATTTTAGAGAATTGAGAATTTATTTTAATCAATATAAAGATTGTAAAAATATATAATGTTAAAAAATAAGGGAATTTTAAAAGAGGAATTGCCATATATTTGTGAATATGTTGCATACCCAGCTGGTATATTTTGGGGTCATAGATCAAAGAGTAAGATGTTTCTAATGTTTTTTTTATGACAGCTATTGACATTTACACTGTAATTGCATGGCATTATGGGTAATTGAGCGGTTTAAGACATATTTGGTGTTTGAGCAGGTAACTGTAGACCAACTGGTTGAGAATGATTCAGAGGACATGTAGACGTGTCGGGGAATGCGATCCATTGTCTGGGAATGCAGGAATCTCCTTTTCCAACCTCAAGTGGAAATTCAATGACCGAGGCCTATTTTTTGCCCTTGCTTGAATTTTTGATCCCCTCCCTCCCATTTTAAAAACCTAAGGGATAATGTACAGTCAGCGAGTCATTATCGCAAAATAAACCCTGATGTGGTTATCAGAATCCCGATACAAAGCCAAGGTGTCTGCTATCACCCTGAAAGGGTTTATTTTGCTATAATGACTGGCTTGACTGTACATTTATCTTTATTGCATTTCAATTTATTTGGCAGATGCTTTATCCATAGCAATTTCAAATTAAGGTATAGATATATTTTACCATTTGCGTGCATCGGAAGAGCCACAAATTCAGGTTAGGTAGGTTGCGTACCAACCAAATTTTCTTCTCTCTCCTCATTTCTCTTCAGAGCTTCTTCTTTTCACAGTGACAGCCATGAAAAGCAGTTGCTGCTCTTCCTGCCAAAATATCTACTGGATTTATAGCGGCACATCCTGCTCTTTTTCTCGCTCTGTCTATGTCTCTCTCCATGTCTTTTCTTACTTAATCTCTCATTCCTTCTGTTTCTTCTCTAAGGCCCTAGAGCCATAAATGTGTTGATGCATCAGAGAGTCCAAGCTGAGCTTTTGGTTACGTGAAGTCAACCTTCAATAAGCCAAATATTGCCAAAGTAATCAAACCAGCATTTGTGCATAAGGTTGTATTACCAACTCAAACACTCACAGCTAGGGATGTCTCGACATTGCAGGGCTGGTGTCCTTCCGTACGACAAGATATTATACATCCAGAATTGCAGGATTTTTATCCCATTTTCTAGATTTAGATTTTTCTTTCGGTTTATTTGCTTGTGGATGATATTTCATATGTGAAATCACCATTAAAAGAGGACAATTGTTCTGCTTTTGTTAACAATACCATCAGTGTGCAAATTATACGTTGATTTTGTTTTTAAAGACATCTCTGTATAACTGTTTATGTTAACCTAATACAAAGATTTGTTGTGTACTGACACAAAGGAAAATCTGCTACTAGCTACAAAGTAAGCATATATTTATAACCCAGTATGTATTCTTTTGACTACATTTTGTGGTTAAATGTTGTTTGAAAATGCTGTTGAACACACGGTATATGTAAAAAAAATTATATGTACTTTTAAGACCCCCAGAATCTTTAGTTTTGACTTGCTTGTGTCTACCTATTATTAGGAAGGTCAGACCCAGATTATCCCCTATAATTTGCACACTATGTCTCATCTGGATTTAATTTATAAGTAATTCCACATTTGGTCTCTATCAGAGAAAGTATCATTTCTCTTAATCTGTCAAAACTTAAAGACAAACAAACTCAAGTGTCAACTTTAATAATATTAATGATAATGCTAAATGATATCCATTAAAATAGTCAAAAATAAGACTTTGCTGTTAGTGACTTGAGGACTAAAATTTTGGCAAACTGCTCCAAACTATCATTTTTCTCTCTAAAATCTCTGAAACACCGCAGGTTGTCTGACCTTCAGCACATAAACACAACTGTGTTAATGGGGATTGTTGGCCCGTCACATAGAGTTGTTGGTATATTGTACATGAACCTGGTGCTGGAGCCCTGCCATTACTGTCCTGACACGGTCCTGAGATCTGCGGTCGTGTGCCGGCCAATCATTCACCCGGCTTTATGGGACAACTTCGGCTGGCCTCCAGTCACTTTTATTGGTGTCTCAATTTCCTGCGCATCTCTGGAAGCACACACAACCATAATTCTGCCGTGGCTCCGTAGGTTTGTCATCACTGACGCAGACAGACAGACCGATGTGTACAGCCGTATACATTTCATTCTCCTATCTCAGGTTCATTTCACAGAGACCTGCGTTCCCTCTTTGATCCCTTTATTTCTCTGCAGCTTGTTGAGTGAACAGCACTCTCAAAATATGGCATGAGAATTAGATTCTCTCTCCTCTTCTCTCCTGTCTCTTGGTTTGTTCTTATCCGCTCAGTGACTGGGATTTTTGAATTTCTAACATGTATTTGTTGGATCTTTAAAGTCCCTGTAAAGTAAAAATTAAGTATGTGTTCTGAGTTTGTCACACCACAGAAAAATGTGTTATTAGCCACCCAGCCAAATTTGAATTATAAAAAAACCGGCAAGTACATAAAATAAGCTATCAAAATCTTGAAAAAGTGAGCATTATTCTCTGCTCTCAAACACTGGGGGCGTGTCCGCTGGCTGCGCTGAAACCACGCCCACTCGCGGGAAAGCTGCCGACGATGGTGATATTAGGTGATCCGTACGTGATCGCATCCAGGAAGTAGCCTACGCATTTCTGTGTCAAAGGCATAGCTAGCTAGCAAACTGTAGGCTGTAGTAACTAATAGTGTTGACATTCACTTGCGATTGAGTGGCGAACTGATGCGAATGTGCTCTATTGTTAGGGGAGGGGCCAGCCTCCGTGCATCATCAAGTGGGGGCGTGTCTAGGAGCTCAAGGGCTCCAGTGAGTCATCAAGTAGGGGCGTGTCCACGAGCTCAGGGGATTCAGTGCGTCATCGAGCCCTGTTTTAGCCGCGCCCAAAAAGTCCGAAAAATAGCAATGGTGAAAAACTCTTTAATGGTCTAACTCCACAATTCAGTACTTCACAGTCTTTGTAATACGTTTTAGCAATACATTTCTAACATTTATAATCCGACTTTAAGGGTAAGAACGCATATTGTGGATTAAACTGATTAATACAATAACATTCCATGAATACTAATAAAGTACTGTGTGAGAATATATTTTAGTGAATCCAGATGGAAAAGAAGGCTGCACATAGCTGGCATACCTGTCTTTTAATGAGGTGGCAGGTGAGTGAGGTGTGTGCGCTCTGATAGGCTGCTGACAATGCAGATTTCTGGGATACCTTCCTGCACCTGGCTACAGTTCACCCCCTCGCACAACCTCAAAAACGTCCCACTTTTTAACTAGGCCTGAAAACGTTTAATTTTCCCCCAGCATTGACTTCTAAAAATGTTGACGTAAGCCATTCTTACATGTTCTTAAAGGCATCATTAAATCCAAATTTACTTTATTATGTGTTACTGTATGTTGTTTCACAGAAAAAGTGAAACTTTACAATCTCACATCAAAATCCAATAAGCTTAACTACTTTTTATTTTTCTGCAAATACGTCGTTTTAAAGAATGTGTTGCGAAAGCCATTTCATGTTAATATGAATTTGGAATGGTCCCATTTGTTTGTTTACTCTGGCTCCAGGGTATAAACATATTCCTTTTATGAACTAATAGTGCAGTGCAGTCAATACAAGTGCACGTCATGACATTTTGATGGCTACACATACTTCTTCCTGTAGGAAAAAGGCCATTTTATCTGGTTCTTAATACCGCATTGTTTCATGGTGAAATGTACACCACATTACAGTAAAACGCTTTTTAATGCAACATGTCTACGCAGCTCCTCCATTTGTTAAAATCTTGGCCAGAGAAGACGGTCTGAATCCTCCTCCTACGCCAGACTCCCGCTGCGGCCGCGGAGAGTGTGTTAGCATAAACTCTGATAGCGAAGCCAGTCGATGTTAATGGACCTATATTGACAGACATGCAAATAAGGGTGATGGTTTATGTTGGCAACGCTCCGCTCTCTTCTTGAGCCGTAAATTTAGTCTCTCTCAAGTTGTCCAGAGTGGCTGAGGTCCAAAAGACGGTGGGTGGTAGATCCAAACATTTAGTTATTTAATCCTTTTGGCAGTAGGGTTGTGGATCACATCAGCTTTGGCTCTGGTTATAAAGAACAGTCTTTACCTCAACATTTATCTCAGCGAACTACGAGCATCTAACTAATGGTAGATTGTTAAGGCTAAGTGTGTTGACATTAATGAGTTTGTAATTATTTTTTACTGCAAAGCGGGTACGAGGAATTAGCTTGCGGTCAGAGGTGGATTACATTTCAAACCGTGAAACTCTGCTACAGTGCATTATTGATTTATGAGTGCATGGTATTTCAAATAAAATTAAAAAAAAAAATCAAAATGTTTAAAGAAAATTCTCATTGTTTAAATGTTTAAAGAAAAATTCTCAATGTTTATACTCAAATAATTTGCAAATGTTTCATGTTGACATAATTCCAAAGCCATTCTAGCTAAATCCCATGCATTGTTTGAACCCAAATTTGGGTGAAATATGGACAAACCCAAATGTTGGGTTAATTTTTACCCAACATTTGGGTTTGTCCATATTTGACCCAAATTTGGGTTGAAACAGCCCAGCATTTTTTAGAGTGTAAGGACCGTTTTCCGTCTGCCATCGTTTTTAGTTTTCTTCATTAGTTGCTCCCTTTTCCCCACATAGTTTAAAGAGAATCAAAGCTGTATCGTTCGTGTGGTTTGGCACAGGCATGCGTGTGTACGTTCGCGAGCTAGAAAACATCACAGACGGAGGCTCTAAGACTGCATTCCCATGGGTCATTGCTGTGATGAGCTTTGATGAAGGGTTAAGCACTGCACTTATGAGGAACATAGTAATTTACCAGGTGAATGTGTTATTACAGCCATTACAACGCGTGCTCTCTAGACAGGAGGCGTCTCCCTGCTTGTTGGGGGAAGCCAGACCCCCGTTATGAAACATTCAAGAGGGAAAAAGTGCAACGACACGAATCTAGGGACGCCTAGGAGGCATGTACGCTAGCTGTAGACGCACACGGGTGGTCCTTGAAAGGAAGAGGCAAATCCGTTTCCACATTCTCTCTCTGAAGACAGGGCCTTATTGTCAGTTGTGCACGGCGCTAGACTAGTACACGCCACCAAAACACAAACACAACCTGAATTTCAATCATAAATTTAGTATGTGAGGTCAGCATCATCGCTGCGAGAGCGTGATTCAATTTGAGTTGATCGTACACAGTTGTGACAGTTTTATTGAGCTGAGTCAGTGCTGTTTGCTCAAGGGCTCAGATATGAAGAGCAGCCATGCTCCTGCAAACAGAAGATCCTGCTAAAGATAGACCGCATTCCTGCGGTTCGCGAATGCAGGCACATCGGTTCTGCCAGATAAGGAAGATCGGCTCGATCTCTTGCTCTCCACTTCTCACTCGCATTCCTTGCTTTCCCTCTCCCGCTGTTGTTTTTGTTTTGTCCATTTTTTCTCTCTCCCTCCCTCTCTCAGCATTATGTGAATATGGAGGAGGGGTTCGGGAGGAGAGGTGTTTCCTGTTCTCTTGTGTCTGAGAACCTCTTTCTCTCTCTTTTCTTGCACACTTTGTGTGTGTGTGTGTGCATGTGTGTCCAGCAGTAACAAAAAGTGATGTTGCTAACTTTTTAGTAGCAGGACAGTTAAGCATTGCTAAAAAGTGTTTACTTTCCAACAACCAGCCACATTTCTCACTAGAAAATGCTATTTTTTTTTTCTGAGGCAATAATCAAACAGGCTGTCACTCAAGTTATTTTTGCTAGGTCGTTCATGTAAATAAAGTGGTTAGAAAAATATTTTACGCTATTTCCACTTGGATTAAGTGTATTTGCTTAAAATGTTATGTTCGCTTAAAAAATTGTTTGGTGAGACTGGATATATCAAATTCCATAGAATCTGATAATATTTTAACAATATTCACTTACAATTTTACTTATAATGTACGAATAACTATTTTTTTAGGGCTGTCAAACGATTAATCGTAATTAATCGCATGCAAAATAAAAGTTTGTGTTTACATAATATATGTGGGTGCACTGTGTATAATTATTTTACATATATACATAAATACACATACATCCTTGTATATATTTAATAAATATTTCCATGTATATACTGTAGATTTATATATAATTTATATTATATATAAATATAAATAATTTTTTTTTCTTAAATATACATGCATGTGTGTGCATTTATATATATAAAATAATTACACACAGTGCACCCTCATATATTATGTAAACACAAACTTTTATTTTGGATGCGATTAATCGTTTGACAGCCCTACTATTTTCCTATTCAATCCTGTCTGTAGTTTTTCTATTTTTCACTATGTTTTCTTTTCTGTTACAACTTTAGTGCAATAATAAAAATTAAAAAATGCACAGTAAACCGAATAATATGTGAGTTCTGCTACTGTGTTTGATTCTGGTTGTCCTATTCCACTTATTTTCAGTTATTTTCCACCTATTTCTTGTGATAGCTTGAAAAATATTGCCCCTTTAAATAGCTTCAATGTAGTTAGCTACTTTTTATTAGCTAATAACTTTTTTTAACCTACAAAGTCAAGCAAAAAGTGTTTTAATTTTTAAACATGCATTCCGCAAGCGAATCCCAGCTAACCAGCAACAGTGCCGTGATCACAAAAGAGAGGGAGGGAACGAGAGAAAAAAAAGGAAAGGAATGGAATGGGCAATAATTGGGAGTCGGGAAGGGAAAGAGCGAGAGAGGGACAGTGTCGGAATGGGAGAGAGAGAGAGAGAGAGAGAGAGAGAGAGAGAGAGAGAGAGAGAGAGAGGAAAAGGGGGAGAGAGGGAGGAGGCAGACCCGTCGGCCGTGATTGTGAGTTTGCACCATAATGGGAGGGAGAAAAATGGAGGAAAGTAGGGAGGGTGAAAAAATGGGAAAGGAAGAGGCCGGCTTTGGCCCAGCTGCAGCGAGAGAGAAAGAAAGAGCCTGAAATACTCTGAGCTGGAGTGTTATCGAGCTGGCGAGAGAGAGTGAATTTCTGCTATGTTTTGAAAGCTAAAATGTTCCAGAGGTCATCATCACTAAAGTGAAGGTAGGGTCACGGTGCTGAGATTAATGACAGTGGCTCTATATCTCCTGGGTGGCCTGGGTTCCTCCACTATGTACCCTGCAGTATATATATTTAGTCAGAGTCTTTCTGCTTGACTGAGTGGACATCCTGTGCTAACATCTTTTCCTCACCCATTCTCTCTCCCTCTCTCTTTTTTTCTTCATTCTTTCTCTCCCACAATTTCCATTTTAAGTGGTATTATGAAAACAAACTTGTGATCTGTTTGATGTCGGGCTGAGAAAAGATCGACTGTAAATGTCTTGCATATGGGAATGCGTGATTTTTGTGAAAAGGTTAACCAAATACTCGCAGCAGCTGTGGAATCCAGACGTGCTCAACCACTCAGTAACGCAGAGGATTCTGAGAGTGAGTTTATGTACGGTTCATGCGTGAGACTAAAAGACACACATGTTCTGATGTTTTCCAGGGTCGTACTCTCAGGATTGAAGCATGGATGATGATTTCGAGCGGCGCAGGGAGCTCAGGAGACAGAAACGGGAGGAGATGCGTCTGGAAGCCGAGAGGTAACGTGGGCGTCATTAATGCTCGCTTCGCACCGTAAACCGAGGGCTGTTAATGAGGTTGAGATCATCAGATTGATTGCACAGCCACTGCTTGTAAAGATTGTTCACCTTGCTAAAACATGACAGCTTGACACTGTGCGACTGCTCTGTGGCCGAATGAGTCTTCCTGCATTCATGCAAGATTTAAAAATGCTTTTTAATGTGTTTTCAGAATCTTTTTTTCGGGGGGATTAAGCGAACGCTCGCTTTTATTAGATATTATTAAAGAAGGCAGTTGTGAAAAGGAATAGTTTGCCCAAAAACATAAGTTCTGTCATCTTTTATGAACCCTCAAGCTGATACTCTTTTATCTGTGGAACACAAAATACCAACAATGGTGATGCTCTTTTTAATATACTGAAAGCAAACAGTAGCTATGTTTCCATCCATAGAGTAAAATTGAAATTGGACACAATTCAGTTGTTCAGACTCACTAACATTCTGGATTGCAAACTATTGGTTATTATTTTGGCGAGACCCGCAAATTGCAAATTCAGCCATGGCTCTCAGTTTTTTTTTTTTATTGTGCATTCAAATACTATCGTGTTTACAATAGTGTAAGATTCATAAATGTATGCTCATTGCTCCTGCATGTATTTCCTACATTTCTAACTCTTAAAGGGGTGGTTGATTGCAATTTCACTTTTTTAATTTTAAATAGTGTGTAATCTTGCTGTTGGTGCATGAACGGTATCTGCAAAGTTGCAGCGCTGAAAGTTCAGTGTAAGCAGAGATATCATCTTTTAAAAATCAGGAAGTTTAATGCCTACAGAAACGACACGAATGGGACTACAACGGGTTTTAGACGTCACTAACCCATACATTCACATCAGCCCTCCCTCCGGAATATGCAAAAATGGGCATGCGCATATTTCCGCGGCTCATCGAGTGTGTTCTGTTCATCCATCTGTTAGGTCTTCTGTGTTCGGGCTTCCCACGGACGTTGTAGTTCGTCAACAATGGATACAATTTATGTTTGATTATGTTCCTGAAAATGACTATCGTAATTTAGTTCTCTGTGCTGCGCATTTTACGGAAGACAGCTTCCAGAATCTCCACGAATTCAACACCGGATTCAACAAGAAACTGTTACTAAAACATGAAACAGTTCCAACTTTAAAACCAGAGGCAGCAGTTGTTGGGCCACAACCTTTAAGTAGGCTAAGACTTCATCATTTTAAATGTATTTGCATGTATAATTTCAGACGTAATGGTTTAGTTTTATCAAATGCCAGTGCTGGCTTTATATCCACTTAATTATGCTATTTTGCGTCTACGATAAACGCGTACAAACATTATGGACGTGAATTTGTATATGTTCTAATTTTGTACATTTATTTTTCATACTTTGACGTTATTTTTCGATTTGATCAAGAACGTAAACCAATGCCAATGTTGTTTGTGTATATAGTAGCCAGTCAGTTCGATGCTATTGTGTAAAACAAACATGTATAAAGTTAAAAAATATAGGCAGATTGCTATTCAGAAACGTTTTAAGAGCCGTGTGTGGTGAGGTTCTGTTTGACTCTCTTCATCGCCGCTTTCTGGGTCTGATTCTGCCTCAAACTGATAAACTGCAGTATCGACCCCATTATTTACATTTGACTTGAACAACACATGCAAGTTTGCCCGTAAAGGTAATGGGCGTGAAGTTTCCGGACAACGTGCACTACACAGTTTAACCAATCACAACACACCGGCCCAAACTAACCAATCTTTTTCTGAGGGAGTGGTTTCATAGAATCAGGATGTAAACCGGTCGTTCTAATGACAGAGGAGAAAGTGGCTTACAATAAAGGTGAAATTTATGAAAAATAAGACTTTAAAAAAAAGAAAAACCATGAATACATGTTATATTGCACCCCATAAACACAATCATGCAAAGAAAAAAAGCAGTAAACCACCCCTTTAATCATTCTTCTCATTGTGGAAAAAAAATTGAAATCACAATTTGTAAGTAATCACTGTTTTAATGCTTCTGTGGCCCAAAGATTGTGATCAGCTGCTTTTTCTTTTTCTGTGATGATATTAAAGCAGAAATCTGGTGTTAACGTAAGAAATTTCAAACATCAACGGACTGGCACTTTTGCGAGCCGCTTGACCATTTAAGGCAAAGTGACGCTCCCGTTAAAAAACTGGAGGCATTGACCCAAATATACATTTTGCATCAGACTAGATTATCTGTGAACACAGACAACAGCTGCAAACACAGACAACAGCTGTTTCTTGAACATTCTTGCCCCTGTCAAAAAGAGTTATGGGTAATGGCTAATAATGCAAATCAAGCTTATTATCACACCAGGAGAGCATACGATTGCATGAATCAGCTCTAAATCAATATCTTTCAGCAGCAATTATTTCTATTATCATTGGCTAGACCAGAGTAACTTGGTGTACATTTAGTTTCGAGTGTCAGCTTCCCGTCTGCAACGGCTTTCCTGTTTCCTCCAACCGTGTTACCATGAAGCAGGAATGCTTTTCTTTTTTATGATTTAAGATATATGGGACATGTTTCACCTAATCGTAGGGCGGAAGCGTAAAGCTGATGACGCACAGATTAGGCACCATTATATTTTACAGCATAGCATAAAACAAATGCTTTTTTTGGCTATATGTTATAAACCTCTGAAAAAGGTGGAATTGGGTTTCCTATGCCAAGTATCGCATTTGGCAGAAAGTTACAAATGAAACCCGTTCAGCTCCGCGACACAATGCGATCTTGTGTTTATGTTCTCGTGGAGAATTTGGCAAGCTCCTCTTTGCCTGCTCGAGTTAGTGATAAAAGATTAAAACGCTCTATTAAATTACTTTCATTATGCAAAGATGCTGTAACAATCAATATTTACTCGTTGGCGGTAATTGAACTAGTCAAAACCATGTCGTCCTGTGGGCCCCTTCCATTTCGGCCATCATCCCTTTGCACGTCGTAGACAAAAGTCAGTTTTTGATCTACATATGATAAGCGTTGTCGCTTTGCCAAATGTCTCTACATTAGAAGTGTTTACTGGCAGTGATTTGGGATGCGCTCCGTCTCCAGACGGTCCTCAGTGCAAGCAGAGGGACAGCGGGCAGGCAGATGTTGGCTCGGCGCTGATGTGGAGAAACAAAGTCCGATAACACATACACACGCAGGAGCAGCTTGGCATCTGAGTCCAGCTGCTTTTCCATCAGGCGATGATGGCTTGATGTACGCCAGTCTTTTTCTTCTGGAAGACGTGCCAGTGTTTCATAAGTGTGAGAGAAGGAGGCGGTGTGTTCTGTCTTTTGTCTATACCGTATGCATTACTTTTAAGTTAACTCTAAAATGTGCTACACTTTCGCATTAGATAAGATGCAAATACAGCGTTCCCATAGACAAAAGTGTCTGATACTGATTGCGTAGAAGATGTAAATGCATTTCTCAAAATTGCTAACTCCAATCTGATTGTCTGACTGCTATTACATTTCCAGCAGTCAAGATGTAGAGGCTTTGATCAGTTTGTTAGGAAACGTATTTAAATGGATAGTTCACTCTGAAATTAATTTTTGATATGTTTTAGCTTACCTCAAGGGCATCCAAGATGTAGGTGTCTTTGTTTCCACAGTATTTTCAATTTTGATATTTTTAGGTCAAAGCGTTCTTGTCTGCCAGTCATATAATGGAGGTATATGGTCACCACCTCAAAGAGCATGCACAGAGAAGTCCAAATTAAACATGATTTAATGACTCGAAAATGTAAGTACTAGAGCCGGACGGATTTATCGGCAGGCCGATATTATCGGCCGATATAGGCATTTTCCAAACTATCGGTATCGGCATTTATAAATGAATATTTCAAAAATAAAATAAAAATGGACAAAACACGCTTCAACCATTTCATGAGTGTTGGAGTTGTATAGTTTGTCCACCAGAGGGCACAAGTTTCTTTTTAAAATGCATTATCATATTATTTTAGTTAAAACTCATAAAGAACTGCACATAACTAATGTTAGGGAAATCTGTTAATGTTTTGTTGCGCGTTTCTGAAAAAAAAAAGAAAAAAAATCGGCCGATATATCGGAATATCAGATTTTAAAACCAACAAATATTTGTATCGGTATCGGCCCTAAAAATCCTTTATTGTCCGGGCTCTAGTAAGTACACATTGATGGCCTAAGACACGAAACGAGCAGTTTGTGTGAGAAAACGAACAGTATTTATATCGTTTTTACCCCTTATAATCACAGCCATGTCCAAGTGATTTGAGGGCGCAGGCACTTCGCTCTGCTGATCAATTGTGGTATCTTTCATTTCTAATTTATCTTCATCCTAACTTCATCCTAAGAATGAAATGTGGTTAGTCGTTTTACATGAAGGTCAGACGGGCCCTCCCTGTTTAAGTGGGCGGTTCATGGCCAGAATAAGCTGAGACTTTATGCTGATAGTCAAACATCTGGCTCTGTGAGACTATAACAACTAGATCATGGATCAGGTCTGCTATGCATTTAGAGAAATAGCTGGTCAGAGGCGCTTCTGAGATGACTGGCACTGTTGAAGGGTCAAAGGGTTCATGCTGTTTTTAAAGCACCATGTATACACAAGCAGAGTTCCACACGCACACGCACTCCTGTGTGACTGCAGTGGCCTTTCGCGGGACAGGTTGATGTGTTCCAGCTCCGAGTCGGGTCATTGATACTCCGCATACACACACAGGAATGTTTTGACTGCTGGCTCCGTGTCCCCACTCACCATGCTGACGGAATGTTCTGACTAATGATTACCAAAACCTACCATTTCTGTCCAGTCCACGCTTTCTATTTTAGCATCAACTGCAGAGTAAATTTGGATGGAAGCTATGTTTCCATCCAAGCTAAGAATTTAATTCGTGGAAAATAAATCTGAATATCACGAAAAGCAATTTGTGACGGAAGCAGCGTTTCCAGCTGCATTGGTTAAAAGAACAAATTTGTCATTTTTGGAAAAATTGAAGTAGAAAGAGGAAAATAGAAGTTGTAGTCACTTGTTGGGAAGCCATTGCGGCTCTTTTATTATGTGGAATATATTGCAACAAAGCGCTCTGATGGACTTTCTGTTTGAAAGTGATCGATTCAAGTGTGTCTTATCCAGTCATTTGAGCATATTCAGTCACATGACTTGACAAGTCATACTTCTACTACTACTACGTCTAAGAATTTTATTAGGTATTTTGATTATCCACCTCCAAAAACCCATAGAAAAAACAAAAAAGTTATTTATTGTAATAAATAAATAATTATCTGCCAGGAGATTATCTATTAAGTTTACACTTGACATGTCCTTTAACCCTAAAACAAAACACAATGCGAAAATAGATAAAACACTAGGAAAAATCAATACGGAAAATTCTCCAGTACACTGGGCCCTATTTTTAGGAAATTTTCTTAGAGTGAAGCATTTTATGTGCTTTTTTAGAAATGTTATGCACATCTTGCATGGAGTTTCCATCCATTATTCTTTTTATTTTGTAAATTATTTATTTTATATATATATAAAAATGAGTTATTGCATAAAACATGTTGGGCGGATAGGCATAAAATGTAATTAACACCTCATATACTGTATTTTTGTGACAGTAAAGACATTAATAATGTTGCAAAAGATTTCTATTTTAAATTGATCCTGTTCTTTTAATCTTCATATTCTTGTATGTAGTTTTCTCTATGGATCTACTGCCATCTTGGCACAACACACATCTGTGCTGTTCCCATGAGAGGCCAGGAAGAGCTGAGGAAATAACACCCATCCTCAACGAATGGCCCGTTCCAAACACACTCTCTCTCTGGCTGGTTAAAGAAAAGCCCGCTTGAGGGTATACATGTGTTCAAGGGATGCTATGAGGTTATGGGGCAGAAATGAGAGCAGGTGATCCTGGTCTGTGGTCATATAAGGAATGGACGGATCTGTGGCATTGGAGATGAGTGTGGGGTCAGTAAGTAGAGGAAGAGCGTGGGAATAGAACAGTGTCCAAAAATGTCTCTCTCCCAACCCTTTTGTCTGTGATTGCTCTCGAGAGCCTTTGCCCTGTGTGTGATGTTTATTCATTGACATTTCTGAGATGTTTGGACCAGAAGAACATACTTCCCGCCTTGATACTTCAGCTGTTGCATGGGTCGTCTGGTTATGGGCTCTGCATGTTGTTATTTGTGCTATTATGAGAGCGAATTAGCTGCAACATTAGCTGCATATCAATTTAATTTCCCACACAGTAACCCTGGCTTCCTTTATAGAGTTTATGAATCCCATAAAACATGCTGCTCACCACGAAGCTCTCACCGCGCGCACTATAAAATAATTAATGCTACACGGCTGAAAGATGTGTTCCATATGGAAATCATGTTCGGCTGATGTCTTGGTTTACATCCCGTATCACTAAAGCAGTGCCCCCAAAACTCCTATACTGCTAAAAAAAAATGCTGAGATCCTCCTGAGTGTTATTGCAGCAGGCAGTCAGCGTGTTTTATTTCTGATTTATTTTTGTGGTTATGGAACAGGGAAGATGGGCGGTGTTCCCCGGAGGGATATCGGATCAGAAACTCATCTTAGAGTCCGGACTCGATGGGCTGGAATGTTAAAGCGGATTTGAGGGCATTCTGAAAACTCCCTCTGGATTTTATTCATTTTCATATTGAGAGTTTTTTTTTTTTTTATCGATCTGTTAAAATAATAGTTTGATGTATTGTAAACTTGCAGGACTTCCAACATGGTGCACAGCTTTTCTCAATTCATCCAGAAATCCTTAAATTTCCCATGTCAGAAAGCAGCAAAACACTTTTAATTCCATTCATACAATGGCATTGGAAATGTGTTTTGTATTTTGAAAATGATCATAAACAAATTCTGTTGAATAATGTTATAAGTTAACCTCTAAAAAGATTTTTGATATGGTGATGGTCCCTTACAGAACAAATACTTCAGTATAAACACAGTTGAGTCTGGTATGATTGGTTTGTGAAGATAATGACAAAGGGAAAGAAGATAATGACAAAGGGAGAGAAGACAAGAACAAGAAAGATGGAAAGAAAGAACAACAGAATCAGAAAGAATCCAGCTCTCTATATGATTTCACTCTCCCCAAGGTTTTCCATGGGCGTTAACAGAGCACCACATTCAGTCCTGAACACATTCTTAATCACTGCACAAACTGAGGAAGGGCTTTTCTGTCAAGATTAAGTCTTTTTCTCCAAAAAATCTAAAGCAAGTGCCTTTTTTTTAGAAACATTAAGATTTTTTTGCCTTTTTGTGAAATTTGACTCAAACAGAAAAAGAAGGAAACTGGAAAATAATGAACATAAACAATAGATAATCGTGTTCATTTGATCTGAACTGGAGTGCAAGGTTATGAGATGCATTATGTGAATACTTGGCTAAAAAGATGTGTCTTTAATCTAGATTTAAAGTGGGACCCAGACTTTATCAGGAAGGCTATTCCAGAGTTTAGGAGCCAAATGTGGCTCTCTTCCACCTTTAGTGGACTTAGATTTAGATACTACCAAAATTACAGACTTTAATGACCTTAAAGAGCATGTGATGGATTGTAGGGTGATAGAAGATCAATTTAATATACAGGAGCTTAATAATAGGTAACTAGTGTAGAAATGATCAAATTAGTGTGGTATGACCATATTTATTTGACCTAGAAAGAACTCTAGAGCTGCATTGTGGACTAACTGTAACTTGTTAATTGGGGATGCAGGACAATACATTACAATAATCCAGTGTAGAGGTCATGGATGCATCAAATGGCATGTATGTATCAGAAACCGATAACACGTTCTGTAGATTAGCGATGTTTCTGAGGTGGAAGAAGGCTGTTTTTGTAACATATGAAATATTGTTTTTTGAAAGATGAGTTGCTGTCTAATATTAGACCCAGTCTTATCCTAATTAAATAGCCATCCAATATTTTACATCTTTAACACACCCTGCCAACTTGAATAATTTTCAGATTTCATCTGGACGTGATAAAATATATAACTGAGTATCATCAGAATAATAGTGCAAACTAATTCCATGTTTTCTAATAATATTACCAAGTTTGCAGCATGTGTATTGAAAGTAGCAGAGGGCCTAAAACAGACCCTTGCGGCATTCCATAATTTTCAATGACGTAATTTTGGATAATTCCCTGTTTATATATCCAAACTGATAACGGACTAATGGGTATGATTCAAACCACCTTAATGCCTAATACTAGTGTATCTAGGAGTATGTCATGATCTCTATAGAGTCAAACGCAGCACAAGGTTGCATTAAGATGCAACCTTGGTCAGAAGCTAATGTAATTGTATCTGTGCTATGATGGAGGCCTGAATCCTGACTGAAATGTTTCATAAATATAATTTTTTGCAAGAGGGAGCATAATTGAGCAGACACATTTTCTAGTATTTTAGCATTTTCTAGGGTCTGTAATTTGCCCATTCATTTGTATCTAGTTGTGGTTTCTTAATGAGAGGGTTAAATTAATAACAGCCTACTTGAAGGGTCTTGGGACATGACCCAGAGTTAGAGATGAGTGATACTGAAGACTAGAGTAATGATACTGAAAATTCAGCTTTGCCGTTACAGAAATAAATTACGATTAACAAACCCAAGCTTAAACGGAAGTGTAAAAATGTCCTTAAAAAAAAAACGAACCAAAAATATGACTGGGTTAAGGGTTTGAAATAATACATCAGTAAAAGATGAGAGAGAGTGAGGTGAAGAAAGCTTGTCAGAGAGATGTGAAAACTTTATTTAGGATACATGAAAGTCCTCTGGCTGTCATGTGGGCTGAATGCTGTCAGGATCCTCTCATCAGCTGCCAAAGCTTACACACACACACACACATACACAAAGCTGACAGCCAATGAAAGTTCATCCGCGACAGCTACAACAGAAGCAGTATCAGCTGTGACTGTGTGAGCCAAGGTGACATGAGGCCTAACTCTTTCCGGCTCTTACTGGTGTAACATCTAACTGTCTCTGTGTGCAGAATGGCATATCGCCGGAGTGAGGAGGATGAGGAGGAAGCCGCTCGTGAGCGCAGACGAAGAGCACGTCAGGAGAGAATGCGTGGTAAGGAGAGTGAAGATGTGGCCTACAAACCTGAGACTCCGGAGCTCAACAACAGCCACAGGTAAAACACAGACACGCTCAGGTTTATACAAAAAAATATATTTTCTTACTCACCCTGCATCTGAATATGCCTACTTCCATGCTATATAGTAGGTGAAAAACAATATGTGTGCTGAGTAGTATGTCTGAATTCGTTGGAGGCAAAAAGTACCCGAATGACCTATTATTTCTGGTGAGGTGCTGAAGTGCGAAACCAAAGGACACTTTACTATCCCATGAGGCCACAAGAGAGGAGTTGTAGTAAAGTGACGAAACTGAGAACAACATGAGAAATCGTTTGTCTGGTTACCACAGCGCTAGCGCACTGAAACGTTTTTTTTTTTTTTTTTAAATAGTTCAAAGTAAATTAAAAAATGAGTCAATACCTTTAATATGAATTATGAGCGTCAGCCGCTTCCATTCAGAAAAAATCTCCAGTGCTGACGCTTGACAAAACAACGTCCCTCAGGGCTTTTTAGCTCAACAATGTGTAGATTTAGAGAATTATTGATCAATTCTCATAGGTTTACATCATGTTTCTATTGACAGGAATAAAGTTGATTGAATTTATAGCCAAATGCGTGGATCTAATCATTATAAGTATGTGGGCGGATCTCAGCGCTGTTGCTATTTTACCGGCGGGATAAATGACTCTTGCGGCCGACGCAAGTTAAAAAAGGGTTGGTCTGAAGTAGCTTCATTATTCATAGGTGTGGTTTGGGCGTAACGTGAAATAAACCAATAAGAGCGCCATATCACATTACCATTTACCTGGCGCTTCACAATCGGTTCACAGCCGAGGAGATCGATGTTCTCGTCAGGGCCGTAAAAGAAAGAGAAGTGACATTGGGGATAGGACAAACACACCCAAATTAGCTTTGGTTAAACATACATATAATAATTTGGGTAAATGTGTAAGCTTTATGTGTATTTTTTCCCATCGTCATGGTCATGGACACAACAATGATTTCTCTCGTGTTTTAATATTTTTCCTTATAATAAAGTATCATTTGCAAAAAGTAAAATGCATCTGTGTAGATGAGAGAATCATCTAAAAGCTTTCGTAATGTTTTGTGTTTTTCTCATCCGTAGCAAGCAGTTTGAATGGTGTTTTGACAATTCAGAGCCACCCAGACTCAGTATGCAATGGCCTTAAATATTTGATGTATTTTTGCATCTCAAGTAAATTTTCTTTATTTAAGAATTTTAAGGTATTTTTAATGGAAAACAAAGCTAATACTAAGAAATACAAGTCAATTTTTGGCAGTGATTGGACAAAAATCTCGATATGTAACTCACTTTTTCTTGCGCCCTCCTTTATGTCTGTGCTCTGCAGTTTTAGTGGGCGGCACTAATAAATAACTTCCTGTGGCGGGTCAGCATTGCGGAAGCCGTGACATGTTCAGACACTGAGGCTTTGTGCAATGAATGGATACAGAAGATGGTCAAACAAGACCAGAATTGTTCTCGATGTGTGACCAGACATGGCTCCATCTATTGTCAGTAGTGCTGACGCAGGGTAAACGTTTGCCAAGTGGTGCAGTCAGACTACATTAACCTACAGTGGCAGGATTATGGCGGTCTATGTCCTTGTGCACGCTGGTTATGCGGCTCTAGGAGTGCACTTAAAACCACAATGAAGTTACTCGCTATCAATTGAGGTTTTGCTAATAAAAACCTAATTTAGGGTTGTAATGTTGGGTAAGGCCTAAATATTAGTTGATTATTTTGACCCAGTGTTAATGTTGTAGTTCATACAAAATATCAATAGCATGTTATGTTTTATATGTTATGCACTACTGTTCAAAAGTCAGTAAAATTTCCGTTTTCTTTTTAATAAGTATCTTACTTGATCAAAATACAGTAAACGGCAATATTGTGAAATATTATAGGGTTAGATCCTGATGATCCTGCTGAAATCTTTCTAATATGTGGATTTTCTGCTCAAGAAATATTTATTATGATCAGTGTTGAAAACAGTTGCTTAATATTTAAGCTGATACCTTTTTTTCTGTCTTTTCAGCCACTAATCCTCTCTAGATATTGCAATTGAAAAGCTAATATAGTAATACACTGTATGTTATATATTGCTGTCTGTATTCTACCTTATTTTCTTCTTCTCCAGCATTCTGGTGACAGAGAGCGTATCCACCTCAGTGGTGACCTCCAGTGGGAGGGGAGAGGACGAGGAGGAACAGGCCCTGCTGGAGCGCCTGGCCAAGAGAGAGGAGCGCAGGCAGAGGAGGATGAAGGAGGCGCTGGACCGACAGGAGGAGGACGACACCAGCCGAACCTCAGAGCGCAGCGCTGGTCTTCGGCCCGGCCCGAGCTACGAAGCGGAGGAGGAGCACAACAGCAAGGAGGTGGAGAAACAGGTGGAAGAGGAGGAGGTCATCCCGAGGGAGGAGGTGGTTGTGGAGGAAAAGCCACGGAGGTCTTATTTGAGAGAACAGGTGTGTATTTCTTGTTGTATGTTTTTTTATGGCGCTTTTCCACCACACAGAACCAGCTCGGCTCGCCTTTGTTTGGTTCTCCACTGGCGAGGTTCTGAGTTGAGCTGAGGCGATACTAAAATGTGACGTGAAGACAATTCCGACTGCTGATTGGTCAGAGAGAATCGTCACCATTCACTGCATCATCATTGTACGCGCCAGATGGAGTATCCAGAATAACCCCACCATTTATTAATAGTTTGGCCAGAGATAGTTAGTAAACTAACTACTATTATTATGGCAACTCGGAAGAATACGAGGAACGAAAGGCGTCGCTATGACGACCGGGTACTATTTGTGGCGGTACTGTAAAAAGGAGCAAAAAGCGAGCCGAGGCGAGTACTGGTAATGGAAATTCGCCATTAAACCACTTGCATTTAAGGTTTGTTTATTGCATTTAACTTTGTCTACCTGTAGGAATCCGTTGAGGAAATATCTAAAATACCTGAAGAGGTATGATAAGTGTTGTTGTTTTTCCAAAATGGCTTTTTTTCTCTCTCTCTCATTTGATGCAACAAAGCATGTGACTGCAGTTCAATTCATAGGACAATAATGAGCAAGATGCTCTGCCCGCTTCTGAAGTACGTGAGGTGATTTTAAACGAAGACGTAAACGATTCTGTTGTTTCGGGGACGGATGTGGAAAATGGCACAGCAGAACTCCCTGCAGGTGTACACGGGGAAAAGAGTGAGATGAAGGGATTGACAAAGAATGGAGTGGATGAAATGAGAGAGGCAGAAAACGTTGAGAAATATGAGATTTCAGAAAATGACGAGTCTTTGGTAAGAGATTAGTTGTGTTTTGAGGACACTGCATAAGGATGGATGCTTTAGATTTTGGGTGAGAAAAGTTTATTCGTAAAGACCTCTTGAAATCAAAGGTTTGGGACATTTAGTCTCTGCCTTTATATGCTTGTAACAAACTAACCTTTAGCAAATATATGTGTTCAAGTAAGTCTTTTACTGCCTTGATTTCGCTGACTTGCTTACACAATTTCGTCGCTGTCAGGCGGACATCTTGTATCTTCAAAAGCGTTACTTTTTGGGAAATCGAGTGTTTTGTCGTAAGAACGGCCGCATCTGAGGCAGTGCATTACATTTCCATAAACTTAAAGGTTATAAAGTTTAATATAGCTAAGTGGGCGCACAGTTTTTCTGTCATATGTCATGTTGATCTTCTTGACTTCTCAACTCTTCCAATATATAAAACATTAGCTTTTATATATAAAGTGTTTCTTTAGTAATGAAAAGCAACAGATAGACATAAAGGGTGAATAGTAATGATAAAAAAATGTAAAATAAAATGTGATACAAGGTTTCTGCCCGACACCGTGAAATTTAAAGTGAATTTTCATCATTAAATGTGCCAATTGGTTTCTCATGACATCACATGATCTCGCTAAGGTCAGGTTCAAAACATTTCTGCTTGAGTTTCCAAGTTGAATGTCCAATTTGTCGCCATTTTTTTTGCCATAGGTAGTTCGTTCAGTTATGACATTTTAATGCAAAGACAAAGACACTGACAGATTATGATGTATTGGTTTATGTCAAGATGTCATAAAGACATCTCAAACAATGTCATATTTGCATTCAAAATGTCATTATTGAGCGAAACACACTTAATGACAGTTCTCATAAACATTCATAAACCCAATTTCATCATATTCAAGACATATGTCATGGCATGGTTATGAAGGTGTCATGTCAGTCTTATGCACACCCCTTCAAGTAAAGTGTTACCGTAGATCATTAGCTATTTAATAAAAAAAAGGCAAACTCTTCAACTTCCTGTTTTAATTTTAAATATTAAATAATTTCAGGGGGTCTTTATCAGCTTAGGATAAAAAAAGTCCGTTCATGTCTTACTATTTTTCAGTACAGCCATAAAATTTCTTCCCCAAAATCCTAAATCACTCCAGGCACTATTTGAGCACAGTGTGTTGTGTTTTCACCAGCACACACACAAGTATCAGTGCATTTCACAATACAGGTTTAAAATCAGTGGTTACACACCGTGTGTTCACTGCTTGCTGCATGTCTATTGAAAGTTGATTGTGTGTATGTGTGTGTGTGTGTGTGAATACACCAACAACACCCGCATTTCGTTCTTTGAAAACTCTCCCAGTGCTCCATCTCTCTCTCACGCGCATGCATGTCACATCCACGCATCACTCACTTCTGCTTGTGTGTGTACAGATGGAAGATGAAGATACGATGAGGAAGAATAAACAGCCAAATGGAGGAGTGTGTGTGGACAGCCCTCTCAAACACAAGAAAGCCGAGAGGACTTTCAGGTCAGTGCTCATTATAAACAATTAATGATTGTGTTAGGATGGTCCAGGCTTTCTTTTTCCAAACAATTTAGAGTTCCCAGAATTCCATATTTGGCAGCCTAATGTGTTATGCTTTGTCCCAATTCGCATACTGTCCCTCCTAAGTAGAGTTTGAAATTAGAAATAGTGTCCCAAATCATAGTATGTCGAAACCAGTATTCCAAAGATACCCGGATGGTTTCTGGTTAGAATCTGAAGAGCACATCCATACACACTACAACGGCTAATACTACCCACAACCCACTGCGTGTTGGACTTGGAATCGATTAGAACTACAAACATGAATAAAAAGTGTTAAGAAAAACTACAAAAATGACGGATGTATGAAACTGATAGTTAAGTAGAGAAGTTTATATAAAGGGTTTTGAGTGATTAATAATCAGTATCTAACATGTCGAAAATATATGTATTCAATGTTATCCATATTATGTTTCATCAGCAACAGCATTGAGATACATTTGTTCATTCATTTTTAAATGCATCATTATGCAAATACACGAGGAGCGTTACATTTAATAGAATGTTGCGGATTTTAACTGTACGTTTTTTTTCTTTTCTAAAGAAATATCCAAGGATTTGACCAGAACATAAGTGTATCCATAAATTCTTGCAAAACAATCGATACATTTATTTGGGACAAATATAAGGCATTTCCCTTGCACCAATAACCATAATAACAATGAGTATCTCTTGTGTGCAAGTACAGGACGTTGAAATTAACATACTGATAAAATAATCCCATTCCACGTTCACATTTCTATGCGGCCAGTTCAGAGCTTTGCGTGATGAGGTATTTGACGCTAGTCACCTGATCCGCTGTGTCCTGAGGGCTGTTCTCAGCTGTAACTGGAGACTGTGTTACCTTAGACAGGGGTGTGCTGATTCACTAAGTCTGTGTGTGAATAGGTTGGGTTTTCTTTACACGTAAAGAACATGGATGTGTAAAGGTGTTGACAGACCCTTTAACCTGTCTGTTCGTCCGTGCGACAGCCGAGGCAGCTTACGCTCTCCCGAGGGGCCGGAAGCAGACGAGGCGGACGGCGAGGATGCTCGCTTGGAGGCCGAGAGGAAGCTGGAGGAACTGAAGAGGAGGAGGGATGAGATGGAGAGCGAGGAGTTCGAGAGGATGAGGCAGAAACAGCAGGAGGCCGAGGTGGAGCTGGAGGAGCTGAAGAGGAAGAGGGAGGAGAGGAGGAAGGTGCTGGACGAGGAGGAGCGGCAGAGGAAGCAGGAGGAGGCCGAGAGGAAAGCCAGAGAGGAGGTGTGTTCGTTTAACCTCAATGATTCATTTCCTGTTCAGGTAACAGTTTCACTGACGCTGTGGATTTTGCCTCGATTCGCTTTCCTGCTTGCCAAAACCTAGGGGGCTTCTGTAAACACCGCTGTAAAAATGATATGATCAGTAAGTCATGGAAACTTATGTTTTTACATTATTTTAACTCATCAAAATAATTCAGAGCAATTTCAACTTTTTTTTATTAGATGTACAAAATTTAGTCAAGTTGAGATGACTTGTACAAGGAAGTTGATTATATACCTAAGAATTTAAGGCAGCAACTTGTAGCATATGACCATACTTCAATGTTTTATGGATGGGATGTCCTTTGAGAACTGAAGCCTCATACAAGTACATATATATATATATATATATATATATATATATATATATATATATGAAGAGTTCATATGCAAAAGCCTTTAAGTGCCATTTGAAATATTCTTCTAGAATGATCGATTTTATCAAGCTTGTATATTTAAGTTCAGTAATTTCACTTCAAGGAGTAGATCACTTTTAAAAAAATTTTTGCTGATAATTTACTCATCCCCATATCATTCAAGATGTCCTTGTCTTTCTTCCTTCAGTCGAAAAGAAATTAAGGTTTTTGGACCATATAATGGACTTCAATGGGAACCAAACGGTTCAAGGTCCAAAAGAGTTTCAGTGCAGCTTCAAAGGATTTAAACGATTCCAGACGATGAATAAGAGTCTTATCTAGCGAAACAATCACTCATTTAAAAAATAAATAAAAAAGTTTGTTTTATAAGCTCAAATGCTCGCCTTGCTCTGTTTTGTGATGCGCGTTCGTGACTCTCCTGTTCAAACTCGTTCATCAAAATGAACAAATCTTTTTTTTTTCGATTCATGACTCGAAGGGTCCTAGGTAAGACCCTTATTCATCGTCTGGTGTTGTTTAAAGCCCTTTGAAGCTGCACTGAAACTCTCATTTGGAACTTGAACCGTTTGGTTCCCATTGACGTCCATTATATGGAGAAAAATCCTGGAATGTTTTCATCAAAAACCTTAATTTCTTTTCGACTGAAGAAAGAAAGACATGGACATCTTGGATGACATGGGGGTGAGTAAATTATCAGCAAAGGTTTTTTTAAAAGTGAACTACTCCTTTAAGTGAATTTACTGAACTTAAATATACAAGCTTGATAAAAATTATCATTCTAGAAGAAAATTTCAAATGGCAATTGGAGGCTTTTGCATATGAACTCTTCATATTTAAACCATATATACAGTCGGTTCAATATAAATGGTGCAATTCAAAAGAAAGGGGTGAATGAATCAAATTTATCTATGTATTCAACAAGGATGCATTAAATTGATCAAAATGAACAGTAAGGGCATTTGAAAATAATTTTAACTTTTTATTCATCAACAGTAGTGCATACTACTATATATTTGTCTCATTACTGAAACAAATATTGACAAAAAATAGTTGTCTAATTTAAAAAACAACAACGATAATTTGTATCTTTAACCCAGTGTTTGTGTGCTATCTTCGAAAGGAGATATCATGTTAGCTTAGCTTTAACTGTAATTTGATATTAGGCTTTGGTGTGAAATAACTGTTGTATACACACTCTCTCCCAGTATTGAATAGTTATAATTCAAATGAATTCCACATAATTTACATGAACATTAGCGTGATCGCACCCAGTGTGAGTTCCACATGAGTGCACATGAGTTTCAGACTGTGGATCTCTCAGTAGCGGGCAAGAAACACAGCCGTCCCTCCTCGTGGAGGCCCGCTCCTAGCATTGTAATGCAAATATGTTCCTTGTTCCTAATGAACAGAGGCAGTAAATGAAAAAAGGACTAATTAGAGATTAGAGGACCCCATGCTGATGCTAGCGGGTCGTGCCAAAAAAAAAAAACGTGGTGTAAATAAAAAGGCTTCTTTATGATTTCTCGGCTGCCAGTTCACGTTACGCTTGATTTTTGTTGTTCGTCTCATCATCGACTCACATTTATTGCAAGAAGGACATTGTCTGGGACGTGAAGATCCCAGATCAGTCTGCTGGTGGTGTTTTTGAATAAAGCATGCCAGTGAGGTGATGAACTTGTGTTTGTTTTATTCTTCAGGAGGAGAAGAGGCGGATGAAGGAGGAGATAGAGAAGAGAAGAGCGGAGGCGGCTGAGAAAAGGCAGAAAGTGGAGGATTCTGTGGATGGAGAGACCAGGAAGCCCTTTAAGTGTGTCAGTCCCAGAGGATCCTCCCTGAAGGTCAGCCGCCACCCATCTCTCTCTGTCCACAGCTGTCAATCACCTGACAGTGTCAGCTGACTCTTAGGAACACGCCGTCCCCATGAAAAAGCAATTATCTGCCATATCTTGTAAACATAATGAGAAGGAGAACAGCTTGATGATTGTGCGTTAATGCAGCTGGTGTTCACTGAAGCATGTCTGTACTAATTTAAAAGGAATAACCCTTTTATTTTACCATTTTTCAGAGCTAGAGTTCTTGTTTGTACAAAAAAAAAAAAAAAAAACAAGTAATTTGATATTAGCCACCACTGTCGTCAGAAAAGGACATTTAACATGTAAGAGAAAACACCCTTACACCCTGTTTAAGAGATTTTATATCAATATCATAATTTATATCATGATAACAGTATATTTGAACCATTTTCTAATTCTTAAATAATATTTATGCATTTATAATAATTAGGGCTGTCAAAGCGATTAATCGCGATTAATCGCATCCAAAATAAAAGTTTGTGTTTACATAATATATGTGGGGGCACTGTGTATAATTATTTTGTATGTATATAAAAACACACATGCATGTATATTTAAGAAAAAAAATATTATTTATATTAATATATAATATAAATTATATATAAATCTATATACAGAATATACATGAAAATATTTCTTAAATATATACAAGCATGTGTGTGTATTTATATATATATATATATATATATATATATATATATATATATATATATAATAATTATACACAGTGCACCCACAAATATTATGTAAACGCAAACTTTTATTGTGGATGCGATTAATCGCGATTAATCGTTTTGACAGCCCTAATAATAATACAAGAATTTATAATATAATGTAAACATTTATATAATATAATAAAGTAATATAATATTGTGAACCTAAAATATATTTTCCTTATACATAAATAATAATAGAATAGAATGCATCTTTTATAAATGCATTTTTTTTTAAAAAATATGCATACATTTTCCCTTATACAGTTCATAATTCCTAAAATGTATCTATGTCTATGACAGCTTCCGTACTCGCTTATTATTTAATAACTAATTTGGTGTGCTAATAAACTGCGCTTACTGTGAGAAATAGCATCAGATGCACATTCTGAAATCTGTGTTGAAAGATTTATCTTTCCCTCCTATTTATCATACGCAGATGATACGTTCACAGATTTGCTTTGTCATCATGTACACTGTATGTATTGCATGCTGTGTGATGTGTTTTTGTGATTTTTAACCCCTGTTTTGTGGGTAGTTTTGCATGATAGTATCAGCCAGAATACAGGTAATTGATTGGAACAAAATAATAATTGACTCGCTATTTCATAATTCGCAATTCGATATTTGTATCAATGATGCATTTGACACCGTACATCTAATTTCTGAATTATTATTTTTCTGGTTCTCGCATGCTTTGGATATGGGTTAGTGGTTTTAACGTCTTCTCTTCCCTTTGGAATCCATCTTTTTACAAAAATACAAAATGGCGCGGTAGTGTTTCGGTGCGAGATAAACCCGAGCTGCTCTCTTCTTGACGTGAACTCTAGGGGGACGCAGGAAGACCATTAGACTAATAGGATTACTGTAACCACATTCTAACGGAGCCGTTTCAAACACGCCTGAGAATGGGGAATTTCCTGCTGAGGAGTATTTTAGGAACTCCCACATTTGGTTGAGGGGGGAAGTGGATTTTTTTTTCAAGATACTTTTGGGGTTTGTATGTGTGTTGTCTGTGTGGTTTTTGTTGTTGCTTCACAGGAACACTTTCCCCCCTCTTAGCCCTGTTGTCATATATCATAAACACAGGCCACGGTTCCCACAGAGAGAGAGAGAGAGCTGAAAAGGGCCCTGCTTTTCCTGGCCTCGTGACAGTTTCATACCGAAAAGAACAGGCCTCTCAGAATAGCCAAGTCCGACAGACAGCTCGCATCTGTGTGTGTGTGTGTGTGTGTGTGTGTGTGTGTGTGTGTGCGTGTGTGTGTTCCTCATGACCAAAGCAGTGACCTTTGTTAAATCTATCCATTGTTTGATTTCTCTTTCCAGATCGGTGAGAGGGCAGAATTTCTCAACAGATCAGCACAAAAGAGGTGATCACTTCTACTTTTATTCCTTGCTGAACTTTCATGAAAACATGTTATTCAACTTACCTCCTAAGCACAAATGTGTCCAACAAATAAGATTAATTACATAAATGAATAATCTGAACTGTTTGGAGGATTTTAGGTAGGTTAAAATAAAGTCCTGGTTCCAAAACAAGTTTAGACAGCATTCGTGGCACGTTGTCTATCTATCTATCTATCTATCTATCTATCTATCTATCTATCTATCTATCTATCTATCTATCTATCTATCTATCTATCTATCTATCTATCTATCTATCTATCTATCTATCTATCTATCTATCTATCTATCTATCTATCTATCTATCTATCTATCTATCTATCTATCTATCTATCTATCTATTAATTCAATTCAATTCAAATTGCTTTATTGGCATGACTGTACATATTACATATTACAATCTATCTATCTATCTATCTATCTATCTATCTATCTATCTATCTATCTATCTATCTATCTATCTATCTATCTATCTATCTATCTATCTATCTATCTATCTATCTATCTATCTATCTATCTATCTATCTATCTATCTATCTATCTATCTATCTATCTATCTATTAATTCAATTCAATTCAAATTGCTTTATTGGCATGACTGTACATATTACATATTACAATCTATCTATCTATCTATCTATCTATCTATCTATCTATCTATCTATCTATCTATCTATCTATCTATCTATCTATCTATCTATCTATCTATCTATCTATCTATCTATCTATCTATCTATCTATTAATTCAATTCAATTCAAATTGCTTTATTGGCATGACTGTACATATTACATATTACAATCTATCTATCTATCTATCTATCTATCTATCTATCTATCTATCTATCTATCTATCTATCTATCTATCTATCTATCTATCTATCTATCTATCTATCTATCTATCTATCTATCTATCTATCTATCTATCTATCTATCTATCTATCTATCTATCTATCTATCTATCTATCTATCTATTAATTCAATTCAATTCAAATTGCTTTATTGGCATGACTGTACATATTACATATTACAATCTATCTATCTATCTATCTATCTATCTATCTATCTATCTATCTATCTATCTATCTATCTATCTATCTATCTATCTATCTATCTATCTATCTATCTATCTATCTATCTATCTATCTATCTATCTATCTATCTATCTATCTATCTATCTATCTGTCTGTCTGTCTGTCTGTCTGTCTGTCTGTCTGTCTGTCTACGTCATCTATCTATCTATCTATCTATCTATCTATCTATCTATCTATCTATCTATCTATCTATCTATCTATCTATCTATCTATCTATCTATCTATCTATCTATCTATCTATCTATCTATCTATCTATCTATCTAGCTGTCTGTCTGTCTGTCTGTCTGTCTGTCTGTCTACGTCATCTGTCTATCTGTCTATATATCATCTGTCTGTCTGTCTGTCTGTCTGTCTACATATCTATCTGTATCTATCTGTTTGTCTATCTATCTATCTATCTATCTATCTATCTATCTATCTATCTATCTATCTATCTATCTATCTATCTATCTATCTATCTATCTATCTATCTATCTATCTATCTATCTATCTATCTATCTATCTATCTATCTATCTATCTATCTATTTAGCTGTCTGTCTGTCTGTCTGTCTGTCTACGTCATCTGTCTATCTGTCTATATATCGTCTGTCTGTCTGTCTGTCTGTCTGTCTGTCTGTCTACATATCTATCTGTATCTATCTGTCTATCTGTTTGTCTGCCTATCTATCTATCTATCTATCTATCTATCTATCTATCTATCTATCTATCTATCTATCTATCTATCTATCTATCTATCTATCTATCTATCTATCTATCTATCTATCTATCTATCTATCTATCTATCTATCTATCTATCTATCTATCTATCTATCTATATGTCTGTCTGTCTGTCTGTCTGTCTGTCTGTCTGTGTGTCTGTCTGTCTGTCTGTCTGTCTGTCTGTCTGTCTATCTATCATCTCTCTATCCATCCATGAGCTAACGTTTGTGTGTGTGTGTGTGTGTGTCAGTTCCTTAAAGGCATCTCACGCACCTATGGTGTCTAAGATTGATAACAGATTAGAGCAGTACACCACCGCAGTGCAGGTGAGTCCTACATCATCGTCTCTAAAACTGAACTCAAGCAAAAGAAAAATCTATATTAAACACATGATACCAGAAGTGAAATATCTGCCTTGCTCTGTCTGGTCAGAGCAACAAGGAGGTCAGATCTCCCAGATCAGCTGCCATAGATCTTCCCATGGTGACGGACGGTATTCGCAACATCAAGAGCATGTGGGAGAAGGGGAATGTCTTCAGCTCTGGAGGAAGCCCAGCGTCAACCAATAAGGTTTGTGATGTTCATTTACATAGACTGACGGGTGGGGGAAGGGACCCCACTTTTTCTCTTGGAACCATTTCCTGTCCATTCTGAACTTTAACCTTAAAGGGAGTTTTTTCTTCCGCCCCGTACAGGATGCAGCTGGGATAAAGGTGGGCGTGGCTGGCCGCATCAACGATTGGTTAAATAAAACTCCAGAGACAGGCAAAATGTCAGGAGGAAGACCCACGGTAAGCCTTTGACCCTGTCCATTACACCCTTGAGCTCTGCTTGCATTAGACGAGAACAAGATGAGTATTGTTGTATGGCACCACCTAGTGGTAATGCTTCCACGCAAAGGGAAATAATACTTAGCACTGAAGCAAACCAGATGTTTTACAAAACATTAGCAAGAGATTCATGGGAGCTTATGTTAATTTCAGTCATTTTTATACTTTTGACTATTTCTGTATCACATTGAAGCTATTACAGAGGTGGTGGTATTCAGGCTTACTCATATTTCCTGTCATCATCGCTGACTGGCTGTTTATTTTAAAACTCTGGCTTCAATGTTCAAATATGGATGAAATATAAAAGGATGCTATAAATGTATTTAAAGTTACAAATGTCTGTAAAATCTCTCTTAACTGTGCAGTTGTTCAGAGTTTGAATGTCGGTATGGGAATCAAAGTACTGACTAATTACAGGCTATGACTAGGCTTAGTTAAATGAAGCAAATAATTGTCAAGAACATCTAAATTCAGTCATTATAATTAGTTACAAATGAAATCACAACTGTTTTGGATTTAAAATGTCACCCGTTTACAGAAAAAAAAATGAGATACTGTTCATTTTTGTGTACTTTTCCTCATCCAGGGGGTGGTGTCGTTAAAGTTTTGCTTTTTAGAAACCAGGATAAGGTTACAGTGGGAGTTTACGCCTCATTTACGATCGCCCAGAGCGTTAACATAATAGGCCCGACCTTTGACCTGTTGCTCAAGTGCAAAACCCACGGGTGAACTCTGATCACAATATCCTTACACTAGTTTTTACTAGTACTATTAAATAAGTTTATTTTAAGTTTCACACTGACATAAATTAAAACACTTTACAAAACATCTTTTTAACAGGCTACAAACACTTGAAAATAAAACGCATTGCTTCATAATATGTATATTTTTAATGCAATGTATGTCAAGAAAAAAACAACATATAATGTCATAAACATACGTGATGTTTGTCGAGCAGCATTATGTTCTGTCATCAAAATGGTGGCCTTTACAGTTTTCCTGTCATTCTCTCTTTCTCCTCTACTTTTACTGTAGATTTCCCTTTGCTTCTTCCCCTGGGCTTCTTTCCTCCGCTCTCTCTTCTGCTTTCTCTCTCTCTGCTGAAGATCAGGTATGTCCCTTCCCTCCAACCATGCTCTCTTGCCTTGAGGACACTGGCATCCGTTATGTCACTACTGTCGGATTGACGTGCATGTACATGTGTTTTACGTGAGTTGTGAAGTTCAGGGCCATCTCGCGAGTGATATTACACCCCCTTCTCCTCCTGCAGGACTTAAAGCCAGGAGACGTGACCGGCAAACGCAGTCTATGGGAAAACAAAGGGTCCTCTGCTACCAAGGTAACCAAATACAGTTCCCCCCCCCCCCCCCCCAATCAGCCCAACTATCTCTCTCTCTCTTAGTTATATATACACATAACATTTTGCATATGCCCCTGGAGAATGAATTAATAAAGCACTTATGTGTCCAAACAACAGGCTTTGGGTATATTATAACCCTTCAGGCATGCCATTATAGGACTCTGGAGACAGTAACAGTCATAACACCACTCTAGCATGATATAACATTGCCATAACATTGCCTGTGTGTTTTGTGTTTTAAGCCATCCCCTTGCTAATTGTCTACAGATCTGACCACCTTGAGGAGGTAAATGTTACTTTATCACACAGTTGATGAGCCACACTTAATGCATTAATCACAAGATGGCTTAGGAACTGCGATGTCATGCCTTTGGCTTTTTTCGTTTCTTCACGGAGCTTCTCTCACACTCTTGCTCACTGCCACAAGAGCAGGCGGTTGTTTTGCCAGGAGGAGGTGCTTTAAGGACTGAAGTCACCTCTGTAACACCAATTGACCTTATGTTAAGCTCTGCCCACCTTGGTTACCATTGCTGACTCAGACAAGCAATACATAGATTCTAATAGGAATTAACTGGATATGAACCGTGAGATTTTTTTATTAATTTTTTACAATCACTTTGTTACTATTTTCAGAACCTTGATGTCTTTTTTCAAAACTCTTGACACAATACTCACAATGATCAAAAAGGACATTTTTCAAAACTCTTAACCATTTTCTCAATTGCTTGGATACAATACACACTGTAAAAATGAAAATGCTATATCTAAGCAATAAAATTGCGGCAACAGATTACAAGCAATATTATTGATTAAATTTAACAAATTAGCATTGAGTAATAATTAATCAAATTAATTCCTTAAAAGTGAACCAGTCAAATGAGTGGCACAAGCTACACTCTTAGAAGAAATGGTTCTATTTAGAACCAGAAATGGTTCCATTCCCCGCTTCATATATGGAACTCCAAAATGGTTCTATATAGAACCATTTTTTTGGTAAAAGGTTCTATTGGCCAAGTATGAAACCCCAGGGTTCTATATAGAACCCAGTGGAACCCTTTTTTAAAAGTGTATAGAACCTTTTAGGGGTTCCAAATATGTAGCGCTGATAGAACCTTTTAAGGTTCTATATAGAACCTTTTCTTCTAAGAGTGTACCCAGTAGTAAAATGATATAAATACTGTTCGTTTTCTAACACGCTCGTTTCGTGTCTTAGGCCATCAATGTGTACTTACATTTACGAGTCATTAAATCATGTTTAATTTGGACTTCTCTGTGCATGCTCTTTGAGGTGGTGACCATATACCTCCATTTTATGACTGACAGATAAGAACAGTTTGACCTAAAAATATCAAAAATACTGTGGAAACAAAGACACCTACATCTTGGATGCCCTTGAGGTAAGCTAAAACATATCAAAAAGTAATTCCAATGTGAACTATCCCTTTAATAATAAAATGTAAAAAAAAAAGAACATTAAAGAGCAAAAGCTTGTCTGATAATATGCTGGTTGGTAATTAGGGCGGAGCTTAGCGTAGGATCATTTTCACCTTCCCTCTCTCTTTCATTCGTTCACTTTTTTTTTACCATCACCCCTTTACAAAGGACTCTGCCCAATGTGAAAAGATCTATTTTAATGCTGGCATGACTGGGATGCAGTTGACCAAACATGGCGGTTTATTCACATCACGAATAGAAACCAATTCCAGGCGATCCCATCGTCTGAACTTGAAGAGGCATTCCCACGAGCGCTGGCCTTCATATTTTTATATCCACAGATCAAATAGATAATAACGGTTGTCATTCAGAGCGGGCGGCTCTATCTTTGGAACGGGCACAATAGAATCTTCTGCTGGACTGTCAGCGAGGCGTCAAGATCAGGCCAAGGCCGCGGTTTGCCACAGATTGCAGTTTTGGCCCAGAGCACTTAAAGGACTGGTAAATGGTGACGTAAAAAGCCTAATGAAGGGAAATCTGTGGTCAGAACCGCGCTGATGTTACCAAAACCAGCAGTGCAGTTTGGTCAGGAGTGGAAAGAATGTGAATGTGAATCTGGAAAAAGAGTGCCGTTTGAAACCATGCTAAGCATGTTCCTGTCACTGTACACGCAGCATGTCGGCCACAAGTGCTTTCACTGATGACTTTTTGGAGCACATCGGCGCACAAAAAAACATGTTAAAAAGGAAATGTAAAATGAAATGTGAAGGCATAAGTGGAGTACCAGACGGATGGGCTGGGAGGGACCCTGCTACGCTGATTAGCACATTAGCTTTTATTTATGTTAATCTCATTCTGCTTTTTCTGTGTTTCTTTCTCTTTCTCTCTTTTTCCATCTTTCTTTTTGATTTATACCTCACCCAGGACGCAAGCAGAGGAGAGACCAAATCCGTCACCAATGGTAAGTGACAAGAAGATGAATTGTGTTTGTGTAAAACCGTGTCCCATTTCCATTTCCCAACAAAAAGCAATTTGTGGAGCAGTAACTGCTGCGCAATGTGACTCAATCACGGGCAATTAGAACGGATTTGATGCATCAAACATGTCTATTGAGAGATAGGTTTTGGACCAATGAGATTACCCAGTGGGCGGGGCTACCAAGCCTTTTTTGTGATGACACAATTCCAGTTATCAACGGCCTAAGTCCATCAAAGTTTTTTATATTTTAATTTTATTTTTAGCACTATACTTTGTGTTAAATCTTTTTTTTTTTGTACTGGAGCAAACAGGAACACAGAAATTATATTTGTTTTAGCTAGCGTTGAGCACTATGAAAGTTTTCCCAGTTATGACGATTTTTGCTTCTGTAAACTGTGTGAAACAACCAAGCGATCGTCAAGATGGCCTGGTGGGACGGAGATTTGGTGGAAAAAAGTGGATTTACTTGAAAGAGATTTTGCTTTTAGGGTTTAGATAACAAATAACAACAAAAATAGGTTGGTTTGCACACAGTGTAAGTTTTATTGCGCATGTGTCTATACATCCAAGCCAACATGAGGTCAAAATGAAGTCCTACGGTGAAGGGCAAGCCTCTCCATATTTCACAACACCCACAATCCCTCTGGCAGGAAGCCCTTCCAATGATAAATCATGGCTGCAGGCACGTCGTTCCCTGGCTGAAGTCTTTTAAAATGCCTCTTTGGCATTGTTTTCTATTTTGAATGCCGGCCATTTGTTCCTCTAAAAGAGACGCGGTGGCCTTCGGGCATGCCGGGCATTTTTTGGGTAATGGGCGACAGGTCTTTGCGTTAGCCCACGTCGGCCTGCTCGTCTCAATATCACACTGTGGATTATGGGCGTCTGTCAGTGCCAGCAGGGCTAAAGCTGCATGTTTGTCACATTACTGCATGGGGCGGCAGATTAGCATGCACACTCGCATGCCGGATGAAAACGTACGCCCCTCCAACCACTTAAAAATGGTCAAACACATGGCCAGCTTGCATTTAAGAGACTTTTTTTTTTAACTTTATTTAGCTCTGGAGGAGAAGAGAAAGGGTGTATGTTATAAATACACACAGCTAAGCATGCAAAGATTTTGAATTGTCCCATATTCTTGGCTGAATGAAAAGCATAACAAATATTTAACTCTTCTTCTAAGGGGCAAAGAAGTGGCCCAGATCCCATAAATAACATGCAATAATCATGTTGGACAATAATCATTTTATACATTTAATTTTGGGTCATACAGTATTTGACATACTTGAGATCTACTTATTTAACATGCATTTTACAAAATGCTGGGTTGTTTCAACCCAAATTTGGGTCAAATATGGACAAACCCAAATGTTGAGTTAAAATGCAATTAAAAAATGTACAGTTGAAAATGAAAGTTGAAGTTTGGTTAAAATTGGAAATTTAATTTTTAACCCAACATTTGGGTTTGTCCATATTTTACCCGAATTTGGGTTCAAACAACCCAGCATTGTTTTTTTTTTTAATTAAAAATAAATACAGTAAACAACTGAAATATTGTGGAAAAATTATTTAAATATAAAATAACCATTGTCTGTTTAATATATTTTTATAGATTTTTTTAGCATCATTACTCCAGTCTTCAATGTCACATGATCCTTCAGAAACCCTTCTAATATGATGATTTGCTGCTTAATATTTTTCTGTAAACTATGATGCTTATTTTTTCTGGACTATGATGATTAGAAAGTTAAAAAAATATATATTTGAAATACAAATATTATAAATGTCTTTGTCACTTGTATCAATTTAATCCATCCTTGCCGTACACTCTAAACAATGCTGGGTTGTTTGAAGCCAATTTTGGGGAAAATATGGACGAACCCAAAAGTTGGGTTAAAAATGTCATTTTAAATTACCCAACTTTAACTTTCAACTGTACATTTTTAACCCAACATTTGGGTTTGTCCATATTTGACCCAAATTCTTGACCCAAAAAACAACCCAGCATTTTTTAGAGTGCATAAAAGTCTTAAATTTTAATTTAATAAAACACTTTTTAAATGTACTGACCCCAAACAACCTAGTAAAAAATTGAATTAAAGTGTGCGTCATTTCATTTATTTTCAAGCAAATTTGTGACTTTTCTCTTTGTCTCTTAACAGGAACGGGCCATTAACCTTTCAAAGATGCCGGAGAGGCAGGGACCAAGAAAATGCACAACATTCCTTTTTTAAAACTTTTATTAATACCAAAAAAAAACAAAAAACAAAAAAAAAAAAAACACACACATGAGCATTTTATACTGTCAGGAAGATCTGTGTGTAGACACGGTATAAAAGAGAAAAATGTAAAAATATATATAAATATATTTTTTATCACTGTATTCACAGGCCACCATCATAACACAAACGCAATTGCGTTTACTTTCTGTTAAACTGAAATCTGTGAAAACGAGTAATTAAGATTATATAACAATTATATAACAGCTCAAAACATTACAAGATTCCTTGGATAGGAGGACGAGGAGTAGCAATCCGAATTGTCTTTTGTCAAATCACAAAGCATATTACGCATGTTATTTACCCTTCTCACCTGTTAATTTATAACTAAAGCAAAGCTTCACCCTGCTTCATTTCATACATGTTCGAACATGAGCACCCGTAGAGTAGCTGTATTTTGTAGACCTACAAAAAAAATAATACAAAAAATTGTCTTAATAATATATGTTAGCATATAGTGTACTTTTTTTTTTTTTTTTGTAATTAACTATATATTTTACTGCTTGATACAAAATGGTCTTTGCTTTTGCTTTCAATAGTATTTTATATCAAAGCAAGTTTTAATTCCATTATAGTCCTACCGTTATCATTATTACATTATCTTTGGCTTTTTGTACTCTTGGAAACACTGGTCTGAAGTTGTTTGTGACCATCTTTTTGTAAGTGTTAATCATGTGGAATAATCGGTATTGGTTGAAACGAGAACTCGAAAGAAAGGGAACGTGCACTTTTTGGCTTAAATCACACAATTTCTGCATATAATGCAAGACCTTGGTTAATCCAAAAACACATCCTGATATCAGCAAGGAAAAAGAGGACAAGGATATAGTCAAAGTCAATTTTTGAGTGTCTTCTTTCTGTGCTGCAATTGATTCATAATAAAATGTTGTTTGCTTTCTATACAGTGCTAGTTTAGTAACTTCGTCATTTAAACGTCATCATTTCTGACAGAGAATATCCGCTCTAGCTTAACGCTAATGTCTCTAAATGTTCCTGTATTCCACTTGTATTTTTTGACAATCAAGTTTTTCCTATTTGTAAGCACCCATGTATTGTTTCAGAGTAACACTATGCAAGTCGCACCACCTTTAAATGCAATTACCTTGTTACAGATATGACCATTTGTAGCCAATAGTTCCATACAGAGCAACATTGTATCATTCTCAGTGACCACAATAAAGAGACCAATGAAAAACACCTGTGACATATGTGTGCATCAGACTAAAGCCATATATCTATGTCATGCTCCACTATCTCTAACAATAGGCTGAGTTCCAGCAGCCAATCAGAGCAAAGCAGTGCGGTCACATGATCTGGCAGGTCTGTATTAGGTGAGCTTTGGGTTAGTTTGAAACTGTCTGCTGCCTGGACCATCGAGATAACACCTCTTTCTCTCTCTTGGTGAGATCTCAGGTAAGAGGCTTCAGATTTTGTTATTGGATCCAAATGGCATTAGTTCATTTGTAGCTAAAATCTACTCATGCCTACTGGATTAAATTGATTGTGTAAAGTTGTTCATAATGTGTGAGCTCAGGCCTGAGGATCACCCTCTTCATTCCTCAGTCATCAATGCAATGCTTGTCTTGTTCGCCAGAGGGACTGGTGGTTTGCGTGCTTTGGGTTTTTCTCTTAATGCTGCTTAATACAGACTATCAATGGCAACATTCCTGCCTGTGATACTCCAGCCTTTCAGAAGGAGTACGACTGGCCCTCGCTTATTAACGTAAAACGCACGTAACTCCAAAGTGAGACTGTTAATCTGCTTCAAAGACTTGATGGATTTGGTCAGAGAAGCTGCGCTTAGTGCTTCTGTTACACTCTCATTATCACAAGGACTCAATGTAAGATAAATCTTTATCCGAGATGATCTCCGAAGAGCCATTAGTTTGAGAACCCTCAGACAAAATGTCAAATGCAATTTTTGAGTGAAAATAAGACATGATAATTGGATGACCTTTGAACTTTCAGGAGCTATTTGGTCACTTTAATATGCATGGATTTCATTGCAATAAAAGCAAAAATCAAGCCAAGTGGTGCCAAAGCATAACTAAATTAACTTTTTTTTTTTCTTTTTTTTTGTGGGTGTATGAAGTCGGTTCTCTTTAAGTTCCAACAGGTGTTATTCATGACATTAAGCATCAACATTTTCCAATTTATGTCTCAATTTTGAACATATTTGTTGTTTTTTTCTAAAGAGGACATACTCCAAGGCACTGGTGTGCTGAAATTAAAAAGCCAAAACTGTTACTGTCAGTCACCGTCCGGGACGCTTGCCATTATATTTTTAAAACAATAATATCTTAGAAAAGACCTTAAGTAATATTGACTAAACTATATTTGAAAGCTTACAATCTCTAGTTTCCATATTTGCTGACTGATTTTCAAAATAAAATACACAGGCGCTGTAATTTTTTCAATTTGCAACAAGAATAGTTTTCATACTCATAAAGCGTGTCCAGACTTTTATTTTGAAATAGCAATGAACATGAAAAATCATGAAAAAAAGGTAGAAACCTCAGTTCGTTTTCATGCCAAGAGTTCAAAAGATTGCATCCATTCAATTATTATAGAAAAAAGGTCTGAAAATGTTTTTAATATAAAGAAAAAATAATTTGCAACAAGAATATTTTCATACTCATAAAGCGTGTTAAGACTTTTATTTTGAAATAGCAATTAACATGAAAAATCCATAGACAGTAAAAGAAATGGACACAGCGACCCCGTTGATTTCAACGGAGAGAGCTGAAGCTCAACATGGGCACTCACTCACTTCCTGATAGTAGGGCGTTCTGCGCAGGCTCAAACTGAGCTTGACGGCATAGTTGTCACGTGAGCAAACTGACTGACTTATAGTAGATGTGGCAAGAGAAATTTTAATCGTGCACAGAGACGGCTAATCGCGACCTGGAGCAACTTTTGGTAAGTATTCTGATTAGTTATTTTGTCGTTTTGCTTCTATTTATGCCACGGGCTGACTTTTAGACAGTAAAAGATTGCCTGCGAGGCTGTGCGAGCTTCTCTTCCTGTCTATACGGTAATTTTTTACTATGCGACTGACAGTCGAGTAGTTATGACGCAATTTTTAGCCTATTTTTACAAGAACGACTTCTACGTGGCCATAACGTAACATACAAAGTAATGGAGCCTTTTATACATGTCGTGTTTCTTTAGAAATAAATAATGGATACATGGAGTCTTTAGACGCCTCAGATGTAAAGTTATTCGCTGTCAAAGTGACGCCAACATGAATGGGAGTCAATGGGATGCTAACAGCAGGTGATAGTGGGCTACAATGACAGCCCCCAGAGGGAGCTTCAGCTTCCGGCTGATGGATTACCCCCTTGGAAAAATCATGAAAAAAAGGTAGAAACCTCAATTCGTTTTCATGCCAAGAGTTCAAAAGATTGCATCCGTACAATTATTTTAGAAAAAAAAGGTCTGAAAATGTTTTAAATATTTCGAAAAAAATAATAAATTTACCATTTGTGATCTGGCATGAAGCTACAGTATAGCGCGCATACGTGTTCTTTGTATGATTCTTAGAGGTTGAATTCATATCAAAATTTGCCAAACGTCCCATACTACTTCTGAATAGAATCTCTACTTCATAAATTGTATGAAAATTGTGTAAATGATGGTTCAGATCACTCGAAACACACATGGAAATGTCGGTCGCCTTATATGGGCAGAGTCTGGTTGTGCCCTAGTGGAGGCGTTTGGTACTGTGCCCAAACAAAATCTCACTGAAAGCTCATTTTTTGAGCTCATTTTAAACACAACTTGTTCAGATTTTTGGCTTTGATTTTTCTGCAGTTTTAGAGTAGCCTAGTTTTTGAAAATATATATTTCATATAAAATATGAATAATTATTTTTTTTTACATTGTACATTTCCATAAACTCAAACTTCTGTAACTTTTTTTCTGTTTCACTTTATTATTATTTTTTCACTTGGACAAAAATCTGCCAAATTTCTTCTTTAAAACAAGACCAAATATGCCTATATTCCAAAGCATTCTTGAATTGCAACCATTTAATTTTGAAATGTGCATTTCCATGTCTATCCAAAAAAGGGGGGCGACAGTTAATAGGTTAATTAACAGGGCTAAATCATTTAAAAGTTTAAGTTATCTGTTTATTTTGATTTTATTTAAAACCCCAGAAAACTTTTCAGAAATTTCAGAGAAAAAAAATCAGAAAGCATTTTAATAATCCAAAGAACCTTTATCCGACTTCATAAAGGAACTTTTGTTGAATGGAAAAGTTCCATTGTTATTAAAGGGTCTCATAAAGAACCTTTATTTTTAAGAGTGTACTTTGATATTTCATATACCCTTTTGGGCCAGTGCACATACTGTAATCATAAAGAGTTGCATTAAAAAAACAATATGGGTCTTTAATGTCAGTAGGTGCAGTGGAATAATAATAGTGGAATAATGTCCTGCACAAACAATGTACTTTAAAAATAGATGACAAGGACACATGCACTCTTGATTTACTCAGAGAATGAGCGGCAGCTCTTGATGAGACCGGCCAATTCATTGTCTGGAAAAGTGTGGAGCACCTGTTCCAAATCGCATAGTTTATTACTGGCAAAAATAGCCACCCTCACTCATTCATCACATGTTTATTGTGCGGTGATTTATTTCCCGGTGGACACACACGTCTGCAGCTCTCTCAACGCTTGTAAAGCACGGTATATAAAATCTATAGGGTTGAACATCATGTTTGTCTCTGGGATCAGGGTCACTGGTGAGAAGAATTTTAAAGATGATTTGTAGACCATGTCAAGACTGTTCTGCTGTTAGTAAAAGAAGTGGAAATAAATTGAACTCCTTTGACATGCATAACTTAAACTTATTTACTTTATCAGGAATCACTTAGCCATGGCGGACTCAGAGGAAGTGGTGGAGGAGGAAGTGCAGTACGTATAACGCCATTACTTTTTAACTGTTAAATTTGGGTAGAATATGGTAACCCAACATTTGGGTTTGTCCATATTTGACCCAAATTTGGGTTGAAACAACCCAGCATTTTTTAGAGATGGTAATTTAAACAGGGTAGTGGCTGATAGTGATGTCCAGCCTAGGAAAATGTACACTCTAAAAAAAATGCTGGCTTATTTCAACCCAAATTTGGGTCAAATATGGACAAACCCAAATGTTAAAAATGTACAGATGAAAGTGAAAGTTGAAGTTGGGTTAAAATTTGAAATTCCATTTTTAACCCAGCATTTGGGTTTGTCCATATTTGACCCAATTTTGGGTTAAAACAACCCAGCATTGTTTAGAGTGTACATTTTTTTAAACATATGAAATAAAACCTGTTGCTGTAGTTTGTCCTTTTGCCAAATAATTTAACCAAGTGTGTTTCAATACAGCACATACTGCATACTGCATAAGTAGTGAATACTATAACTAACACAACGTACATTTTTCATATCCAGCTTAATTTCATATGTCATCTTTTTAATTCATTACCCAACTCAAAGTCAACTGTTTTTCCTTTTTTCTTCTTCTTTTCACCCTGTGCGTATGTTATAGGGAAGGTAAGCCGGTTTGAGACTCATGCACTATCACTAATTCTGTCTTCATGAAATGGAGGCTGGTCCAGAGGAAGTTTTGCATGCTGTCAGCTTGTGTGCATGTGCTATTTTAGAAAATTTAGGTCCCCAAGATTCGCTTTTGTCCTCGACTACATGCCCATTACAATTGAGTTACTCAAGGCTGAAGCTAATATCAGTAGGCCAATGTGCAGGGTGACATTGTTGCATCAAGTCAAGTATGTGAATGTCCTGGCCGTGTACATTTCCCATTGTCTCAGATGTCAGTCCCTCCATTCGTCTCTTGTGTGCTGTCCGTGAATGTAAAATGTAATGCTTGTTGTCGGCAAGTATTATGGCTCATTGGAAAAACGTAGGGACCTTGTTTCATGACTCTTTAAAAGTGAAATATTCATTGCGTGGCGCTAAAATCTGAAACCGATTAAGTTATAGAAGATTCAACTCAAGTCAGTTTAATGGAATTCAGGTTAAAATGGCTTAAATTAGGTAGCAACTTTCTTTCACCATCAAGCATGTTTTCCCGATGAGCCTGAGTTGATTTATGCCGTTGTTAAGATGATCATGTAAAAATCATGTCAAATTCATTTAACACATCATTTGGTCCATGCTCACATGCAAATTGCATAGGCAACTGGTCTATTTCTCAATGTCATTTACAAGCTGTTGGTGGATCTCAATGTTCTGACAAGGTTATAGATGATCTGTTTGTTAACTTGATTCAGCATCTTGATTATGCAAAGACTGATCAAATATTATGCTTCTGAATGTATTCGCTACTAATAGTTATTATGTTCACACTGTAGTGGAGGAAACCGAAGAGGAAGGTAAAACTGTGTTCACTGTGTGTTGTGTTGCTTTTCCTGCATGAGAATACATTTTAAAATTAACTTCAAAATATTTTAGATTTAGATATTAATACAACAATATGTATGGAAAGCTTTTATTCATTTCCAGGATATGAATTCTTGATATCAACAATTGTATTTTCACCATTGAAATGTTCTGCCATTCAAAACCAATTGTTGAAATCAAAAATTGATTTCTCTTAATTTCACATATCAGAAATACAATTATTACTTGTAAAAACCTTTATTTTTGATATCAAGAATTCAGTTGTTACTAGTTGAAGTCTCTATTCTTGATATCCACAATTGAATTGCTACTAGTAACAATGTTCATTTTTGATATCAACAATTCAATTTTTACTAATTTCTGATATCATGAATGTGATTGTTACTAGTAAGAAAGCCATTTTAGATATCTGAAATAATATTGATATCAGAAATAAATTGTCAGATATCAAAAATGATCATTTTTACTAGTAGCAATTGAATTGTTGATATCAGGAATAGACATTTCAACTAGTGACAATTTAATTATTGATATCAAAAATGATATTTCTACTTGTAAAAAATCAATTCTTGATATCAACAATTGTGACATTTCAATAGTGAAAATACAATTACAGATATCATCAAAATTGTATATATATTCTTGATATCAAAAAATGTAATTGTTTATATCAAGACTTCATATCCTGGAAATGACTAAAAGCTAAAACGGCTTGCCATACAATATGTGACTTAAAACAAAGTCAGTTTCATGCTGCAGACTAGAGTCTTTCACACACATGCATGCAGATATTTCAGTTTATTCTCAGTTAATTCATTCATTTACTCATCCTCATTTGTGCAATTATTTCTTCCTTCTTCATTTGTTCTTTCGCTCCCCCTCTTGAAGTGGAAGGTAAAATTTTAAAACTTACTTAGCAATGATTGCATTCATTAATTTGTGCCCCCATTATTTAACTGTCCATTCACCTTTTTATTGTTTTAGTGATTTATCACTTCAGTAGTAAATTCACCTCTTCATATAATTGAAAACTAAAGCATATCTTCATACAAATAACCTTCATGAGATTGAAATTTTATTAGCCTTTCCATAATAATGATTTCTCTTCAATAGTGGCGCCTCCATCAGAGGAAGGTAATGCATCGATCTGACTTTATTTTGTGGTCATTTTTTGTACATTTGCCATCACCAATGCAAGGTAATATTTAATATTTCATGTTGTATTTTCATATTAGAACCAGCCCCTGAGGTGGAAGGTAATCATTCCCTCATTTGATTGTTTGTAAAAATATTTAAATGTTTAATGATTTTTAACATAGTAACAGTAGTCAGCTATCTTTGAACCACTGGATCAACACACACACACACACACACACACACACACACACACACACACACATATATATATATATATATATATATATGCGTAATACAAAATTCATTAATTTTAGTACTCACCATCTGAACCAAGACCTGCATTCAGGCAACTCAAGTTCAATTCATTTGATAAGAGAATCTCTTGCCATAAACTATCTTAGTAGTTCTGTTATGGTATTTTGATAATTTCTCAAACTACTAGTCTTTATAAACTAACTGATTTGCTGATTTGCTGTTCTTACATTAGAGCCTCCGGAAGTAAAAGGTAATTATTTCAGTTGTTAAGATTACTGAGGTTATTCATCCTTTATAATGTACAAGTGTCTGTAAATGTTCATTCTTTAACCACTTATAACTTATCTCACGTCTGAACAACAGAGGAGCCAGAACCTGAACCCGAAGGTAAAGCTCTTCAGCTTTTATGAACCAAACATTCAGCAAGACATGGAGTTTCTCATGTTTTGTGGCACTTTGCAGCTGATTTTGTAATAGCATGGTCTCGAGGATTGACGGGTTGTTTAGTGTGTGTGATGTGAGCACTGGGTGGCCAGCGCCATCAGTTCAGTTACATGTAAATCTCACATTTTCTTGTAAACTGATTCAAAATGTGATGATCGATGATCTGAATCAAATGTTTACCAGGATTACAACTGCATTGTGAAACTGTTTAAGGTTCGTATGTCGTGATGCAATATTGAAATCGCATGTGTGATGATTATGACTGTCAGAACATTGGGGCGTCACGTTCAGCCGGGCATTTGTTACGAAATCAAAACATTTATTTTCTTCTTGACTTTTTTTTTCTAACAACTTTTAAAAACGTGTCAACGCAATTCTCTAAATGTGAAATTTTTCATTGTTCACCTGACAGAAGCCCCTGTAGAGGAGGAGGCCGCAGGTAACTCTAAAATCACACATTCGCTTTGGTCGAGGTTGACATGTGAAGTACTTAGCGTGACATATTATTAGTCAGTGATGTTTTTCATATGTTTTATCCCCAGATGAGACAAAACCAAAGCCGAAGTATGTCCTATGTTGACACATTCTTACTGTGTTTATCTGCATAAATTCATATGTGAAGCATGCCCAGCGTCAGTCCTCATGGGTAACACTTATTTTACAGATTCATGCCCAACATCACTGCTCCAAAGATCCCTGAAGGAGATAAGGTGGACTTTGATGTGAGTTTAAATTACATCACTTCCTGTTTTCGCTTGAAAGTGTTGGAATGGAATATTATACAACGCATTCTCATCCCAAGTCGTCATATATTGGATGCTTTTGCCAGTGCGTATGCGTCCAACGCACATGGCACCCTTTAGCGTCAATATAACACGTTTCGGTTATGGGTACACTCTTACAACTACAAAATGTTGCCAAAAGGGTTCTTTCATTTCATTACAGAACATTTTTTTTTTAACATAAAAAGTTATTTGGAGTTGAGTAAAGAACCCTATGCTTCATAATAGAACCCTTTTTTTCTAAGAGTGTATTTTGCTAGCTGGGTGAACGGTCATCCACAATTTGAAAAATAAGCACACTTAACGTATGTTAATTGTGAATATTGGATTAATGTCAATTAGGGCTGCAACGATAGTCGACATTGTCGACAACGTCGACAATAAAAAATTGTCGACAAATATCTTTGTTGTCGAGTAGTCGTTTGATCTCACGTGACCTAATGTAAGGGCGTGCAATATCGCTTTTTGACCGCTACGGCGCTTTGGCGCTAGAGTGTAATGCAGCCCTTTATAAATGCAAGTGCGGTAAAAGAAAAAAACAGCGCGAATTATGACGGAGTGCAAACGAATCCGAAATAGCAAGGTTTGGCAAAGTTTTACAAAACTTAAAACCAACAATGCTGTCATGTGCAATACATGCAAGGCAGAACTTTTCACGGGAGCACCACATGCATGTTGGAGCACTTAAAGAGGAAACATCCCAGCTAAAGAGTAGACGGTGAGAAGAGAACTGAGTGCTCTCGAGCTGGAGCTAACGTTAACTGTAGTGGTAACGTATCTCTTTATTAGATCATGCAATACTATTAATAGTAATAATATCATCAATAATAATATAATTACAGTAATATGATGATTTATTTTGCATAGAATAAAGCTTGATTGAGCTTAGGAGTCAGGGCTGTTTTTTTATTGTAACACTATTTGGTATTATAGTCTTATTTGCCTGTATTTTGTTCCATAATCATGAAGACTTACATAAGGAGATGTTAGGAATAATATCATGGCAGTTACTTTTTCATTCTGTAAATTAAAAGGTGAATGAGAACATCTCTGTCAACTCAATTCTCATGTAAAAAACTATTGTAATTTTTATCTATAATAATGGTTTACAGATTAATATTTTACCCTTTTTGTGTCCTGAAGTAATCACCCTTTTTCTGTTTCAGTTCTATGAAAAGCAGTGGGCTTATTAAACAATGCTTAGAGAGCATTTTTGTGTGATTTGAGTTAAACTTAAAGAGAATGACCTGTTTAGTTTATTAAAACCACTATTTCAAAAGCTGAACTGCTTTTCCTTTTTTATATTATAGTAAGAATATGTATAACTCAATGTTTTAACTAATTGAAAAAGCTGAATAATAGTTCTAAACTTACTGATTAGCCGGCAAAAAATAAAAAATCGACGATTAGTCGTTTAATCGTTCTAATAATCGTTAGATTAATCGATTATCAAAATAATCGTTTGTTGCAGCCCTAATGTCAATCTTGTGTGTGTGTGTGTAATAGGACATCCACAGGAAGCGTCAGGAGAAGGATTTATCTGAGCTTCAGTCTCTGATTGAGGCTCATTTTATCCAGAGGAAGAAAGATGAAGAGGATCTGATCGCTCTGGTCAACAGAATCGTAGGTTCTGCATAATCTGGAAGATTTCACAATTGTATTACACAGCTTTAAATGCTAAAAAACATTCAGTCTTCACTTCCGGTGCTCTGTGCAGGAGAAGCGTCGCACGGAGAGAGCCGAGCAGCAGAGAGTCCGTTCAGAAAAGGAGAAGGAGAGACAAGCCCGCCTGGCCGTGAGTGACACGCCCTCCAGCCAATAGGAAGCAGCCGTTAACCTCCATCAGGCTAAGTGCTAGAATACAAGTCAAACTCTTTCCATCGGATCTCTCGACAGGAAGAAAAGGAGAGAAGAGAGCAAGAGGAACAGAGGAAGAAACAAGATGAAGATGCCAAGAAGAAGAAAGCTCTTACCAACATGACACACCAGTACGGAGGAATCCAGCAGAAGGTTTGAATAAAGAAATATCTAGGAGACTAGACATGTTGATATTGGATTTTGATCCCAAAAACCTAGGTATATTAAACCTAAGATAAGGTGCTTGCGAAAGTATGCTGCTTCTCTTTCACTCTGAATCAAACACCATCATTTATGTCTCACAGGGCGAGGGTCGCAAAGGGGCGAAGAAGCAGACGGAGAGAGAGAAGAAGAAGAAGATCCTGGCGGATAGGAGGAAGCCGCTCAACATCGATCATCTGTCTGAAGATAAACTGAAGTAAGTCGCTGCTGACCATGAACTCATTACAGTTGGTGTAAACAGACACTGACGCAGCTTCTGATTGGTTCTCGCAGAGAGAAGGCCAATGAGCTCTGGCAGTGGATGATGCAGCTGGAGGCCGAGAAGTTCGACCTCGGTGAGAAACTGAAGAGGCAGAAATATGACGTAAGTGTTCACACAGAAAGCATAGCATAAATGATTAGAAAATGACATTCAATATGGGATTTGTTTGTTGCAAACATCATCATAATTTGATTTTGCCATATTGCCTTAATTTCAAGAAAACTGCTTCTTTATGTATGTTGGTGTCAGCTTTTTAGCACAAGTCTACACAAAGTCGATAAAATATAATGCAAAGTTGTTAAGACGTAACTTTTTTTAATGCACATTATTATTGTTATTAACAATTGGTCATTTCTTTAAAAATGACATCAAGCACAGCCTCACACTGTTAAAGAAGATGTTTTGAGGTTTTAAATAAATCAAACATTTCTTTAGTTTTATTTTTACAAATTTAATGTGTTAGCCATATCTTTGTAATTAATGGTGAAATTTACTAAAATTGTTTCAGAAGTCACCCAAGTCCCAGTTGACACTTTTTTTCTTGTTAAATATCTGTCATATATTCACATTACGCAAGTAAAATAGTTATTTTATGGTGAGTTTGAGGCCTGGTACACCTGGTATTAAGAAGCTTTTTTGCGACACTATAAATACAGGTGTAAACGGAGTCTAAAATGTTTAAAGCTTGTCCACTTTCGACCACTTCCAGAGTTAAAAACGCATTAGACCGGATTGCTTCCGTGGTGTAAACGCTCATGTGGTCAAATGGGTTCAACCAGTTTACTCACTAAAGACTCATGAGTAAACATCATAGGAAGAGCTCTAGCCCGATGGGATTTAAACTTTAGTAAAAGTTTGGTTTGAAGACAAAAACTCACCAAGCACAATGTTTTCTCTGCATTCCTGATTTCTAACACACACTCACTCTTGTGTCCGTCAAAGCAGAACCGAAAGCTGCTTCTCTCCATGTTTTTCCGTCGCCTTCGCGCTCATGTAAACTGCGTGAGCTTATTTATGGTGCGTTCACGTGCTGTGGTAATTATGGTAAATACCAAAAGCCGACGTGGAAAATGCACATGAACACCCCTCATACCTGTCAACACTCCCGTTTCATCCTGGGTTTATCCCGTGTTTTTAGCCCTATCTCCCGGACCCCTCCCCATTTGTCATTTCTCTTGGGGAAACTCCAATAATTTGCTTGGCCCAAACTCCTTTATTAATAATTGGACCAATAGAGTGCCGAAGTGATGACGTCACTTTGTAGGACAACTCGGAAGCTAGCGACGCATGGGTTCCCTCTATCGAAAAGCAATGCATTTTCCCCATAGACTTTTGGAAAATCGCAAAAAATAAGATGTGCGTTTAACAAAGAGTTGTGACCCTTACACGTTTTGTCTATTAAGATAATCTTTACTCTTAAGTTATTCCAAAATGTACACATTTTGAAGCCTATATAAAGTTTTTAAAAACACAAGCAGACACAATAAAGTTTAAAAAACCACAAGCAGGTTATAACTGTCTGTTCTATGTCATAGATCGAAACATGAAAATATTTAGAGGCTTTGTTAACCACAAACTTTATTTCAGGCGATTTAGCAAAAACCCATTCAAAAATCCCATAGACTTTAGAGCGAGGGAACCGGTAGTGCTAAACTACTAACTCACTTCCGCGTTTTGGCCTACAGAGTGACGTCGTAACTTCGGCGCTCTATATGTTTGTCTAATGTTGACAAGTTGCCAGATCTTGTATTAAATGCATTATATTCACACAAAAAATAGACCCTCCCCTTTAAGAAATCAGGACAAAAGTGGTTGAAAATGGACAAAAGAGACTAGATTAAAACACCAGGTGTGAAAGGGACTGTTCTACTTGTGATCCGAAAATAATCTTAACACCAGATGAAAACAGGGCCTAAAAGACTGGCGCTGTGATAAACTGCCGTCTATGGCCTACCTGTCTTAAACTGTGACTTACTTCCAGATGAATGTTCTCCAGACCCGAATCAATGAACAACAGAAGTTGTAAGTAACTGGCTGTGAGGGCGGCCACCTCACTGTTGTGTAGCCTGCTGTCAGTAACTGTTGTGGGTCAGATTTGTGTCGGGTCTGGGCTCTCGGTCGGTGAAGGCAGGTGACGTGCTCGTGGCTGCAATCAGGCTGCGAATCCACAGGTTTTCCCACATCAGCTGGTCCTGTTGATATTGTCTGTTGTGCTTAGCAAGGCCTCCGTATGTGTTCCTTACAGATCACTCAGCTACTGGCTAGAGTCAAAGATCACCAGAGGTAAGTACCCTGAGCCACACTGGTCACTTTCCCCTGGTTTCAATGAGGTCTGGCTCAGAGGAAGTGATGCTGTTAGTTAAAGGCATAGTTTACCCCAAAACTTTAAATTCTCACATCATTTACTCACCCTCACGCCATGACCTCCTATCTTCAGATAACAAAAACAACATTTTTTAGGAAAATAAGCCATCTCCGTGAGTCCATATAATGGGTGCCGCTTGTTCGATGCGTGGAAAAACCACACACATTGATAGTCATGGTAATCACAGTGGATGAATCAATGTCTTCTGAAGCCAAACTATACGTAGGTGTGTAAGAAAAAATACTTTTATTTAACTATAAATCATTGCTTCCGGCCTGCTGTGAAATGAGCGTTCGCAATAGGGATGTTGTGGCACTTTTATTTGTCAATCTGAACTTGTGAACACGCCTTGGACAAGTTAGCCGGAGCTATGGTTTACAGTTTAACCTCTTAAGTGTCACTGGCCTTAAACTAATCTTGACATACTATATATCATTTGAAAGCTTACAATCTCTAGTTTTCATATGTGGTGATTGATTTCCATATGTGGTGATTGAGAGGAGACGTAATTTATCAATTTCCAACAAGAATATTTTTTTTTACTCTTCCTAAGACGTGTTTAGACTTTACTAGAAACCTCAGTTTTATTTTCATACCAAAAGTTCAAAAGATAGCATCCATTCAATTATTTTAGAAAAAAAAGGTCTGACATTTTTTTAAATATAAAGAAAAAAATTATAGATTCACCATTTGTGATGTGGCAGGAAGCTATATCGCACATACAGTACTTGTTAATTTTATATGTTTCTTAGAGATTGAATTCATGTCAAAATCTGTCAAACTTCCCATACTACTTCTGAATTGGTTGTCAGCTTTATAAATTGTATGAAAATTGTGGAAATATTGGTTCATATCACTCAAAACACATATGGAAAGGTCAGCGCCCTTATATGGGCAGTAATAGAGTCTGGTTGTCATCTAGTGAAAAAGTTTGGTACTGCGCCCAAACAGAATCTCACTAAAAGTACATTTTTTTTTTTTGAGGTATCAACCCAAAATTTGAAACTCCTAAAATTTTAACCTAAAATTTTTGTCGTTTTAGAGTCGCCAAGGTTTTGAAAATATATATTTTATTAAAAAAATATTAACAATTGCTTTTTTTTCATTGTACATTTTCATAAACACAAACTTCTATTACTTAATTTATTTCACTTCTACTAAAATCTGCCTATAATCTTATGTCTATATTCCAATGCATTCTTGATGTGCATTTTCATGTATATTCAAAAAAGGGGGGTGACACTTAAAGGGTTAAAGAGTATTTTAGCTTCAGAATACATTGATTATTTTCCTTAAAATCTTTGTTTGTGTTTATCTGAAGAAAGAAAGTCATGTACATCGCGGCTAGCATGAGGGTGAGTAAATGATGAGAGAACTTTCCTTTTTGGGTGAACTATCTCTTTAAGATGACCAACACAGAGCAGTTTTGGGTTTGGTCTGCTCAACAGATCCCGCTGCTCTCAGATCCCAGGCCCGATGAAACCGTACGCTCTTGACAGGTGCGAGCTCTGAGCATGTGGTTCAGCTCAATCCCAACGTCAAACGGGGAAATGTTTAGGATCTTTACACTCAATCCTAATGCGACCAGTTTAAGTGGCTCCTTCCGTTCATACCTTCACTTTTCAACACATACAATACATGAATTTGTCCAAAAATGCACTCGTATATGCAGATAAATATGAATTATTGTAAATGCTGAGACATTAAATATTGATTGGACATAAATGAGAGAGACTCCAATGAAACGGTAAGTTTAAAATAAAATGTTTGCCTCTGGAGACGGAATCTGTAGGCTGAACGAGGGTAAGAAACACAGTAGGATAAAACAAGACTGCAACATGGACTGCATGCGACTGAGTGCCACTTATTCCTTGCATGTGAATAAAAAAGCATCTCTTCTAATTTTGCACTGTCTTTTTAATTTATTTTTTAACTGTCACCTGTAAGGGGCCTTTGACACCAATCGTTTTTTTATGTTCCACTGTGCTACTTTTCCACTGTATTTTTCCAATGTAAACCCGTGCTAGATGGACGTCTTTAACCGTTGTGCTCCAGTCCCGCGTCTTGTGCATCACACCAGTGGTTCCCAACCTTTTTTTGTCTGAGACCCCCTTTTTCCCAAGAAAATATTTTAGGGCCCCCTTCACATTTTAATGATATTATCGCTCTTGTAAGCTTGCAGCAAAGATGACAAAATATGTTGTTTTCAAAAAAATGGTATGTTTACTATAACCAGATATATAATAGCCTATAATATTCACAGAGAGAGAAAGAAAGAAAGAAAGAAAGAAAGAAGGAAAGAAAGAAAGAAAGAAAGAAAGAAAGAAAGAAAGAAAGAAAGAAAGAAAGAAAGAAAGAATATAGGCTATTACTAAATGACTGCTGTCTGGGGCCTCAATACTTGCAAGTTATTTGTGAGGTTTTATTTTTGAGACGTCATGAGACGTCAAATGCTACGTGGGATGTCCATATCTCAGCTCAGAAAGGGTCTAGAGCCTCCATTTTTGCACTCATCCCTAAGTCTCGTGGCCCTCTATCAGAATCCAGAGTTTCGAGAAGATTGGTGAAACTTAATTTTTCGCCCCGAAAAAGTCGACAGGGTTTGAAAAAGTGTACACCTTTGAGTTTTTTTTTTTGGGTCGAAATATTGAGTTTCTCTGATCTTCTCGAAACTCTGGATTCTGATAGAGGGCCATGAGACTTAGACCTGAGTGCAAAAATGGAGTCTCTAGACCCTTCCAGAGCTGAGATATTGAGATCCCACATGGCATTTATCCCTTTATAAAAATAGTGGGTTTTTGGACAGTGGAATTATGGGACGGCGCTTGGTGCCACGGACTCAGGGGGCCCCTCTGAGTGCAGTAAAATAGTTTTTATCATGACAGGAACTTTAATTAAAATGTCACGTCGAAAAACAACACGCAGACGTCAGACGCATGTCTATTTACTAAAGCAATCAATGTCAAGATGCAGCATACATAGATGATGACGACAGGATGTAAGTAGGTCGCTTTAAGTTCTATAGTGCGCTCGTGTGCAACCAAACCAAAACTTTCTGAAAGTAAGTATCAAAACGTGAACTTTGGTTCAGACCTTGGTGCAGATTTTTAGGTGTGAAAACGCCCTTAAAGACAGACCTACTGTGAGCTACGAAGTTGTTAATCGCTAGTATTTGCTTCTGCTGAAGCTGTCAGACGCATTATTTCAGCTTTATTTTTAACCGTTTAACAGCCTCCAAAAAGATCCCCCACTCCCAGGAAGCAATCGAAATCTACGCTCTCAAAATAATTAAATGTTTGAATATATATATATACTGTGTGTATATATATATATATATATATATATAATTTTCCAATTAACTTATATAAATTATATTGTTTCTATATATAATCAACTTTTTTAAATTCATAGTTTTATGTTTCTCCATCGTTTTCGATTCAATTATGCTGTTCGCAATGCTTCGTGGGATTGTACTCCGTTCCCTCACATAAGACCAATGCAACTAATCTTTCATGCCAACTTCAAGGTTTAGCTCATGAATATTAATTTTGCCCTACCATATAGAAATAGCTTTTCACAATACAACAAATTCCTAGTTTAAAAATAATCTCACCTTACATATATTTGTTTCTACTCTAAAATATGTAATATGTTCATATTATGGAAGTAAAGTAGTTATGCGAATATTCCATGTTTAGTTTTTTTTGGACTGGGGTTAATGTGTTGTCACAACACCAGTTAAGCCTTAGCTCATGAATATTAATTAGGGTATGCTCAGTTAAATAATCATCTATGATCTGAGGTCAGGGTCTGTATTAAATAAATGTGCTCACTTCCAGGTCAAAACTGAAATGCATTTGCATTATGGTTAGAAATAAACTGCACAAAATCATTTAAATAATTTCCGTAGCACACTAAGTAGCATAACGACTTTATGTTCTCATAGTGCAGTGATTTAGTAGATCAGTGGATTGATGAGAGGATCATAATGCTTATTGATATGCAGCCATATAAAATGGTTTGATAATTATGTTTCTCTTGCAGTGCCAAAGGTCGTGGCAAGGGCAAGGTTGGCGGCAGGCTGAGGTAAACGTGCTGCGAATCGAAACACACCAGAGATCCAGAAGACTTTGCCACCTTCTTCACATATGCAGTTGTGGTCATAATAAAGCCATTGTTCTGTTTGACTGCACTTTTAGAGACAGTGAAGTGACATTTTTCATGTTGTATTTCTGCTTGATTTTGTTGTTGTTGTTTTTTTTTGTCTTGGACACAAGTATTCTGCATTTATCACTAAATTTAATGTCACTTTAACCCTGCAAGATTAAAAGAGTCAATTGTCTACAAAGCATTCTGTTTCTTAAGTTACACATATCTCTTTATTATTTGCTATTTGCTTGTATGTTTTGAAGTTATATTCGTTTAAAATTCTTAACATACAACTGTTTTAATTATTTTGTAGAAAAATTGTAATTAGTTAAAAAAGTAGGTGTAGTTACTTAAAAGGCATGCCCCCAAAATAAAGAGTAAGAGTGGAAGCTCCAGTGGCTTAGTGGTTTGAGCATTGCACCATCATGTGGAGGATTTGGGTTCAAATCCCACTCTTTGCAATAAAATGCTTTATTTTTAACAGTTTTGTCCAAAAAAAAGACATGCCCCCAAAATAATGAGTAAGAGTGGAAGCTCAGTGGTTTGAGTGTTACCGTATCATGTGGAGAATTTTGGGTTCAAATCCCATTCTTTGCATTAAAATGCTTTTATTTTCACTGTTTTTGTCTAAATAAAAAGAAATGCTCCCAAAATAAATAGTAAGACTGGAAGCTCCAGTGGCTCAATGATTTGAGCGTTGCACCATCATGTGGAGGGTTTGGGTTCAAATCCCACTCTTTGCATTGAAATGCTTTATTTTTAACAGTTTTGTCCAAATAAAAAAGACATTCCCCCAAAATAAATAGCAAGAGTGGAAAATCTGGTGGCTCAGTAGTTTGAGCGTTGCTCCAACATATGGAGGATTTGGGTTCAAATCCCACTCTTTGCGTTAAAATGCTTTATTTTGAACGATTTTGACCAGATAAAAAAGACATGCCCCCAAAATAACAAGTAAGAGTGGAAGCTCCAGTAGTAAGAGTGGAAGTAAGAGAGTAAGAGTGGAAGCTCCAGTGGCTCAGTGGTTTGAGTGTTGCTCCATCATGAGTATTTGAGTTGAAGTCCCACTCTTTGCAGTAAAATGCTTTATTTTCATTGGTTTTGTCCAAATAAAAAAAGACATTACCCCAAAATAAAGAGTAAGAGTGGTAGGTCCAGTGGCTCAGTGGTTTGATTGTTACCCTATCATGTGGACAATTTGGGTTCAAATCCTATTCTTTACATTTACATGCTTTATTTCACTCTTTTTGTACAAATAAAAAGAATTTCACCCAAAAGAAAGAGTAAGAGTGGAAGCTCCAGTGGCTCAGTGGTTTGAGTGTAGCACCATCATGTGGAGGATTTGGGTTCAAATCCCACTCTTTGCATTAAAATGCTTTATTTTCACTGTTTTTGTCCAAATAAAAAGACATGGCCCCAAAATAAAGAATAAGAGTGGAAGCTCAAGTGGCTGAGTTGTTTGAGCATTGCACCATCATGTGGAGGATTTGGGTCCAAATCCCACTCTTTGCATTTAAATGCTTTATTTTGAACAGTTTTGTCCAAAAAAAAAGATATGCCCCCAAAATAACATATAAGACCGGAAACTCAAGTGGCTCAGCGGGTTGCGTGTTACCATATCATGTGGAGGATTTGGGTTCAAATCCCATTCTATGCATTAAAATGCTTTATTTTCACTGTTTTTGTCCAAATAAAAAGACATGGCCCCAAAATAAAGAATAAGAGTGGAAGCTCCAGTGGCTCAGTTGTTTGAGCGTTGCACCATCATGTGGAGGATTTGGGTTCAAATCCCACTCTTTGCATTAAAATGCTTTATTTTGAACAGTTTTGTCCAAAAAAAAGATATGCTCCCAAAATAACATATAAGAGCGGAAACTCAAGTGGCTCAGAGGTTTAAGTGTTACCCTATTATGTGGAGGATTTGGGTTCAAATCCTATTCTTTGCATTAACATGCTTTATTTTCACTGTTTTTGTCCAAATAAAAAGAGATGCTCCCAAAATAAACAGTGAGAGTGGAACCTCCAGTGGCTCAGTGGTTAGAGTGTTGCACCATCATATGGAGGATTTGGGTTCAAATCCCACTCTTTGCATTGAAATTGTTTATTTTAAACAGTTTTGTCCAAATAAAAAAGACATACTCCACAAAATAAAGAGAAAGAGTGGAAGCCCCAGTGGCTCAGTGGTTTGAGTGTTGCACCAACATGTGGAGGATTTGGGTTAAAATTCTACTCTTTGCAGTAAAATGCTTTATTTTCACTGGTTTTGTCAGAATAAAAAAGACATTACCCCAAAATAAAGAGAAGAGAGGAAGCTCCAGTGGCTCAGTGGTTTGAGTGTTGCTCTATCAGGTGGAGAATTTGGGTTTAAATCCCACTCTTTGCATTTAAATGCTTTATCTTCACTGGTTTTGTCCAAATAAAAAAAGACATGCCCCCAAGACAAAAAGTAAGAGTGGAAGCTGCAGTTGCTCACTGGTTTGAGCATTGCACCACCATGTGGAGGATTTGGGTTCAAATCCCTCTCCTTGCATTAAAATGTTATATTTTTACAGTTTACTGGTGTTTTGTCCACTTTGTTTGATATAACAACTATTGATAACAATTTTATTTAAAATATGGTGGACAAATAGATGAGGTGGAATTTGATCCTTAACTTCAGTACATCCTTTACCTTCAAAGACCGTGTGTTTAACCACTGCACCACTGTGGCTTTCACTCTAAGAGCTGGGGGCATCAAGTCCCTGAGAGACCATGTATTATATTACATCCAACAAACTGCCTCAAATGGCAGCACTAGTTGTGAAAGCCGCGGTGGTGTAATGGTTAAACACACGTCACTGGGAGACAAGGTAGCATGGTTTGAAAACTCACAACTGGATGCCCTATTCCATCATGTAACACAAAGCTCTCCATAAAACACCCTAACAACTTGCAGGTTTCAGTGGCTCAAGATACAAAGTGTTGGTTTGTGATCCTGAGTTCTTATGTTAAAGACCGTTTATTGGGTTATATCCAACAAAGTAGCTCAAACGGCAGCTCCTCAGTGTGAAAGCCATGGTGGTGTAGTGGTAAAACTCATGTCACTGAGAGACAAGTTAGCATGGGATCGAAAATTACAACTGAGTACCCTTTTCCATAATATAACACAAAGCTTTCCATAAAACCAGTCCAAACACACCGTCAACACATAGGTTTCAGTGGCTCAAGATACAAAGTGTTGGTTTGTGATCCAGGAGTCCTGAGTTCAAATCCTGCTTTTGCTTATGTTCAAGACCATGTATTGCATTATATCCAACAAAGTGCCTCAAACGGCAGCCCTCAGTGTGAAATCCACTGTGGTGTAGTGGTAAAACACATGTTACTGGGAGACAAGGTTGTGGCAGAATCATGGGTTCACAACTCAGTGAGTTAGAGATGTGTCATTTAACTGCTTTATTGTAAAATCCCAGCTCACATACATACTGACAGTATAAGAGCATAACACAGGTAAGAGCGCTGCCTCACAGCTTCAGAGGTTGCTGGTTCGAGTCCAGCCAGATCGCCGCAAAGTGAATGCTGTGGTGCGACTGAGAAGGTGTGGTGGATCATGGGGTGCCCCCTGATCGTGTCCCTCTGTCAGAATCCAGAGTTTCAAGAAGATCGGAGGGGGTCAAAATTTTGGCAAAAAAAAAAAAAAAAAAAAGACAGTGTTACCCCTCATGTTTTTTTTTTTCAGGTCCAAATTTTGACCTTCGATATCTCGGCTCTGGAAGGGCCTAGAGCATCCATTTTTGCGCTGGTCGAAGTCTCGTGGCCCTCTGTCAGAATCCAGAGTTTCAAGAAGATCGGAGGGGGTCAAAATTTCGGCCAAAAAAAAAATGACAGTGTTACCCCTTATGTTTTTTTTTCAGGTCCAAATTTTGACCTTCGATATCTCGGCTCTGGAAGGGTCTAGAGCCTCCATTTTTGCGCGCTGGTCGAAATCTCGTGGCCCTCTGTCAGAATCCAGAGTTTCAAGAAGATCGGAGGGGGTCAAAATTTCGGCCAAAAAAAAAAATGACAGTGTTACCCCTTACGTTTTTTTTTCAGGTCCAAATTTTGACCTTCGATATCTCGGCTCTGGAAGGGCCTAGAGCATCCATTTTTGCGCTGGTCGAAGTCTCGTGGCCCTCTGTCAGAATCCAGAGTTTCAAGAAGATCGGAGGGGGTCAAAATTTCGGCAAAAAAAAAAATGACAGTGTTACCCCTTATGTTTTTTTTTTTCAGGTTCAAATTTTGACCTTCGATATCTCGGCTCTGGAAGGGTCTAGAGCCTCCATTTTTGCGCGCTGGTCAAAGTCTCGTGGCCCTCTGTCAGAATCCAGAGTTTCAAGAAGATCGGAGGGGGTCAAAATTTCGGCCAAAAACGACAGTGTTACCCCTTATGTTTTTTTTTCAGGTCAAAACTTTGACATCCGACATCTCGGCTCTGGAAGGGTCTAGAGCCTCCATTTTTGCGCGCTGGTCGAAGTCTCGTGGCCCTCTGTCAGAATCCAGAGTTTCAAGAAGATCGGAGGGGGTCAAAATTTCGGCCAAAAACGACAGTGTTACCCCTTATGTTTTTTTTCAGGTCAAAACTTTGACATCCGATATCTCGGCTCTGGAAGGGTCTAGAGCCTCCATTTTTGCGCGCTGGTCGAAGTCTCGTGGCCCTCTGTCAGAATCCAGAGTTTCAAGAAGATCGGAGGGGTTCAAAATTTCGGCCAAAAACGACAGTGTTACCCCTTATGTTTTTTTTTCGGGTCAAAACTTTGACATCCGATATCTTGGCTCTGGAAGGGTCTAGAGCCTCCATTTTTGCGCGCTGGTCGAAGTCTCGTGGCCCTCTGTCAGAATCCAGAGTTTCAAGAAGATCGGAGGGGGTCAAAATTTCGGCCAAAAACGACAGTGTTACCCCTTATGTTTTTTTTTCAGGTCAAAACTTTGACATCCGATATCTTGGCTCTGGAAGGGTCTAGAGCCTCCATTTTTGCGCGCTGGTCGAAGTCTCGTGGCCCTCTGTCAGAATCCAGAGTTTCAAGAAGATCGGAGGGGGTCAAAATTTCGGCCAAAAACGACAGTGTTACCCCTTATGTTTTTTTTTCAGGTCAAAACTTTGACATCCGATATCTCGGCTCTGGAAGGGTCTAGAGCCTCCATTTTTGCGCGCTGGTCGAAGTCTCGTGGCCCTCTGTCAGAATCCAGAGTTTCAAGAAGATCGGAGGGGGTCAAAATTTCGGCCAAAAACGACAGTGTTACCCCTTATGTTTTTTTTCGGGTCAAAACTTTGACGTCCGATATCTCGGCTCTGGAAGGGTCTAGAGCCTCCATTTTTGCGCGCTGGTCGAAGTCTCGTGGCCCTCTGTCAGAATCCAGAGTTTCAAGAAGATCGGAGGGGGTCAAAATTTCGGCCAAAAACGACAGTGTTACCCCTTATGTTTTTTTTTCAGGTCAAAACTTTGACATCCGATATCTCGGCTCTGGAAGGGTCTAGAGCCTCCATTTTTGCGCGCTGGTCGAAGTCTCGTGGCCCTCTGTCAGAATCCAGAGTTTCAAGAAGATCGGAGGGGGTCAAAATTTCGGCCAAAAACGACAGTGTTACCCCTTATGTTTTTTTTTCAGGTCAAAACTTTGACATCCGATATCTCGGCTCTGGAAGGGTCTAGAGCCTCCATTTTTGCGCGCTGGTCGAAGTCTCGTGGCCCTCTGTCAGAATCCAGAGTTTCAAGACGATCGGAGGGGGTCAAAATTTCGGCCAAAAACGACAGTGTTACCCCTTATGTTTTTTTTTCAGGTCAAAACTTTGACATCCGATATCTCGGCTCTGGAAGGGTCTAGAGCCTCCATTTTTGCGCGCTGGTCGAAGTCTCGTGGCCCTCTGTCAGAATCCAGAGTTTCAAGAAGATCGGAGGGGGTCAAAATTTCGTCCAAAAACGACAGTGTTACTTACCCCTTATGTTTTTTTTTCAGGTCAAAACTTTGACATCCGATATCTCAGCTCTGGAAGGGTCTAGAGCCTCCATTTTTGCGCGCTGGTCGAAGTCTCGTGGCCCTCTGTCAGAATCCAGAGTTTCAAGAAGATCGGAGGGGGTCAAAATTTCGTCCAAAAACGACAGTGTTACCCCTTATGTTTTTTTTTCAGGTCAAAACTTTGACATCCGATATCTCGGCTCTGGAAGGGTCTAGAGCCTCCATTTTTGCGCGCTGGTCGAAGTCTCGTGGCCCTCTGTCAGAATCCAGAGTTTCAAGAAGATCGGAGGGGGTCAAAATTTCGGCCAAAAACGACAGTGTTACCCCTTATGTTTTTTTTTCGGGTCAAAACTTTGACATCCGATATCTCGGCTCTGGAAGGGTCTAGAGCCTCCATTTTTGCGCGCTGGTCGAAGTCTCGTGGCCCTCTGTCAGAATCCAGAGTTTCAAGAAGATCGGAGGGGGTCAAAATTTCGGCCAAAAACGACAGTGTTACCCCTTATGTTTTTTTTTTCAGGGCAAAACTTTGACATCTGATATCTCGGCTCTGGAAGGGTCTAGAGCCTCCATTTTTGCGCGCTGGTCGAAGTCTCGTGGCCCTCTGTCAGAATCCAGAGTTTCAAGAAGATCGGAGGGGGTCAAAATTTCGGCCAAAAACGACAGTGTTACCCCTTATGTGTTTTTTTCGGGTCAAAACTTTGACATATGATATCTCGGCTCTGGAAGGGTCTAGAGCCTCCATTTTTGCGCGCTGGTCGAAGTCTTGTGGCCCTCTGTCAGAATCCAGAGTTTCAAGAAGATCGGAGGGGGTCAAAATTTCGGCCAAAAACGACAGTGTTACCCCTTATGTTTTTTTTTTCAGGTCAAAACTTTGACATCCGATATCTCGGTTCTGGAAGGGTCTAGAGCCTCCATTTTTGCGCGCTGGTCGAAGTCTCGTGGCCCTCTGTCAGAATCCAGAGTTTCAAGAAGATCGAAGGGGGTCAAAATTTCGGCCAAAAACGACAGTGTTACCCCTTATGTTTTTTTTTCAGGTCAAAACTTTGACATCCGATATCTCGGCTCTGGAAGGGTCTAGAGCCTCCATTTTTGCGCGCTGGTCGAAGTCTCGTGGCCCTCTGTCAGAATCCAGAGTTTCAAGAAGATGGGAGGGGGTCAAAATTTCGGCCAAAAACGACAGTGTTACCCCTTATGTTTTTTTTCGGGTCAAAACTTTGACATCCGATATCTTGGCTCTGGAAGGGTCTAGAGCCTCCATTTTTGCGCGCTGGTCGAAGTCTCGTGGCCCTCTGTCAGAATCCAGAGTTTCAAGAAGATCGGAGGGGGTCAAAATTTCGGCCAAAAACGACAGTGTTACCCCTTATGTTTTTTTTTCAGGTCAAAACTTTGACATCCGATATCTTGGCTCTGGAAGGGTCTAGAGCCTCCATTTTTGCGCGCTGGTCGAAGTCTCGTGGCCCTCTGTCAGAATCCAGAGTTTCAAGAAGATCGGAGGGGGTCAAAATTTCGGCCAAAAACGACAGTGTTACCCCTTATGTTTTTTTTTCAGGGCAAAACTTTGACATCCGATATCTCGGCTCTGGAAGGGTCTAGAGCCTCCATTTTTGCGCGCTGGTCGAAGTCTCGTGGCCCTCTGTCAGAATCCAGAGTTTCAAGAAGATCGGAGGGGGTCAAAATTTCAGCCAAAAACGACAGTGTTACCCCTTATGTTTTTTTTTCAGGTCAAAACTTTGACATCCGATATCTCGGCTCTGGAAGGGTCTAGAGCCTCCATTTTTGCGCGCTGGTCGAAGTCTCGTGGCCCTCTGTCAGAATCCAGAGTTTCAAGAAGATGGGAGGGGGTCAAAATTTCGGCCAAAAACGACAGTGTTACCCCTTATGTTTTTTTTTCAGGTCAAAACTTTGACATCCGATATCTCGGCTCTGGAAGGGTCTAGAGCCTCCATTTTTGCGCGCTGGTCGAAGTCTCGTGGCCCTCTGTCAGAATCCAGAGTTTCAAGAAGATCGGAGGGGGTCAAAATTTCGGCCAAAAACGACAGTGTTACCCCTTATGTTTTTTTTTTTCAGGTCAAAACTTTGACATCCGATATCTCGGCTCTGGAAGGGTCTAGAGCCTCCATTTTTGCGCGCTGGTCGAAGTCTCGTGGCCCTCTGTCAGAATCCAGAGTTTCAAGAAGATCGGAGGGGGTCAAAATTTCGGCCAAAAACGACAGTGTTACCCCTTATGTTTTTTTTTTTCAGGTCAAAACTTTGACATCCGATATCTCGGCTCTGGAAGGGTCTAGAGCCTCCATTTTTGCGCGCTGGTCGAAGTCTCGTGGCCCTCTGTCAGAATCCAGAGTTTCAAGACGATCGGAGGGGGTCAAAATTTCGGCCAAAAACGACAGTGTTACCCCTTATGTTTTTTTTTCAGGTCAAAACTTTGACATCCGATATCTCGGCTCTGGAAGGGTCTAGAGCCTCCATTTTTGCGCGCTGGTCGAAGTCTCGTGGCCCTCTGTCAGAATCCAGAGTTTCAAGAAGATCGGAGGGGGTCAAAATTTCGTCCAAAAACGACAGTGTTACTTACCCCTTATGTTTTTTTTTCAGGTCAAAACTTTGACATCCGATATCTCAGCTCTGGAAGGGTCTAGAGCCTCCATTTTTGCGCGCTGGTCGAAGTCTCGTGGCCCTCTGTCAGAATCCAGAGTTTCAAGAAGATCGGAGGGGGTCAAAATTTCGTCCAAAAACGACAGTGTTACCCCTTATGTTTTTTTTTCAGGTCAAAACTTTGACATCCGATATCTCGGCTCTGGAAGGGTCTAGAGCCTCCATTTTTGCGCGCTGGTCGAAGTCTCGTGGCCCTCTGTCAGAATCCAGAGTTTCAAGAAGATCGGAGGGGGTCAAAATTTCGGCCAAAAACGACAGTGTTACCCCTTATGTTTTTTTTTCGGGTCAAAACTTTGACATCCGATATCTCGGCTCTGGAAGGGTCTAGAGCCTCCATTTTTGCGCGCTGGTCGAAGTCTCGTGGCCCTCTGTCAGAATCCAGAGTTTCAAGAAGATCGGAGGGGGTCAAAATTTCGGCCAAAAACGACAGTGTTACCCCTTATGTTTTTTTTTTCAGGGCAAAACTTTGACATCTGATATCTCGGCTCTGGAAGGGTCTAGAGCCTCCATTTTTGCGCGCTGGTCGAAGTCTCGTGGCCCTCTGTCAGAATCCAGAGTTTCAAGAAGATCGGAGGGGGTCAAAATTTCGGCCAAAAACGACAGTGTTACCCCTTATGTGTTTTTTTCGGGTCAAAACTTTGACATATGATATCTCGGCTCTGGAAGGGTCTAGAGCCTCCATTTTTGCGCGCTGGTCGAAGTCTTGTGGCCCTCTGTCAGAATCCAGAGTTTCAAGAAGATCGGAGGGGGTCAAAATTTCGGCCAAAAACGACAGTGTTACCCCTTATGTTTTTTTTTTCAGGTCAAAACTTTGACATCCGATATCTCGGTTCTGGAAGGGTCTAGAGCCTCCATTTTTGCGCGCTGGTCGAAGTCTCGTGGCCCTCTGTCAGAATCCAGAGTTTCAAGAAGATCGAAGGGGGTCAAAATTTCGGCCAAAAACGACAGTGTTACCCCTTATGTTTTTTTTTTTCAGGTCAAAACTTTGACATCCGATATCTCGGCTCTGGAAGGGTCTAGAGCCTCCATTTTTGCGCGCTGGTCGAAGTCTCGTGGCCCTCTGTCAGAATCCAGAGTTTCAAGAAGATGGGAGGGGGTCAAAATTTCGGCCAAAAACGACAGTGTTACCCCTTATGTTTTTTTTCGGGTCAAAACTTTGACATCCGATATCTTGGCTCTGGAAGGGTCTAGAGCCTCCATTTTTGCGCGCTGGTCGAAGTCTCGTGGCCCTCTGTCAGAATCCAGAGTTTCAAGAAGATCGGAGGGGGTCAAAATTTCGGCCAAAAACGACAGTGTTACCCCTTATGTTTTTTTTTTCAGGTCAAAACTTTGACATCCGATATCTTGGCTCTGGAAGGGTCTAGAGCCTCCATTTTTGCGCGCTGGTCGAAGTCTCGTGGCCCTCTGTCAGAATCCAGAGTTTCAAGAAGATCGGAGGGGGTCAAAATTTCGGCCAAAAACGACAGTGTTACCCCTTATGTTTTTTTTTCAGGGCAAAACTTTGACATCCGATATCTCGGCTCTGGAAGGGTCTAGAGCCTCCATTTTTGCGCGCTGGTCGAAGTCTCGTGGCCCTCTGTCAGAATCCAGAGTTTCAAGAAGATCGGAGGGGGTCAAAATTTCGGCCAAAAACGACAGTGTTACCCCTTATGTTTTTTTTTCAGGTCAAAACTTTGACATCCGATATCTCGGCTCTGGAAGGGTCTAGAGCCTCCATTTTTGCGCGCTGGTCGAAGTCTCGTGGCCCTCTGTCAGAATCCAGAGTTTCAAGAAGATGGGAGGGGGTCAAAATTTCGGCCAAAAACGACAGTGTTACCCCTTATGTTTTTTTTTCAGGTCAAAACTTTGACATCCGATATCTCGGCTCTGGAAGGGTCTAGAGCCTCCATTTTTGCGCGCTGGTCGAAGTCTCGTGGCCCTCTGTCAGAATCCAGAGTTTCAAGAAGATCGGAGGGGGTCAAAATTTCGGCCAAAAACGACAGTGTTACCCCTTATGTTTTTTTTTTTCAGGTCAAAACTTTGACATCCGATATCTCGGCTCTGGAAGGGTCTAGAGCCTCCATTTTTGCGCGCTGGTCGAAGTCTCGTGGCCCTCTGTCAGAATCCAGAGTTTCAAGAAGATCGGAGGGGGTCAAAATTTCGGCCAAAAACGACAGTGTTACCCCTTATGTTTTTTTTTTCAGGTCAAAACTTTGACATCCGATATCTCGGCTCTGGAAGGGTCTAGAGCCTCCATTTTTGCGTGCTGGTCGAAGTCTCGTGGCCCTCTGTCAGAATCCAGAGTTTCAAGAAGATCGGAGGGGGTCAAAATTTCGGCCAAAAACGACAGTGTTACCCCTTATGTTTTTTTTTCAGGTCAAAACTTTGACATCCGATATCTCGGCTCTGGAAGGGTCTAGAGCCTCCATTTTTGCGCGCTGGTCGAAGTCTCGTGGCCCTCTGTCAGAATCCAGAGTTTCAAGAAGATCGGAGGGGGTCAAAATTTTGGCCAAAAACGACAGTGTTACCCCTTATGTTTTTTTTTCAGGGCAAAACTTTGACATCCGATATCTCGGCTCTGGAAGGGTCTAGAGCCTCCATTTTTGCGCGCTGGTCGAAGTCTCGTGGCCCTCTGTCAGAATCCAGAGTTTCAAGAAGATCGGAGGGGGTCAAAATTTCGGCCAAAAACGACAGTGTTACCCCTTATGTTTTTTTTTTCAGGTCAAAACTTTGACATCCGATATCTCGGCTCTGGAAGGGTCTAGAGCCTCCATTTTTGCGCGCTGGTCGAAGTCTCGTGGCCCTCTGTCAGAATCCAGAGTTTCAAGAAGATCGGAGGGGGTCAAAATTTCGGCCAAAAACGACAGTGTTACCCCTTATGTTTTTTTTTTTCAGGTCAAAACTTTGACATCCGATATCTCGGCTCTGGAAGGGTCTAGAGCCTCCATTTTTGCGTGCTGGTCGAAGTCTCGTGGCCCTCTGTCAGAATCCAGAGTTTCAAGAAGATCGGAGGGGGTCAAAATTTCGGCCAAAAACGACAGTGTTACCCCTTATGTTTTTTTTTCAGGTCAAAACTTTGACATCCGATATCTCGGCTCTGGAAGGGTCTAGAGCCTCCATTTTTGCGCGCTGGTCGAAGTCTCGTGGCCATCTGTCAGAATCCAGAGTTTCAAGAAGATCGGAGGGGGTCAAAATTTCGGCCAAAAACGACAGTGTTACCCCTTATGTTTTTTTTTCAGGTCAAAACTTTGACATCCGATATCTCGGTTCTGGAAGGGTCTAGAGCCTCCATTTTTGCGCGCTGGTCGAAGTCTCGTGGCCCTCTGTCAGAATCCAGAGTTTCAAGAAGATCGGAGGGGGTCAAAATTTCGGCCAAAAATGACAGTGTTACCCCTTATGTTTTTTTTTTCAGGTCAAAACTTTGACATCCGATATCTCGGCTCTGGAAGGGTCTAGAGCCTCCATTTTTGCGCGCTGGTCGAAGTCTCGTGGCCCTCTGTCAGAATCCAGAGTTTCAAGAAGATCGGAGGGGGTCAAAATTTCGGCCAAAAACGACAGTGTTACCCCTTATGTTTTTTTTTCGGGTCAAAACTTTGACATCCGATATCTTGGCTCTGGAAGGGTCTAGAGCCTCCATTTTTGCGCGCTGGTCGAAGTCTCGTGGCCCTCTGTCAGAATCCAGAGTTTCAAGAAGATCGGAGGGGGTCAAAATTTCGGCCAAAAACGACAGTGTTACCCCTTATGTTTTTTTTTCAGGTCAAAACTTTGACATCCGATATCTCGGCTCTGGAAGGGTCTAGAGCCTCCATTTTTGCGCGCTGGTCGAAGTCTCGTGGCCCTCTGTCAGAATCCAGAGTTTCAAGAAGATCGGAGGGGGTCAAAATTTCGGCCAAAAACGACATTGTTACCCCTTATGTTTTTTTTCAGGTCAAAACTTTGACATCCGATATCTCGGCTCTGGAAGGGTCTAGAGCCTCCATTTTTGCGCGCTGGTCGAAGGCTCGTGGCCCTCTGTCAGAATACAGAGTTTCAAGAAGATCGGAGGGGGTCAAAATTTCGGCCCAAAACAACAGTGTTACCCCTTATGTTTTTTTTCGGGTCAAAACTTTGACGTCCGATATCTCGGCTCTGGAAGGGTCTAGAGCCTCCATTTTTGCGCGCTGGTCGAAGTCTCGTGGCCCTCTGTCAGAATCCAGAGTTTCAAGAAGATCGGAGGGGGTCAAAATTTCGGCCAAAAACGACAGTGTTACCCCTTATGTTTTTTTTTCAGGGCAAAACTTTGACATCTGATATCTCGGCTCTGGAAGGGTCTAGAGCCTCCATTTTTGCGCGCTGGTCGAAGTCTCGTGGCCCTCTGTCAGAATCCAGAGTTTCAAGAAGATCGGAGGGGGTCAAAATTTCGGCCAAAAACGACAGTGTTACCCCTTATGTGTTTTTTTCGGGTCAAAACTTTGACATATGATATCTCGGCTCTGGAAGGGTCTAGAGCCTCCATTTTTGCGCGCTGGTCGAAGTCTTGTGGCCCTCTGTCAGAATCCAGAGTTTCAAGAAGATCGGAGGGGGTCAAAATTTCGGCCAAAAACGACAGTGTTACCCCTTATGTTTTTTTTTTCAGGTCAAAACTTTGACATCCGATATCTCGGTTCTGGAAGGGTCTAGAGCCTCCATTTTTGCGCGCTGGTCGAAGTCTCGTGGCCCTCTGTCAGAATCCAGAGTTTCAAGAAGATCGAAGGGGGTCAAAATTTCGGCCAAAAACGACAGTGTTACCCCTTATGTTTTTTTTTCAGGTCAAAACTTTGACATCCGATATCTCGGCTCTGGAAGGGTCTAGAGCCTCCATTTTTGCGCGCTGGTCGAAGTCTCGTGGCCCTCTGTCAGAATCCAGAGTTTCAAGAAGATGGGAGGGGGTCAAAATTTCGGCCAAAAACGACAGTGTTACCCCTTATGTTTTTTTTCGGGTCAAAACTTTGACATCCGATATCTTGGCTCTGGAAGGGTCTAGAGCCTCCATTTTTGCGCGCTGGTCGAAGTCTCGTGGCCCTCTGTCAGAATCCAGAGTTTCAAGAAGATCGGAGGGGGTCAAAATTTCGGCCAAAAACGACAGTGTTACCCCTTATGTTTTTTTTTTCAGGTCAAAACTTTGACATCCGATATCTTGGCTCTGGAAGGGTCTAGAGCCTCCATTTTTGCGCGCTGGTCGAAGTCTCGTGGCCCTCTGTCAGAATCCAGAGTTTCAAGAAGATCGGAGGGGGTCAAAATTTCGGCCAAAAACGACAGTGTTACCCCTTATGTTTTTTTTTCAGGGCAAAACTTTGACATCCGATATCTCGGCTCTGGAAGGGTCTAGAGCCTCCATTTTTGCGCGCTGGTCGAAGTCTCGTGGCCCTCTGTCAGAATCCAGAGTTTCAAGAAGATCGGAGGGGGTCAAAATTTCGGCCAAAAACGACAGTGTTACCCCTTATGTTTTTTTTTCAGGTCAAAACTTTGACATCCGATATCTCGGCTCTGGAAGGGTCTAGAGCCTCCATTTTTGCGCGCTGGTCGAAGTCTCGTGGCCCTCTGTCAGAATCCAGAGTTTCAAGAAGATCGGAGGGGGTCAAAATTTCGGCCAAAAACGACAGTGTTACCCCTTATGTTTTTTTTTCAGGTCAAAACTTTGACATCCGATATCTCGGCTCTGGAAGGGTCTAGAGCCTCCATTTTTGCGCGCTGGTCGAAGTCTCGTGGCCCTCTGTCAGAATCCAGAGTTTCAAGAAGATCGGAGGGGGTCAAAATTTTGGCCAAAAACGACAGTGTTACCCCTTATGTTTTTTTTTCAGGGCAAAACTTTGACATCCGATATCTCGGCTCTGGAAGGGTCTAGAGCCTCCATTTTTGCGCGCTGGTCGAAGTCTCGTGGCCCTCTGTCAGAATCCAGAGTTTCAAGAAGATCGGAGGGGGTCAAAATTTCGGCCAAAAACGACAGTGTTACCCCTTATGTTTTTTTTTTCAGGTCAAAACTTTGACATCCGATATCTCGGCTCTGGAAGGGTCTAGAGCCTCCATTTTTGCGCGCTGGTCGAAGTCTCGTGGCCCTCTGTCAGAATCCAGAGTTTCAAGAAGATCGGAGGGGGTCAAAATTTCGGCCAAAAACGACAGTGTTACCCCTTATGTTTTTTTTTTTCAGGTCAAAACTTTGACATCCGATATCTCGGCTCTGGAAGGGTCTAGAGCCTCCATTTTTGCGTGCTGGTCGAAGTCTCGTGGCCCTCTGTCAGAATCCAGAGTTTCAAGAAGATCGGAGGGGGTCAAAATTTCGGCCAAAAACGACAGTGTTACCCCTTATGTTTTTTTTTCAGGTCAAAACTTTGACATCCGATATCTCGGCTCTGGAAGGGTCTAGAGCCTCCATTTTTGCGCGCTGGTCGAAGTCTCGTGGCCATCTGTCAGAATCCAGAGTTTCAAGAAGATCGGAGGGGGTCAAAATTTCGGCCAAAAACGACAGTGTTACCCCTTATGTTTTTTTTTCAGGTCAAAACTTTGACATCCGATATCTCGGTTCTGGAAGGGTCTAGAGCCTCCATTTTTGCGCGCTGGTCGAAGTCTCGTGGCCCTCTGTCAGAATCCAGAGTTTCAAGAAGATCGGAGGGGGTCAAAATTTCGGCCAAAAATGACAGTGTTACCCCTTATGTTTTTTTTTTCAGGTCAAAACTTTGACATCCGATATCTCGGCTCTGGAAGGGTCTAGAGCCTCCATTTTTGCGCGCTGGTCGAAGTCTCGTGGCCCTCTGTCAGAATCCAGAGTTTCAAGAAGATCGGAGGGGGTCAAAATTTCGGCCAAAAACGACAGTGTTACCCCTTATGTTTTTTTTTCGGGTCAAAACTTTGACATCCGATATCTTGGCTCTGGAAGGGTCTAGAGCCTCCATTTTTGCGCGCTGGTCGAAGTCTCGTGGCCCTCTGTCAGAATCCAGAGTTTCAAGAAGATCGGAGGGGGTCAAAATTTCGGCCAAAAACGACATTGTTACCCCTTATGTTTTTTTTCAGGTCAAAACTTTGACATCCGATATCTCGGCTCTGGAAGGGTCTAGAGCCTCCATTTTTGCGCGCTGGTCGAAGGCTCGTGGCCCTCTGTCAGAATACAGAGTTTCAAGAAGATCGGAGGGGGTCAAAATTTCGGCCCAAAACAACAGTGTTACCCCTTATGTTTTTTTTCGGGTCAAAACTTTGACGTCCGATATCTCGGCTCTGGAAGGGTCTAGAGCCTCCATTTTTGCGCGCTGGTCGAAGTCTCGTGGCCCTCTGTCAGAATCCAGAGTTTCAAGAAGATCGGAGGGGGTCAAAATTTCGGCCAAAAACGACAGTGTTACCCCTTATGTTTTTTTTTTCAGGTCAAAACTTTGACATCCGATATCTCGGCTCTGGAAGGGTCTAGAGCCTCCATTTTTGCGCGCTGGTCGAAGTCTCGTGGCCCTCTGTCAGAATCCAGAGTTTCAAGAAGATCGGAGGGGGTCAAAATTTCGGCCAAAAACGACAGTGTTACCCCTTATGTTTTTTTTTCAGGTCAAAACTTTGACATCCGATATCTCGGCTCTGGAAGGGTCTAGAGCCTCCATTTTTGCGCGCTGGTCGAAGTCTCGTGGCCCTCTGTCAGAATCCAGAGTTTCAAGACGATCGGAGGGGGTCAAAATTTCGGCCAAAAACGACAGTGTTACCCCTTATGTTTTTTTTTCAGGTCAAAACTTTGACATCCGATATCTCGGCTCTGGAAGGGTCTAGAGCCTCCATTTTTGCGCGCTGGTCGAAGTCTCGTGGCCCTCTGTCAGAATCCAGAGTTTCAAGAAGATCGGAGGGGGTCAAAATTTCGTCCAAAAACGACAGTGTTACTTACCCCTTATGTTTTTTTTTCAGGTCAAAACTTTGACATCCGATATCTCAGCTCTGGAAGGGTCTAGAGCCTCCATTTTTGCGCGCTGGTCGAAGTCTCGTGGCCCTCTGTCAGAATCCAGAGTTTCAAGAAGATCGGAGGGGGTCAAAATTTCGTCCAAAAACGACAGTGTTACCCCTTATGTTTTTTTTTCAGGTCAAAACTTTGACATCCGATATCTCGGCTCTGGAAGGGTCTAGAGCCTCCATTTTTGCGCGCTGGTCGAAGTCTCGTGGCCCTCTGTCAGAATCCAGAGTTTCAAGAAGATCGGAGGGGGTCAAAATTTCGGCCAAAAACGACAGTGTTACCCCTTATGTTTTTTTTTCGGGTCAAAACTTTGACATCCGATATCTCGGCTCTGGAAGGGTCTAGAGCCTCCATTTTTGCGCGCTGGTCGAAGTCTCGTGGCCCTCTGTCAGAATCCAGAGTTTCAAGAAGATCGGAGGGGGTCAAAATTTCGGCCAAAAACGACAGTGTTACCCCTTATGTTTTTTTTTCAGGGCAAAACTTTGACATCTGATATCTCGGCTCTGGAAGGGTCTAGAGCCTCCATTTTTGCGCGCTGGTCGAAGTCTCGTGGCCCTCTGTCAGAATCCAGAGTTTCAAGAAGATCGGAGGGGGTCAAAATTTCGGCCAAAAACGACAGTGTTACCCCTTATGTGTTTTTTTCGGGTCAAAACTTTGACATATGATATCTCGGCTCTGGAAGGGTCTAGAGCCTCCATTTTTGCGCGCTGGTCGAAGTCTTGTGGCCCTCTGTCAGAATCCAGAGTTTCAAGAAGATCGGAGGGGGTCAAAATTTCGGCCAAAAACGACAGTGTTACCCCTTATGTTTTTTTTTTCAGGTCAAAACTTTGACATCCGATATCTCGGTTCTGGAAGGGTCTAGAGCCTCCATTTTTGCGCGCTGGTCGAAGTCTCGTGGCCCTCTGTCAGAATCCAGAGTTTCAAGAAGATCGAAGGGGGTCAAAATTTCGGCCAAAAACGACAGTGTTACCCCTTATGTTTTTTTTTTCAGGTCAAAACTTTGACATCCGATATCTCGGCTCTGGAAGGGTCTAGAGCCTCCATTTTTGCGCGCTGGTCGAAGTCTCGTGGCCCTCTGTCAGAATCCAGAGTTTCAAGAAGATGGGAGGGGGTCAAAATTTCGGCCAAAAACGACAGTGTTACCCCTTATGTTTTTTTTTCGGGTCAAAACTTTGACATCCGATATCTTGGCTCTGGAAGGGTCTAGAGCCTCCATTTTTGCGCGCTGGTCGAAGTCTCGTGGCCCTCTGTCAGAATCCAGAGTTTCAAGAAGATCGGAGGGGGTCAAAATTTCGGCCAAAAACGACAGTGTTACCCCTTATGTTTTTTTTTTCAGGTCAAAACTTTGACATCCGATATCTTGGCTCTGGAAGGGTCTAGAGCCTCCATTTTTGCGCGCTGGTCGAAGTCTCGTGGCCCTCTGTCAGAATCCAGAGTTTCAAGAAGATCGGAGGGGGTCAAAATTTCGGCCAAAAACGACAGTGTTACCCCTTATGTTTTTTTTTCAGGGCAAAACTTTGACATCCGATATCTCGGCTCTGGAAGGGTCTAGAGCCTCCATTTTTGCGCGCTGGTCGAAGTCTCGTGGCCCTCTGTCAGAATCCAGAGTTTCAAGAAGATCGGAGGGGGTCAAAATTTCGGCCAAAAACGACAGTGTTACCCCTTATGTTTTTTTTTCAGGTCAAAACTTTGACATCCGATATCTCGGCTCTGGAAGGGTCTAGAGCCTCCATTTTTGCGCGCTGGTCGAAGTCTCGTGGCCCTCTGTCAGAATCCAGAGTTTCAAGAAGATGGGAGGGGGTCAAAATTTCGGCCAAAAACGACAGTGTTACCCCTTATGTTTTTTTTTCAGGTCAAAACTTTGACATCCGATATCTCGGCTCTGGAAGGGTCTAGAGCCTCCATTTTTGCGCGCTGGTCGAAGTCTCGTGGCCCTCTGTCAGAATCCAGAGTTTCAAGAAGATCGGAGGGGGTCAAAATTTCGGCCAAAAACGACAGTGTTACCCCTTATGTTTTTTTTTTTCAGGTCAAAACTTTGACATCCGATATCTCGGCTCTGGAAGGGTCTAGAGCCTCCATTTTTGCGCGCTGGTCGAAGTCTCGTGGCCCTCTGTCAGAATCCAGAGTTTCAAGAAGATCGGAGGGGGTCAAAATTTCGGCCAAAAACGACAGTGTTACCCCTTATGTTTTTTTTTTCAGGTCAAAACTTTGACATCCGACATCTCGGCTCTGGAAGGGTCTAGAGCCTCCATTTTTGCGTGCTGGTCCAAGTCTCGTGGCCCTCTGTCAGAATCCAGAGTTTCAAGAAGATCGGAGGGGGTCAAAATTTCGGCCAAAAACGACAGTGTTACCCCTTATGTTTTTTTTTCAGGTCAAAACTTTGACATCCGATATCTCGGCTCTGGAAGGGTCTAGAGCCTCCATTTTTGCGCGCTGGTCGAAGTCTCGTGGCCCTCTGTCAGAATCCAGAGTTTCAAGAAGATCGGAGGGGGTCAAAATTTCGGCCAAAAACGACAGTGTTACCCCTTATGTTTTTTTTTCAGGGCAAAACTTTGACATCCGATATCTCGGCTCTGGAAGGGTCTAGAGCCTCCATTTTTGCGCGCTGGTCGAAGTCTCGTGGCCCTCTGTCAGAATCCAGAGTTTCAAGAAGATCGGAGGGGGTCAAAATTTCGGCCAAAAACGACAGTGTTACCCCTTATGTTTTTTTTTTCTTGACATCCGATATCTCGGCTCTGGAAGGGTCCTAGAGCCTCCATTTTTGCGCGCTGGTCGAAGTCTCGTGGCCCTCTGTCAGAATCCAGAGTTTTCAAGAAGATCGGAGGGGGTCAAAATTTCGGCCAAAAACGACAGTGTTACCCCTTATGTTTTTTTTCAGGTCAAAACTTTGACATCCGATATCTCGGCTCTGGAAGGGTTCTAGAGCCTCCATTTTTGCGTGCCTGGTCGAAGTCTCGTGGCCCTCTGTCAGAATCCAGAGTTTCAAGAAGATCGGAGGGGGGCAAAATTTCGGCCAAAAACGACAGTGTTACCCCTTATGTTTTTTTTTTCAGGTCAAAACTTTGACATCCGATATCTCGGCTCTGGAAGGGTCTAGAGCCTCCATTTTTTGCGCGCTGGTCGAAGTCTCGTGGCCCTCTGTCAGAATCCAGAGTTTCAAGAAGATCGGAGGGGGTCAAAATTTCGGCCAAAAACGACAGTGTTACCCCTTATGTTTTTTTTTCAGGTCAAAACTTTGACATCCGATATCTCGGCTCTGGAAGGGTCTAGAGCCTCCATTTTTGCGCGCTGGTCGAAGTCTCGTGGCCATCTGTCAGAATCCAGAGTTTCAAGAAGATCGGAGGGGGTCAAAATTTCGGCCCAAAAACGACAGTGTTACCCCTTATGTTTTTTTTTTCAGGTCAAAACTTTGACATCCGATATCTCGGTTCTGGAAGGGTCTAGAGCCTCCATTTTTGCGCGCTGGTCGAAGTCTCGTGGCCCTCTGTCAGAATCCAGAGTTTCAAGAAGATCGGAGGGGGGTAAAAATTTCGCCAAAAATGACAGTGTTACCCCTTATGTTTTTTTTTTCAGGTCAAAACTTTGACATCCGATATCTCGGCTCTGGAAGGGTCTAGAGCCTCCATTTTTGCGCGCTGGTCGAAGTCTCGTGGCCCTCTGTCAGAATCCAGAGTTTCAAGAAGATCGGAGGGGGTCAAAATTTCGGCCAAAAACGACAGTGTTACCCCTTATGTTTTTTTTTCGGGTCAAAACTTTGACATCCGATATCTTGGCTCTGGAAGGGTCTAGAGCCTCCATTTTTGCGCGCTGGTCGAAGTCTCGTGGCCCTCTGTCAGAATCCAGAGTTTCAAGAAGATCGGAGGGGGTCAAAATTTCGGCCAAAAACGACAGTGTTACCCCTTATGTTTTTTTTTTCAGGTCAAAACTTTGACATCCGATATCTCGGCTCTGGAAGGGTCTAGAGCCTCCATTTTTGCGCGCTGGTCGAAGTCTCGTGGCCCTCTGTCAGAATCCAGAGTTTCAAGAAGATCGGAGGGGGTCAAAATTTCGCCAAAAACGACAGTGTTACCCCTTATGTTTTTTTTCCAGGGCAAAACTTTGACATCCGATATCTCGGCTCTGGAAGGGTCTAGAGCCTCCATTTTTGCGCGCTGGTCAAAGTCTCGTGGCCCTCTGTCAGAATCCAGAGTTTCAAGAAGATCGGAGGGGGTCAAAATTTCGGCCCAAAAACGACAGTGTTACCCCTTATGTTTTTTTTTCAGGGCAAAACTTTGACATCCGATATCTCGGCTCTGGAAGGGTCTAGAGCCTCCATTTTTGCGCGCTGGTCGAAGTCTCGTGGCCCTCTGTCAGAATCCAGAGTTTCAAGAAGATCGGAGGGGGTCAAAATTTCGGCCAAAAACGACAGTGTTACCCCTTATGTTTTTTTTTCAGGTCAAAACTTTGACATCCGATATCTCGGCTCTGGAAGGGTCTAGAGCCTCCATTTTTGCGCGCTGGTCGAAGTCTCGTGGCCCTCTGTCAGAATCCAGAGTTTCAAGAAGATCGGAGGGGGTCAAAATTTCGGCCAAAAACGACAGTGTTACCCCTTATGTTTTTTTTTTTCAGGGCAAAACTTTGACATCCGATATCTCGGCTCTGGAAGGGTCTAGAGCCTCCATTTTTGCGCGCTGGTCGAAGTCTCGTGGCCCTCTGTCAGAATCCAGAGTTTCAAGAAGATCGGAGGGGGTCAAAATTTCGGCCAAAAAACGACAGTGTTACCCCTTATGTTTTTTTTTTCAGGTCAAAACTTTTGACATCCGATATCTCGGCTCTGGAAGGGTCTAGAGCCTCCATTTTTGCGCGCTGGTCGAAGTCTCGTGGCCCTCTGTCAGAATCCAGAGTTTCAAGAAGATCGAGGGGGTCAAAATTTCGGCCAAAAACGACAGTGTTACCCCTTATGTTTTTTTTTCAGGTCCAAAACTTTGACATCCGATATCTCGGCTCTGGAAGGGTCTAGAGCCTCCATTTTTGCGCGCTGGTCGAAGTCTCGTGGCCCTCTGTCAGAATCCAGAGTTTCAAGAAGATCGGAGGGGGTCAAAATTTCGGCCAAAAACGACAGTGTTACCCCTTATGTTTTTTTTTCAGGTCAAAACTTTGACATCCGATATCTCGGCTCTGGAAGGGTCTAGAGCCTCCATTTTTGCGCGCTGGTCGAAGTCTCGTGGCCCTCTGTCAGAATCCAGAGTTTCAAGAAGATCGGAGGGGGTCAAAATTTCGGCCAAAAACGACAGTGTTACCCCTTATGTTTTTTTTTTCAGGTCAAAACTTTGACATCCGATATCTCGGCTCTGGAAGGGTCTAGAGCCTCCATTTTTGCGCGCTGGTCGAAGTCTCGTGGCCCTCTGTCAGAATCCAGAGTTTCAAGAAGATCGGAGGGGGACAAAATTTCGGCCAAAAACGTAAAACGACAGTGTTACCCCTTATGTTTTTTTTTCAGGTCAAAACTTTGACATCCGATATCTCGGCTCTGGAAGGGTCTAGAGCCTCCATTTTTGCGTGCTGGTCGAAGTCTCGTGGCCCTCTGTCAGAATCCAGAGTTTCAAGAAGATCGGAGGGGGTCAAAATTTCGGCCAAAAACGACAGTGTTACCCCTTATGTTTTTTTTTCAGGTCAAAACTTTGACATCCGATATCTCGGCTCTGGAAGGGTCTAGAGCCTCCATTTTTGCGCGCTGGTCGAAGTCTCGTGGCCCTCTGTCAGAATCCAGAGTTTCAAGACGATCGGAGGGGGTCAAAATTTCGGCCAAAAACGACAGTGTTACCCCTTATGTTTTTTTTTTCAGGTCAAAACTTTGACATCCGATATCTCGGCTCTGGAAGGGTCTAGAGCCTCCATTTTTGCGTGCTGGTCGAAGTCTCGTGGCCCTCTGTCAGAATCCAGAGTTTCAAGAAGATCGGAGGGGGTCAAAATTTCGGCCAAAAACGACAGTGTTACCCCTTATGTTTTTTTTTCAGGTCAAAACTTTGACATCCGATATCTCGGCTCTGGAAGGGTCTAGAGCCTCCATTTTTGCGCGCTGGTCGAAGTCTCGTGGCCCTCTGTCAGAATCCAGAGTTTCAAGACGATCGGAGGGGGTCAAAATTTCGGCCAAAAACGACAGTGTTACCCCTTATGTTTTTTTTTCAGGTCAAAACTTTGACATCCGATATCTCGGCTCTGGAAGGGTCTAGAGCCTCCATTTTTGCGCGCTGGTCGAAGTCTCGTGGCCCTCTGTCAGAATCCAGAGTTTCAAGAAGATCGGAGGGGGTCAAAATTTCGGCCAAAAACGACAGTGTTACCCCTTATGTTTTTTTTTTCAGGGCAAAACTTTGACATCCGATATCTCGGCTCTGGAAGGGTCTAGAGCCTCCATTTTTGCGCGCTGGTCGAAGTCTCGTGGCCATCTGTCAGAATCCAGAGTTTCAAGAAGATCGGAGGGGGTCAAAATTTCGGCCAAAAACGACAGTGTTACCCCTTATGTTTTTTTTTCAGGTCAAAACTTTGACATCCGATATCTCGGTTCTGGAAGGGTCTAGAGCCTCCATTTTTGCGTGCTGGTCGAAGTCTCGTGGCCCTCTGTCAGAATCCAGAGTTTCAAGAAGATCGGAGGGGGTCAAAATTTCGGCCAAAAACGACAGTGTTACCCCTTATGTTTTTTTTTCAGGTCAAAACTTTGACATCCGATATCTCGGCTCTGGAAGGGTCTAGAGCCTCCATTTTTGCGCGCTGGTCGAAGTCTCGTGGCCCTCTGTCAGAATCCAGAGTTTCAAGAAGATCGGAGGGGGTCAAAATTTCGGCCAAAAACGACAGTGTTACCCCTTATGTTTTTTTTTTCAGGTCAAAACTTTGACATCCGATATCTCGGCTCTGGAAGGGTCTAGAGCCTCCATTTTTGCGCGCTGGTCGAAGTCTCGTGGCCCTCTGTCAGAATCCAGAGTTTCAAGAAGATCGGAGGGGGTCAAAATTTCGGCCAAAAACGACAGTGTTACCCCTTATGTTTTTTTTTTCAGGTCAAAACTTTGACATCCGATATCTCGGCTCTGGAAGGGTCTAGAGCCTCCATTTTTGCGTGCTGGTCGAAGTCTCGTGGCCCTCTGTCAGAATCCAGAGTTTCAAGAAGATCGGAGGGGGTCAAAATTTCGGCCAAAAACGACAGTGTTACCCCTTATGTTTTTTTTTCAGGTCAAAACTTTGACATCCGATATCTCGGTTCTGGAAGGGTCTAGAGCCTCCATTTTTGCGCGCTGGTCGAAGTCTCGTGGCCCTCTGTCAGAATCCAGAGTTTCAAGAAGATCGGAGGGGGTCAAAATTTCGGCCAAAAACGACAGTGTTACCCCTTATGTTTTTTTTTTCAGGTCAAAACTTTGACATCCGATATCTCGGCTCTGGAAGGGTCTAGAGCCTCCATTTTTGCGCGCTGGTCGAAGTCTCGTGGCCCTCTGTCAGAATCCAGAGTTTCAAGAAGATCGGAGGGGGTCAAAATTTCGGCCAAAAACGACAGTGTTACCCCTTATGTTTTTTTTTTCGGGTCAAAACTTTGACATCCGATATCTTGGCTCTGGAAGGGTCTAGAGCCTCCATTTTTGCGCGCTGGTCGAAGTCTCGTGGCCCTCTGTCAGAATCCAGAGTTTCAAGAAGATCGGAGGGGGTCAAAATTTCGGCCAAAAACGACAGTGTTACCCCTTATGTTTTTTTTTCAGGTCAAAACTTTGACATCCGATATCTCGGCTCTGGAAGGGTCTAGAGCCTCCATTTTTGCGCGCTGGTCGAAGTCTCGTGGCCCTCTGTCAGAATCCAGAGTTTCAAGAAGATCGGAGGGGGTCAAAATTTCGGCCAAAAACGACAGTGTTACCCCTTATGTTTTTTTTCAGGGCAAAACTTTGACATCCCATATCTCGGCTCTGGAAGGGTCTAGAGCCTCCATTTTTGCGCGCTGGTCGAAGTCTCGTGGCCCTCTGTCAGAATCCAGAGTTTCAAGAAGATCGGAGGGGGTCAAAATTTCGGCCAAAAACGACAGTGTTACCCCTTATGTTTTTTTTTTCAGGTCAAAACTTTGACATCCGATATCTCGGCTCTGGAAGGGTCTAGAGCCTCCATTTTTGCGCGCTGGTCGAAGTCTCGTGGCCCTCTGTCAGAATCCAGAGTTTCAAGAAGATCGGAGGGGGTCAAAATTTCGGCCAAAAACGACAGTGTTACCCCTTATGTTTTTTTTTCAGGTCAAAACTTTGACATCCGATATCTCGGCTCTGGAAGGGTCTAGAGCCTCCATTTTTGCGCGCTGGTCGAAGTCTCGTGGCCCTCTGTCAGAATCCAGAGTTTCAAGAAGATCGGAGGGGGTCAAAATTTCGGCCAAAAACGACAGTGTTACCCCTTATGTTTTTTTTTCAGGTCAAAACTTTGACATCCGATATCTCGGCTCTGGAAGGGTCTAGAGCCTCCATTTTTGCGTGCTGGTCGAAGTCTCGTGGCCCTCTGTCAGAATCCAGAGTTTCAAGAAGATCGGAGGGGGTCAAAATTTCGGCCAAAAACGACAGTGTTACCCCTTATGTTTTTTTTTCAGGGCAAAACTTTGACATCCGATATCTCGGCTCTGGAAGGGTCTAGAGCCTCCATTTTTGCGCGCTGGTCGAAGTCTCGTGGCCCTCTGTCAGAATCCAGAGTTTCAAGAAGATCGGAGGGGGTCAAAATTTCGGCCAAAAACGACAGTGTTACCCCTTATGTTTTTTTTTCAGGTCAAAACTTTGACATCCGATATCTCGGCTCTGGAAGGGTCTAGAGCCTCCATTTTTGCGCGCTGGTCGAAGTCTCGTGGCCCTCTGTCAGAATCCAGAGTTTCAAGAAGATCGGAGGGGGTCAAAATTTCGGCCAAAAACGACAGTGTTACCCCTTATGTTTTTTTTCAGGTCAAAACTTTGACATCCGATATCTCGGCTCTGGAAGGGTCTAGAGCCTCCATTTTTGCGCGCTGGTCGAAGTCTCGTGGCCCTCTGTCAGAATCCAGAGTTTCAAGACGATCGGAGGGGGTCAAAATTTCGGCCAAAAACGACAGTGTTACCCCTTATGTTTTTTTTTTCAGGTCAAAACTTTGACATCCGATATCTCGGCTCTGGAAGGGTCTAGAGCCTCCATTTTTGCGCGCTGGTCGAAGTCTCGTGGCCCTCTGTCAGAATCCAGAGTTTCAAGAAGATCGGAGGGGGTCAAAATTTCATCCAAAAACGACAGTGTTACCCCTTATGTTTTTTTTTCAGGTCAAAACTTTGACATCCGATATCTCAGCTCTGGAAGGGTCTAGAGCCTCCATTTTTGCGCGCTGGTCGAAGTCTCGTGGCCCTCTGTCAGAATCCAGAGTTTCAAGAAGATCGGAGGGGGTCAAAATTTCGGCCAAAAACGACAGTGTTACCCCTTATGTTTTTTTTTCAGGTCAAAACTTTGACATCCGATATCTCGGCTCTGGAAGGGTCTAGAGCCTCCATTTTTGCGCGCTGGTCGAAGTCTCGTGGCCCTCTGTCAGAATCCAGAGTTTCAAGAAGATCGGAGGGGGTCAAAATTTCGGCCAAAAACGACAGTGTTACCCCTTATGTTTTTTTTTTTCAGGTCAAAACTTTGACATCCGATATCTCGGCTCTGGAAGGGTCTAGAGCCTCCATTTTTGCGTGCTGGTCGAAGTCTCGTGGCCCTCTGTCAGAATCCAGAGTTTCAAGAAGATCGGAGGGGGTCAAAATTTCGGCCAAAAACGACAGTGTTACCCCTTATGTTTTTTTTCAGGTCAAAACTTTGACATCCGATATCTCGGCTCTGGAAGGGTCTAGAGCCTCCATTTTTGCGCGCTGGTCGAAGTCTCGTGGCCCTCTGTCAGAATCCAGAGTTTCAAGAAGATCGGAGGGGGTCAAAATTTCGGCCAAAAACGACAGTGTTACCCCTTATGTTTTTTTTTCAGGTCAAAACTTTGACATCCGATATCTCGGCTCTGGAAGGGTCTAGAGCCTCCATTTTTGCGCGCTGGTCGAAGTCTCGTGACCCTCTGTCAGAATCCAGAGTTTCAAGACGATCGGAGGGGGTCAAAATTTCGGCCAAAAACGACAGTGTTACCCCTTATGTTTTTTTTTTCAGGTCAAAACTTTGACATCCGATATCTCGGCTCTGGAAGGGTCTAGAGCCTCCATTTTTGCGCGCTGGTCGAAGTCTCGTGGCCCTCTGTCAGAATCCAGAGTTTCAAGAAGATCGGAGGGGGTCAAAATTTCGGCCAAAAACGACAGTGTTACCCCTTATGTTTTTTTTTCAGGGCAAAACTTTGACATCTGATATCTCGGCTCTGGAAGGGTCTAGAGCCTCCATTTTTGCGCGCTGGTCTAAGTCTCGTGGCCCTCTGTCAGAATCCAGAGTTTCAAGAAGATCGGAGGGGGTCAAAATTTCGGCCAAAAACGACAGTGTTACCCCTTATGTTTTTTTTTTCAGGTCAAAACTTTGACATCCGATATCTCGGCTCTGGAAGGGTCTAGAGCCTCCATTTTTGCGCGCTGGTCGAAGTCTCGTGGCCCTCTGTCAGAATCCAGAGTTTCAAGAAGATCGGAGGGGGTCAAAATTTCGGCCAAAAACGACAGTGTTACCCCTTATGTTTTTTTTTCGGGTCAAAACTTTGACATCCGATATCTCGGCTCTGGAAGGGTCTAGAGCCTCCATTTTTGCGCGCTGGTCGAAGTCTCGTGGCCCTCTGTCAGAATCCAGAGTTTCAAGAAGATCGGAGGGGGTCAAAATTTCGGCCAAAAACGACAGTGTTACCCCTTATGTTTTTTTTTCAGGGCAAAACTTTGACATCTGATATCTCGGCTCTGGAAGGGTCTAGAGCCTCCATTTTTGCGCGCTGGTCGAAGTCTTGTGGCCCTCTGTCAGAATCCAGAGTTTCAAGAAGATCGGAGGGGGTCAAAATTTCGGCCAAAAATGACAGTGTTACCCCTTATGTTTTTTTTTCAGGTCAAAACTTTGACATCCGATATCTCGGTTCTGGAAGGGTCTAGAGCCTCCATTTTTGCGCGCTGGTCGAAGTCTCGTGGCCCTCTGTCAGAATCCAGAGTTTCAAGAAGATCGGAGGGGGTCAAAATTTCGGCCAAAAACGACAGTGTTACCCCTTATGTTTTTTTTTCAGGTCAAAACTTTGACATCCGATATCTCGGCTCTGGAAGGGTCTAGAGCCTCCATTTTTGCGCGCTGGTCGAAGTCTCGTGGCCCTCTGTCAGAATCCAGAGTTTCAAGAAGATGGGAGGGGGTCAAAATTTCGGCCAAAAACGACAGTGTTACCCCTTATGTTTTTTTTCGGGTCAAAACTTTGACATCCGATATCTTGGCTCTGGAAGGGTCTAGAGCCTCCATTTTTGCGCGCTGGTCGAAGTCTCGTGGCCCTCTGTCAGAATCCAGAGTTTCAAGAAGATCGGAGGGGGTCAAAATTTCGGCCAAAAACGACAGTGTTACCCCTTATGTTTTTTTTTCAGGGCAAAACTTTGACATCCGATATCTCGGCTCTGGAAGGGTCTAGAGCCTCCATTTTTGCGCGCTGGTCGAAGTCTCGTGGCCCTCTGTCAGAATCCAGAGTTTCAAGAAGATCGGAGGGGGTCAAAATTTCGGCCAAAAACGACAGTGTTACCCCTTATGTTTTTTTTTCAGGTCAAAACTTTGACATCCGATATCTCGGCTCTGGAAGGGTCTAGAGCCTCCATTTTTGCGCGCTGGTCGAAGTCTCGTGGCCCTCTGTCAGAATCCAGAGTTTCAAGAAGATTGGAGGGGGTCAAAATTTCGGCCAAAAACGACAGTGTTACCCCTTATGTTTTTTTTCAGGTCAAAACTTTGACATCCGATATCTCGGCTCTGGAAGGGTCTAGAGCCTCCATTTTTGCGCGCTGGTCGAAGTCTCGTGGCCCTCTGTCAGAATCCAGAGTTTCAAGAAGATCGGAGGGGGTCAAAATTTCGGCCAAAAACGACAGTGTTACCCCTTATGTTTTTTTTTTCAGGTCAAAACTTTGACATCCGATATCTCGGCTCTGGAAGGGTCTAGAGCCTCCATTTTTGCGCGCTGGTCGAAGTCTCGTGGCCCTCTGTCAGAATCCAGAGTTTCAAGAAGATCGGAGGGGGTCAAAATTTCGGCCAAAAACGACAGTGTTACCCCTTATGTTTTTTTTTCAGGTCAAAACTTTGACATCCGATATCTCGGCTCTGGAAGGGTCTAGAGCCTCCATTTTTGCGTGCTGGTCGAAGTCTCGTGGCCCTCTGTCAGAATCCAGAGTTTCAAGAAGATCGGAGGGGGTCAAAATTTCGGCCAAAAACGACAGTGTTACCCCTTATGTTTTTTTTTTTTCAGGTCAAAACTTTGACATCCGATATCTCGCTCTGGAAGGGTCTAGAGCCTCCATTTTTGCGCACTGGTCGAAGTCTCGTGGCCCTCTGTCAGAATCCAGAGTTTCAAGACGATCGGAGGGGGTCAAAATTTCGGCCAAAAACGACAGTGTTACCCCTTATGTTTTTTTTTTCAGGTCAAAACTTTGACATCCGATATCTCGGCTCTGGAAGGGTCTAGAGCCTCCATTTTTGCGCGCTGGTCGAAGTCTCGTGGCCCTCTGTCAGAATCCAGAGTTTCAAGAAGATCGGAGGGGGTCAAAATTTCGGCCAAAAACGACAGTGTTACCCCTTATGTTTTTTTTCAGGTCAAAACTTTGACATCTGATATCTCGGCTCTGGAAGGGTCTAGAGCCTCCATTTTTGCGCGCTGGTCGAAGTCTCGTGGCCCTCTGTCAGAATCCAGAGTTTCAAGAAGATCGGAGGGGGTCAAAATTTCGGCCAAAAACGACAGTGTTACCCCTTATGTTTTTTTTTCGGGTCAAAACTTTGACATATGATATCTCGGCTCTGGAAGGGTCTAGAGCCTCCATTTTTGCGCGCTGGTCGAAGTCTCATGGCCCTCTGTCAGAATCCAGAGTTTCAAGAAGATCGGAGGGGGTCAACATTTCGGCCAAAAACGACAGTGTTACCCCTTATGTTTTTTTTTCAGGTCAAAACTTTGACATCCGATATCTCGGTTCTGGAAGGGTCTAGAGCCTCCATTTTTGCGTGCTGGTCGAAGTCTCGTGGCCCTCTGTCAGAATCCAGAGTTTCAAGAAGATCGGAGGGGGTCAAAATTTCGGCCAAAAACGACAGTGTTACCCCTTATGTTTTTTTTCAGGTCAAAACTTTGACATCCGATATCTCGGCTCTGGAAGGGTCTAGAGCCTCCATTTTTGCGCGCTGGTCGAAGTCTCGTGGCCCTCTGTCAGAATCCAGAGTTTCAAGAAGATCGGAGGGGGTCAAAATTTCGGCCAAAAACGACAGTGTTACCCCTTATGTTTTTTTTCGGGTCAAAACTTTGACATCCGATATCTTGGCTCTGGAAGGGTCTAGAGCCTCCATTTTTGCGCGCTGGTCGAAGTCTCGTGGCCCTCTGTCAGAATCCAGAGTTTCAAGAAGATCGGAGGGGGTCAAAATTTCGGCCAAAAACGACAGTGTTACCCCTTATGTTTTTTTTTTCAGGTCAAAACTTTGACATCCGATATCTCGGCTCTGGAAGGGTCTAGAGCCTCCATTTTTGCGCGCTGGTCGAAGTCTCGTGGCCCTCTGTCAGAATCCAGAGTTTCAAGAAGATCGGAGGGGGTCAAAATTTCGGCCAAAAACGACAGTGTTACCCCTTATGTTTTTTTTTTCAGGGCAAAACTTTGACATCCGATATCTCGGCTCTGGAAGGGTCTAGAGCCTCCATTTTTGCGCGCTGGTCAAAGTCTCGTGGCCCTCTGTCAGAATCCAGAGTTTCAAGAAGATCGGAGGGGGTCAAAATTTCGGCCAAAAACGACAGTGTTACCCCTTATGTTTTTTTTTCAGGTCAAAACTTTGACATCCGATATCTCGGCTCTGGAAGGGTCTAGAGCCTCCATTTTTGCGCGCTGGTCGAAGTCTCGTGGCCCTCTGTCAGAATCCAGAGTTTCAAGAAGATCGGAGGGGGTCAAAATTTCGGCCAAAAACGACAGTGTTACCCCTTATGTTTTTTTTTCAGGTCAAAACTTTGACATCCGATATCTCGGCTCTGGAAGGGTCTAGAGCCTCCATTTTTGCGTGCTCGTCGAAGTCTCGTGGCCCTCTGTCAGAATCCAGAGTTTCAAGAAGATCGGAGGGGGTCAAAATTTCGGCCAAAAACGACAGTGTTACCCCTTATGTTTTTTTTCAGGTCAAAACTTTGACATCCGATATCTCGGCTCTGGAAGGGTCTAGAGCCTCAATTTTTGCGCGCTGGTCAAAGTCTCGTGGCCCTCTGTCAGAATCCAGAGTTTCAAGAAGATCGGAGGGGGTCAAAATTTCGGCCAAAAACGACAGTGTTACCCCTTATGTTTTTTTTTCAGGTCAAAACTTTGACATCCGATATCTCGGCTCTGGAAGGGTCTAGAGCCTCCATTTTTGCGCGCTGGTCGAAGTCTCGTGGCCCTCTGTCAGAATCCAGAGTTTCAAGACGATCGGAGGGGGTCAAAATTTCGGCCAAAAACGACAGTGTTACCCCTTATGTTTTTTTTTCAGGTCAAAACTTTGACATCCGATATCTCGGCTCTGGAAGGGTCTAGAGCCTCCATTTTTGCGCGCTGGTCGAAGTCTCGTGGCCCTCTGTCAGAATCCAGAGTTTCAAGAAGATCGGAGGGGGTCAAAATTTGGACCTGAAAAAAAAAACATAAGGGGTAACACTGTCGTTTTTGGCCGAAATTTTGACCCCCTCCGATCTTCTTGAAACTCTGGATTCTGACAGAGGGCCACGAGACTTCGACCAGCGCGCAAAAATGGTGGCTCTAGACCCTTCCAGAGCCGAGATATCGGATGTCAAAGTTTTGACCCGAAAAAAAAAAACATAAGGGGTAACACTGTCGTTTTTGGCCGAAATTTTGACCCCCTCCGATCTTCTTGAAACTCTGGATTCTGACAGAGGGCCACGAGACTTCGACCAGCGCGCAAAAATGGAGGCTCTAGACCCTTCCAGAGCCGAGATATCGGATGTCAAAGTTTTGACCTGAAAAAAAAACATAAGGGGTAACACTGTCGTTTTTGGCCGAAATTTTGACCCCCTCCGATCTTCTTGAAACTCTGGATTCTGACAGAGGGCCACGAGACTTCGACCAGCGCGCAAAAATGGAGGCTCTAGACCCTTCCAGAGCCGAGATATCGGATGTCAAAGTTTTGACCTGAAAAAAAAAACATAAGGGGTAACACTGTCGTTTTTGGCCGAAATTTTGACCCCCTCCGATCGTCTTGAAACTCTGGATTCTGAGAGAGGGCCACGAGACTTCGACCAGCGCGCAAAAATGGAGGCTCTAGACCCTTCCAGAGCCGAGATATCGGATGTCAAAGTTTTGACCTGAAAAAAAACATAAGGGGTAACACTGTCGTTTTTGGCCGAAATTTTGACCCCCTCCGATCTTCTTGAAACTCTGGATTCTGACAGAGGGCCACGAGACTTCGACCAGCGCGCAAAAATGGAGGCTCTACACCCTTCCAGAGCCGGGATATCGGATGTCAAAGTTTTGACTCGAAAAAAAAACATAAGGGGTAACACTGTCGTTTTTGGCCGAAATTTTGACCCCCTCCGATCTTCCTGAAACTCTGGATTCTGACAGAGGGCCACGAGACTTCGACCAGCGCGCAAAAATGGAGGCTCTAGACCCTTCCAGAGCCGAGATATCAGATGTCAAAGTTTTACCCTGAAAAAAAAAACATAAGGGGTAACACTGTCGTTTTTGGCCAAAATTTTGACCCCCTCCGATCTTCTTGAAACTCTGGATTCTGACAGAGGGCCACACGACTTCGACCAGCGCGCAAAAATGGAGGCTCTAGACCCTTCCAGAGCTGAGATATCGGATGTCAAAGTTTTGACCTGAAAAAAAAACATAAGGGGTAACACTGTCGTTTTTGGCTGAAATTTTGACCCCCTCCGATCTTCTTGAAACTCTGGATTCTGACAGAGGGTCACGAGACTTCGACCAGCGCGCGAAAATGGAGGCTCTAGACCCTTCCAGAGCCGAGATATCGGATGTCAAAGTTTTGACCTGAAAAAAAAACATAAGGGGTAACACTGTCGTTTTTGGCCGAAATTTTGACCCCCTCCGATCTTCTTGAAACTCTGGATTCTGACAGAGGGCCACGAGACTTCGACCAGCGCGCAAAAATGGAGGCTCTAGACCCTTCCAGAACCGAGATATCGGATGTCAAAGTTTTGACCTGAAAAAAAAACATAAGGGGTAACACTGTCGTTTTTGGCCGAAATTTTGACCCCCTCCGATCTTCTTGAAACTCTGGATTCTGACAGAGGGCCATGAGACTTCGACCAGCGCGCAAAAATGGAGGCTCTAGACCCTTCCAGAGCCGAGATATCATATGTCAAAGTTTGACCCGAAAAAAAAACATAAGGGGTAACACTGTCGTTTTTGGCCGAAATTTTGACCCCCTCCGATCTTCTTGAAACTCTGGATTCTGACAGAGGGCCACGAGACTTCGACCAGCGCGCAAAAATGGAGGCTCTAGATCCTTCAGAGCCGAGATATCAGATGTCAAAGTTTTGCCCTGAAAAAAAAACATAAGGGGTAACACTTTTTTTTCAGGTCAAAACTTTGACATCCGATATCTCGGCTCTGGAAGGGTCTAGAGCCTCCATTTTTGCGCGCTGGTCGAAGTCTCTTGGCCCTCTGTCAGAATCCAGAGTTTCAAGAAGATCGGAGGGGTCAAAATTTCGGCCAAAAACGACAGTGTTACCCCTTATGTTTTTTTTTTCAGTCAAAACTTTGACATCCGATATCTCGGCTCTGGAAGGGTCTAGAGCCTCCATTTTGCGTGCTGGTCGAAGTCTCGTGGCCCTCTGTCAGAATCCAGAGTTTCAAGAAGATCGGAGGGGGTCAAAATTTCGGCCAAAATGACAGTGTTACCCCTTATGTTTTTTTCAGGTCAAAACTTTGACATCCGATATCTCGGCTCTGGACGGGTCTAGAGCCTCCATTTTTGCGCGCTGGTCGAAGTCTCGTGGCCTCTGTCAGAATCCAGAGTTTCAAGAAGATCGGAGGGGTCAAATTTCGGCCAAAACGACAGTGTTACCCTTATGTTTTTTTTTTCAGGTCAAAACTTTGACATCCGATATCTCGGCTCTGGAAGGGTCTAGAGCCTCCATTTTTGCGCGCTGGTCGAAGTCTCGTGGCCCTCTGTCAGAATCCAGAGTTTCAAGACGATCGGAGGGGGTCAAAATTTCGGCCAAAAACGACAGTGTTACCCCTTATGTTTTTTTTTTCAGGTCAAAACTTTGACATCCGATATCTCGGCTCTGGAAGGGTCTAGAGCCTCCATTTTTGCGCGCTGGTCGAAGTCTCGTGGCCCTCTGTCAGAATCCAGAGTTTCAAGAAGATGGGAGGGGGTCAAAATTTCGGCCAAAAACGACAGTGTTACCCCTTATGTTTTTTTTCGGGTCAAAACTTTGACATCCTGATATCTTGGCTCTGGAAGGGTCTAGAGCCTCCATTTTTGCGCGCTGGTCGAAGTCTCGTGGCCCTCTGTCAGAATCCAGAGTTTCAAGAAGATCGGAGGGGGTCAAAATTTCGGCCAAAAACGACAGTGTTACCCCTTATGTTTTTTTTTCAGGGCAAAACTTTGACATCCGATATCTCGGCTCTGGAAGGGTCTAGAGCCTCCATTTTTGCGCGCTGGTCGAAGTCTCGTGGCCCTCTGTCAGAATCCAGAGTTTCAAGAAGATCGGAGGGGGTCAAAATTTCGGCCAAAACGACAGTGTTACCCCTTATGTTTTTTTTTCAGGGCAAAACTTTGACATCCGATATCTCGGCTCTGGAAGGGTCTAGAGCCTCCATTTTTGCGCGCTGGTCGAAGTCTCGTGGCCCTCTGTCAGAATCCAGAGTTTCAAGAAGATCGGAGGGGGTCAAAATTTCGGCCAAAAACGACAGTGTTACCCCTTATGTTTTTTTTTCAGGTCAAAACTTTGACATCCGATATCTCGGCTCTGGAAGGGTCTAGAGCCTCCATTTTTGCGCGCTGGTCGAAGTCTCGTGGCCCTCTGTCAGAATCCAGAGTTTCAAGAAGATTGGAGGTGGTCAAAATTTCGGCCAAAAACGACAGTGTTACCCCTTATGTTTTTTTTTCAGGTCAAAACTTTGACATCCGATATCTCGGCTCTGGAAGGGTCTAGAGCCTCCATTTTTGCGCGCTGGTCGAAGTCTCGTGGCCCTCTGTCAGAATCCAGAGTTTCAAGAAGATCGGAGGGGGTCAAAATTTCGGCCAAAAACGACAGTGTTACCCCTTATGTTTTTTTTTTTCAGGTCAAAACTTTGACATCCGATATCTCGGCTCTGGAAGGGTCTAGAGCCTCCATTTTTGCGCGCTGGTCGAAGTCTCGTGGCCCTCTGTCAGAATCCAGAGTTTCAAGAAGATCGGAGGGGGTCAAAATTTCGGCCAAAACGACAGTGTTACCCCTTATGTTTTTTTTTTTCAGGTCAAAACTTTGACATCCGATATCTCGGCTCTGGAAGGGTCTAGAGCCTCCATTTTTGCGCACTGGTCGAAGTCTCGTGGCCCTCTGTCAGAATCCAGAGTTTCAAGACGATCGGAGGGGGTCAAAATTTCGGCCAAAAACGACAGTGTTACCCCTTATGTTTTTTTTTTCAGGTCAAAACTTTGACATCCGATATCTCGGCTCTGGAAGGGTCTAGAGCCTCCATTTTTGCGCGCTGGTCGAAGTCTCATGGCCCTCTGTCAGAATCCATAGTTTCAAGAAGATCGGAGGGGGTCAAAATTTCGGCAAAAAACGACAGTGTTACCCCTTATGTTTTTTTTCAGGTCAAAACTTTGACATCTGATATCTCGGCTCTGGAAGGGTCTAGAGCCTCCATTTTTGCGCGCTGGTCGAAGTCTCGTGGCCCTCTGTCAGAATCCAGAGTTTCAAGAAGATCGGAGGGGGTCAAAATTTCGGCCAAAAACGACAGTGTTACCCCTTATGTTTTTTTTTCGGGTCAAAACTTTGACATATGATATCTCGGCTCTGGAAGGGTCTAGAGCCTCCATTTTTGCGCGCTGGTCGAAGTCTCATGGCCCTCTGTCAGAATCCAGAGTTTCAAGAAGATCGGAGGGGGTCAACATTTCGGCCAAAAACGACAGTGTTACCCCTTATGTTTTTTTTTTCAGGTCAAAACTTTGACATCCGATATCTCGGTTCTGGAAGGGTCTAGAGCCTCCATTTTTGCGTGCTGGTCGAAGTCTCGTGGCCCTCTGTCAGAATCCAGAGTTTCAAGAAGATCGGAGGGGGTCAAAATTTCGGCCAAAAACGACAGTGTTACCCCTTATGTTTTTTTTCAGGTCAAAACTTTGACATCCGATATCTCGGCTCTGGAAGGGTCTAGAGCCTCCATTTTTGCGCGCTGGTCGAAGTCTCGTGGCCCTCTGTCAGAATCCAGAGTTTCAAGAAGATCGGAGGGGGTCAAAATTTCGGCCAAAAACGACAGTGTTACCCCTTATGTTTTTTTTCGGGTCAAAACTTTGACATCCGATATCTTGGCTCTGGAAGGGTCTAGAGCCTCCATTTTTGCGCGCTGGTCGAAGTCTCGTGGCCCTCTGTCAGAATCCAGAGTTTCAAGAAGATCGGAGGGGGTCAAAATTTCGGCCAAAAACGACAGTGTTACCCCTTATGTTTTTTTTTTCAGGTCAAAACTTTGACATCCGATATCTCGGCTCTGGAAGGGTCTAGAGCCTCCATTTTTGCGCGCTGGTCGAAGTCTCGTGGCCCTCTGTCAGAATCCAGAGTTTCAAGAAGATCGGAGGGGGTCAAAATTTCGGCCAAAAACGACAGTGTTACCCCTTATGTTTTTTTTTTCAGGGCAAAACTTTGACATCCGATATCTCGGCTCTGGAAGGGTCTAGAGCCTCCATTTTTGCGCGCTGGTCAAAGTCTCGTGGCCCTCTGTCAGAATCCAGAGTTTCAAGAAGATCGGAGGGGGTCAAAATTTCGGCCAAAAACGACAGTGTTACCCCTTATGTTTTTTTTTCAGGTCAAAACTTTGACATCCGATATCTCGGCTCTGGAAGGGTCTAGAGCCTCCATTTTTGCGCGCTGGTCGAAGTCTCGTGGCCCTCTGTCAGAATCCAGAGTTTCAAGAAGATCGGAGGGGGTCAAAATTTCGGCCAAAAACGACAGTGTTACCCCTTATGTTTTTTTTTCAGGTCAAAACTTTGACATCCGATATCTCGGCTCTGGAAGGGTCTAGAGCCTCCATTTTTGCGTGCTCGTCGAAGTCTCGTGGCCCTCTGTCAGAATCCAGAGTTTCAAGAAGATCGGAGGGGGTCAAAATTTCGGCCAAAAACGACAGTGTTACCCCTTATGTTTTTTTTCAGGTCAAAACTTTGACATCCGATATCTCGGCTCTGGAAGGGTCTAGAGCCTCAATTTTTGCGCGCTGGTCAAAGTCTCGTGGCCCTCTGTCAGAATCCAGAGTTTCAAGAAGATCGGAGGGGGTCAAAATTTCGGCCAAAAACGACAGTGTTACCCCTTATGTTTTTTTTTCAGGTCAAAACTTTGACATCCGATATCTCGGCTCTGGAAGGGTCTAGAGCCTCCATTTTTGCGCGCTGGTCGAAGTCTCGTGGCCCTCTGTCAGAATCCAGAGTTTCAAGACGATCGGAGGGGGTCAAAATTTCGGCCTAAAACGACAGTGTTACCCCTTATGTTTTTTTTTCAGGTCAAAACTTTGACATCCGATATCTCGGCTCTGGAAGGGTCTAGAGCCTCCATTTTTGCGCGCTGGTCGAAGTCTCGTGGCCCTCTGTCAGAATCCAGAGTTTCAAGAAGATCGGAGGGGGTCAAAATTTGGACCTGAAAAAAAAAACATAAGGGGTAACACTGTCGTTTTTGGCCGAAATTTTGACCCCCTCCGATCTTCTTGAAACTCTGGATTCTGACAGAGGGCCACGAGACTTCGACCAGCGCGCAAAAATGGTGGCTCTAGACCCTTCCAGAGCCGAGATATCGGATGTCAAAGTTTTGACCCGAAAAAAAAAACATAAGGGGTAACACTGTCGTTTTTGGCCGAAATTTTGACCCCCTCCGATCTTCTTGAAACTCTGGATTCTGACAGAGGGCCACGAGACTTCGACCAGCGCGCAAAAATGGAGGCTCTAGACCCTTCCAGAGCCGAGATATCGGATGTCAAAGTTTTGACCTGAAAAAAAAACATAAGGGGTAACACTGTCGTTTTTGGCCGAAATTTTGACCCCCTCCGATCTTCTTGAAACTCTGGATTCTGACAGAGGGCCACGAGACTTCGACCAGCGCGCAAAAATGGAGGCTCTAGACCCTTCCAGAGCCGAGATATCGGATGTCAAAGTTTTGACCTGAAAAAAAAAACATAAGGGGTAACACTGTCGTTTTTGGCCGAAATTTTGACCCCCTCCGATCGTCTTGAAACTCTGGATTCTGAGAGAGGGCCACGAGACTTCGACCAGCGCGCAAAAATGGAGGCTCTAGACCCTTCCAGAGCCGAGATATCGGATGTCAAAGTTTTGACCTGAAAAAAAACATAAGGGGTAACACTGTCGTTTTTGGCCGAAATTTTGACCCCCTCCGATCTTCTTGAAACTCTGGATTCTGACAGAGGGCCACGAGACTTCGACCAGCGCGCAAAAATGGAGGCTCTACACCCTTCCAGAGCCGAGATATCGGATGTCAAAGTTTTGACTCGAAAAAAAAACATAAGGGGTAACACTGTCGTTTTTGGCCGAAATTTTGACCCCCTCCGATCTTCCTGAAACTCTGGATTCTGACAGAGGGCCACGAGACTTCGACCAGCGCGCAAAAATGGAGGCTCTAGACCCTTCCAGAGCCGAGATATCAGATGTCAAAGTTTTACCCTGAAAAAAAAACATAAGGGGTAACACTGTCGTTTTTGGCCAAAATTTTGACCCCCTCCGATCTTCTTGAAACTCTGGATTCTGACAGAGGGCCACGAGACTTCGACCAGCGCGCAAAAATGGAGGCTCTAGACCCTTCCAGAGCTGAGATATCGGATGTCAAAGTTTTGACCTGAAAAAAAAAAACATAAGGGGTAACACTGTCGTTTTTGGCTGAAATTTTGACCCCCTCCGATCTTCTTGAAACTCTGGATTCTGACAGAGGGTCACGAGACTTCGACCAGCGCGCGAAAATGGAGGCTCTAGACCCTTCCAGAGCCGAGATATCGGATGTCAAAGTTTTGACCTGAAAAAAAAACATAAGGGGTAACACTTTTTTTTTCAGGTCAAAACTTTGACATCCGATATCTCGGCTCTGGAAGGGTCTAGAGCCTCCATTTTTGCGCGCTGGTCGAAGTCTCTTGGCCCTCTGTCAGAATCCAGAGTTTCAAGAAGATCGGAGGGGGTCAAAATTTCGGCCAAAAACGACAGTGTTACCCCTTATGTTTTTTTTTCAGGTCAAAACTTTGACATCCGATATCTCGGCTCTGGAAGGGTCTAGAGCCTCCATTTTTGCGTGCTGGTCGAAGTCTCGTGGCCCTCTGTCAGAATCCAGAGTTTCAAGAAGATCGGAGGGGGTCAAAATTTCGGCCAAAAACGACAGTGTTACCCCTTATGTTTTTTTTCAGGTCAAAACTTTGACATCCGATATCTCGGCTCTGGACGGGTCTAGAGCCTCCATTTTTGCGCGCTGGTCGAAGTCTCGTGGCCCTCTGTCAGAATCCAGAGTTTCAAGAAGATCGGAGGGGGTCAAAATTTCGGCCAAAAACGACAGTGTTACCCCTTATGTTTTTTTTTTCAGGTCAAAACTTTGACATCCGATATCTCGGCTCTGGAAGGGTCTAGAGCCTCCATTTTTGCGCGCTGGTCGAAGTCTCGTGGCCCTCTGTCAGAATCCAGAGTTTCAAGAAGATCGGAGGGGGTCAAAATTTCGGCCAAAAACGACAGTGTTACCCCTTATGTTTTTTTTTCAGGTCAAAACTTTGACATCCGATATCTCGGCTCTGGAAGGGTCTAGAGCCTCCATTTTTGCGTGCTGGTCGAAGTCTCGTGGCCCTCTGTCAGAATCCAGAGTTTCAAGAAGATCGGAGGGGGTCAAAATTTCGGCCAAAAACGACAGTGTTACCCCTTATGTTTTTTTTTCAGGTCAAAACTTTGACATCCGATATCTCGGCTCTGGAAGGGTCTAGAGCCTCCATTTTTGCGCACTGGTCGAAGTCTCGTGGCCCTCTGTCAGAATCCAGAGTTTCAAGACGATCGGAGGGGGTCAAAATTTCGGCCAAAAACGACAGTGTTACCCCTTATGTTTTTTTTTTCAGGTCAAAACTTTGACATCCGATATCTCGGCTCTGGAAGGGTCTAGAGCCTCCATTTTTGCGCGCTGGTCGAAGTCTCGTGGCCCTCTGTCAGAATCCAGAGTTTCAAGAAGATCGGAGGGGGTCAAAATTTCGGCCAAAAACGACAGTGTTACCCCTTATGTTTTTTTTCAGGTCAAAACTTTGACATCTGATATCTCGGCTCTGGAAGGGTCTAGAGCCTCCATTTTTGCGCGCTGGTCGAAGTCTCGTGGCCCTCTGTCAGAATCCAGAGTTTCAAGAAGATCGGAGGGGGTCAAAATTTCGGCCAAAAACGACAGTGTTACCCCTTATGTTTTTTTTTCGGGTCAAAACTTTGACATATGATATCTCGGCTCTGGAAGGGTCTAGAGCCTCCATTTTTGCGCGCTGGTCGAAGTCTCATGGCCCTCTGTCAGAATCCAGAGTTTCAAGAAGATCGGAGGGGGTCAACATTTCGGCCAAAAACGACAGTGTTACCCCTTATGTTTTTTTTTCAGGTCAAAACTTTGACATCCGATATCTCGGTTCTGGAAGGGTCTAGAGCCTCCATTTTTGCGTGCTGGTCGAAGTCTCGTGGCCCTCTGTCAGAATCCAGAGTTTCAAGAAGATCGGAGGGGGTCAAAATTTCGGCCAAAAACGACAGTGTTACCCCTTATGTTTTTTTTCAGGTCAAAACTTTGACATCCGATATCTCGGCTCTGGAAGGGTCTAGAGCCTCCATTTTTGCGCGCTGGTCGAAGTCTCGTGGCCCTCTGTCAGAATCCAGAGTTTCAAGAAGATCGGAGGGGGTCAAAATTTCGGCCAAAAACGACAGTGTTACCCCTTATGTTTTTTTTCGGGTCAAAACTTTGACATCCGATATCTTGGCTCTGGAAGGGTCTAGAGCCTCCATTTTTGCGCGCTGGTCGAAGTCTCGTGGCCCTCTGTCAGAATCCAGAGTTTCAAGAAGATCGGAGGGGGTCAAAATTTCGGCCAAAAACGACAGTGTTATCCCTTATGTTTTTTTTTTCAGGTCAAAACTTTGACATCCGATATCTCGGCTCTGGAAGGGTCTAGAGCCTCCATTTTTGCGCGCTGGTCGAAGTCTCGTGGCCCTCTGTCAGAATCCAGAGTTTCAAGAAGATCGGAGGGGGTCAAAATTTGGACCTGAAAAAAAAAACATAAGGGGTAACACTGTCGTTTTTGGCCGAAATTTTGACCCCCTCCGATCTTCTTGAAACTCTAGATTCTGACAGAGGGCCACGAGACTTCGACCAGCGCGCAAAAATGGTGGCTCTAGACCCTTCCAGAGCCGAGATATCGGATGTCAAAGTTTTGACCCGAAAAAAAAAAACATAAGGGGTAACACTGTCGTTTTTGGCCGAAATTTTGACCCCCTCCGATCTTCTTGAAACTCTGGATTCTGACAGAGGGCCACGAGACTTCGACCAGCGCGCAAAAATGGAGGCTCTAGACCCTTCCAGAGCCGAGATATCGGATGTCAAAGTTTTGACCTGAAAAAAAACATAAGGGGTAACACTGTCGTTTTTGGCCGAAATTTTGACCCCCTCCGATCTTCTTGAAACTCTGGATTCTGACAGAGGGCCACGAGACTTCGACCAGCGCGCAAAAATGGAGGCTCTAGACCCTTCCAGAGCCGAGATATCGGATGTCAAAGTTTTGACCTGAAAAAAAAACATAAGGGGTAACACTGTCGTTTTTGGCCGAAATTTTGACCCCCTCCGATCGTCTTGAAACTCTGGATTCTGACAGAGGGCCACGAGACTTCGACCAGCGCGCAAAAATGGAGGCTCTAGACCCTTCCAGAGCCGAGATATCGGATGTCAAAGTTTTGACCTGAAAAAAAACATAAGGGGTAACACTGTCGTTTTTGGCCGAAATTTTGACCCCCTCCGATCTTCTTGAAACTCTGGATTCTGACAGAGGGCCACGAGACTTCGACCAGCGCGCAAAAATGGAGGCTCTACACCCTTCCAGAGCCGAGATATCGGATGTCAAAGTTTTGACTCGAAAAAAAAACATAAGGGGTAACACTGTCGTTTTTGGCCGAAATTTTGACCCCCTCCGATCTTCCTGAAACTCTGGATTCTGACAGAGGGCCACGAGACTTCGACCAGCGCGCAAAAATGGAGGCTCTAGACCCTTCCAGAGCCGAGATATCAGATGTCAAAGTTTTACCCTGAAAAAAAAACATAAGGGGTAACACTGTCGTTTTTGGCCAAAATTTTGACCCCCTCCGATCTTCTTGAAACTCTGGATTCTGAGAGAGGGCCACGAGACTTCGACCAGCGCGCAAAAATGGAGGCTCTAGACCCTTCCAGAGCCGAGATATCGGATGTCAAAGTTTTGACCTGAAAAAAAACATAAGGGGTAACACTGTCGTTTTTGGCCGAAATTTTGACCCCCTCCGATCTTCTTGAAACTCTGGATTCTGACAGAGGGCCACGAGACTTCGACCAGCGCGCAAAAATGGAGGCTCTACACCCTTCCAGAGCCGAGATATCGGATGTCAAAGTTTTGACTCGAAAAAAAAACATAAGGGGTAACACTGTCGTTTTTGGCCGAAATTTTGACCCCCTCCGATCTTCTTGAAACTCTGGATTCTGACAGAGGGCCACGAGACTTCGACCAGCGCGCAAAAATGGAGGCTCTAGACCCTTCCAGAGCCGAGATATCAGATGTCAAAGTTTTGACCTGAAAAAAAAACATAAGGGGTAACACTGTCGTTTTTGGCTGAAATTTTGACCCCCTCCGATCTTCTTGAAACTCTGGATTCTGACAGAGGGTCACGAGACTTCGACCAGCGCGCGAAAATGGAGGCTCTAGACCCTTCCAGAGCCGAGATATCGGATGTCAAAGTTTTGACCTGAAAAAAAAACATAAGGGGTAACACTGTCGTTTTTGGCCGAAATTTTGACCCCCTCCGATCTTCTTGAAACTCTGGATTCTGACAGAGGGCCACGAGACTTCGACCAGCGCGCAAAAATGGAGGCTCTAGACCCTTCCAGAACCGAGATATCGGATGTCAAAGTTTTGACCTGAAAAAAAAACATAAGGGGTAACACTGTCGTTTTTGGCCGAAATTTTGACCCCCTCCGATCTTCTTGAAACTCTGGATTCTGACAGAGGGCCATGAGACTTCGACCAGCGCGCAAAAATGGAGGCTCTAGACCCTTCCAGAGCCGAGATATCATATGTCAAAGTTTTGACCCGAAAAAAAAACATAAGGGGTAACACTGTCGTTTTTGGCCGAAATTTTGACCCCCTCCGATCTTCTTGAAACTCTGGATTCTGACAGAGGGCCACGAGACTTCGACCAGCGCGCAAAAATGGAGGCTCTAGACCCTTCCAGAACCGAGATATCAGATGTCAAAGTTTTGCCCTGAAAAAAAAAACATAAGGGGTAACACTTTTTTTTTCAGGTCAAAACTTTGACATCCGATATCTCGGCTCTGGAAGGGTCTAGAGCCTCCATTTTTGCGCGCTGGTCGAAGTCTCTTGGCCCTCTGTCAGAATCCAGAGTTTCAAGAAGATCGGAGGGGGTCAAAATTTCGGCCAAAAACGACAGTGTTACCCCTTATGTTTTTTTTTCAGGTCAAAACTTTGACATCCGATATCTCGGCTCTGGAAGGGTCTAGAGCCTCCATTTTTGCGTGCTGGTCGAAGTCTCGTGGCCCTCTGTCAGAATCCAGAGTTTCAAGAAGATCGGAGGGGGTCAAAATTTCGGCCAAAAACGACAGTGTTACCCCTTATGTTTTTTTTCAGGTCAAAACTTTGACATCCGATATCTCGGCTCTGGACGGGTCTAGAGCCTCCATTTTTGCGCGCTGGTCGAAGTCTCGTGGCCCTCTGTCAGAATCCAGAGTTTCAAGAAGATCGGAGGGGGTCAAAATTTCGGCCAAAAACGACAGTGTTACCCCTTATGTTTTTTTTTTCAGGTCAAAACTTTGACATCCGATATCTCGGCTCTGGAAGGGTCTAGAGCCTCCATTTTTGCGCGCTGGTCGAAGTCTCGTGGCCCTCTGTCAGAATCCAGAGTTTCAAGACGATCGGAGGGGGTCAAAATTTCGGCCAAAAACGACAGTGTTACCCCTTATGTTTTTTTTTTCAGGTCAAAACTTTGACATCCGATATCTCGGCTCTGGAAGGGTCTAGAGCCTCCATTTTTGCGCGCTGGTCGAAGTCTCGTGGCCCTCTGTCAGAATCCAGAGTTTCAAGAAGATGGGAGGGGGTCAAAATTTCGGCCAAAAACGACAGTGTTACCCCTTATGTTTTTTTTCGGGTCAAAACTTTGACATCCGATATCTTGGCTCTGGAAGGGTCTAGAGCCTCCATTTTTGCGCGCTGGTCGAAGTCTCGTGGCCCTCTGTCAGAATCCAGAGTTTCAAGAAGATCGGAGGGGGTCAAAATTTCGGCCAAAAACGACAGTGTTACCCCTTATGTTTTTTTTTCAGGGCAAAACTTTGACATCCGATATCTCGGCTCTGGAAGGGTCTAGAGCCTCCATTTTTGCGCGCTGGTCGAAGTCTCGTGGCCCTCTGTCAGAATCCAGAGTTTCAAGAAGATCGGAGGGGGTCAAAATTTCGGCAAAAACGACAGTGTTACCCCTTATGTTTTTTTTTCAGGGCAAAACTTTGACATCCGATATCTCGGCTCTGGAAGGGTCTAGAGCCTCCATTTTTGCGCGCTGGTCGAAGTCTCGTGGCCCTCTGTCAGAATCCAGAGTTTCAAGAAGATCGGAGGGGGTCAAAATTTCGGCCAAAAACGACAGTGTTACCCCTTATGTTTTTTTTTCAGGTCAAAACTTTGACATCCGATATCTCGGCTCTGGAAGGGTCTAGAGCCTCCATTTTTGCGCGCTGGTCGAAGTCTCGTGGCCCTCTGTCAGAATCCAGAGTTTCAAGAAGATTGGAGGGGGTCAAAATTTCGGCCAAAAACGACAGTGTTACCCCTTATGTTTTTTTTCAGGTCAAAACTTTGACATCCGATATCTCGGCTCTGGAAGGGTCTAGAGCCTCCATTTTTGCGCGCTGGTCGAAGTCTCGTGGCCCTCTGTCAGAATCCAGAGTTTCAAGAAGATCGGAGGGGGTCAAAATTTCGGCCAAAAACGACAGTGTTACCCCTTATGTTTTTTTTTTCAGGTCAAAACTTTGACATCCGATATCTCGGCTCTGGAAGGGTCTAGAGCCTCCATTTTTGCGCGCTGGTCGAAGTCTCGTGGCCCTCTGTCAGAATCCAGAGTTTCAAGAAGATCGGAGGGGGTCAAAATTTCGGCCAAAAACGACAGTGTTACCCCTTATGTTTTTTTTTCAGGTCAAAACTTTGACATCCGATATCTCGGCTCTGGAAGGGTCTAGAGCCTCCATTTTTGCGTGCTGGTCGAAGTCTCGTGGCCCTCTGTCAGAATCCAGAGTTTCAAGACGATCGGAGGGGGTCAAAATTTCGGCCAAAAACGACAGTGTTACCCCTTATGTTTTTTTTTTCAGGTCAAAACTTTGACATCCGATATCTCGGCTCTGGAAGGGTCTAGAGCCTCCATTTTTGCGCGCTGGTCGAAGTCTCGTGGCCCTCTGTCAGAATCCAGAGTTTCAAGAAGATCGGAGGGGGTCAAAATTTCGGCCAAAAACGACAATGTTACCCCTTATGTTTTTTTTCAGGTCAAAACTTTGACATCTGATATCTCGGCTCTGGAAGGGTCTAGAGCCTCCATTTTTGCGCGCTGGTCGAAGTCTCGTGGCCCTCTGTCAGAATCCAGAGTTTCAAGAAGATCGGAGGGGGTCAAAATTTCGGCCAAAAACGACAGTGTTACCCCTTATGTTTTTTTTTCGGGTCAAAACTTTGACATATGATATCTCGGCTCTGGAAGGGTCTAGAGCCTCCATTTTTGCGCGCTGGTCGAAGTCTCATGGCCCTCTGTCAGAATCCAGAGTTTCAAGAAGATCGGAGGGGGTCAACATTTCGGCCAAAAACGACAGTGTTACCCCTTATGTTTTTTTTTCAGGTCAAAACTTTGACATCCGATATCTCGGTTCTGGAAGGGTCTAGAGCCTCCATTTTTGCGTGCTGGTCGAAGTCTCGTGGCCCTCTGTCAGAATCCAGAGTTTCAAGAAGATCGGAGGGGGTCAAAATTTCGGCCAAAAACGACAGTGTTACCCCTTATGTTTTTTTTCAGGTCAAAACTTTGACATCCGATATCTCGGCTCTGGAAGGGTCTAGAGCCTCCATTTTTGCGCGCTGGTCGAAGTCTCGTGGCCCTCTGTCAGAATCCAGAGTTTCAAGAAGATCGGAGGGGGTCAAAATTTCGGCCAAAAACGACAGTGTTACCCCTTATGTTTTTTTTCGGGTCAAAACTTTGACATCCGATATCTTGGCTCTGGAAGGGTCTAGAGCCTCCATTTTTGCGCGCTGGTCGAAGTCTCGTGGCCCTCTGTCAGAATCCAGAGTTTCAAGAAGATCGGAGGGGGTCAAAATTTCGGCCAAAAACGACAGTGTTACCCCTTATGTTTTTTTTTTCAGGTCAAAACTTTGACATCCGATATCTCGGCTCTGGAAGGGTCTAGAGCCTCCATTTTTGCGCGCTGGTCGAAGTCTCGTGGCCCTCTGTCAGAATCCAGAGTTTCAAGAAGATCGGAGGGGGTCAAAATTTCGGCCAAAAACGACAGTGTTACCCCTTATGTTTTTTTTTTCAGGGCAAAACTTTGACATCCGATATCTCGGCTCTGGAAGGGTCTAGAGCCTCCATTTTTGCGCGCTGGTCAAAGTCTCGTGGCCCTCTGTCAGAATCCAGAGTTTCAAGAAGATCGGAGGGGGTCAAAATTTCGGCCAAAAACGACAGTGTTACCCCTTATGTTTTTTTTTCAGGTCAAAACTTTGACATCCGATATCTCGGCTCTGGAAGGGTCTAGAGCCTCCATTTTTGCGCGCTGGTCGAAGTCTCGTGGCCCTCTGTCAGAATCCAGAGTTTCAAGAAGATCGGAGGGGGTCAAAATTTCGGCCAAAAACGACAGTGTTACCCCTTATGTTTTTTTTTCAGGTCAAAACTTTGACATCCGATATCTCGGCTCTGGAAGGGTCTAGAGCCTCCATTTTTGCGTGCTCGTCGAAGTCTCGTGGCCCTCTGTCAGAATCTAGAGTTTCAAGAAGATCGGAGGGGGTCAAAATTTCGGCCAAAAACGACAGTGTTACCCCTTATGTTTTTTTTCAGGTCAAAACTTTGACATCCGATATCTCGGCTCTGGAAGGGTCTAGAGCCTCAATTTTTGCGCGCTGGTCAAAGTCTCGTGGCCCTCTGTCAGAATCCAGAGTTTCAAGAAGATCGGAGGGGGTCAAAATTTCGGCCAAAAACGACAGTGTTACCCCTTATGTTTTTTTTCAGGTCAAAACTTTGACATCCGATATCTCGGCTCTGGAAGGGTCTAGAGCCTCAATTTTTGCGCGCTGGTCAAAGTCTCGTGGCCCTCTTTCAGAATCCAGAGTTTCAAGAAGATCGGAGGGGGTCAAAATTTCGGCCAAAAACGACAGTGTTACCCCTTATGTTTTTTTTTCAGGTCAAAACTTTGACATCCGATATCTCGGCTCTGGAAGGGTCTAGAGCCTCCATTTTTGCGCGCTGGTCGAAGTCTCGTGGCCCTCTGTCAGAATCCAGAGTTTCAAGAAGATCGGAGGGGGTCAAAATTTGGACCTGAAAAAAAAAACATAAGGGGTAACACTGTCGTTTTTGGCCGAAATTTTGACCCCCTCCGATCTTCTTGAAACTCTGGATTCTGACAGAGGGCCACGAGACTTCGACCAGCGCGCAAAAATGGTGGCTCTAGACCCTTCCAGAGCCGAGATATCGGATGTCAAAGTTTTGACCCGAAAAAAAAAAACATAAGGGGTAACAATGTCGTTTTTGGCCGAAATTTTGACCCCCTCCGATCTTCTTGAAACTCTGGATTCTGACAGAGGGCCACGAGACTTCGACCAGCGCGCAAAAATGGAGGCTCTAGACCCTTCCAGAGCCGAGATATCGGATGTCAAAGTTTTGACCTGAAAAAAAAACATAAGGGGTAACACTGTCGTTTTTGGCCGAAATTTTGACCCCCTCCGATCTTCTTGAAACTCTGGATTCTGACAGAGGGCCACGAGACTTCGATCAGCGCGCAAAAATGGAGGCTCTAGACCCTTCCAGAGCCGAGATATCGGATGTCAAAGTTTTGACCTGAAAAAAAAAACATAAGGGGTAACACTGTCGTTTTTGGCCGAAATTTTGACCCCCTCCGATCGTCTTGAAACTCTGGATTCTGAGAGAGGGCCACGAGACTTCGACCAGCGCGCAAAAATGGAGGCTCTAGACCCTTCCAGAGCCGAGATATCGGATGTCAAAGTTTTGACCTGAAAAAAAACATAAGGGGTAACACTGTCGTTTTTGGCCGAAATTTTGACCCCCTCCGATCTTCTTGAAACTCTGGATTCTGACAGAGGGCCACGAGACTTCGACCAGCGCGCAAAAATGGAGGCTCTACACCCTTCCAGAGCCGAGATATCGGATGTCAAAGTTTTGACTCGAAAAAAAAACATAAGGGGTAACACTGTCGTTTTTGGCCGAAATTTTGACCCCCTCCGATCTTCCTGAAACTCTGGATTCTGACAGAGGGCCACGAGACTTCGACCAGCGCGCAAAAATGGAGGCTCTAGACCCTTCCAGAGCCGAGATATCAGATGTCAAAGTTTTACCCTGAAAAAAAAACATAAGGGGTAACACTGTCGTTTTTGGCCAAAATTTTGACCCCCTCCGATCTTCTTGAAACTCTGGATTCTGAGAGAGGGCCACGAGACTTCGACCAGCGCGCAAAAATGGAGGCTCTAGACCCTTCCAGAGCCGAGATATCGGATGTCAAAGTTTTGACCTGAAAAAAAAAACATAAGGGGTAACACTGTCGTTTTTGGCCGAAATTTTGACCCCCTCCGATCTTCTTGAAACTCTGGATTCTGACAGAGGGCCACGAGACTTCGACCAGCGCGCAAAAATGGAGGCTCTACACCCTTCCAGAGCCGAGATATCGGATGTCAAAGTTTTGACTCGAAAAAAAAACATAAGGGGTAACACTGTCGTTTTTGGCCGAAATTTTGACCCCCTCCGATCTTCCTGAAACTCTGGATTCTGACAGAGGGCCACGAGACTTCGACCAGCGCGCAAAAATGGAGGCTCTAGACCCTTCCAGAGCCGAGATATCAGATGTCAAAGTTTTGACCTGAAAAAAAAACATAAGGGGTAACACTGTCGTTTTTGGCTGAAATTTTGACCCCCTCCGATCTTCTTGAAACTCTGGATTCTGACAGAGGGTCACGAGACTTCGACCAGCGCGCGAAAATGGAGGCTCTAGACCCTTCCAGAGCCGAGATATCGGATGTCAAAGTTTTGACCTGAAAAAAAAACATAAGGGGTAACACTGTCGTTTTTGGCCGAAATTTTGACCCCCTCCGATCTTCTTGAAACTCTGGATTCTGACAGAGGGCCACGAGACTTCGACCAGCGCGCAAAAATGGAGGCTCTAGACCCTTCCAGAGCCAAGATATCGGATGTCAAAGTTTTGACCCGAAAAAAAACATAAGGGGTAACACTGTCGTTTTTGGCCGAAATTTTGACCCCCTCCCATCTTCTTGAAACTCTGGATTCTGACAGAGGGCCACGAGACTTCGACCAGCGCGCAAAAATGGAGGCTCTAGACCCTTCCAGAGCCGAGATATCGGATGTCAAAGTTTTGCCCTGAAAAAAAAACATAAGGGGTAACACTGTCGTTTTTGGCCGAAATTTTGACCCCCTCCGATCTTCTTGAAACTCTGGATTCTGACAGAGGGCCACGAGACTTCGACCAGCGCGCAAAAATGGAGGCTCTAGACCCTTCCAGAGCCGAGATATCGGATGTCAAAGTTTTGCCCTGAAAAAAAAACATAAGGGGTAACACTGTCGTTTTTGGCCGAAATTTTGACCCCCTCCGATCTTCTTGAAACTCTGGATTCTGACAGAGGGCCACGAGACTTCGACCAGCGCGCAAAAATGGAGGCTCTAGACCCTTCCAGAGCCAAGATATCGGATGTCAAAGTTTTGACCCGAAAAAAAACATAAGGGGTAACACTGTCGTTTTTGGCCGAAATTTTGACCCCCTCCCATCTTCTTGAAACTCTGGATTCTGACAGAGGGCCACGAGACTTCGACCAGCGCGCAAAAATGGAGGCTCTAGACCCTTCCAGAGCCGAGATATCGGATGTCAAAGTTTTGACCTGAAAAAAAAAACATAAGGGGTAACACTGTCGTTTTTGGCCGAAATTTTGACCCCCTCCGATCGTCTTGAAACTCTGGATTCTGACAGAGGGCCACGAGACTTCGACCAGCGCGCAAAAATGGAGGCTCTAGACCCTTCCAGAGCCGAGATATCGGATGTCAAAGTTTTGACCTGAAAAAAAAAACATAAGGGGTAACACTGTCGTTTTTGGCCGAAATTTTGACCCCCTCCGATCTTCTTGAAACTCTGGATTCTGACAGAGGGCCACGAGACTTCGACCAGCGCGCAAAAATGGAGGCTCTAGACCCGTCCAGAGCCGAGATATCGGATGTCAAAGTTTTGACCTGAAAAAAAACATAAGGGGTAACACTGTCGTTTTTGGCCGAAATTTTGACCCCCTCCGATCTTCTTGAAACTCTGGATTCTGACAGAGGGCCACGAGACTTCGACCAGCACGCAAAAATGGAGGCTCTAGACCCTTCCAGAGCCGAGATATCGGATGTCAAAGTTTTGACCTGAAAAAAAAACATAAGGGGTAACACTGTCGTTTTTGGCCGAAATTTTGACCCCCTCCGATCTTCTTGAAACTCTGGATTCTGACAGAGGGCCAAGAGACTTCGACCAGCGCGCAAAAATGGAGGCTCTAGACCCTTCCAGAGCCGAGATATCAGATGTCAAAGTTTTGCCCTGAAAAAAAAACATAAGGGGTAACACTTTTTTTTTCAGGTCAAAACTTTGACATCCGATATCTCGGCTCTGGAAGGGTCTAGAGCCTCCATTTTTGCGCGCTGGTCGAAGTCTCTTGGCCCTCTGTCAGAATCCAGAGTTTCAAGAAGATCGGAGGGGGTCAAAATTTCGGCCAAAAACGACAGTGTTACCCCTTATGTTTTTTTTTCAGGTCAAAACTTTGACATCCGATATCTCGGCTCTGGAAGGGTCTAGAGCCTCCATTTTTGCGTGCTGGTCGAAGTCTCGTGGCCCTCTGTCAGAATCCAGAGTTTCAAGAAGATCGGAGGGGGTCAAAATTTCGGCCAAAAACGACAGTGTTACCCCTTATGTTTTTTTTCAGGTCAAAACTTTGACATCCGATATCTCGGCTCTGGACGGGTCTAGAGCCTCCATTTTTGCGCGCTGGTCGAAGTCTCGTGGCCCTCTGTCAGAATCCAGAGTTTCAAGAAGATCGGAGGGGGTCAAAATTTCGGCCAAAAACGACAGTGTTACCCCTTATGTTTTTTTTTTCAGGTCAAAACTTTGACATCCGATATCTCGGCTCTGGAAGGGTCTAGAGCCTCCATTTTTGCGCGCTGGTCGAAGTCTCGTGGCCCTCTGTCAGAATCCAGAGTTTCAAGACGATCGGAGGGGGTCAAAATTTCGGCCAAAAACGACAGTGTTACCCCTTATGTTTTTTTTTTCAGGTCAAAACTTTGACATCCGATATCTCGGCTCTGGAAGGGTCTAGAGCCTCCATTTTTGCGCGCTGGTCGAAGTCTCGTGGCCCTCTGTCAGAATCCAGAGTTTCAAGAAGATGGGAGGGGGTCAAAATTTCGGCCAAAAACGACAGTGTTACCCCTTATGTTTTTTTTCGGGTCAAAACTTTGACATCCGATATCTTGGCTCTGGAAGGGTCTAGAGCCTCCATTTTTGCGCGCTGGTCGAAGTCTCGTGGCCCTCTGTCAGAATCCAGAGTTTCAAGAAGATCGGAGGGGGTCAAAATTTCGGCCAAAAACGACAGTGTTACCCCTTATGTTTTTTTTTCAGGGCAAAACTTTGACATCCGATATCTCGGCTCTGGAAGGGTCTAGAGCCTCCATTTTTGCGCGCTGGTCGAAGTCTCGTGGCCCTCTGTCAGAATCCAGAGTTTCAAGAAGATCGGAGGGGGTCAAAATTTCGGCCAAAAACGACAGTGTTACCCCTTATGTTTTTTTTTCAGGGCAAAACTTTGACATCCGATATCTCGGCTCTGGAAGGGTCTAGAGCCTCCATTTTTGCGCACTGGTCGAAGTCTCGTGGCCCTCTGTCAGAATCCAGAGTTTCAAGAAGATCGGAGGGGGTCAAAATTTCGGCCAAAAACGACAGTGTTACCCCTTATGTTTTTTTTTCAGGTCAAAACTTTGACATCCGATATCTCGGCTCTGGAAGGGTCTAGAGCCTCCATTTTTGCGCGCTGGTCGAAGTCTCGTGGCCCTCTGTCAGAATCCAGAGTTTCAAGAAGATTGGAGGGGGTCAAAATTTCGGCCAAAAACGACAGTGTTACCCCTTATGTTTTTTTTCAGGTCAAAACTTTGACATCCGATATCTCGGCTCTGGAAGGGTCTAGAGCCTCCATTTTTGCGCGCTGGTCGAAGTCTCGTGGCCCTCTGTCAGAATCCAGAGTTTCAAGAAGATCGGAGGGGGTCAAAATTTCGGCCAAAAACGACAGTGTTACCCCTTATGTTTTTTTTTTCAGGTCAAAACTTTGACATCCGATATCTCGGCTCTGGAAGGGTCTAGAGCCTCCATTTTTGCGCGCTGGTCGAAGTCTCGTGGCCCTCTGTCAGAATCCAGAGTTTCAAGAAGATCGGAGGGGGTCAAAATTTCGGCCAAAAACGACAGTGTTACCCCTTATGTTTTTTTTTCAGGTCAAAACTTTGACATCCGATATCTCGGCTCTGGAAGGGTCTAGAGCCTCCATTTTTGCGTGCTGGTCGAAGTCTCGTGGCCCTCTGTCAGAATCCAGAGTTTCAAGAAGATCGGAGGGGGTCAAAATTTCGGCCAAAAACGACAGTGTTACCCCTTATGTTTTTTTTTTTCAGGTCAAAACTTTGACATCCGATATCTCGGCTCTGGAAGGGTCTAGAGCCTCCATTTTTGCGCACTGGTCGAAGTCTCGTGGCCCTCTGTCAGAATCCAGAGTTTCAAGACGATCGGAGGGGGTCAAAATTTCGGCCAAAAACGACAGTGTTACCCCTTATGTTTTTTTTTTCAGGTCAAAACTTTGACATCCGATATCTCGGCTCTGGAAGGGTCTAGAGCCTCCATTTTTGCGCGCTGGTCGAAGTCTCGTGGCCCTCTGTCAGAATCCATAGTTTCAAGAAGATCGGAGGGGGTCAAAATTTCGGCCAAAAACGACAGTGTTACCCCTTATGTTTTTTTTCAGGTCAAAACTTTGACATCTGATATCTCGGCTCTGGAAGGGTCTAGAGCCTCCATTTTTGCGCGCTGGTCGAAGTCTCGTGGCCCTCTGTCAGAATCCAGAGTTTCAAGAAGATCGGAGGGGGTCAAAATTTCGGCCAAAAACGACAGTGTTACCCCTTATGTTTTTTTTTCGGGTCAAAACTTTGACATATGATATCTCAGCTCTGGAAGGGTCTAGAGCCTCCATTTTTGCGCGCTGGTCGAAGTCTCATGGCCCTCTGTCAGAATCCAGAGTTTCAAGAAGATCGGAGGGGGTCAACATTTCGGCCAAAAACGACAGTGTTACCCCTTATGTTTTTTTTTCAGGTCAAAACTTTGACATCCGATATCTCGGTTCTGGAAGGGTCTAGAGCCTCCATTTTTGCGTGCTGGTCGAAGTCTCGTGGCCCTCTGTCAGAATCCAGAGTTTCAAGAAGATCGGAGGGGGTCAAAATTTCGGCCAAAAACGACAGTGTTACCCCTTATGTTTTTTTTCAGGTCAAAACTTTGACATCCGATATCTCGGCTCTGGAAGGGTCTAGAGCCTCCATTTTTGCGCGCTGGTCGAAGTCTCGTGGCCCTCTGTCAGAATCCAGAGTTTCAAGAAGATCGGAGGGGGTCAAAATTTCGGCCAAAAACGACAGTGTTACCCCTTATGTTTTTTTTCGGGTCAAAACTTTGACATCCGATATCTTGGCTCTGGAAGGGTCTAGAGCCTCCATTTTTGCGCGCTGGTCGAAGTCTCGTGGCCCTCTGTCAGAATCCAGAGTTTCAAGAAGATCGGAGGGGGTCAAAATTTCGGCCAAAAACGACAGTGTTACCCCTTATGTTTTTTTTTTCAGGTCAAAACTTTGACATCCGATATCTCGGCTCTGGAAGGGTCTAGAGCCTCCATTTTTGCGCGCTGGTCGAAGTCTCGTGGCCCTCTGTCAGAATCCAGAGTTTCAAGAAGATCGGAGGGGGTCAAAATTTCGGCCAAAAACGACAGTGTTACCCCTTATGTTTTTTTTTTCAGGGCAAAACTTTGACATCCGATATCTCGGCTCTGGAAGGGTCTAGAGCCTCCATTTTTGCGCGCTGGTCAAAGTCTCGTGGCCCTCTGTCAGAATCCAGAGTTTCAAGAAGATCGGAGGGGGTCAAAATTTCGGCCAAAAACGACAGTGTTACCCCTTATGTTTTTTTTTCAGGTCAAAACTTTGACATCCGATATCTCGGCTCTGGAAGGGTCTAGAGCCTCCATTTTTGCGCGCTGGTCGAAGTCTCGTGGCCCTCTGTCAGAATCCAGAGTTTCAAGAAGATCGGAGGGGGTCAAAATTTCGGCCAAAAACGACAGTGTTACCCCTTATGTTTTTTTTTCAGGTCAAAACTTTGACATCCGATATCTCGGCTCTGGAAGGGTCTAGAGCCTCCATTTTTGCGTGCTCGTCGAAGTCTCGTGGCCCTCTGTCAGAATCCAGAGTTTCAAGAAGATCGGAGGGGGTCAAAATTTCGGCCAAAAACGACAGTGTTACCCCTTATGTTTTTTTTCAGGTCAAAACTTTGACATCCGATATCTCGGCTCTGGAAGGGTCTAGAGCCTCAATTTTTGCGCGCTGGTCAAAGTCTCGTGGCCCTCTGTCAGAATCCAGAGTTTCAAGAAGATCGGAGGGGGTCAAAATTTCGGCCAAAAACGACAGTGTTACCCCTTATGTTTTTTTTCAGGTCAAAACTTTGACATCCGATATCTCGGCTCTGGAAGGGTCTAGAGCCTCCATTTTTGCGCGCTGGTCGAAGTCTCGTGGCCCTCTGTCAGAATCCAGAGTTTCAAGAAGATCGGAGGGGGTCAAAATTTCGGCCAAAAACGACAGTGTTACCCCTTATGTTTTTTTTCGGGTCAAAACTTTGACATCCGATATCTTGGCTCTGGAAGGGTCTAGAGCCTCCATTTTTGCGCGCTGGTCGAAGTCTCGTGGCCCTCTGTCAGAATCCAGAGTTTCAAGAAGATCGGAGGGGGTCAAAATTTCGGCCAAAAACGACAGTGTTACCCCTTATGTTTTTTTTTTCAGGTCAAAACTTTGACATCCGATATCTCGGCTCTGGAAGGGTCTAGAGCCTCCATTTTTGCGCGCTGGTCGAAGTCTCGTGGCCCTCTGTCAGAATCCAGAGTTTCAAGAAGATCGGAGGGGGTCAAAATTTCGGCCAAAAACGACAGTGTTACCCCTTATGTTTTTTTTTTCAGGTCAAAACTTTGACATCCGATATCTCGGCTCTGGAAGGGTCTAGAGCCTCCATTTTTGCGCGCTGGTCGAAGTCTCGTGGCCCTCTGTCAGAATCCAGAGTTTCAAGAAGATCGGAGGGGGTCAAAATTTCGGCCAAAAACGACAGTGTTACCCCTTATGTTTTTTTTTTTCAGGTCAAAACTTTGACATCCGATATCTCGGCTCTGGAAGGGTCTAGAGCCTCCATTTTTGCGCGCTGGTCGAAGTCTCGTGGCCCTCTGTCAGAATCCATAGTTTCAAGAAGATCGGAGGGGGTCAAAATTTCGGCCAAAAACGACAGTGTTACCCCTTATGTTTTTTTTCAGGTCAAAACTTTGACATCTGATATCTCGGCTCTGGAAGGGTCTAGAGCCTCCATTTTTGCGCGCTGGTCGAAGTCTCGTGGCCCTCTGTCAGAATCCAGAGTTTCAAGAAGATCGGAGGGGGTCAAAATTTCGGCCAAAAACGACAGTGTTACCCCTTATGTTTTTTTTTCGGGTCAAAACTTTGACATATGATATCTCGGCTCTGGAAGGGTCTAGAGCCTCCATTTTTGCGCGCTGGTCGAAGTCTCATGGCCCTCTGTCAGAATCCAGAGTTTCAAGAAGATCGGAGGGGGTCAACATTTCGGCCAAAAACGACAGTGTTACCCCTTATGTTTTTTTTTCAGGTCAAAACTTTGACATCCGATATCTCGGTTCTGGAAGGGTCTAGAGCCTCCATTTTTGCGTGCTGGTCGAAGTCTCGTGGCCCTCTGTCAGAATCCAGAGTTTCAAGAAGATCGGAGGGGGTCAAAATTTCGGCCAAAAACGACAGTGTTACCCCTTATGTTTTTTTTCAGGTCAAAACTTTGACATCCGATATCTCGGCTCTGGAAGGGTCTAGAGCCTCCATTTTTGCGCGCTGGTCGAAGTCTCGTGGCCCTCTGTCAGAATCCAGAGTTTCAAGAAGATCGGAGGGGGTCAAAATTTCGGCCAAAAACGACAGTGTTACCCCTTATGTTTTTTTTCGGGTCAAAACTTTGACATCTGATATCTTGGCTCTGGAAGGGTCTAGAGCCTCCATTTTTGCGCGCTGGTCGAAGTCTCGTGGCCCTCTGTCAGAATCCAGAGTTTCAAGAAGATCGGAGGGGGTCAAAATTTCGGCCAAAAACGACAGTGTTACCCCTTATGTTTTTTTTTTTCAGGTCAAAACTTTGACATCCGATATCTCGGCTCTGGAAGGGTCTAGAGCCTCCATTTTTGCGCGCTGGTCGAAGTCTCGTGGCCCTCTGTCAGAATCCAGAGTTTCAAGAAGATCGGAGGGGGTCAAAATTTCGGCCAAAAACGACAGTGTTACCCCTTATGTTTTTTTTTTCAGGGCAAAACTTTGACATCCGATATCTCGGCTCTGGAAGGGTCTAGAGCCTCCATTTTTGCGCGCTGGTCAAAGTCTCGTGGCCCTCTGTCAGAATCCAGAGTTTCAAGAAGATCGGAGGGGGTCAAAATTTCGGCCAAAAACGACAGTGTTACCCCTTATGTTTTTTTTTCAGGTCAAAACTTTGACATCCGATATCTCGGCTCTGGAAGGGTCTAGAGCCTCCATTTTTGCGCGCTGGTCGAAGTCTCGTGGCCCTCTGTCAGAATCCAGAGTTTCAAGAAGATCGGAGGGGGTCAAAATTTCGGCCAAAAACGACAGTGTTACCCCTTATGTTTTTTTTTCAGGTCAAAACTTTGACATCCGATATCTCGGCTCTGGAAGGGTCTAGAGCCTCCATTTTTGCGTGCTCGTCGAAGTCTCGTGGCCCTCTGTCAGAATCCAGAGTTTCAAGAAGATCGGAGGGGGTCAAAATTTCGGCCAAAAACGACAGTGTTACCCCTTATGTTTTTTTTCAGGTCAAAACTTTGACATCCGATATCTCGGCTCTGGAAGGGTCTAGAGCCTCAATTTTTGCGCGCTGGTCAAAGTCTCGTGGCCCTCTGTCAGAATCCAGAGTTTCAAGAAGATCGGAGGGGGTCAAAATTTCGGCCAAAAACGACAGTGTTACCCCTTATGTTTTTTTTTCAGGTCAAAACTTTGACATCCGATATCTCGGCTCTGGAAGGGTCTAGAGCCTCCATTTTTGCGCACTGGTCGAAGTCTCGTGGCCCTCTGTCAGAATCCAGAGTTTCAAGACGATCGGAGGGGGTCAAAATTTCGGCCAAAAACGACAGTGTTACCCCTTATGTTTTTTTTTTCAGGTCAAAACTTTGACATCCGATATCTCGGCTCTGGAAGGGTCTAGAGCCTCCATTTTTGCGCGCTGGTCGAAGTCTCGTGGCCCTCTGTCAGAATCCATAGTTTCAAGAAGATCGGAGGGGGTCAAAATTTCGGCCAAAAACGACAGTGTTACCCCTTATGTTTTTTTTCAGGTCAAAACTTTGACATCTGATATCTCGGCTCTGGAAGGGTCTAGAGCCTCCATTTTTGCGCGCTGGTCGAAGTCTCGTGGCCCTCTGTCAGAATCCAGAGTTTCAAGAAGATCGGAGGGGGTCAAAATTTCGGCCAAAAACGACAGTGTTACCCCTTATGTTTTTTTTTCGGGTCAAAACTTTGACATATGATATCTCGGCTCTGGAAGGGTCTAGAGCCTCCATTTTTGCGCGCTGGTCGAAGTCTCATGGCCCTCTGTCAGAATCCAGAGTTTCAAGAAGATCGGAGGGGGTCAACATTTCGGCCAAAAACGACAGTGTTACCCCTTATGTTTTTTTTTCAGGTCAAAACTTTGACATCCGATATCTCGGTTCTGGAAGGGTCTAGAGCCTCCATTTTTGCGTGCTGGTCGAAGTCTCGTGGCCCTCTGTCAGAATCCAGAGTTTCAAGAAGATCGGAGGGGGTCAAAATTTCGGCCAAAAACGACAGTGTTACCCCTTATGTTTTTTTTCAGGTCAAAACTTTGACATCCGATATCTCGGCTCTGGAAGGGTCTAGAGCCTCCATTTTTGCGCGCTGGTCGAAGTCTCGTGGCCCTCTGTCAGAATCCAGAGTTTCAAGAAGATCGGAGGGGGTCAAAATTTCGGCCAAAAACGACAGTGTTACCCCTTATGTTTTTTTTCGGGTCAAAACTTTGACATCCGATATCTTGGCTCTGGAAGGGTCTAGAGCCTCCATTTTTGCGCGCTGGTCGAAGTCTCGTGGCCCTCTGTCAGAATCCAGAGTTTCAAGAAGATCGGAGGGGGTCAAAATTTCGGCCAAAAACGACAGTGTTACCCCATATGTTTTTTTTTTCAGGTCAAAACTTTGACATCCGATATCTCGGCTCTGGAAGGGTCTAGAGCCTCCATTTTTGCGCGCTGGTCGAAGTCTCGTGGCCCTCTGTCAGAATCCAGAGTTTCAAGAAGATCGGAGGGGGTCAAAATTTCGGCCAAAAACGACAGTGTTACCCCTTATGTTTTTTTTTTCAGGGCAAAACTTTGACATCCGATATCTCGGCTCTGGAAGGGTCTAGAGCCTCCATTTTTGCGCGCTGGTCAAAGTCTCGTGGCCCTCTGTCAGAATCCAGAGTTTCAAGAAGATCGGAGGGGGTCAAAATTTCGGCCAAAAACGACAGTGTTACCCCTTATGTTTTTTTTTTCAGGTCAAAACTTTGACATCCGATATCTCGGCTCTGGAAGGGTCTAGAGCCTCCATTTTTGCGCGCTGGTCGAAGTCTCGTGGCCCTCTGTCAGAATCCAGAGTTTCAAGAAGATCGGAGGGGGTCAAAATTTCGGCCAAAAACGACAGTGTTACCCCTTATGTTTTTTTTTCAGGTCAAAACTTTGACATCCGATATCTCGGCTCTGGAAGGGTCTAGAGCCTCCATTTTTGCGTGCTCGTCGAAGTCTCGTGGCCCTCTGTCAGAATCCAGAGTTTCAAGAAGATCGGAGGGGGTCAAAATTTCGGCCAAAAACGACAGTGTTACCCCTTATGTTTTTTTTCAGGTCAAAACTTTGACATCCGATATCTCGGCTCTGGAAGGGTCTAGAGCCTCAATTTTTGCGCGCTGGTCAAAGTCTCGTGGCCCTCTGTCAGAATCCAGAGTTTCAAGAAGATCGGAGGGGGTCAAAATTTCGGCCAAAAACGACAGTGTTACCCCTTATGTTTTTTTTTCAGGTCAAAACTTTGACATCCGATATCTCGGCTCTGGAAGGGTCTAGAGCCTCCATTTTTGCGCGCTGGTCGAAGTCTCGTGGCCCTCTGTCAGAATCCAGAGTTTCAAGACGATCGGAGGGGGTCAAAATTTCGGCCAAAAACGACAGTGTTACCCCTTATGTTTTTTTTTCAGGTCAAAACTTTGACATCCGATATCTCGGCTCTGGAAGGGTCTAGAGCCTCCATTTTTGCGCGCTGGTCGAAGTCTCGTGGCCCTCTGTCAGAATCCAGAGTTTCAAGAAGATCGGAGGGGGTCAAAATTTGGACCTGAAAAAAAAAACATAAGGGGTAACACTGTCGTTTTTGGCCGAAATTTTGACCCCCTCCGATCTTCTTGAAACTCTGGATTCTGACAGAGGGCCACGAGACTTCGACCAGCGCGCAAAAATGGAGGCTCTAGACCCTTCCAGAGCCGAGATATCAGATGTCAAAGTTTTGCCCTGAAAAAAAAACATAAGGGGTAACACTGTCGTTTTTGGCCGAAATTTTGACCCCCTCCGATCTTCTTGAAATTCTGGATTCTGACAGAGGGCCACGAGACTTCGACCAGCGCGAAAAAATGGAGGCTCTAGACCCTTCCAGAGCCGAGATATCAGATGTCAAAGTTTTGACCTGAAAAAAAACATAAGGGGTAACACTGTCGTTTTTGGCCGAAATTTTGACCCCCTCCGATCTTCTTGAAACTCTGGATTCTGACAGAGGGCCACGAGACTTCGACCAGCGCGCAAAAATGGAGGCTCTAGACCCTTCCAGAGCCGAGATATCGGATGTCAAAGTTTTGACCTGAAAAAAAAACATAAGGGGTAACACTGTCGTTTTTGGCCGAAATTTTGACCCCCTACGATCTTCTTGAAACTCTGGATTCTGACAGAGGGCCACGAGACTTCGACCAGCGCGCAAAAATGGAGGCTCTAGACCCTTCCAGAGCCGAGATATCGGATGTCAAAGTTTTGACCTGAAAAAAAAACATAAGGGGTAACACTGTCGTTTTGGGCCGAAATTTTGACCCCCTCCGATCTTCTTGAAACTCTGGATTCTGACAGAGGGCCACGAGACTTCGACCAGCGCGCAAAAATGGAGGCTCTAGACCCTTCCAGAGCCGAGATATCGGATGTCAAAGTTTTGACCTGAAAAAAAAACATAAGGGGTAACACTGTCGTTTTTGGCCGAAATTTTGACCCCCTCCGATCTTCTTGAAACTCTGGATTCTGACAGAGGGCCACGAGACTTCGACCAGCGCGCAAAAATGGAGGCTCTAAACCCTTCCAGAGCCGAGATATCGGATGTCAAAGTTTTGACCTGAAAAAAAAAACATAAGGGGTAACACTGTCGTTTTTGGCCGAAATTTTGACCCCCTCCGATCTTCTTGAAACTCTGGATTCTGACAGAGGGCCACGAGACTTCGACCAGCGCGCAAAAATGGAGGCTCTAGACCCTTCCAGAGCCGAGATATCGGATGTCAAAGTTTTGACCTGAAAAAAAAACATAAGGGGTAACACTGTCGTTTTTGGCCGAAATTTTGACCCCCTCCGATCTTCTTGAAACTCTGGATTCTGACAGAGGGCCACGAGACTTCGACCAGCACGCAAAAATGGAGGCTCTAGACCCTTCCAGAGCCGAGATATCGGATGTCAAAGTTTTGACCTGAAAAAAAAACATAAGGGGTAACACTGTCGTTTTTGGCCGAAATTTTGACCCCCTCCGATCTTCTTGAAACTCTGGATTCTGACAGAGGGCCACGAGACTTCGACCAGCGCGCAAAAATGGAGGCTCTAGACCCTTCCAGAGCCGAGATATCGGATGTCAAAGTTTTGACCCGAAAAAAAAACATAAGGGGTAACACTGTCGTTTTTGGCCGAAATTTTGACCCCCTCCGATCTTCTTGAAACTCTGGATTCTGACAGAGGGCCACGAGACTTCGACCAGCGCGCAAAAATGGAGGCTCTAGACCCTTCCAGAGCCGAGATATCAGATGTCAAAGTTTTGCCCTGAAAAAAAAACATAAGGGGTAACACTGTCGTTTTTGGCCGAAATTTTGACCCCCTCCGATCTTCTTGAAACTCTGGATTCTGACAGAGGGCCACGAGACTTCGACCAGCGCGCAAAAATGGAGGCTCTAGACCCTTCCAGAGCCGAGATATCGGATGTCAAAGTTTTGACCTGAAAAAAAAAAAACATAAGGGGTAACACTGTCGTTTTTGGCCGAAATTTTGACCCCCTCCGATCTTCTTGAAACTCTGGATTCTGACAGAGGGCCACGAGACTTCGACCAGCGCGCAAAAATGGAGGCTCTAGACCCTTCCAGAGCCGAGATATCGGATGTCAAAGTTTTGACCCGAAAAAAAAAAAACATAAGGGGTAACACTGTCGTTTTTGGCCGAAATTTTGACCCCCTCCGATCTTCTTGAAACTCTGGATTCTGACAGAGGGCCACGAGACTTCGACCAGCGCGCAAAAATGGAGGCTCTAGACCCTTCCAGAGCCGAGATATCGGATGTCAAAGTTTTGACCTGAAAAAAAAACATAAGGGGTAACACTGTCGTTTTTGGCCGAAATTTTGACCCCCTCCGATTTTCTTGAAACTCTGGATTCTGACAGAGGGCCACGAGACTTCGACCAGCGCGCAAAAATGGAGGCTCTAGACCCTTCCAGAGCCGAGATATCGGATGTCAAAGTTTTGACCTGAAAAAAAAACATAAGGGGTAACACTGTCGTTTTTGGCCGAAATTTTGACCCCCTCCGATCTTCTTGAAACTCTGGATTCTGACAGAGGGCCACGAGACTTCGACCAGCGCGCAAAAATGGAGGCTCTAGACCCTTCCAGAGCCGAGATATCGGATGTCAAAGTTTTGACCTGAAAAAAAAACATAAGGGGTAACACTGTCGTTTTTGGCCGAAATTTTGACCCCCTCCGATCTTCTTGAAACTCTGGATTCTGACAGAGGGCCACGAGACTTCGACCAGCGCGCAAAAATGGAGGCTCTAGACCCTTCCAGAGCCGAGATATCGGATGTCAAAGTTTTGACCCGAAAAAAAAACATAAGGGGTAACACTGTCGTTTTTGGTCGAAATTTTGACCCCCTCCGATCTTCTTGAAACTCTGGATTCTGACAGAGGGCCACGAGACTTCGACCAGCGCGCAAAAATGGAGGCTCTACACCCTTCCAGAGCCGAGATATCGGATGTCAAAGTTTTGACTCGAAAAAAAAACATAAGGGGTAACACTGTCGTTTTTGGCCGAAATTTTGACCCCCTCCGATCTTCTTGAAACTCTGGATTCTGACAGAGGGCCACGAGACTTCGACCAGCGCGCAAAAATGGAGGCTCTAGACCCTTCCAGAGCCGAGATATCGGATGTCAAAGTTTTGACCTGAAAAAAAACATAAGGGGTAACACTGTCGTTTTTGGCCGAAATTTTGACCCCCTCCGATCTTCTTGAAACTCTGGATTCTGACAGAGGGCCACGAGACTTCGACCAGCGCGCAAAAATGGAGGCTCTACACCCTTCCAGAGCCGAGATATCGGATGTCAAAGTTTTGACTCGAAAAAAAAACATAAGGGGTAACACTGTCGTTTTTGGCCGAAATTTTGACCCCCTCCGATCTTCCTGAAACTCTGGATTCTGACAGAGGGCCACGAGACTTCGACCAGCGCGCAAAAATGGAGGCTCTAGACCCTTCCAGAGCCGAGATATCAGATGTCAAAGTTTTACCCTGAAAAAAAAAACATAAGGGGTAACACTGTCGTTTTTGGCCGAAATTTTGACCCCCTCCGATCTTCTTGAAACTCTGGATTCTGACAGAGGGCCACGAGACTTCGACCAGCGCGCAAAAATGGAGGCTCTAGACCCTTCCAGAGCTGAGATATCGGATGTCAAAGTTTTGACCTGAAAAAAAAACATAAGGGGTAACACTGTCGTTTTTGGCTGAAATTTTGACCCCCTCCGATCTTCTTGAAACTCTGGATTCTGACAGAGGGTCACGAGACTTCGACCAGCGCGCGAAAATGGAGGCTCTAGACCCTTCCAGAGCCGAGATATCGGATGTCAAAGTTTTGACCTGAAAAAAAAAAACATAAGGGGTAACACTGTCGTTTTGGGCCGAAATTTTGACCCCCTCCGATCTTCTTGAAACTCTGGATTCTGACAGAGGGCCACGAGACTTCGACCAGCGCGCAAAAATGGAGGCTCTAGACCCTTCCAGAACCGAGATATCGGATGTCAAAGTTTTGACCTGAAAAAAAAACATAAGGGGTAACACTGTCGTTTTTGGCCGAAATTTTGACCCCCTCCGATCTTCTTGAAACTCTGGATTCTGACAGAGGGCCATGAGACTTCGACCAGCGCGCAAAAATGGAGGCTCTAGACCCTTCCAGAGCCGAGATATCATATGTCAAAGTTTTGACCCAAAAAAAAACATAAGGGGTAACACTGTCGTTTTTGGCCGAAATTTTGACCCCCTCCGATCTTCTTGAAACTCTGGATTCTGACAGAGGGCCACGAGACTTCGACCAGCGCGCAAAAATGGAGGCTCTAGATCCTTCCAGAGCCGAGATATCAGATGTCAAAGTTTTGCCCTGAAAAAAAAACATAAGGGGTAACACTTTTTTTTTTCAGGTCAAAACTTTGACATCCGATATCTCGGCTCTGGAAGGGTCTAGAGCCTCCATTTTTGCGCGCTGGTCGAAGTCTCTTGGCCCTCTGTCAGAATCCAGAGTTTCAAGAAGATCGGAGGGGGTCAAAATTTCGGCCAAAAACGACAGTGTTACCCCTTATGTTTTTTTTTCAGGTCAAAACTTTGACATCCGATATCTCGGCTCTGGAAGGGTCTAGAGCCTCCATTTTTGCGTGCTGGTCGAAGTCTCGTGGCCCTCTGTCAGAATCCAGAGTTTCAAGAAGATCGGAGGGGGTCAAAATTTCGGCCAAAAACGACAGTGTTACCCCTTATGTTTTTTTTCAGGTCAAAACTTTGACATCCGATATCTCGGCTCTGGACGGGTCTAGAGCCTCCATTTTTGCGCGCTGGTCGAAGTCTCGTGGCCCTCTGTCAGAATCCAGAGTTTCAAGAAGATCGGAGGGGGTCAAAATTTCGGCCAAAAACGACAGTGTTACCCCTTATGTTTTTTTTTTCAGGTCAAAACTTTGACATCCGATATCTCGGCTCTGGAAGGGTCTAGAGCCTCCATTTTTGCGCGCTGGTCGAAGTCTCGTGGCCCTCTGTCAGAATCCAGAGTTTCAAGACGATCGGAGGGGGTCAAAATTTCGGCCAAAAACGACAGTGTTACCCCTTATGTTTTTTTTTTTCAGGTCAAAACTTTGACATCCGATATCTCGGCTCTGGAAGGGTCTAGAGCCTCCATTTTTGCGCGCTGGTCGAAGTCTCGTGGCCCTCTGTCAGAATCCAGAGTTTCAAGAAGATGGGAGGGGGTCAAAATTTCGGCCAAAAACGACAGTGTTACCCCTTATGTTTTTTTTCGGGTCAAAACTTTGACATCCGATATCTTGGCTCTGGAAGGGTCTAGAGCCTCCATTTTTGCGCGCTGGTCGAAGTCTCGTGGCCCTCTGTCAGAATCCAGAGTTTCAAGAAGATCGGAGGGGGTCAAAATTTTGGCCAAAAACGACAGTGTTACCCCTTATGTTTTTTTTTCAGGGCAAAACTTTGACATCCGATATCTCGGCTCTGGAAGGGTCTAGAGCCTCCATTTTTGCGCGCTGGTCGAAGTCTCGTGGCCCTCTGTCAGAATCCAGAGTTTCAAGAAGATCGGAGGGGGTCAAAATTTCGGCCAAAAACGACAGTGTTACCCCTTATGTTTTTTTTTCAGGGCAAAACTTTGACATCCGATATCTCGGCTCTGGAAGGGTCTAGAGCCTCCATTTTTGCGCGCTGGTCGAAGTCTCGTGGCCCTCTGTCAGAATCCAGAGTTTCAAGAAGATCGGAGGGGGTCAAAATTTCGGCCAAAAACGACAGTGTTACCCCTTATGTTTTTTTTTCAGGTCAAAACTTTGACATCCGATATCTCGGCTCTGGAAGGGTCTAGAGCCTCCATTTTTGCGCGCTGGTCGAAGTCTCGTGGCCCTCTGTCAGAATCCAGAGTTTCAAGAAGATTGGAGGGGGTCAAAATTTCGGCCAAAAACGACAGTGTTACCCCTTATGTTTTTTTTCAGGTCAAAACTTTGACATCCGATATCTCGGCTCTGGAAGGGTCTAGAGCCTCCATTTTTGCGCGCTGGTCGAAGTCTCGTGGCCCTCTGTCAGAATCCAGAGTTTCAAGAAGATCGGAGGGGGTCAAAATTTCGGCCAAAAACGACAGTGTTACCCCTTATGTTTTTTTTTTCAGGTCAAAACTTTGACATCCGATATCTCGGCTCTGGAAGGGTCTAGAGCCTCCATTTTTGCGCGCTGGTCGAAGTCTCGTGGCCCTCTGTCAGAATCCAGAGTTTCAAGAAGATCGGAGGGGGTCAAAATTTCGGCCAAAAACGACAGTGTTACCCCTTATGTTTTTTTTTTTCAGGTCAAAACTTTGACATCCGATATCTCGGCTCTGGAAGGGTCTAGAGCCTCCATTTTTGCGCGCTGGTCGAAGTCTCGTGGCCCTCTGTCAGAATCCATAGTTTCAAGAAGATCGGAGGGGGTCAAAATTTCGGCCAAAAACGACAGTGTTACCCCTTATGTTTTTTTTTCAGGTCAAAACTTTGACATCTGATATCTCGGCTCTGGAAGGGTCTAGAGCCTCCATTTTTGCGCGCTGGTCGAAGTCTCGTGGCCCTCTGTCAGAATCCAGAGTTTCAAGAAGATCGGAGGGGGTCAAAATTTCGGCCAAAAACGACAGTGTTACCCCTTATGTTTTTTTTTCGGGTCAAAACTTTGACATATGATATCTCGGCTCTGGAAGGGTCTAGAGCCTCCATTTTTGCGCGCTGGTCGAAGTCTCATGGCCCTCTGTCAGAATCCAGAGTTTCAAGAAGATCGGAGGGGGTCAACATTTCGGCCAAAAACGACAGTATTACCCCTTATGTTTTTTTTTCAGGTCAAAACTTTGACATCCGATATCTCGGTTCTGGAAGGGTCTAGAGCCTCCATTTTTGCGTGCTGGTCGAAGTCTCGTGGCCCTCTGTCAGAATCCAGAGTTTCAAGAAGATCGGAGGGGGTCAAAATTTCGGCCAAAAACGACAGTGTTACCCCTTATGTTTTTTTTCAGGTCAAAACTTTGACATCCGATATCTCGGCTCTGGAAGGGTCTAGAGCCTCCATTTTTGCGCGCTGGTCGAAGTCTCGTGGCCCTCTGTCAGAATCCAGAGTTTCAAGAAGATCGGAGGGGGTCAAAATTTCGGCCAAAAACGACAGTGTTACCCCTTATGTTTTTTTTCGGGTCAAAACTTTGACATCCGATATCTTGGCTCTGGAAGGGTCTAGAGCCTCCATTTTTGCGCGCTGGTCGAAGTCTCGTGGCCCTCTGTCAGAATCCAGAGTTTCAAGAAGATCGGAGGGGGTCAAAATTTCGGCCAAAAACGACAGTGTTACCCCTTATGTTTTTTTTTTCAGGGCAAAACTTTGACATCCGATATCTCGGCTCTGGAAGGGTCTAGAGCCTCCATTTTTGCGCGCTGGTCAAAGTCTCGTGGCCCTCTGTCAGAATCCAGAGTTTCAAGAAGATCGGAGGGGGTCAAAATTTCGGCCAAAAACGACAGTGTTACCCCTTATGTTTTTTTTTCAGGTCAAAACTTTGACATCCGATATCTCGGCTCTGGAAGGGTCTAGAGCCTCCATTTTTGCGCGCTGGTCGAAGTCTCGTGGCCCTCTGTCAGAATCCAGAGTTTCAAGAAGATCGGAGGGGGTCAAAATTTCGGCCAAAAACGACAGTGTTACCCCTTATGTTTTTTTTTCAGGTCAAAACTTTGACATCCGATATCTCGGCTCTGGAAGGGTCTAGAGCCTCCATTTTTGCGTGCTCGTCGAAGTCTCGTGGCCCTCTGTCAGAATCCAGAGTTTCAAGAAGATCGGAGGGGGTCAAAATTTCGGCCAAAAACGACAGTGTTACCCCTTATGTTTTTTTTCAGGTCAAAACTTTGACATCCGATATCTCGGCTCTGGAAGGGTCTAGAGCCTCAATTTTTGCGCGCTGGTCAAAGTCTCGTGGCCCTCTGTCAGAATCCAGAGTTTCAAGAAGATCGGAGGGGGTCAAAATTTCGGCCAAAAACGACAGTGTTACCCCTTATGTTTTTTTTTCAGGTCAAAACTTTGACATCCGATATCTCGGCTCTGGAAGGGTCTAGAGCCTCCATTTTTGCGCACTGGTCGAAGTCTCGTGGCCCTCTGTCAGAATCCAGAGTTTCAAGACGATCGGAGGGGGTCAAAATTTCGGCCAAAAACGACAGTGTTACCCCTTATGTTTTTTTTTTCAGGTCAAAACTTTGACATCCGATATCTCGGCTCTGGAAGGGTCTAGAGCCTCCATTTTTGCGCGCTGGTCGAAGTCTCGTGGCCCTCTGTCAGAATCCATAGTTTCAAGAAGATCGGAGGGGGTCAAAATTTCGGCCAAAAACGACAGTGTTACCCCTTATGTTTTTTTTCAGGTCAAAACTTTGACATCTGATATCTCGGCTCTGGAAGGGTCTAGAGCCTCCATTTTTGCGCGCTGGTCGAAGTCTCGTGGCCCTCTGTCAGAATCCAGAGTTTCAAGAAGATCGGAGGGGGTCAAAATTTCGGCCAAAAACGACAGTGTTACCCCTTATGTTTTTTTTTCGGGTCAAAACTTTGACATATGATATCTCGGCTCTGGAAGGGTCTAGAGCCTCCATTTTTGCGCGCTGGTCGAAGTCTCATGGCCCTCTGTCAGAATCCAGAGTTTCAAGAAGATCGGAGGGGGTCAACATTTCGGCCAAAAACGACAGTGTTACCCCTTATGTTTTTTTTTCAGGTCAAAACTTTGACATCCGATATCTCGGTTCTGGAAGGGTCTAGAGCCTCCATTTTTGCGTGCTGGTCGAAGTCTCGTGGCCCTCTGTCAGAATCCAGAGTTTCAAGAAGATCGGAGGGGGTCAAAATTTCGGCCAAAAACGACAGTGTTACCCCTTATGTTTTTTTTCAGGTCAAAACTTTGACATCCGATATCTCGGCTCTGGAAGGGTCTAGAGCCTCCATTTTTGCGCGCTGGTCGAAGTCTCGTGGCCCTCTGTCAGAATCCAGAGTTTCAAGAAGATCGGAGGGGGTCAAAATTTCGGCCAAAAACGACAGTGTTACCCCTTATGTTTTTTTTCGGGTCAAAACTTTGACATCCGATATCTTGGCTCTGGAAGGGTCTAGAGCCTCCATTTTTGCGCGCTGGTCGAAGTCTCGTGGCCCTCTGTCAGAATCCAGAGTTTCAAGAAGATCGGAGGGGGTCAAAATTTCGGCCAAAAACGACAGTGTTACCCCATATGTTTTTTTTTTCAGGTCAAAACTTTGACATCCGATATCTCGGCTCTGGAAGGGTCTAGAGCCTCCATTTTTGCGCGCTGGTCGAAGTCTCGTGGCCCTCTGTCAGAATCCAGAGTTTCAAGAAGATCGGAGGGGGTCAACATTTCGGCCAAAAACGACAGTGTTACCCCTTATGTTTTTTTTTTCAGGGCAAAACTTTGACATCCGATATCTCGGCTCTGGAAGGGTCTAGAGCCTCCATTTTTGCGCGCTGGTCAAAGTCTCGTGGCCCTCTGTCAGAATCCAGAGTTTCAAGAAGATCGGAGGGGGTCAAAATTTCGGCCAAAAACGACAGTGTTACCCCTTATGTTTTTTTTTCAGGTCAAAACTTTGACATCCGATATCTCGGCTCTGGAAGGGTCTAGAGCCTCCATTTTTGCGCGCTGGTCGAAGTCTCGTGGCCCTCTGTCAGAATCCAGAGTTTCAAGAAGATCGGAGGGGGTCAAAATTTCGGCCAAAAACGACAGTGTTACCCCTTATGTTTTTTTTTCAGGTCAAAACTTTGACATCCGATATCTCGGCTCTGGAAGGGTCTAGAGCCTCCATTTTTGCGTGCTCGTCGAAGTCTCGTGGCCCTCTGTCAGAATCCAGAGTTTCAAGAAGATCGGAGGGGGTCAAAATTTCGGCCAAAAACGACAGTGTTACCCCTTATGTTTTTTTTCAGGTCAAAACTTTGACATCCGATATCTCGGCTCTGGAAGGGTCTAGAGCCTCAATTTTTGCGCGCTGGTCAAAGTCTCGTGGCCCTCTGTCAGAATCCAGAGTTTCAAGAAGATCGGAGGGGGTCAAAATTTCGGCCAAAAACGACAGTGTTACCCCTTATGTTTTTTTTTCAGGTCAAAACTTTGACATCCGATATCTCGGCTCTGGAAGGGTCTAGAGCCTCCATTTTTGCGCGCTGGTCGAAGTCTCGTGGCCCTCTGTCAGAATCCAGAGTTTCAAGACGATCGGAGGGGGTCAAAATTTCGGCCAAAAACGACAGTGTTACCCCTTATGTTTTTTTTTTCAGGTCAAAACTTTGACATCCGATATCTCGGCTCTGGAAGGGTCTAGAGCCTCCATTTTTGCGCGCTGGTCGAAGTCTCGTGGCCCTCTGTCAGAATCCAGAGTTTCAAGAAGATCGGAGGGGGTCAAAATTTGGACCTGAAAAAAAAAACATAAGGGGTAACACTGTCGTTTTTGGCCGAAATTTTGACCCCCTCCGATCTTCTTGAAACTCTGGATTCTGACAGAGGGCCACGAGACTTCGACCAGCGCGCAAAAATGGAGGCTCTAGACCCTTCCAGAGCCGAGATATCAGATGTCAAAGTTTTGCCCTGAAAAAAAAACATAAGGGGTAACACTGTCGTTTTTGGCCGAAATTTTGACCCCCTCCGATCTTCTTGAAATTCTGGATTCTGACAGAGGGCCACGAGACTTCGACCAGCGCGAAAAAATGGAGGCTCTAGACCCTTCCAGAGCCGAGATATCAGATGTCAAAGTTTTGACCTGAAAAAAAACATAAGGGGTAACACTGTCGTTTTTGGCCGAAATTTTGACCCCCTCCGATCTTCTTGAAACTCTGGATTCTGACAGAGGGCCACGAGACTTCGACCAGCGCGCAAAAATGGAGGCTCTAGACCCTTCCAGAGCCGAGATATCGGATGTCAAAGTTTTGACCTGAAAAAAAAACATAAGGGGTAACACTGTCGTTTTTGGCCGAAATTTTGACCCCCTACGATCTTCTTGAAACTCTGGATTCTGACAGAGGGCCACGAGACTTCGACCAGCGCGCAAAAATGGAGGCTCTAGACCCTTCCAGAGCCGAGATATCGGATGTCAAAGTTTTGACCTGAAAAAAAAAACATAAGGGGTAACACTGTCGTTTTTGGCCGAAATTTTGACCCCCTCCGATCTTCTTGAAACTCTGGATTCTGACAGAGGGCCACGAGACTTCGACCAGCGCGCAAAAATGGAGGCTCTAAACCCTTCCAGAGCCGAGATATCGGATGTCAAAGTTTTGACCTGAAAAAAAAAACATAAGGGGTAACACTGTCGTTTTTGGCCGAAATTTTGACCCCCTCCGATCTTCTTGAAACTCTGGATTCTGACAGAGGGCCACGAGACTTCGACCAGCGCGCAAAAATGGAGGCTCTAGACCCTTCCAGAGCCGAGATATCGGATGTCAAAGTTTTGACCTGAAAAAAAAACATAAGGGGTAACACTGTCGTTTTTGGCCGAAATTTTGACCCCCTCCGATCTTCTTGAAACTCTGGATTCTGACAGAGGGCCACGAGACTTCGACCAGCACGCAAAAATGGAGGCTCTAGACCCTTCCAGAGCCGAGATATCGGATGTCAAAGTTTTGACCTGAAAAAAAAACATAAGGGGTAACACTGTCGTTTTTGGCCGAAATTTTGACCCCCTCCGATCTTCTTGAAACTCTGGATTCTGACAGAGGGCCACGAGACTTCGACCAGCGCGCAAAAATGGAGGCTCTAGACCCTTCCAGAGCCGAGATATCGGATGTCAAAGTTTTGACCCGAAAAAAAAACATAAGGGGTAACACTGTCGTTTTTGGCCGAAATTTTGACCCCCTCCGATCTTCTTGAAACTCTGGATTCTGACAGAGGGCCACGAGACTTCGACCAGCGCGCAAAAATGGAGGCTCTAGACCCTTCCAGAGCCGAGATATCAGATGTCAAAGTTTTGCCCTGAAAAAAAAACATAAGGGGTAACACTGTCGTTTTTGGCCGAAATTTTGACCCCCTCCGATCTTCTTGAAACTCTGGATTCTGACAGAGGGCCACGAGACTTCGACCAGCGCGCAAAAATGGAGGCTCTAGACCCTTCCAGAGCCGAGATATCGGATGTCAAAGTTTTGACCTGAAAAAAAAAAACATAAGGGGTAACACTGTCGTTTTTGGCCGAAATTTTGACCCCCTCCGATCTTCTTGAAACTCTGGATTCTGACAGAGGGCCACGAGACTTCGACCAGCGCGCAAAAATGGAGGCTCTAGACCCTTCCAGAGCCGAGATATCGGATGTCAAAGTTTTGACCCGAAAAAAAAAAAACATAAGGGGTAACACTGTCGTTTTTGGCCGAAATTTTGACCCCCTCCGATCTTCTTGAAACTCTGGATTCTGACAGAGGGCCACGAGACTTCGACCAGCGCGCAAAAATGGAGGCTCTAGACCCTTCCAGAGCCGAGATATCGGATGTCAAAGTTTTGACCTGAAAAAAAAACATAAGGGGTAACACTGTCGTTTTTGGCCGAAATTTTGACCCCCTCCGATTTTCTTGAAACTCTGGATTCTGACAGAGGGCCACGAGACTTCGACCAGCGCGCAAAAATGGAGGCTCTAGACCCTTCCAGAGCCGAGATATCGGATGTCAAAGTTTTGACCTGAAAAAAAAACATAAGGGGTAACACTGTCGTTTTTGGCCGAAATTTTGACCCCCTCCGATCTTCTTGAAACTCTGGATTCTGACAGAGGGCCACGAGACTTCGACCAGCGCGCAAAAATGGAGGCTCTAGACCCTTCCAGAGCCGAGATATCGGATGTCAAAGTTTTGACCTGAAAAAAAAACATAAGGGGTAACACTGTCGTTTTTGGCCGAAATTTTGACCCCCTCCGATCTTCTTGAAACTCTGGATTCTGACAGAGGGCCACGAGACTTCGACCAGCGCGCAAAAATGGAGGCTCTAGACCCTTCCAGAGCCGAGATATCGGATGTCAAAGTTTTGACCCGAAAAAAAAACATAAGGGGTAACACTGTCGTTTTTGGTCGAAATTTTGACCCCCTCCGATCTTCTTGAAACTCTGGATTCTGACAGAGGGCCACGAGACTTCGACCAGCGCGCAAAAATGGAGGCTCTAGACCCTTCCAGAGCCGAGATATCGGATGTCAAAGTTTTGACCTGGAAAAAAAAACATAAGGGGTAACACTGTCGTTTTTGGCCAAAATTTTGACCCCCTCCGATCTTCTTGAAACTCTAGGTTCTGACAGAGGGCCACGAGACTTCGACCAGCGCGCAAAAATGGAGGCTCTAGACCCTTCCAGAGCCGAGATATCGGATGTCAAAGTTTTGACCTGAAAAAAAAAACATAAGGGGTAACACTGTCGTTTTTGGCCGAAATTTTGACCCCCTCCGATCTTCTTGAAACTCTGGATTCTGACAGAGGGTCACGAGACTTCGACCAGCGCGCAAAAATGGAGGCTCTAGACCCTTCCAGAGCCGAGATATCGGATGTCAAAGTTTTGACCTGAAAAAAAAAACATAAGGGGTAACACTGTCGTTTTTGGCCGAAATTTTGACCCCCTCCGATCTTCTTGAAACTCTGGATTCTGACAGAGGGCCACGAGACTTCGACCAGCGCGCAAAAATGGAGGCTCTAGACCCTTCCAGAGCCGAGATATCGGATGTCAAAGTTTTGACCTGAAAAAAAAAACATAAGGGGTAACACTGTCGTTTTTGGCCGAAATTTTGACCCCCTCCGATCTTCTTGAAACTCTGGATTCTGACAGAGGGCCACGAGACTTCGACCAGCGCGCAAAAATGGAGGCTCTAGACCCTTCCAGAGCCGAGATATCGAATGTCAAAGTTTTGACCCGAAAAAAAAAACATAAGGGGTAACACTGTCGTTTTTGGCCGAAATTTTGACCCCCTCCGATCTTCTTGAAACTCTGGATTCTGACAGAGGGCCACGAGACTTCGACCAGCGCGCAAAAATGGAGGCTCTAGACCCTTCCAGAGCCGAGATATCGGATGTCAAAGTTTTGACCTGAAACAAAAACATAAGGGGTAACACTGTCGTTTTTGGCCGAAATTTTGACCCCCTCCGATCTTCTTGAAACTCTGGATTCTGACAGAGGGCCACGAGACTTCGACCAGCGCGCAAAAATGGAGGCTCTAGACCCTTCCAGAGCCGAGATATCGGATGTCAAAGTTTTGACCTGAAAAAAAAAACAAGAGGGGTAACACTGTCGTTTTTGGCCGAAATTTTGACCCCCTCCGATCTTCTTGAAACTCTGGATTCTGACAGAGGGCCACGAGACTTCGACCAGCGCGCAAAAATGGAGGCTCTAGACCCTTCCAGAGCCGAGATATCCGATGTCAAAGTTTTGACCCGAAAAAAAACCATAAGGGGTAACACTGTCGTTTTTGGTCGAAATTTTGACCCCCTCCGATCTTCTTGAAACTCTGGATTCTGACAGAGGGTCACAAGACTTCGACCAGCGCGCAAAAATGGAGGCTCTAGACCCTTCCAGAGCCGAGATATCGGATGTCAAAGTTTTGACCTGAAAAAAAAAACATAAGGGGTAACACTGTCGTTTTTGGCCGAAATTTTGACCCCCTCCGATCTTCTTGAAACTCTGGATTCTGACAGAGGGCCACGAGACTTCGACCAGCGCGCAAAAATGGAGGCTCTAGACCCTTCCAGAGCCGAGATATCGGATGTCAAAGTTTTGACCTGAAAAAAAAAAACATAAGGGGTAACACTGTCGTTTTTGGCCGAAATTTTGACCCCCTCCGATCTTCTTGAAACTCTGGATTCTGACAGAGGGCCACGAGACTTCGACCAGCACGCAAAAATGGAGGCTCTTGACCCTTCCAGAGCCGAGATATCGGATGTCAAAGTTTTGACCTGAAAAAAAACATAAGGGGTAACACTGTCGTTTTTGGCCGAAATTTTGACCCCCTCCGATCTTCTTGAAACTCTGTATTCTGACAGAGGGCCACGAGACTTCGACCAGCGCGCAAAAATGGAGGCTCTACACCCTTCCAGAGCCGAGATATCGGATGTCAAAGTTTTGACCCAAAAAAAAAACATAAGGGGTAACACTGTCGTTTTTGGCCGAAATTTTGACCCCCTCCGATCTTCCTGAAACTCTGGATTCTGACAGAGGGCCACGAGACTTCGACCAGCGCGCAAAAATGGAGGCTCTAGACCCTTCCAGAGCCGAGATATCAGATGTCAAAGTTTTGCCCTGAAAAAAAAACATAAGGGGTAACACTGTCGTTTTTGGCCGAAATTTTGACCCCCTCCGATCTTCTTGAAATTCTGGATTCTGACAGAGGGCCACGAGACTTCGACCAGCGCGAAAAAATGGAGGCTCTAGACCCTTCCAGAGCCGAGATATCAGATGTCAAAGTTTTGACCTGAAAAAAAACATAAGGGGTAACACTGTCGTTTTTGGCCGAAATTTTGACCCCCTCCGATCTTCTTGAAACTCTGGATTCTGACAGAGGGCCACGAGACTTCGACCAGCGCGCAAAAATGGAGGCTCTAGACCCTTCCAGAGCCGAGATATCGGATGTCAAAGTTTTGACCTGAAAAAAAAACATAAGGGGTAACACTGTCGTTTTGGGCCGAAATTTTGACCCCCTCCGATCTTCTTGAAACTCTGGATTCTGACAGAGGGCCACGAGACTTCGACCAGCGCGCAAAAATGGAGGCTCTAGACCCTTCCAGAGCCGAGATATCGGATGTCAAAGTTTTGACCTGAAAAAAAAAACATAAGGGGTAACACTGTCGTTTTTGGCCGAAATTTTGACCCCCTCCGATCTTCTTGAAACTCTGGATTCTGACAGAGGGCCACGAGACTTCGACCAGCGCGCAAAAATGGAGGCTCTAAACCCTTCCAGAGCCGAGATATCGGATGTCAAAGTTTTGACCTGAAAAAAAAAACATAAGGGGTAACACTGTCGTTTTTGGCCGAAATTTTGACCCCCTCCGATCTTCTTGAAACTCTGGATTCTGACAGAGGGCCACGAGACTTCGACCAGCGCGCAAAAATGGAGGCTCTAGACCCTTCCAGAGCCGAGATATCGGATGTCAAAGTTTTGACCTGAAAAAAAAACATAAGGGGTAACACTGTCGTTTTTGGCCGAAATTTTGACCCCCTCCGATCTTCTTGAAACTCTGGATTCTGACAGAGGGCCACGAGACTTCGACCAGCGCGCAAAAATGGAGGCTCTAGACCCTTCCAGAGCCGAGATATCGGATGTCAAAGTTTTGACCCGAAAAAAAAACATAAGGGGTAACACTGTCGTTTTTGGCCGAAATTTTGACCCCCTCCGATCTTCTTGAAACTCTGGATTCTGACAGAGGGCCACGAGACTTCGACCAGCGCGCAAAAATGGAGGCTCTAGACCCTTCCAGAGCCGAGATATCAGATGTCAAAGTTTTGCCCTGAAAAAAAAACATAAGGGGTAACACTGTCGTTTTTGGCCGAAATTTTGACCCCCTCCGATCTTCTTGAAACTCTGGATTCTGACAGAGGGCCACGAGACTTCGACCAGCGCGCAAAAATGGAGGCTCTAGACCCTTCCAGAGCCGAGATATCGGATGTCAAAGTTTTGACCTGAAAAAAAAAAAACATAAGGGGTAACACTGTCGTTTTTGGCCGAAATTTTGACCCCCTCCGATCTTCTTGAAACTCTGGATTCTGACAGAGGGCCACGAGACTTCGACCAGCGCGCAAAAATGGAGGCTCTAGACCCTTCCAGAGCCGAGATATCGGATGTCAAAGTTTTGACCCGAAAAAAAAAACATAAGGGGTAACACTGTCGTTTTTGGCCGAAATTTTGACCCCCTCCGATCTTCTTGAAACTCTGGATTCTGACAGAGGGCCACGAGACTTCGACCAGCGCGCAAAAATGGAGGCTCTAGACCCTTCCAGAGCCGAGATATCGGATGTCAAAGTTTTGACCTGAAAAAAAAACATAAGGGGTAACACTGTCGTTTTTGGCCGAAATTTTGACCCCCTCCGATTTTCTTGAAACTCTGGATTCTGACAGAGGGCCACGAGACTTCGACCAGCGCGCAAAAATGGAGGCTCTAGACCCTTCCAGAGCCGAGATATCGGATGTCAAAGTTTTGACCTGAAAAAAAAACATAAGGGGTAACACTGTCGTTTTTGGCCGAAATTTTGACCCCCTCCGATCTTCTTGAAACTCTGGATTCTGACAGAGGGCCACGAGACTTCGACCAGCGCGCAAAAATGGAGGCTCTAGACCCTTCCAGAGCCGAGATATCGGATGTCAAAGTTTTGACCTGAAAAAAAAAACATAAGGGGTAACACTGTCGTTTTTGGCCGAAATTTTGACCCCCTCCGATCTTCTTGAAACTCTGGATTCTGACAGAGGGCCACGAGACTTCGACCAGCGCGCAAAAATGGAGGCTCTAGACCCTTCCAGAGCCGAGATATCGGATGTCAAAGTTTTGACCTGAAAAAAAAAAACATAAGGGGTAACACTGTCGTTTTTGGCCGAAATTTTGACCCCCTCCGATCTTCTTGAAACTCTGGATTCTGACAGAGGGCCACGAGACTTCGACCAGCGCGCAAAAATGGAGGCTCTAGACCCTTCCAGAGCCGAGATATCGGATGTCAAAGTTTTGACCCGAAAAAAAAAACATAAGGGGTAACACTGTCGTTTTTGGCCGAAATTTTGACCCCCTCCGATCTTCTTGAAACTCTGGATTCTGACAGAGGGCCACGAGACTTCGACCAGCGTGCAAAAATGGAGGCTCTAGACCCTTCCAGAGCCGAGATATCGGATGTCAAAGTTTTGACCTGAAAAAAAAACATAAGGGGTAACACTGTCGTTTTTGGCCGAAATTTTGACCCCCTCCGATTTTCTTGAAACTCTGGATTCTGACAGAGGGCCACGAGACTTCGACCAGCGCGCAAAAATGGAGGCTCTAGACCCTTCCAGAGCCGAGATATCGGATGTCAAAGTTTTGACCTGAAAAAAAAACATAAGGGGTAACACTGTCGTTTTTGGCCGAAATTTTGACCCCCTCCGATCTTCTTGAAACTCTGGATTCTGACAGAGGGCCACGAGACTTCGACCAGCGCGCAAAAATGGAGGCTCTAGACCCTTCCAGAGCCGAGATATCGGATGTCAAAGTTTTGACCTGAAAAAAAAAACATAAGGGGTAACACTGTCGTTTTTGGCCGAAATTTTGACCCCCTCCGATCTTCTTGAAACTCTGGATTCTGACAGAGGGCCACGAGACTTCGACCAGCGCGCAAAAATGGAGGCTCTAGACCCTTCCAGAGCCGAGATATCGGATGTCAAAGTTTTGACCCGAAAAAAAAACATAAGGGGTAACACTGTCGTTTTTGGTCGAAATTTTGACCCCCTCCGATCTTCTTGAAACTCTGGATTCTGACAGAGGGCCACGAGACTTCGACCAGCGCGCAAAAATGGAGGCTCTAGACCCTTCCAGAGCCGAGATATCGGATGTCAAAGTTTTGACCTGGAAAAAAAAACATAAGGGGTAACACTGTCGTTTTTGGCCAAAATTTTGACCCCCTCCGATCTTCTTGAAACTCTAGGTTCTGACAGAGGGCCACGAGACTTCGACCAGCGCGCAAAAATGGAGGCTCTAGACCCTTCCAGAGCCGAGATATCGGATGTCAAAGTTTTGACCTGAAAAAAAAACATAAGGGGTAACACTGTCGTTTTTGGCCGAAATTTTGACCCCCTCCGATCTTCTTGAAACTCTGGATTCTGACAGAGGGCCACGAGACTTCGACCAGCGCGCAAAAATGGAGGCTCTAGACCCTTCCAGAGCCGAGATATCGGATGTCAAAGTTTTGACCCGAAAAAAAAACATAAGGGGTAACACTGTCGTTTTTGGTCGAAATTTTGACCCCCTCCGATCTTCTTGAAACTCTGGATTCTGACAGAGGGCCACGAGACTTCGACCAGCGCGCAAAAATGGAGGCTCTAGACCCTTCCAGAGCCGAGATATCGGATGTCAAAGTTTTGACCTGGAAAAAAAAACATAAGGGGTAACACTGTCGTTTTTGGCCAAAATTTTGACCCCCTCCGATCTTCTTGAAACTCTAGGTTCTGACAGAGGGCCACGAGACTTCGACCAGCGCGCAAAAATGGAGGCTCTAGACCCTTCCAGAGCCGAGATATCGGATGTCAAAGTTTTGACCTGAAAAAAAAAACATAAGGGGTAACACTGTCGTTTTTGGCCGAAATTTTGACCCCCTCCGATCTTCTTGAAACTCTGGATTCTGACAGAGGGTCACGAGACTTCGACCAGCGCGCAAAAATGGAGGCTCTAGACCCTTCCAGAGCCGAGATATCGGATGTCAAAGTTTTGACCTGAAAAAAAAAACATAAGGGGTAACACTGTCGTTTTTGGCCGAAATTTTGACCCCCTCCGATCTTCTTGAAACTCTGGATTCTGACAGAGGGCCACGAGACTTCGACCAGCGCGCAAAAATGGAGGCTCTAGACCCTTCCAGAGCCGAGATATCGGATGTCAAAGTTTTGACCTGAAAAAAAAACATAAGGGGTAACACTGTCGTTTTTGGCCGAAATTTTGACCCCCTCCGATCTTCTTGAAACTCTGGATTCTGACAGAGGGCCACGAGACTTCGACCAGCGCGCAAAAATGGAGGCTCTAGACCCTTCCAGAGCCGAGATATCGAATGTCAAAGTTTTGACCCGAAAAAAAAAACATAAGGGGTAACACTGTCGTTTTTGGCCGAAATTTTGACCCCCTCCGATCTTCTTGAAACTCTGGATTCTGACAGAGGGCCACGAGACTTCGACCAGCGCGCAAAAATGGAGGCTCTAGACCCTTCCAGAGCCGAGATATCGGATGTCAAAGTTTTGACCTGAAACAAAAACATAAGGGGTAACACTGTCGTTTTTGGCCGAAATTTTGACCCCCTCCGATCTTCTTGAAACTCTGGATTCTGACAGAGGGCCACGAGACTTCGACCAGCGCGCAAAAATGGAGGCTCTAGACCCTTCCAGAGCCGAGATATCGGATGTCAAAGTTTTGACCTGAAAAAAAAAACATGAGGGGTAACACTGTCGTTTTTGGCCGAAATTTTGACCCCCTCCGATCTTCTTGAAACTCTGGATTCTGACAGAGGGCCACGAGACTTCGACCAGCGCGCAAAAATGGAGGCTCTAGACCCTTCCAGAGCCGAGATATCCGATGTCAAAGTTTTGACCCGAAAAAAAACCATAAGGGGTAACACTGTCGTTTTTGGTCGAAATTTTGACCCCCTCCGATCTTCTTGAAACTCTGGATTCTGACAGAGGGTCACGAGACTTCGACCAGCGCGCAAAAATGGAGGCTCTAGACCCTTCCAGAGCCGAGATATCGGATGTCAAAGTTTTGACCTGAAAAAAAAACATAAGGGGTAACACTGTCGTTTTTGGCCGAAATTTTGACCCCCTCCGATCTTCTTGAAACTCTGGATTCTGACAGAGGGCCACGAGACTTCGACCAGCGCGCAAAAATGGAGGCTCTAGACCCTTCCAGAGCCGAGATATCGGATGTCAAAGTTTTGACCTGAAAAAAAATAAAATAAGGGGTAACACTGTCGTTTTTGGCCGAAATTTTGACCCCCTCCGATCTTCTTGAAACTCTGGATTCTGACAGAGGGCCACGAGACTTCGACCAGCACGCAAAAATGGAGGCTCTTGACCCTTCCAGAGCCGAGATATCGGATGTCAAAGTTTTGACCTGAAAAAAAACATAAGGGGTAACACTGTCGTTTTTGGCCGAAATTTTGACCCCCTCCGATCTTCTTGAAACTCTGTATTCTGACAGAGGGCCACGAGACTTCGACCAGCGCGCAAAAATGGAGGCTCTACACCCTTCCAGAGCCGAGATATCGGATGTCAAAGTTTTGACCCAAAAAAAAAAACATAAGGGGTAACACTGTCGTTTTTGGCCGAAATTTTGACCCCCTCCGATCTTCCTGAAACTCTGGATTCAGACAGAGGGCCACGAGACTTCGACCAGCGCGCAAAAATGGAGGCTCTAGACCCTTCCAGAGCCGAGATATCAGATGTCAAAGTTTTGCCCTGAAAAAAAAACATAAGGGGTAACACTGTCGTTTTTGGCCGAAATTTTGACCCCCTCCGATCTTCTTGAAATTCTGGATTCTGACAGAGGGCCACGAGACTTCGACCAGCGCGAAAAAATGGAGGCTCTAGACCCTTCCAGAGCTGAGATATCAGATGTCAAAGTTTTGACCTGAAAAAAAACATAAGGGGTAACACTGTCGTTTTTGGCCGAAATTTTGACCCCCTCCGATCTTCTTGAAACTCTGGATTCTGACAGAGGGCCACGAGACTTCGACCAGCGCGCAAAAATGGAGGCTCTAGACCCTTCCAGAGCCGAGATATCGGATGTCAAAGTTTTGACCTGAAAAAAAAACATAAGGGGTAACACTGTCGTTTTTGGCCGAAATTTTGACCCCCTCCGATCTTCTTGAAACTCTGGATTCTGACAGAGGGCCACGAGACTTCGACCAGCGCGCAAAAATGGAGGCTCTAGACCCTTCCAGAGCCGAGATATCGGATGTCAAAGTTTTGACCTGAAAAAAAAACATAAGGGGTAACACTGTCGTTTTGGGCCGAAATTTTGACCCCCTCCGATCTTCTTGAAACTCTGGATTCTGACAGAGGGCCACGAGACTTCGACCAGCGCGCAAAAATGGAGGCTCTAGACCCTTCCAGAGCCGAGATATCGGATGTCAAAGTTTTGACCTGAAAAAAAAAACATAAGGGGTAACACTGTCGTTTTTGGCCGAAATTTTGACCCCCTCCGATCTTCTTGAAACTCTGGATTCTGACAGAGGGCCACGAGACTTCGACCAGCGCGCAAAAATGGAGGCTCTAAACCCTTCCAGAGCCGAGATATCGGATGTCAAAGTTTTGACCTGAAAAAAAAAACATAAGGGGTAACACTGTCGTTTTTGGCCGAAATTTTGACCCCCTCCGATCTTCTTGAAACTCTGGATTCTGACAGAGGGCCACGAGACTTCGACCAGCGCGCAAAAATGGAGGCTCTAGACCCTTCCAGAGCCGAGATATCGGATGTCAAAGTTTTGACCTGAAAAAAAAACATAAGGGGTAACACTGTCGTTTTTGGCCGAAATTTTGACCCCCTCCGATCTTCTTGAAACTCTGGATTCTGACAGAGGGCCACGAGACTTCGACCAGCGCGCAAAAATGGAGGCTCTAGACCCTTCCAGAGCCGAGATATCGGATGTCAAAGTTTTGACCCGAAAAAAAAACATAAGGGGTAACACTGTCGTTTTTGGCCGAAATTTTGACCCCCTCCGATCTTCTTGAAACTCTGGATTCTGACAGAGGGCCACGAGACTTCGACCAGCGCGCAAAAATGGAGGCTCTAGACCCTTCCAGAGCCGAGATATCAGATGTCAAAGTTTTGCCCTGAAAAAAAAACATAAGGGGTAACACTGTCGTTTTTGGCCGAAATTTTGACCCCCTCCGATCTTCTTGAAACTCTGGATTCTGACAGAGGGCCACGAGACTTCGACCAGCGCGCAAAAATGGAGGCTCTAGACCCTTCCAGAGCCGAGATATCGGATGTCAAAGTTTTGACCTGAAAAAAAAAAACATAAGGGGTAACACTGTCGTTTTTGGCCGAAATTTTGACCCCCTCCGATCTTCTTGAAACTCTGGATTCTGACAGAGGGCCACGAGACTTCGACCAGCGCGCAAAAATGGAGGCTCTAGACCCTTCCAGAGCCGAGATATCGGATGTCAAAGTTTTGACCCGAAAAAAAAAAACATAAGGGGTAACACTGTCGTTTTTGGCCGAAATTTTGACCCCCTCCGATCTTCTTGAAACTCTGGATTCTGACAGAGGGCCACGAGACTTCGACCAGCGCGCAAAAATGGAGGCTCTAGACCCTTCCAGAGCCGAGATATCGGATGTCAAAGTTTTGACCTGAAAAAAAAAACATAAGGGGTAACACTGTCGTTTTTGGCCGAAATTTTGACCCCCTCCGATTTTCTTGAAACTCTGGATTCTGACAGAGGGCCACGAGACTTCGACCAGCGCGCAAAAATGGAGGCTCTAGACCCTTCCAGAGCCGAGATATCGGATGTCAAAGTTTTGACCTGAAAAAAAAACATAAGGGGTAACACTGTCGTTTTTGGCCGAAATTTTGACCCCCTCCGATCTTCTTGAAACTCTGGATTCTGACAGAGGGCCACGAGACTTCGACCAGCGCGCAAAAATGGAGGCTCTAGACCCTTCCAGAGCCGAGATATCGGATGTCAAAGTTTTGACCTGAAAAAAAAAACATAAGGGGTAACACTGTCGTTTTTGGCCGAAATTTTGACCCCCTCCGATCTTCTTGAAACTCTGGATTCTGACAGAGGGCCACGAGACTTCGACCAGCGCGCAAAAATGGAGGCTCTAGACCCTTCCAGAGCCGAGATATCGGATGTCAAAGTTTTGACCTGAAAAAAAAAAACATAAGGGGTAACACTGTCGTTTTTGGCCGAAATTTTGACCCCCTCCGATCTTCTTGAAACTCTGGATTCTGACAGAGGGCCACGAGACTTCGACCAGCGCGCAAAAATGGAGGCTCTAGACCCTTCCAGAGCCGAGATATCGGATGTCAAAGTTTTGACCCGAAAAAAAAAAACATAAGGGGTAACACTGTCGTTTTTGGCCGAAATTTTGACCCCCTCCGATCTTCTTGAAACTCTGGATTCTGACAGAGGGCCACGAGACTTCGACCAGCGCGCAAAAATGGAGGCTCTAGACCCTTCCAGAGCCGAGATATCGGATGTCAAAGTTTTGACCTGAAAAAAAAACATAAGGGGTAACACTGTCGTTTTTGGCCGAAATTTTGACCCCCTCCGATTTTCTTGAAACTCTGGATTCTGACAGAGGGCCACGAGACTTCGACCAGCGCGCAAAAATGGAGGCTCTAGACCCTTCCAGAGCCGAGATATCGGATGTCAAAGTTTTGACCTGAAAAAAAAACATAAGGGGTAACACTGTCGTTTTTGGCCGAAATTTTGACCCCCTCCGATCTTCTTGAAACTCTGGATTCTGACAGAGGGCCACGAGACTTCGACCAGCGCGCAAAAATGGAGGCTCTAGACCCTTCCAGAGCCGAGATATCGGATGTCAAAGTTTTGACCTGAAAAAAAAAACATAAGGGGTAACACTGTCGTTTTTGGCCGAAATTTTGACCCCCTCCGATCTTCTTGAAACTCTGGATTCTGACAGAGGGCCACGAGACTTCGACCAGCGCGCAAAAATGGAGGCTCTAGACCCTTCCAGAGCCGAGATATCGGATGTCAAAGTTTTGACCCGAAAAAAAAACATAAGGGGTAACACTGTCGTTTTTGGTCGAAATTTTGACCCCCTCCGATCTTCTTGAAACTCTGGATTCTGACAGAGGGCCACGAGACTTCGACCAGCGCGCAAAAATGGAGGCTCTAGACCCTTCCAGAGCCGAGATATCGGATGTCAAAGTTTTGACCTGAAAAAAAAACATAAGGGGTAACACTGTCGTTTTTGGCCAAAATTTTGACCCCCTCCGATCTTCTTGAAACTCTAGGTTCTGACAGAGGGCCACGAGACTTCGACCAGCGCGCAAAAATGGAGGCTCTAGACCCTTCCAGAGCCGAGATATCGGATGTCAAAGTTTTGACCTGAAAAAAAAAACATAAGGGGTAACACTGTCGTTTTTGGCCGAAATTTTGACCCCCTCCGATCTTCTTGAAACTCTGGATTCTGACAGAGGGTCACGAGACTTCGACCAGCGCGCAAAAATGGAGGCTCTAGACCCTTCCAGAGCCGAGATATCGGATGTCAAAGTTTTGACCTGAAAAAAAAAACATAAGGGGTAACACTGTCGTTTTTGGCCGAAATTTTGACCCCCTCCGATCTTCTTGAAACTCTGGATTCTGACAGAGGGCCACGAGACTTCGACCAGCGCGCAAAAATGGAGGCTCTAGACCCTTCCAGAGCCGAGATATCGGATGTCAAAGTTTTGACCAGAAAAAAAAACATAAGGGGTAACACTGTCGTTTTTGGCCGAAATTTTGACCCCCTCCGATCTTCTTGAAACTCTGGATTCTGACAGAGGGCCACGAGACTTCGACCAGCGCGCAAAAATGGAGGCTCTAGACCCTTCCAGAGCCGAGATATCGGATGTCAAAGTTTTGACCTGAAAAAAAACGTAAGGGGTAACACTGTCGTTTTTGGCCGAAATTTTGACCCCCTCCGATCTTCTTGAAACTCTGGATTCTGACAGAGGGCCACGAGACTTCGACCAGCGCGCAAAAATGGAGGCTCTAGACCCTTCCAGAGCCGAGATATAGGATGTCAAAGTTTTGACCCGAAAAAAAAACATAAGGGGTAACACTGTCGTTTTTGGCCGAAATTTTGACCCCCTCCGATCTTCCTGAAACTCTGGATTCTGACAGAGGGCCACGAGACTTCGACCAGCGCGCAAAAATGGAGGCTCTAGACCCTTCCAGAGCCGAGATATCAGATGTCAAAGTTTTGCCCTGAAAAGAAAAACATGGTAACACTGTCGTTTTTGGCCGAAATTTTGACCCCCTCCGATCTTCTTGAAACTCTGGATTCTGACAGAGGGCCACGAGACTTCGACCAGCGCGCAAAAATGGAGGCTCTAGACCCTTCCAGAGCCGAGATATCGGATGTCAAAGTTTTGACCCGAAAAAAAAAAACATAAGGGGTAACACTGTCGTTTTTGGCCGAAATTTTGACCCCCTCCGATCTTCTTGAAACTCTGGATTCTGACAGAGGGCCACGAGACTTCGACCAGCACGCAAAAATGGAGGCTCTAGATCCTTCCAGAGCCGAAATATCGGATGTCAAAGTTTTGACCTGAAAAAAAACATAAGGGGTAACACTGTCGTTTTTGGCCGAAATTTTGACCCCCTCCGATCTTCTTGAAACTCTGGATTCTGACAGAGGGCCACGAGACTTCGACCAGCGCGCAAAAATTGAGGCTCTAGACCCTTCCAGAGCCGAGATATCGGATGTCAAAGTTTTGACCTGAAAAAAAAACATAAGGGGTAACACTGTCGTTTTTGGCCGAAATTTTGACCCCCTCCGATCTTCTTGAAACTCTGGATTCTGACAGAGGGCCACGAGACTTCGACCAGCGCGCAAAAATGGAGGCTCTAGACCCTTCCAGAGCCGAGATGTCAGATGTCAAAGTTTTGACCTGAAAAAAAAACATAAGGGGTAACACTGTCGTTTTTGGCCGAAATTTTGACCCCCTCCGATCTTCTTGAAACTCTGGATTCTGACAGAGGGCCACGAGACTTCGACCAGCGCGCAAAAATGGAGGCTCTAGACCCTTCCAGAGCCGAGATATCGGATGTCAAAGTTTTGCCCTGAAAAAAAAACATAAGGGGTAACACTGTCGTTTTTGGCCGAAATTTTGACCGCCTCCGATCTTCTTGAAACTCTGGATTCTGACAGAGGGCCACGAGACTTCGACCAGCGCGCAAAAATTGAGGCTCTAGACCCTTCCAGAGCCGAGATATCGGATGTCAAAGTTTTGACCTGAAAAAAAAACATAAGGGGTAACACTGTCGTTTTTGGCCGAAATTTTGACCCCCTCCGATCTTCTTGAAACTCTGGATTCTGACAGAGGGCCACGAGACTTCGACCAGCACGCAAAAATGGAGGCTCTAGATCCTTCCAGAGCCGAAATATCGGATGTCAAAGTTTTGACCTGAAAAAAAACATAAGGGGTAACACTGTCGTTTTTGGCCGAAATTTTGACCCCCTCCGATCTTCTTGAAACTCTGGATTCTGACAGAGGGCCACGAGACTTCGACCAGCGCGCAAAAATTGAGGCTCTAGACCCTTCCAGAGCCGAGATATCGGATGTCAAAGTTTTGACCTGAAAAAAAAACATAAGGGGTAACACTGTCGTTTTTGGCCGAAATTTTGACCCCCTCCGATCTTCTTGAAACTCTGGATTCTGACAGAGGGCCACGAGACTTCGACCAGCGCGCAAAAATGGAGGCTCTAGACCCTTCCAGAGCCGAGATGTCAGATGTCAAAGTTTTGACCTGAAAAAAAACATAAGGGGTAACACTGTCGTTTTTGGCCGAAATTTTGACCCCCTCCGATCTTCTTGAAACTCTGGATTCTGACAGAAGGCCACGAGACTTCGACCAGCGCGCAAAAATGGAGGCTCTAGACCCTTCCAGAGCCGAGATATCGGATGTCAAAGTTTTGACCTGAAAAAAAAACATAAGGGGTAACACTGTCGTTTTTGGCCGAAATTTTGACCCCCTCCGATCTTCTTGAAACTCTGGATTCTGACAGAGGGCCACGAGACTTCGACCAGCGCGCAAAAATGGAGGCTCTAGACCCTTCCAGAGCCGAGATATCGGATGTCAAAGTTTTGACCTGAAAAAAAAACATAAGGGGTAACACTGTCGTTTTGGGCCGAAATTTTGACCCCCTCCGATCTTCTTGAAACTCTGGATTCTGACAGAGGGCCACGAGACTTCGACCAGCGCGCAAAAATGGAGGCTCTAGACCCTTCCAGAGCCGAGATATCGGATGTCAAAGTTTTGACCTGAAAAAAAAACATAAGGGGTAACACTGTCGTTTTTGGCCGAAATTTTGACCCCCTCCGATCTTCTTGAAACTCTGGATTCTGACAGAGGGCCACGAGACTTCGACCAGCGCGCAAAAATGGAGGCTCTAGACCCTTCCAGAGACGAGATATCGGATGTCAAAGTTTTGACCTGAAAAAAAAAAACATAAGGGGTAACACTGTCGTTTTTGGCCGAAATTTTGACCCCCTCCGATCTTCTTGAAACTCTGGATTCTGACAGAGGGCCACGAGACTTCGACCAGCGCGCAAAAATGGAGGCTCTAGACCCTTCCAGAGCCGAGATATCGGATGTCAAAGTTTTGACCTGAAAAAAAAACATAAGGGGTAACACTGTCGTTTTGGGCCGAAATTTTGACCCCCTCCGATCTTCTTGAAACTCTGGATTCTGACAGAGGGCCACGAGACTTCGACCAGCGCGCAAAAATGGAGGCTCTAGACCCTTCCAGAGCCGAGATATCGGATGTCAAAGTTTTGACCTGAAAAAAAAACATAAGGGGTAACACTGTCGTTTTTGGCCGAAATTTTGACCCCCTCCGATCTTCTTGAAACTCTGGATTCTGACAGAGGGCCACGAGACTTGACCAGCGCGCAAAAATGGAGGCTCTAGACCCTTCCAGAGCCGAGATATCGGATGTCAAAGTTTTGACCTGAAAAAAAACGTAAGGGGTAACACTGTCGTTTTTGGCCGAAATTTTGACCCCCTCCGATCTTCTTGAAACTCTGGATTCTGACAGAGGGCCACGAGACTTCGACCAGCGCGCAAAAATGGAGGCTCTAGACCCTTCCAGAGCCGAGATATAGGATGTCAAAGTTTTGACCCGAAAAAAAAACATAAGGGGTAACACTGTCGTTTTTGGCCGAAATTTTGACCCCCTCCGATCTTCCTGAAACTCTGGATTCTGACAGAGGGCCACGAGACTTCGACCAGCGCGCAAAAATGGAGGCTCTAGACCCTTCCAGAGCCGAGATATCAGATGTCAAAGTTTTGCCCTGAAAAAAAAACATAAGGGGTAACACTGTCGTTTTTGGCCGAAATTTTGACCGCCTCCGATCTTCTTGAAACTCTGGATTCTGACAGAGGGCCACTAGACTTCGACCAGCGCGCAAAAATTGAGGCTCTAGACCCTTCCAGAGCCGAGATATCGGATGTCAAAGTTTTGACCCGAAAAAAAAACATAAGGGGTAACACTGTCGTTTTTGGCCGAAATTTTGACCCCCTCCGATCTTCTTGAAACTCTGGATTCTGACAGAGGGCCACGAGACTTCGACCAGCACGCAAAAATGGAGGCTCTAGATCCTTCCAGAGCCGAAATATCGGATGTCAAAGTTTTGACCTGAAAAAAAACATAAGGGGTAACACTGTCGTTTTTGGCCGAAATTTTGACCCCCTCCGATCTTCTTGAAACTCTGGATTCTGACAGAGGGCCACGAGACTTCGACCAGCGCGCAAAAATTGAGGCTCTAGACCCTTCCAGAGCCGAGATATCGGATGTCAAAGTTTTGACCTGAAAAAAAAACATAAGGGGTAACACTGTCATTTTTGGCCGAAATTTTGACCCCCTCCGATCTTCTTGAAACTCTGGATTCTGACAGAGGGCCACGAGACTTCGACCAGCGCGCAAAAATGGAGGCTCTAGACCCTTCCAGAGCCGAGATGTCAGATGTCAAAGTTTTGACCTGAAAAAAAACATAAGGGGTAACACTGTCGTTTTTGGCCGAAATTTTGACCCCCTCCGATCTTCTTGAAACTCTGGATTCTGACAGAGGGCCACGAGACTTCGACCAGCGCGCAAAAATGGAGGCTCTAGACCCTTCCAGAGCCGAGATATCGGATGTCAAAGTTTTGACCTGAAAAAAAAACATAAGGGGTAACACTGTCGTTTTTGGCCGAAATTTTGACCCCCTCCGATCTTCTTGAAACTCTGGATTCTGACAGAGGGCCACGAGACTTCGACCAGCGCGCAAAAATGGAGGCTCTAGACCCTTCCAGAGCCGAGATATCGGATGTCAAAGTTTTGACCTGAAAAAAAAACATAAGGGGTAACACTGTCGTTTTGGGCCGAAATTTTGACCCCCTCCGATCTTCTTGAAACTCTGGATTCTGACAGAGGGCCACGAGACTTCGACCAGCGCGCAAAAATGGAGGCTCTAGACCCTTCCAGAGCCGAGATATAGGATGTCAAAGTTTTGACCCGAAAAAAAAACATAAGGGGTAACACTGTCGTTTTTGGCCGAAATTTTGACCCCCTCCGATCTTCCTGAAACTCTGGATTCTGACAGAGGGCCACGAGACTTCGACCAGCGCGCAAAAATGGAGGCTCTAGTCCCTTCCAGAGCCGAGATATCAGATGTCAAAGTTTTGCCCTGAAAAAAAAAACATAAGGGGTAACACTGTCGTTTTTGGCCGAAATTTTGACCCCCTCCGATCTTCTTGAAACTCTGGATTCTGACAGAGGGCCACGAGACTTCGACCAGCGCGCAAAAATGGAGGCTCTAGACCCTTCCAGAGCCGAGATATCGGATGTCAAAGTTTTGACCCGAAAAAAAAACATAAGGGGTAACACTGTCGTTTTTGGCCGAAATTTTGACCCCCTCCGATCTTCTTGAAACTCTGGATTCTGACAGAGGGCCACGAGACTTCGACCAGCACGCAAAAATGGAGGCTCTAGATCCTTCCAGAGCCGAAATATCGGATGTCAAAGTTTTGACCTGAAAAAAAACATAAGGGGTAACACTGTCGTTTTTGGCCGAAATTTTGACCCCCTCCGATCTTCTTGAAACTCTGGATTCTGACAGAGGGCCACGAGACTTCGACCAGCGCGCAAAAATTGAGGCTCTAGACCCTTCCAGAGCCGAGATATCGGATGTCAAAGTTTTGACCTAAAAAAAAAAAACATAAAACTTTGACATCCGATATCTCGGCTCTGGAAGGGTCTAGAGCCTCCATTTTTGCGCGCTGGTCGAAGTCTCGTGGCCCTCTGTCAGAATCCAGAGTTTCAAGAAGATCGGAGGGGGTCAAAATTTCGGCCAAAAACGACAGTGTTACCCCTTATGTTTTTTTTTCAGGGCAAAACTTTGACATCTGATATCTCGGCTCTGGAAGGGTCTAGAGCCTCCATTTTTGCGCGCTGGTCGAAGTCTCGTGGCCCTCTGTCAGAATCCAGAGTTTCAAGAAGATCGGAGGGGGTCAAAATTTCGGCCAAAAACGACAGTGTTACCCCTTATGTTTTTTTTTCAGGTCAAAACTTTGACATCCGATATCTCGGCTCTGGAAGGGTCTAGAGCCTCCATTTTTGCGCGCTGGTCGAAGTCTCGTGGCCCTCTGTCAGAATCCAGAGTTTCAAGAAGATCGGAGGGGGTCAAAATTTCGGCCAAAAACGACAGTGTTACCCCTTATGTTTTTTTTTTTCAGGTCAAAACTTTGACATCCGATATCTCGGCTCTGGAAGGGTCTAGAGCCTCCATTTTTGCGCGCTGGTCGAAGTCTCGTGGCCCTCTGTCAGAATCCAGAGTTTCAAGAAGATCGGAGGGGGTCAAAATTTCGGCCAAAAACGACAGTGTTACCCCATATGTTTTTTTTCAGGTCAAAACTTTGACATCCGATATCTCGGCTCTGGAAGGGTCTAGAGCCTCCATTTTTGCGCGCTGGTCGAAGTCTCGTGGCCCTCTGTCAGAATCCAGAGTTTCAAGAAGATCGGAGGGGGTCAACATTTCGGCCAAAAACTACAGTGTTACCCCTTATGTTTTTTTTTCGGGTCAAAACTTTGACATCCGATATCTTGGCTCTGGAAGGGTCTAGAGCCTCCATTTTTGCGCGCTGGTCGAAGTCTCGTGGCCCTCTGTCAGAATCCAGAGTTTCAAGAAGATTGGAGGGGGTCAAAATTTCGGCCAAAAACGACAGTGTTACCCCTTATGTTTTTTTTTTCAGGTCAAAACTTTGACATCCAATATCTTGGCTCTGGAAGGGTCTAGAGCCTCCATTTTTGCGCGCTGGTCGAAGTCTCGTGGCCCTCTGTCAGAATCCAGAGTTTCAAGAAGATCGGAGGGGGTCAAAATTTCGGCCAAAAACGACAGTGTTACCCCTTATGTTTTTTTTTCAGGGCAAAACTTTGACATCTGATATCTCGGCTCTGGAAGGGTCTAGAGCCTCCATTTTTGCGCGCTGGTCGAAGTCTCGTGGCCCTCTGTCAGAATCCAGAGTTTCAAGAAGATCGGAGGGGGTCAAAATTTCGGCCAAAAACGACAGTGTTACCCCTTATGTTTTTTTTTTCAGGTCAAAACTTTGACATCCGATATCTCGGCTCTGGAAGGGTCTAGAGCCTCCATTTTTGCGCGCTGGTCGAAGTCTCGTGGCCCTCTGTCAGAATCCAGAGTTTCAAGAAGATCGGAGGGGGTCAAAATTTCGGCCAAAAACGACAGTGTTACCCCTTATGTTTTTTTTCAGGTCAAAACTTTGACATCCGATATCTCGGCTCTGGAAGGGTCTAGAGCCTCCATTTTTGCGCGCTGGTCGAAGTCTCGTGGCCCTCTGTCAGAATCCAGAGTTTCAAGAAGATCGGAGGGGGTCAAAATTTCGGCCAAAAACGACAGTGTTACCCCTTATGTTTTTTTTTTCAGGGCAAAACTTTGACATCCGATATCTCGGCTCTGGAAGGGTCTAGAGCCTCCATTTTTGCGCGCTGGTCGAAGTCTCGTGGCCCTCTGTCAGAATCCAGAGTTTCAAGAAGATCGGAGGGGGTCAAAATTTCGGCCAAAAACGACAGTGTTACCCCTTATGTTTTTTTTTCAGGTCAAAACTTTGACATCCGATATCTCGGCTCTGGAAGGGTCTAGAGCCTCCATTTTTGCGCGCTGGTCGAAGTCTCGTGGCCCTCTGTCAGAATCCAGAGTTTCAAGAAGATCGGAGGGGGTCAAAATTTCGGCCAAAAACGACAGTGTTACCCCTTATGTTTTTTTTTCAGGTCAAAACTTTGACATCCGATATCTCGGCTCTGGAAGGGTCTAGAGCCTCCATTTTTGCGCGCTGGTCGAAGTCTCATGGCCCTCTGTCAGAATACAGAGTTTCAAGACGATCAGAGGGGGTCAAAATTTCGGCCAAAAACGACAGTGTTACCCCTTATGTTTTTTTTTTCAGGTCAAAACTTTGACATCCGATATCTCGGCTCTGGGAGGGTCTAGAGCCTCCATTTTTGCGCACTGGTCGAAGTCTCGTGGCCCTCTGTCAGAATCCAGAGTTTCAAGAAGATCGGAGGGGGTCAAAATTTCGGCCAAAAACGACAGTGTTACCCCTTATGTTTTTTTTTTCAGGTCAAAACTTTGACATCCGATATCTCGGCTCTGGAAGGGTCTAGAGCCTCCATTTTTGCGCGCTGGTCGAAGTCTCGTGGCCCTCTGTCAGAATCCAGAGTTTCAAGAAGATCGGAGGGGGTCAAAATTTCGGCCAAAAACGACAGTGTTACCCCTTATGTTTTTTTTTTCGGGTCAAAACTTTGACATCCGATATCTCGGCTCTGGAAGGGTCTAGAGCCTCCATTTTTGCGCGCTGGTCGAAGTCTCGTGGCCCTCTGTCAGAATCCACAGTTTCAAGAAGATCGGAGGGGGTCAAAAATTCGGACAAAAACGACAGTGTTACCCCTTATGTTTTTTTTTCAGGTCAAAACTTTGACATCCGATATCTCGGCTCTGGAAGGGTCTAGAGCCTCCATTTTTGCGTGCTGGTCGAAGTCTCGTGGCCCTCTGTCAGAATCCAGAGTTTCAAGAAGATCGGAGGGGGTCAAAATTTGGACCTGAAAAAAAACATAAGGGGTAACACTGTCGTTTTTGGCCGAAATTTTGACCCCCTCCGATCTTCTTGAAACTCTGGATTCTGACAGAGGGCCACGAGACTTCGACCAGCGCGCAAAAATGGAGGCTCTAGACCCTTCCAGAGCCGAGATATCGGATGTCAAAGTTTTGACCTGAAAAAAAAACATAAGGGGTAACACTGTCGTTTTTGGCCGAAATTTTGACCCCCTCCTATCTTCTTGAAACTCTGGATTCTGACAGAGGGCCACGAGACTTCGATCAGCGTGCAAAAATGGAGGCTCTAGACCCTTCCTGAGCCGAGATATCGGACGTCAAAGTTTTGACCCGAAAAAAAAACATAAGGGGTAACACTGTTGTTTTTGGCCAAAATTTTGACCCCCTCCGATCTTCTTGAAACTCTGGATTCTGACAGAGGGCCACGAGACTTCGACCAGCGCGCAAAAATGGAGGCTCTAGACCCTTCCAGAGCCGAGATATCGGATGTCAAAGTTTTGACCTGAAATAAAAAACATAAGGGGTAACACTGTCGTTTTTGGCCGAAATTTTGACCCCCTCCGATCTTCTTGAAACTCTGGATTCTGACAGAGGGCCACGAGACTTCGACCAGCGCGCAAAAATGGAGGCTCTAGACCCTTCCAGAGCCGAGATATCGGATGTCAAAGTTTTGACCTGAAAAAAAAAACATAAGGGGTAACACTGTCGTTTTTGGCCGAAATTTTGACCCCCTCCGATCTTCTTGAAACTCTGGATTCTTACAGAGGGCCACGAGACTTCGACCAGCGCGCAAAAATGGAGGCTCCAGACCCTTCCAGAGCCGAGATATCGGATGTCAAAGTTTTGACCTGAAAAAAAAACATAAGGGGTAACACTGTCGTTTTTGGCCGAAATTTTGACCCCCTCCGATCGTCTTGAAACTCTGGATTCTGACAGAGGGCCACGAGACTTCGACCAGCGCGCAAAAATGGAGGCTCTAGACCCTTCCAGAGCCGAGATATCGGATGTCAAAGTTTTGACCTGAAAAAAAAACATAAGGGGTAACACTGTCGTTTTTGGCCGAAATTTTGACCCCCTCCTATCTTCTTGAAACTCTGGATTCTGACAGAGGGCCACGAGACTTCGACCAGCGTGCAAAAATGGAGGCTCTAGACCCTTCCTGAGCCGAGATATCGGACGTCAAAGTTTTGACCCGAAAAAAAACATAAGGGGTAACACTGTTGTTTTTGGCCAAAATTTTAACCCCCTCCGATCTTCTTGAAACTCTGGATTCTGACAGAGGGCCACGAGACTTCGACCAGCGCGCAAAAATGGAGGCTCTACACCCTTCCAGAGCCGAGATATCGGATGTCAAAGTTTTGACCTGAAAAAAAAACATAAGGGGTAACACTGTCGTTTTTGGCCGAAATTTTGACCCCCTCCGATCTTCTTGAAACTCTGGATTCTGACAGAGGGCCACGAGACTTCGACCAGCGCGCAAAAATGGAGGCTCTAGACCCTTCCAGAGCCGAGATATCGGATGTCAAAGTTTTGACCTGAAAAAAAAAAACATAAGGGGTAACACTGTCGTTTTTGGCCGAAATTTTGACCCCCTCCGATCTTCTTGAAACTCTGGATTCTGACAGAGGGCCACAAGACTTCGACCAGCGCGCAAAAATGGAGGCTCTACACCCTTCCAGAGCCGAGATATCGGATGTCAAAGTTTTGACCTGAAAAAAAAACATAAGGGGTAACACTGTCGTTTTTAGCCGAAATTTTGACCCCCTTCGATCTTCTTGAAACTCTGGATTCTGATAGAGGGCCACGAGACTTCGACCAGCACGCAAAAATTGAGGCTCTAGACCCTTCCAGAGCCAAGATATCGGATGTCAAAGTTTTGACCTGAAAAAAAAACATAAGGGGTAACACTGTCGCTTTTGGCCGAAATTTTGACCCCCTCCGATCTTCTTGAAACTCTGGATTCTGACAGAGGGCCACGAGACTTCGACCAGCGCGCAAAAATGGAGGCTCTAGACCCTTCCAGAGCGGAGATATCAGATGTCAAAGTTTTGCCCTGAAAAAAAAACATAAGGGGTAACACTGTCGTTTTTGGCCGAAATTTTGACCCCCTCCGATCTTCTTGAAACTCTGGATTCTGACAGAGGGCCACGAGACTTCGACCAGCGCGCAAAAATGGAGGCTCTAGACCCTTCCAGAGCCGAGATATCGGATGTCAAAGTTTTGACCCGAAAAAAAAACATAAGGGGTAACACTGTCGTTTTTGGCCGAAATTTTGACCCCCTCCGATCTTCTTGAAACTCTGGATTCTGACAGAGGGCCACGAGACTTCGACCAGCGCGCAAAAATGGAGGCTCTAGACCCTTCCAGAGCCGAGATATCGGATGTCAAAGTTTTGACCTGAAAAAAAAAAACATAAGGGGTAACACTGTCGTTTTTGGCCGAAATTTTGACCCCCTCCGATCTTCTTGAAACTCTGGATTCTGACAGAGGGCCACGAGACTTCGACCAGCGCGCAAAAATGGAGGCTCTAGACCCTTCCAGAGCCGAGATATCGGATGTCAAAGTTTTGACCTGAAAAAAAAACATAAGGGGTAACACTGTCGTTTTTGGCCGAAATTTTGACCCCCTCCTATCTTCTTGAAACTCTGGATTCTGACAGAGGGCCACGAGACTTCGATCAGCGTGCAAAAATGGAGGCTCTAGACCCTTCCTGAGCCGAGATATCGGACGTCAAAGTTTTGACCCGAAAAAAAAACATAAGGGGTAACACTGTTGTTTTTGGCCAAAATTTTGACCCCCTCCGATCTTCTTGAAACTCTGGATTCTGACAGAGGGCCACGAGACTTCGACCAGCGCGCAAAAATGGAGGCTCTAGACCCTTCCAGAGCCGAGATATCGGATGTCAAAGTTTTGACCTGAAAAAAAAAACATAAGGGGTAACACTGTCGTTTTTGGCCGAAATTTTGACCCCCTCCGATCTTCTTGAAACTCTGGATTCTGACAGAGGGCCACGAGACTTCGACCAGCGCGCAAAAATGGAGGCTCTACACCCTTCCAGAGCCGAGATATCGGATGTCAAAGTTTTGACCTGAAAAAAAAAACATAAGGGGTAACACTGTCGTTTTTGGCCGAAATTTTGACCCCCTCCGATCTTCTTGAAACTCTGGATTCTGACAGAGGGCCACGAGACTTCGACCAGCACGCAAAAATTGAGGCTCTAGACCCTTCCAGAGCCAAGATATCGGATGTCAAAGTTTTGACCTGAAAAAAAAAACATAAGGGGTAACACTGTCGCTTTTGGCCGAAATTTTGACCCCCTCCGATCTTCTTGAAACTCTGGATTCTGACAGAGGGCCACGAGACTTCGACCAGCGCGCAAAAATGGAGGCTCTAGACCCTTCCAGAGCTGAGATATCGGATGTCAAAGTTTTGACCCGAAAAAAAAACATAAGGGGTAACACTGTCGTTTTTGGCCGAAATTTTGACCCCCTCCGATCTTCTTGAAACTCTGGATTCTGACAGAGGGCCACAAGACTTCGACCAGCGCGCAAAAATGGAGGCTCTAGACCCTTCAAGAGCCGAGATATCGGATGTCAAAGTTTTGACCAGAAAAAAAAACATAAGGGGTAACACTGTCGTTTTTGGCCAAAATTTTGACCCCCTCCGATCTTCTCGAAACTCTGGATTCTGACAGAGGGCCACGAGACTTCGACCAGCGCGCAAAAATGGAGGCTCTAGACCCTTCCAGAGCCGAGATATCGGATGTCAAAGTTTTGACCTGAAAAAAAAACCATAAGGGGTAACACTGTCGTTTTTGGCCGAAATTTTGACCCCCTCCGATCTTCTTGAAACTCTGGATTCTGACAGAGGGCCACGAGACTTCGACCAGCGCGCAAAAATGGAGGCTCTAGACCCTTCCAGAGCCGAGATATCGGATGTCAAAGTTTTGACCTGAAAAAAAAACATAAGGGGTAACACTGTCGTTTTTGGCCGAAATTTTGACCCCCTCCGATCTTCTTGAAACTCTGGATTCTGACAGAGGGCCACGAGACTTCGACCAGCGCACAAAAATGGAGGCTCTAGACCCTTCCAGAGCCAAGATATCGGATGTCAAAGTTTTGACCTGAAAAAAAACATAAGGGGTAACACTGTCATTTTTGGCCGAAATTTTGACCCCCTCCGATCTTCTTGAAACTCTGGATTCTGACAGAGGGCCACGAGAATTCGACCAGCGCGCAAAAATGGAGGCTCTAGACCCTTCCAGAGCCGAGATATCGGATGTCAAAGTTTTGACATGAAAAAAAAAACATAAGGGGTAACACTGTCGTTTTTGGCCGAAATTTTGACCCCCTCCGATCTTCTTGAAACTCTGGATTCTGACAGAGGGCCACGAGACTTCGACCAGCGCGCAAAAATGGAGGCTCTAGACCCTTCCAGAGCGGAGATATCAGATGTCAAAGTTTTGCCCTGAAAAAAAAACATAAGGGGTAACACTGTCGTTTTTGGCCGAAATTTTGACCCCCTCCGATCTTCTTGAAACTCTGGATTCTGACAGAGGGCCACGAGACTTCGACCAGCGCGCAAAAATGGAGGCTCTAGACCCTTCCAGAGCCGAGATATCGGATGTCAAAGTTTTGACCTGAAAAAAAAACATAAGGGGTAACACTGTCGTTTTTGGCCGAAATTTTGACCCCCTCCGATCTTCTTGAAACTCTGGATTCTGACAGAGGGCCACGAGACTTCGACCAGCGCGCAAAAATGGAGGCTCTAGACCCTTCCAGAGCCGAGATATCGGATGTCAAAGTTTTGACCCGAAAAAAAAACATAAGGGGTAACACTGTCGTTTTTGGCCGAAATTTTGACCCCCTCCGATCTTCTTGAAACTCTGGATTCTGACAGAGGGCCACGAGACTTCGACCAGCGCGCAAAAATGGAGGCTCTAGACCCTTCCAGAGCCGAGATATCGGATGTCAAAGTTTTGACCTGAAAAAAAAAAACATAAGGGGTAACACTGTCGTTTTTGGCCGAAATTTTGACCCCCTCCGATCTTCTTGAAACTCTGGATTCTGACAGAGGGCCACGAGACTTCGACCAGCGCGCAAAAATGGAGGCTCTAGACCCTTCCAGAGCCGAGATATCGGATGTCAAAGTTTTGACCTGAAAAAAAAAACATAAGGGGTAACACTGTCGTTTTTGGCCGAAATTTTGACTTCCTCCGATCTTCTTGAAACTCTGGATTCTGACAGAGGGCCACGAGACTTCGACCAGCGCGCAAAAATGGAGGCTCTAGACCCTTCAAGAGCCGAGATATCGGATGTCAAAATTTTGACCAGAAAAAAAAAACATAAGGGGTAACACTGTCGTTTTTGGCCAAAATTTTGACCCCCTCCGATCTTCTCGAAACTCTGGATTCTGACAGAGGGCCACGAGACTTCAACCAGCGCGCAAAAATGGAGGCTCTAGACCCTTCCAGAGCCGAGATATCGGATGTCAAAGTTTTGACCTGAAAAAAAAAACCATAAGGGGTAACACTGTCGTTTTTGGCCGAAATTTTGACCCCCTCCGATCTTCTTGAAACTCTGGATTCTGACAGAGGGCCACGAGACTTCGACCAGCGCGCAAAAATGAAGGCTCTAGACCCTTCCAGAGCCGAGATATCGGATGTCAAAGTTTTGACCTGAAAAAAAAAACATAAGGGGTAACACTGTCGTTTTTGGCCGAAATTTTGACCCCCTCCGATCTTCTTGAAACTCTGGATTCTGACAGAAGGCCACGAGACTTCGACCAGCGCGCAAAAATGGAGGCTCTACACCCTTCCAGAGCCGAGATATCGGATGTCAAAGTTTTGACCTGAAAAAAAAAAACATAAGGGGTAACACTGTCGTTTTTGGCCGAAATTTTGACCCCCTCCGATCTTCTTGAAACTCTGGATTCTGACAGAGGGCCACGAGACTTCGACCAGCACGCAAAAATTGAGGCTCTAGACCCTTCCAGAGCCAAGATAATTTTGACCCCCTCCGATTTTGACCCCCTCCGATCTTCTTGAAACTCTGGATTCTGACAGAAGGCCACGAGACTTCGACCAGCGCGCAAAAATGGAGGCTCTACACCCTTCCAGAGCCGAGATATCGGATGTCAAAGTTTTGACCTGAAAAAAAAAAACATAAGGGGTAACACTGTCGTTTTTGGCCGAAATTTTGACCCCCTCCGATCTTCTTGAAACTCTGGATTCTGACAGAGGGCCACGAGACTTCGACCAGCACGCAAAAATTGAGGCTCTAGACCCTTCCAGAGCCAAGATATCGGATGTCAAAGTTTTGACCTGAAAAAAAAAACATAAGGGGTAACACTGTCGCTTTTGGCCGAAATTTTGACCCCCTCCGATCTTCTTGAAACTCTGGATTCTGACAGAGGGCCACGAGACTTCGACCAGCGCGCAAAAATTGAGGCTCTAGACCCTTCCAGAGCTGAGATATCGGATGTCAAAGTTTTGACCCAAAAAAAAAACATAAGGGGTAACACTGTCGTTTTTGGCCGAAATTTTGACCCCCTCCGATCTTCTTGAAACTCTGGATTCTGACAGAGGGCCACGAGACTTCGACCAGCGCGCAAAAATGGAGGCTCTAGACCCTTCAAGAGCCGAGATATCGGATGTCAAAGTTTTGACCAGAAAAAAAAAACATAAGGGGTAACACTGTCGTTTTTGGCCAAAATTTTGACCCCCTCCGATCTTCTCGAAACTCTGGATTCTGACAGAGGGCCACGAGACTTCGACCAGCGCGCAAAAATGGAGGCTCTAGACCCTTCCAGAGCCGAGATATCGGATGTCAAAGTTTAGACCTGAAAAAAAAACCATAAGGGGTAACACTGTCGTTTTTGGCCGAAATTTTGACCCCCTCCGATCTTCTTGAAACTCTGGATTCTGACAGAGGGCCACAAGACTTCGACCAGCGCGCAAAAATGGAGGCTCTAGACCCTTCCAGAGCCGAGATATCGGATGTCAAAGTTTTGACCTGAAAAAAAAAACATAAGGGGTAACACTGTCGTTTTTGGCCGAAATTTTGACCCCCTCCGATCTTCTTGAAACTCTGGATTCTGACAGAGGGCCACGAGACTTCGACCAGCGCACAAAAATGGAGGCTCTAGACCCTTCCAGAGCCGAGATATCGGATGTCAAAGTTTTGACATGAAAAAAAAAACATAAGGGGTAACACTGTCGTTTTTGGCCGAAATTTTGACCCCCTCCGATCTTCTTGAAACTCTGGATTCTGACAGAGGGCCACGAGACTTCGACCAGCGCGCAAAAATGGAGGCTCTAGACCCTTCCAGAGCCGAGATATCGGATGTCAAAGTTTTGACCTGAAAAAAAAACCATAAGGGGTAACACTGTCGTTTTTGGCCGAAATTTTGACCCCCTCCGATCTTCTTGAAACTCTGGATTCTGACAGAGGGCCACGAGACTTCGACCAGCGCGCAAAAATGGAGGCTCTAGACCCTTCCAGAGCCGAGATATCGGATGTCAAAGTTTTGACCTGAAAAAAAAACATAAGGGGTAACACTGTCGTTTTTGGCCGAAATTTTGACCCCCTCCTATCTTCTTGAAACTCTGGATTCTGACAGAGGGCCACGAGACTTCGATCAGCGTGCAAAAATGGAGGCTCTAGACCCTTCCTGAGCCGAGATATCGGACATCAAAGTTTTGACCCGAAAAAAAAACATAAGGGGTAACACTGTTGTTTTTGGCCAAAATTTTGACCCCCTCCGATCTTCTTGAAACTCTGGATTCTGACAGAGGGCCACGAGACTTCGACCAGCGCGCAAAAATGGAGGCTCTAGACCCTTCCAGAGCCGAGATATCGGATGTCAAAGTTTTGACCTGAAAAAAAAAACATAAGGGGTAACACTGTCGTTTTTGGCCGAAATTTTGACCCCCTCCGATCTTCTTGAAACTCTGGATTCTGACAGAAGGCCACGAGACTTCGACCAGCGCGCAAAAATGGAGGCTCTACACCCTTCCAGAGCCGAGATATCGGATGTCAAAGTTTTGACCTGAAAAAAAAAACATAAGGGGTAACACTGTCGTTTTTGGCCGAAATTTTGACCCCCTCCGATCTTCTTGAAACTCTGGATTCTGACAGAGGGCCACGAGACTTCGACCAGCACGCAAAAATTGAGGCTCTAGACCCTTCCAGAGCCAAGATATCGGATGTCAAAGTTTTGACCTGAAAAAAAAAACATAAGGGGTAACACTGTCGCTTTTGGCCGAAATTTTGACCCCCTCCGATCTTCTTGAAACTCTGGATTCTGACAGAGGGCCACGAGACTTCGACCAGCGCGCAAAAATGGAGGCTCTAGACCTTTCCAGAGCTGAGATATCGGATGTCAAAGTTTTGACCCGAAAAAAAAAACATAAGGGGTAACACTGTCGTTTTTGGCCGAAATTTTGACCCCCTCCGATCTTCTTGAAACTCTGGATTCTGACAGAGGGCCACGAGACTTCGACCAGCGCGCAAAAATGGAGGCTCTAGACCCTTCAAGAGCCGAGATATCGGATGTCAAAGTTTTGACCAGAAAAAAAAACATAAGGGGTAACACTGTCGTTTTTGGCCAAAATTTTGACCCCCTCCGATCTTCTCGAAACTCTGGATTCTGACAGAGGGCCACGAGACTTCGACCAGCGCGCAAAAATGGAGGCTCTAGACCCTTCCAGAGCCGAGATATCGGATGTCAAAGTTTTGACCTGAAAAAAAAAACATAAGGGGTAACACTGTCGTTTTTGGCCGAAATTTTGACCCCCTCCGATCATCTTGAAACTCTGGATTCTGACAGAGGGCCACGAGACTTCGACCAGCGCGCAAAAATGGAGGCTCTAGACCCTTCCAGAGCCGAGATATCGGATGTTAAAGTTTTGACCTGAAAAAAAAAACATAAGGGGTAACACTGTCGTTTTTGGCTGAAATTTTGACCCCCTCCGATCGTCTTGAAACTCTGGATTCTGACAGAGGGCCACGAGACTTCGACCAGCGCGCAAAAATGGAGGCTCTAGACCCTTCCAGAGCCGAGATATCGGATGTCAAAGTTTTGACCTGAAAAAAAAAACATAAGGGGTAACACTGTCGTTTTTGGCCGAAATTTTGACCCCCTCCTATCTTCTTGAAACTCTGGATTCTGACAGAGGGCCACGAGACTTCGACCAGCGTGCAAAAATGGAGGCTCTAGACCCTTCCTGAGCCGAGATATCGGACGTCAAAGTTTTGACCCGAAAAAAAACATAAGGGGTAACACTGTTGTTTTTGGCCAAAATTTTGACCCCCTCCGATCTTCTTGAAACTCTGGATTCTGACAGAGGGCCACGAGACTTCGACCAGCGCGCAAAAATGGAGGCTCTACACCCTTCCAGAGCCAAGATATCGGATGTCAAAGTTTTGACCTGAAAAAAAAAACATAAGGGGTAACACTGTCGTTTTTGGCCGAAATTTTGACCCCCTCCGATCTTCTTGAAACTCTGGTTTCTGACAGAGGGCCACGAGACTTCGACCAGCGCGCAAAAATGGAGGCTCTAGACCCTTCCAGAGCCGAGATATCGGATGTCAAAGTTTTGACCTGAAAAAAAAAAACATAAGGGGTAACACTGTCGTTTTTGGCCGAAATTTTGACCCCCTCCGATCTTCTTGAAACTCTGGATTCTGACAGAGGGCCACAAGACTTCGACCAGCGCGCAAAAATGGAGGCTCTACACCCTTCCAGAGCCGAGATATCGGATGTCAAAGTTTTGACCTGAAAAAAAAACATAAGGGGTAACACTGTTGTTTTTGGCCGAAATTTTGACCCCCTTCGATCTTCTTGAAACTCTGGATTCTGACAGAGGGCCACGAGACTTCGACCAGCACGCAAAAATTGAGGCTCTAGACCCTTCCAGAGCCAAGATATCGGATGTCAAAGTTTTTACCTGAAAAAAAACATAAGGGGTGACACTGTCGCTTTTGGCCGAAATTTTGACCCCCTCCGATCTTCTTGAAACTCTGGATTCTGACAGAGGGCCACGAGACTTCGACCAGCGCGCAAAAATGGAGGCTCTAGACCCTTCCAGAGCGGAGATATCAGATGTCAAAGTTTTGCCCTGAAAAAAAAACATAAGGGGTAACACTGTCGTTTTTGGCCGAAATTTTGACCCCCTCCGATCTTCTTGAAACTCTGGATTCTGACAGAGGGCCACGAGACTTCGACCAGCGCGCAAAAATGGAGGCTCTAGACCCTTCCAGAGCTGAGATATCGGATGTCAAAGTTTTGACCTGAAAAAAAAACATAAGGGGTAACATTGTCGTTTTTGGCCGAAATTTTGACCCCCTCCGATCTTCTTGAAACTCTGGATTCTGACAGAGGGCCACGAGACTTCGACCAGCGCGCAAAAATGGAGGCTCTAGACCCTTCCAGAGCCGAGATATCGGATGTCAAAGTTTTGACCCGAAAAAAAAAACATAAGGGGTAACACTGTCGTTTTTGGCCGAAATTTTGACCCCCTCCGATCTTCTTGAAACTCTGGATTCTGACAGAGGGCCACGAGACTTCGACCAGCGCGCAAAAATGGAGGCTCTAGACCCTTCCAGAGCCGAGATATCGGATGTCAAAGTTTTGACCTGAAAAAAAACCATAAGGGGTAACACTGTCGTTTTTGGCCGAAATTTTGACCCCCTCCGATCTTCTTGAAACTCTGGATTCTGACAGAGGGCCACGAGACTTCGACCAGCGCGCAAAAATGGAGGCTCTAGACCCTTCCAGAGCCGAGATATCGGATGTCAAAGTTTTGACCTGAAAAAAAAAACATAAGGGGTAACACTGTCGTTTTTGGCCGAAATTTTGACCCCCTCCGATCGTCTTGAAACTCTGGATTCTGACAGAGGGCCACGAGACTTCGACCAGCGCGCAAAAATGGAGGCTCTAGACCCTTCCAGAGCCGAGATATCGGATGTCAAAGTTTTGACCTGAAAAAAAAACATAAGGGGTAACACTGTCGTTTTTGGCCGAAATTTTGACCCCCTCCTATCTTCTTGAAACTCTGGATTCTGACAGAGGGCCACGAGACTTCGATCAGCGTGCAAAAATGGAGGCTCTAGACCCTTCCTGAGCCGAGATATCGGACGTCAAAGTTTTGACCTGAAAAAAAAAACATAAGGGGTAACACTGTCGTTTTTGGCCGAAATTTTGACCCCCTCCGATCGTCTTGAAACTCTGGATTCTGACAGAGGGCCACGAGACTTCGACCAGCGCGCAAAAATGGAGGCTCTAGACCCTTCCAGAGCCGAGATATCGGATGTCAAAGTTTTGACCTGAAAAAAAAACATAAGGGGTAACACTGTCGTTTTTGGCCGAAATTTTGACCCCCTCCTATCTTCTTGAAACTCTGGATTCTGACAGAGGGCCACGAGACTTCGATCAGCGTGCAAAAATGGAGGCTCTAGACCCTTCCTGAGCCGAGATATCGGACGTCAAAGTTTTGACCCGAAAAAAAAACATAAGGGGTAACACTGTTGTTTTTGGCCAAAATTTTGACCCCCTCCGATCTTCTTGAAACTCTGGATTCTGACAGAGGGCCACGAGACTTCGACCAGCGCGCAAAAATCGAGGCTCTAGACCCTTCCAGAGCCGAGATATCGGATGTCAAAGTTTTGACCTGAAATAAAAAACATAAGGGGTAACACTGTCGTTTTTGGCCGAAATTTTGACCCCCTCCGATCTTCTTGAAACTCTGGATTCTGACAGAGGGCCACGAGACTTCGACCAGCGCGCAAAAATGGAGGCTCTAGACCCTTCCAGAGCCGAGATATCGGATGTCAAAGTTTTGACCTGAAAAAAAAACATAAGGGGTAACACTGTCATTTTTGGCCGAAATTTTGACCCCCTCCGATCTTCTTGAAACTCTGGATTCTGACAGAGGGCCACGAGACTTCGACCAGCGCGCAAAAATGGAGGCTCTAGACCCTTCCAGAGCCGAGATATCGGATGTCAAAGTTTTGACCTGAAAAAAAAAACATAAGGGGTAACACTGTCGTTTTTGGCCGAAATTTTGACCCCCTCCGATCTTCTTGAAACTCTGGATTCTGACAGAGGGCCACGAGACTTCGACCAGCGCGCAAAAATGGAGGCTCTAGACCCTTCCAGAGCCGAGATATCGGATGTCAAAGTTTTGACCTGAAAAAAAAAACATAAGGGGTAACACTGTCGTTTTTGGCCGAAATTTTGACCCCCTCCGATCATCTTGAAACTCTGGATTCTGACAGAGGGCCACGAGACTTCGACCAGCGCGCAAAAATGGAGGCTCTAGACCCTTCCAGAGCCGAGATATCGGATGTCAAAGTTTTGACCTGAAAAAAAAACATAAGGGGTAACACTGTCGTTTTTGGCTGAAATTTTGACCCCCTTCGATCGTCTTGAAACTCTGGATTCTGACAGAGGGCCACGAGACTTCGACCAGCGCGCAAAAATGGAGGCTCTAGACCCTTCCAGAGCCGAGATATCGGATGTCAAAGTTTTGACCTGAAAAAAAAACATAAGGGGTAACACTGTCGTTTTTGGCCGAAATTTTGACCCCCTCCTATCTTCTTGAAACTCTGGATTCTGACAGAGGGCCACGAGACTTCGACCAGCGTGCAAAAATGGAGGCTCTAGACCCTTCCTGAGCCGAGATATCGGACGTCAAAGTTTTGACCCGAAAAAAAAACATAAGGGGTAACACTGTTGTTTTTGGCCAAAATTTTGACCCCCTCCGATCTTCTTGAAACTCTGGATTCTGACAGAGGGCCACGAGACTTCGACCAGCGCGCAAAAATGGAGGCTCTACACCCTTCCAGAGCCAAGATATCGGATGTCAAAGTTTTGACCTGAAAAAAAAAAACATAAGGGGTAACACTGTCGTTTTTGGCCGAAATTTTGACCCCCTCCGATCTTCTTGAAACTCTGGTTTCTGACAGAGGGCCACGAGACTTCGACCAGCGCGCAAAAATGGAGGCTCTAGACCCTTCCAGAGCCGAGATATCGGATGTCAAAGTTTTGACCTGAAAAAAAAAAACATAAGGGGTAACACTGTCGTTTCTGGCCGAAATTTTGACCCCCTTCGATCTTCTTGAAACTCTGGATTCTGACAGAGGGCCACGAGACTTCGACCAGCACGCAAAAATTGAGGCTCTAGACCCTTCCAGAGCCAAGATATCGGATGTCAAAGTTTTTACCTGAAAAAAAACATAAGGGGTAACACTGTCGCTTTCGGCCGAAATTTTGACCCCCTCCGATCTTCTTGAAACTCTGGATTCTGACAGAGGGCCACGAGACTTCGACCAGCGCGCAAAAATGGAGGCTCTAGACCCTTCCAGAGCGGAGATATCAGATGTCAAAGTTTTGCCCTGAAAAAAAAACATAAGGGGTAACACTGTCGTTTTTGGCCGAAATTTTGACCCCCTCCGATCTTCTTGAAACTCTGGATTCTGACAGAGGGCCACGAGACTTCGACCAGCGCGCAAAAATGGAGGCTCTAGACCCTTCCAGAGCCGAGATATCGGATGTCAAAGTTTTGACCTGAAAAAAAAACATAAGGGGTAACATTGTCGTTTTTGGCCGAAATTTTGACCCCCTCCGATCTTCTTGAAACTCTGGATTCTGATAGAGGGCCACGAGACTTCGACCAGCGTGCAAAAATGGAGGCTCTAGACCCTTCCAGAGCCGAGATATCGGATGTCAAAGTTTTGACCCGAAAAAAAAAACATAAGGGGTAACACTGTCGTTTTTGGCCGAAATTTTGACCCCCTCCGATCGTCTTGAAACTCTGGATTCTGACAGAGGGCCACGAGACTTCGACCAGCGCGCAAAAATGGAGGCTCTAGACCCTTCCAGAGCCGAGATATCGGATGTCAAAGTTTAGACCTGAAAAAAAAACCATAAGGGGTAACACTGTCGTTTTTGGCCGAAATTTTGACCCCCTCCGATCTTCTTGAAACTCTGGATTCTGACAGAGGGCCACAAGACTTCGACCAGCGCGCAAAAATGGAGGCTCTAGACCCTTCCAGAGCCGAGATATCGGATGTCAAAGTTTTGACCTGAAAAAAAAACATAAGGGGTAACACTGTCGTTTTTGGCCGAAATTTTGACCCCCTCCGATCTTCTTGAAACTCTGGATTCTGACAGAGGGCCACGAGACTTCGACCAGCGCACAAAAATGGAGGCTCTAGACCCTTCCAGAGCCGAGATATCGGATGTCAAAGTTTTGACATGAAAAAAAAAACATAAGGGGTAACACTGTCGTTTTTGGCCGAAATTTTGACCCCCTCCGATCTTCTTGAAACTCTGGATTCTGACAGAGGGCCACGAGACTTCGACCAGCGCGCAAAAATGGAGGCTCTAGACCCTTCCAGAGCCGAGATATCGGATGTCAAAGTTTTGACCTGAAAAAAAAACCATAAGGGGTAACACTGTCGTTTTTGGCCGAAATTTTGACCCCCTCCGATCTTCTTGAAACTCTGGATTCTGACAGAGGGCCACGAGACTTCGACCAGCGCGCAAAAATGGAGGCTCTAGACCCTTCCAGAGCCGAGATATCGGATGTCAAAGTTTTGACCTGAAAAAAAAACATAAGGGGTAACACTGTCGTTTTTGGCCGAAATTTTGACCCCCTCCTATCTTCTTGAAACTCTGGATTCTGACAGAGGGCCACGAGACTTCGATCAGCGTGCAAAAATGGAGGCTCTAGACCCTTCCTGAGCCGAGATATCGGACATCAAAGTTTTGACCCGAAAAAAAAACATAAGGGGTAACACTGTTGTTTTTGGCCAAAATTTTGACCCCCTCCGATCTTCTTGAAACTCTGGATTCTGACAGAGGGCCACGAGACTTCGACCAGCGCGCAAAAATGGAGGCTCTAGACCCTTCCAGAGCCGAGATATCGGATGTCAAAGTTTTGACCTGAAAAAAAAAACATAAGGGGTAACACTGTCGTTTTTGGCCGAAATTTTGACCCCCTCCGATCTTCTTGAAACTCTGGATTCTGACAGAAGGCCACGAGACTTCGACCAGCGCGCAAAAATGGAGGCTCTACACCCTTCCAGAGCCGAGATATCGGATGTCAAAGTTTTGACCTGAAAAAAAAAAACATAAGGGGTAACACTGTCGTTTTTGGCCGAAATTTTGACCCCCTCCGATCTTCTTGAAACTCTGGATTCTGACAGAGGGCCACGAGACTTCGACCAGCACGCAAAAATTGAGGCTCTAGACCCTTCCAGAGCCAAGATATCGGATGTCAAAGTTTTGACCTGAAAAAAAAAACATAAGGGGTAACACTGTCGCTTTTGGCCGAAATTTTGACCCCCTCCGATCTTCTTGAAACTCTGGATTCTGACAGAGGGCCACGAGACTTCGACCAGCGCGCAAAAATGGAGGCTCTAGACCCTTCCAGAGCTGAGATATCGGATGTCAAAGTTTTGACCCGAAAAAAAAAACATAAGGGGTAACACTGTCGTTTTTGGCCGAAATTTTGACCCCCTCCGATCTTCTTGAAACTCTGGATTCTGACAGAGGGCCACGAGACTTCGACCAGCGCGCAAAAATGGAGGCTCTAGACCCTTCAAGAGCCGAGATATCGGATGTCAAAGTTTTGACCAGAAAAAAAAACATAAGGGGTAACACTGTCGTTTTTGGCCAAAATTTTGACCCCCTCCGATCTTCTCGAAACTCTGGATTCTGACAGAGGGCCACGAGACTTCGACCAGCGCGCAAAAATGGAGGCTCTAGACCCTTCCAGAGCCGAGATATCGGATGTCAAAGTTTTGACCTGAAAAAAAAACCATAAGGGGTAACACTGTCGTTTTTGGCCGAAATTTTGACCCCCTCCGATCTTCTTGAAACTCTGGATTCTGACAGAGGGCCACGAGACTTCGACCAGCGCGCAAAAATGGAGGCTCTAGACCCTTCCAGAGCCGAGATATCGGATGTCAAAGTTTTGACCTGAAAAAAAAAACATAAGGGGTAACACTGTCGTTTTTGGCCGAAATTTTGACCCCCTCCGATCTTCTTGAAACTCTGGATTCTGACAGAAGGCCACGAGACTTCGACCAGCGCGCAAAAATGGAGGCTCTACACCCTTCCAGAGCCGAGATATCGGATGTCAAAGTTTTGACCTGAAAAAAAAAAACATAAGGGGTAACACTGTCGTTTTTGGCCGAAATTTTGACCCCCTCCGATCTTCTTGAAACTCTGGATTCTGACAGAGGGCCACGAGACTTCGACCAGCACGCAAAAATGGAGGCTCTAGACCCTCCCAGAGCCAAGATATCGGATGTCAAAGTTTTGACCTGAAAAAAAAAACATAAGGGGTAACACTGTCGCTTTTGGCCGAAATTTTGACCCCCTCCGATCTTCTTGAAACTCTGGATTCTGACAGAGGGCCACGAGACTTCGACCAGCGCGCAAAAATGGAGGCTCTAGACCCTTCCAGAGCTGAGATATCGGATGTCAAAGTTTTGACCCGAAAAAAAAACATAAGGGGTAACACTGTCGTTTTTGGCCGAAATTTTGACCCCCTCCGATCTTCTTGAAACTCTGGATTCTGACAGAGGGCCACGAGACTTCGACCAGCGCGCAAAAATGGAGGCTCTAGACCCTTCAAGAGCCGAGATATCGGATGTCAAAGTTTTGACCAGAAAAAAAAAACATAAGGGGTAACACTGTCGTTTTTGGCCAAAATTTTGACCCCCTCCGATCTTCTCGAAACTCTGGATTCTGACAGAGGGCCACGAGACTTCGACCAGCGCGCAAAAATGGAGGCTCTAGACCCTTCCAGAGCCGAGATATCGGATGTCAAAGTTTTGACCTGAAAAAAAAACCATAAGGGGTAACACTGTCGTTTTTGGCCGAAATTTTGACCCCCTCCGATCTTCTTGAAACTCTGGATTCTGACAGAGGGCCACGAGACTTCGACCAGCGCGCAAAAATGGAGGCTCTAGACCCTTCCAGAGCCGAGATATCGGATGTCAAAGTTTTGACCTGAAAAAAAAACATAAGGGGTAACACTGTCGTTTTTGGCCGAAATTTTGACCCCCTCCGATCTTCTTGAAACTCTGGATTCTGACAGAGGGCCACGAGACTTCGACCAGCGCACAAAAATGGAGGCTCTAGACCCTTCCAGAGCCGAGATATCGGATGTCAAAGTTTTGACATGAAAAAAAAAACATAAGGGGTAACACTGTCGTTTTTGGCCGAAATTTTGACCCCCTCCGATCTTCTTGAAACTCTGGATTCTGACAGAGGGCCACGAGACTTCGACCAGCGCGCAAAAATGGAGGCTCTAGACCCTTCCAGAGCCGAGATATCGGATGTCAAAGTTTTGACCTGAAAAAAAAACATAAGGGGTAACACTGTCGTTTTTGGCCGAAATTTTGACCCCCTCCGATCTTCTTGAAACTCTGGATTCTGACAGAGGGCCACGAGACTTCGACCAGCGCGCAAAAATGGAGGCTCTAGACCCTTCCAGAGCCGAGATATCGGATGTCAAAGTTTTGACCTGAAAAAAAAACATAAGGGGTAACACTGTCGTTTTTGGCCGAAATTTTGACCCCCTCCGATCTTCTTGAAACTCTGGATTCTGACAGAGGGCCACGAGACTTCGACCAGCGCGCAAAAATCGAGGCTCTAGACCCTTCCAGAGCCGAGATATCGGATGTCAAAGTTTTGACCTGAAAAAAAAAACATAAGGGGTAACACTGTCGTTTTTGGCCGAAATTTTGACCCCCTCCGATCTTCTTGAAACTCTGGATTCTGACAGAGGGCCACGAGACTTCGACCAGCGCGCAAAAATGGAGGCTCTAGACCCTTCCAGAGCCGAGATATCGGATGTCAAAGTTTTGACCTGAAAAAAAAAACATAAGGGGTAACACTGTCGTTTTTGGCCGAAATTTTGACCCCCTCCGATCTTCTTGAAACTCTGGATTCTGACAGAGGGCCACGAGACTTCGACCAGCGCGCAAAAATGGAGGCTCTAGACCCTTCCAGAGCCGAGATATCGGATGTCAAAGTTTTGACCTGAAAAAAAAAACATAAGGGGTAACACTGTCGTTTTTGGCCGAAATTTTGACCCCCTCCGATCATCTTGAAACTCTGGATTCTGACAGAGGGCCACGAGACTTCGACCAGCGCGCAAAAATGGAGGCTCTAGACCCTTCCAGAGCCGAGATATCGGATGTTAAAGTTTTGACCTGAAAAAAAAAACATAAGGGGTAACACTGTCGTTTTTGGCTGAAATTTTGACCCCCTCCGATCGTCTTGAAACTCTGGATTCTGACAGAGGGCCACGAGACTTCGACCAGCGCGCAAAAATGGAGGCTCTAGACCCTTCCAGAGCCGAGATATCGGATGTCAAAGTTTTGACCTGAAAAAAAAAACATAAGGGGTAACACTGTCGTTTTTGGCCGAAATTTTGACCCCCTCCTATCTTCTTGAAACTCTGGATTCTGACAGAGGGCCACGAGACTTCGACCAGCGTGCAAAAATGGAGGCTCTAGACCCTTCCTGAGCCGAGATATCGGACGTCAAAGTTTTGACCCGAAAAAAAACATAAGGGGTAACACTGTTGTTTTTGGCCAAAATTTTGACCCCCTCCGATCTTCTTGAAACTCTGGATTCTGACAGAGGGCCACGAGACTTCGACCAGCGCGCAAAAATGGAGGCTCTACACCCTTCCAGAGCCAAGATATCGGATGTCAAAGTTTTGACCTGAAAAAAAAAACATAAGGGGTAACACTGTCGTTTTTGGCCGAAATTTTGACCCCCTCCGATCTTCTTGAAACTCTGGTTTCTGACAGAGGGCCACGAGACTTCGACCAGCGCGCAAAAATGGAGGCTCTAGACCCTTCCAGAGCCGAGATATCGGATGTCAAAGTTTTGACCTGAAAAAAAAAAACATAAGGGGTAACACTGTCGTTTTTGGCCGAAATTTTGACCCCCTCCGATCTTCTTGAAACTCTGGATTCTGACAGAGGGCCACAAGACTTCGACCAGCGCGCAAAAATGGAGGCTCTACACCCTTCCAGAGCCGAGATATCGGATGTCAAAGTTTTGACCTGAAAAAAAAACATAAGGGGTAACACTGTTGTTTTTGGCCGAAATTTTGACCCCCTTCGATCTTCTTGAAACTCTGGATTCTGACAGAGGGCCACGAGACTTCGACCAGCACGCAAAAATTGAGGCTCTAGACCCTTCCAGAGCCAAGATATCGGATGTCAAAGTTTTTACCTGAAAAAAAACATAAGGGGTGACACTGTCGCTTTTGGCCGAAATTTTGACCCCCTCCGATCTTCTTGAAACTCTGGATTCTGACAGAGGGCCACGAGACTTCGACCAGCGCGCAAAAATGGAGGCTCTAGACCCTTCCAGAGCGGAGATATCAGATGTCAAAGTTTTGCCCTGAAAAAAAAACATAAGGGGTAACACTGTCGTTTTTGGCCGAAATTTTGACCCCCTCCGATCTTCTTGAAACTCTGGATTCTGACAGAGGGCCACGAGACTTCGACCAGCGCGCAAAAATGGAGGCTCTAGACCCTTCCAGAGCCGAGATATCGGATGTCAAAGTTTTGACCTGAAAAAAAAACATAAGGGGTAACATTGTCGTTTTTGGCCGAAATTTTGACCCCCTCCGATCTTCTTGAAACTCTGGATTCTGACAGAGGGCCACGAGACTTCGACCAGCGCGCAAAAATGGAGGCTCTAGACCCTTCCAGAGCCGAGATATCGGATGTCAAAGTTTTGACCCGAAAAAAAAAACATAAGGGGTAACACTGTCGTTTTTGGCCGAAATTTTGACCCCCTCCGATCTTCTTGAAACTCTGGATTCTGACAGAGGGCCACGAGACTTCGACCAGCGCGCAAAAATGGAGGCTCTAGACCCTTCCAGAGCCGAGATATCGGATGTCAAAGTTTTGACCTGAAAAAAAACCATAAGGGGTAACACTGTCGTTTTTGGCCGAAATTTTGACCCCCTCCGATCTTCTTGAAACTCTGGATTCTGACAGAGGGCCACGAGACTTCGACCAGCGCGCAAAAATGGAGGCTCTAGACCCTTCCAGAGCCGAGATATCGGATGTCAAAGTTTTGACCTGAAAAAAAAAACATAAGGGGTAACACTGTCGTTTTTGGCCGAAATTTTGACCCCCTCCGATCGTCTTGAAACTCTGGATTCTGACAGAGGGCCACGAGACTTCGACCAGCGCGCAAAAATGGAGGCTCTAGACCCTTCCAGAGCCGAGATATCGGATGTCAAAGTTTTGACCTGAAAAAAAAACATAAGGGGTAACACTGTCGTTTTTGGCCGAAATTTTGACCCCCTCCTATCTTCTTGAAACTCTGGATTCTGACAGAGGGCCACGAGACTTCGATCAGCGTGCAAAAATGGAGGCTCTAGACCCTTCCTGAGCCGAGATATCGGACGTCAAAGTTTTGACCTGAAAAAAAAAACATAAGGGGTAACACTGTCGTTTTTGGCCGAAATTTTGACCCCCTCCGATCGTCTTGAAACTCTGGATTCTGACAGAGGGCCACGAGACTTCGACCAGCGCGCAAAAATGGAGGCTCTAGACCCTTCCAGAGCCGAGATATCGGATGTCAAAGTTTTGACCTGAAAAAAAAACATAAGGGGTAACACTGTCGTTTTTGGCCGAAATTTTGACCCCCTCCTATCTTCTTGAAACTCTGGATTCTGACAGAGGGCCACGAGACTTCGATCAGCGTGCAAAAATGGAGGCTCTAGACCCTTCCTGAGCCGAGATATCGGACGTCAAAGTTTTGACCCGAAAAAAAAACATAAGGGGTAACACTGTTGTTTTTGGCCAAAATTTTGACCCCCTCCGATCTTCTTGAAACTCTGGATTCTGACAGAGGGCCACGAGACTTCGACCAGCGCGCAAAAATGGAGGCTCTAGACCCTTCCAGAGCCGAGATATCGGATGTCAAAGTTTTGACCTGAAATAAAAAACATAAGGGGTAACACTGTCGTTTTTGGCCGAAATTTTGACCCCCTCCGATCTTCTTGAAACTCTGGATTCTGACAGAGGGCCACGAGACTTCGACCAGCGCGCAAAAATGGAGGCTCTAGACCCTTCCAGAGCCGAGATATCGGATGTCAAAGTTTTGACCTGAAAAAAAAACATAAGGGGTAACACTGTCATTTTTGGCCGAAATTTTGACCCCCTCCGATCTTCTTGAAACTCTGGATTCTGACAGAGGGCCACGAGACTTCGACCAGCGCGCAAAAATGGAGGCTCTAGACCCTTCCAGAGCCGAGATATCGGATGTCAAAGTTTTGACCTGAAAAAAAAAACATAAGGGGTAACACTGTCGTTTTTGGCCGAAATTTTGACCCCCTCCGATCTTCTTGAAACTCTGGATTCTGACAGAGGGCCACGAGACTTCGACCAGCGCGCAAAAATGGAGGCTCTAGACCCTTCCAGAGCCGAGATATCGGATGTCAAAGTTTTGACCTGAAAAAAAAAACATAAGGGGTAACACTGTCGTTTTTGGCCGAAATTTTGACCCCCTCCGATCATCTTGAAACTCTGGATTCTGACAGAGGGCCACGAGACTTCGACCAGCGCGCAAAAATGGAGGCTCTAGACCCTTCCAGAGCCGAGATATCGGATGTCAAAGTTTTGACCTGAAAAAAAAACATAAGGGGTAACACTGTCGTTTTTGGCTGAAATTTTGACCCCCTTCGATCGTCTTGAAACTCTGGATTCTGACAGAGGGCCACGAGACTTCGACCAGCGCGCAAAAATGGAGGCTCTAGACCCTTCCAGAGCCGAGATATCGGATGTCAAAGTTTTGACCTGAAAAAAAAACATAAGGGGTAACACTGTCGTTTTTGGCCGAAATTTTGACCCCCTCCTATCTTCTTGAAACTCTGGATTCTGACAGAGGGCCACGAGACTTCGACCAGCGTGCAAAAATGGAGGCTCTAGACCCTTCCTGAGCCGAGATATCGGACGTCAAAGTTTTGACCCGAAAAAAAAACATAAGGGGTAACACTGTTGTTTTTGGCCAAAATTTTGACCCCCTCCGATCTTCTTGAAACTCTGGATTCTGACAGAGGGCCACGAGACTTCGACCAGCGCGCAAAAATGGAGGCTCTACACCCTTCCAGAGCCAAGATATCGGATGTCAAAGTTTTGACCTGAAAAAAAAAAACATAAGGGGTAACACTGTCGTTTTTGGCCGAAATTTTGACCCCCTCCGATCTTCTTGAAACTCTGGTTTCTGACAGAGGGCCACGAGACTTCGACCAGCGCGCAAAAATGGAGGCTCTAGACCCTTCCAGAGCCGAGATATCGGATGTCAAAGTTTTGACCTGAAAAAAAAAAACATAAGGGGTAACACTGTCGTTTCTGGCCGAAATTTTGACCCCCTTCGATCTTCTTGAAACTCTGGATTCTGACAGAGGGCCACGAGACTTCGACCAGCACGCAAAAATTGAGGCTCTAGACCCTTCCAGAGCCAAGATATCGGATGTCAAAGTTTTTACCTGAAAAAAAACATAAGGGGTAACACTGTCGCTTTCGGCCGAAATTTTGACCCCCTCCGATCTTCTTGAAACTCTGGATTCTGACAGAGGGCCACGAGACTTCGACCAGCGCGCAAAAATGGAGGCTCTAGACCCTTCCAGAGCGGAGATATCAGATGTCAAAGTTTTGCCCTGAAAAAAAAACATAAGGGGTAACACTGTCGTTTTTGGCCGAAATTTTGACCCCCTCCGATCTTCTTGAAACTCTGGATTCTGACAGAGGGCCACGAGACTTCGACCAGCGCGCAAAAATGGAGGCTCTAGACCCTTCCAGAGCCGAGATATCGGATGTCAAAGTTTTGACCTGAAAAAAAAACATAAGGGGTAACATTGTCGTTTTTGGCCGAAATTTTGACCCCCTCCGATCTTCTTGAAACTCTGGATTCTGATAGAGGGCCACGAGACTTCGACCAGCGTGCAAAAATGGAGGCTCTAGACCCTTCCAGAGCCGAGATATCGGATGTCAAAGTTTTGACCCGAAAAAAAAAACATAAGGGGTAACACTGTCGTTTTTGGCCGAAATTTTGACCCCCTCCGATCGTCTTGAAACTCTGGATTCTGACAGAGGGCCACGAGACTTCGACCAGCGCGCAAAAATGGAGGCTCTAGACCCTTCCAGAGCCGAGATATCGGATGTCAAAGTTTTGACCTGAAAAAAAAAACATAAGGGGTAACACTGTCGTTTTTGGCCGAAATTTTGACCCCCTCCGATCTTCTTGAAACTCTGGATTCTGACAGAGGGCCACGAGACTTCGACCAGCGCACAAAAATGGAGGCTCTAGACCCTTCCAGAGCCGAGATATCGGATGTCAAAGTTTTGACCCGAAAAAAAAAACATAAGGGGTAACACTGTCGTTTTTGGCCGAAATTTTGACCCCCTCCGATCTTCTTGAAACTCTGGATTCTGACAGAGGGCCACGAGACTTCGACCATCGCGCAAAAATGGAGGCTCTAGACCCTTCCAGAGCCGAGATATCGGATGTCAAAGTTTTGACCTGAAAAAAAAACATAAGGGGTAACACTGTCGTTTTTGGCCGAAATTTTGACCCCCTCCGATCTTCTTGAAACTCTGGATTCTGACAGAGGGCCACGAGACTTCGACCAGCGCGCAAAAATGGAGGCTCTAGACCCTTCCAGAGCCGAGATATCGGATGTCAAAGTTTTGACCTGAAAAAAAAAACATAAGGGGTAACACTGTCGTTTTTGGCCGAAATTTTGACCCCCTCCGATCGTCTTGAAACTCTGGATTCTGACAGAGGGCCACGAGACTTCGACCAGCGCGCAAAAATGGAGGCTCTAGACCCTTCCAGAGCCGAGATATCGGATGTCAAAGTTTTGACCAGAAAAAAAAACATAAGGGGTAAGACTGTCGTTTTTGGCCGAAATTTTGACCCCCTCCGATCTTCTTGAAACTCTGGATTCTGACAGAGGGCCACGACACTTCGACCAGCGCGCAAAAATGGAGGCTCTAGACCCTTCAAGAGCCGAGATATCGGATGTCAAAGTTTTGACCTGAAAAAAAACATAAGGGGTAACACTGTCGTTTTTGGACGAAATTTTGACCCCCTCCGATCTTCTTGAAACTCTGGATTCTGACAGAGGGCCACGAGACTTCGACCAGCGCGCAAAAATGGAGGCTCTAGACCCTTCCAGAGCCGAGATATCGAAGGTCAAAATTTGGACCTGAAAAAAAAAACATAAGGGGTAACACTGTCATTTTTTTTTGGCCGAAATTTTGACCCCCTCCGATCTTCTTGAAACTCTGGATTCTGACAGAGGGCCACGAGACATCGACCAGCGCGCAAAAATGGAGGCTCTAGACCCTTCCAGAGCCGAGATATCGAAGGTCAAAATTTGGACCTGAAAAAAAAACATAAGGGGTAACACTGTCATTTTTTTTTGGCCGAAATTTTGACCCCCTCCGATCTTCTTGAAACTCTGGATTCTGACAGAGAGCCACGAGACTTCGACCAGCGCGCAAAAATGGAGGCTCTAGACCCTTCCAGAGCCGAGATATCGAAGGTCAAAATTTGGACATGAAAAAAAAACATAAGGGGTAACACTGTCATTTTTTTCATGGCCGAAATTTTGACCCCCTCCGATCTTCTTGAAACTCTGGATTCTGACAGAGGGCCGCGAGACTTCGACCAGCGCGCAAAAATGGAGGCTCTAGACCCTTCCAGAGCCGAGATATCGGACGTCAAAGTTTTGACCCGAAAAAAACATAAGGGGTCACACTGTTGTTTTTGGCCGAAATTTTGACCCCCTCCGATCTTCTTGAAACTCTGGATTCTGACAGAGGGCCACGAGACTTCGACCAGCGCGCAAAAATGGAGGCTCTAGATCCTTCCAGAGCCGAGATATCGGATGTCAAAGTTTTGACCTGAAAAAAAAACATAAGGGGTAACACTGTCGTTTTTGACCGAAATTTTGACCCCCTCCGATCTTTATGAAACTCTGGATTCTGACAGAGGGCCACGAGACTTCGACCAGCGCGCAAAAATGGAGGCTCTAGACCCTTCCAGAGCCGAGATATCGAAGGTCAAAATTTGGACCTGAAAAAAAAAACATAAGGGGTAACACTGTCATTTTTTTTTTGGCCGAAATTTTGACCCCCTCCGATCTTCTTGAAACTCTGGATTCTGACAGAAGGCCACGAGACATCGACCAGCGCGCAAAAATGGAGGCTCTAGACCCTTCCAGAGCCGAGATATCGAAGGTCAAAATTTGGACCCGAAAAAAAAACATAAGGGGTAACACTGTCATTTTTTTTTTGGCCGAAATTTTGACCCCCTCCGATCTTCTTGAAACTCTGGATTCTGACAGAGGGCCACGAGACTTCGACCAGCGCGCAAAAATGGAGGCTCTAGACCCTTCCAGAGCCGAGATATCGAAGGTCAAAATTTGGACATGAAAAAAAAACATAAGGGGTAACACTGTCATTTTTTTTTTTGGCCGAAATTTTGACCCCCTCCGATCTTCTTGAAACTCTGGATTCTGACAGAGGGCCACGAGACTTCGACCAGCGCGCAAAAATGGAGGCTCTAGACCCTTCCAGAGCCGAGATATCGAAGGTCAAAATTTGGACCTGAAAAAAAACATAAGGGGTAACACTGTCATTTTTTTTTTTGGCCGAAATTTTGACCCCCTCTGATCTTCTTGAAACTCTGGATTCTGACAGAGGGCCACGAGACTTCGACCAGCGCGCAAAAATGGAGGCTCTAGACCCTTCCAGAGCCGAGATATCGAAGGTCAAAATTTTGACCTGAAAAAAAAAAAACATAAGGGGTAACACTGTCATTTTTTTCATGGCCGAAATTTTGACCCCCTCCGATCTTCTTGAAACTCTGGATTCTGACAGAGGGCCGCGAGACTTCGACCAGCGCGCAAAAATGGAGGCTCTAGACCCTTCCAGAGCCGAGATATCGGACGTCAAAGTTTTGACCCGAAAAAAACATAAGGGGTAACACTGTTGTTTTTGGCCGAAATTTTGACCCCCTCCGATCTTCTTGAAACTCTGGATTCTGACAGAGGGCCACGAGACTTCGACCAGCGCGCAAAAATGGAGGCTCTAGATCCTTCCAGAGCCGAGATATCGGATGTCAAAGTTTTGACCTGAAAAAAAAACATAAGGGGTAACACTGTCGTTTTTGACCGAAATTTTGACCCCCTCCGATCTTTATGAAACTCTGGATTCTGACAGAGGGCCACGAGACTTCGACCAGCGCGCAAAAATGGAGGCTCTAGACCCTTCCAGAGCCGAGATATCGAAGGTCAAAATTTGGACCTGAAAAAAAAAACATAAGGGGTAACACTGTCATTTTTTTTTTGGCCGAAATTTTGACCCCCTCCGATCTTCTTGAAACTCTGGATTCTGACAGAAGGCCACGAGACATCGACCAGCGCGCAAAAATGGAGGCTCTAGACCCTTCCAGAGCCGAGATATCGAAGGTCAAAATTTGGACCCGAAAAAAAAACATAAGGGGTAACACTGTCATTTTTTTTTTGGCCGAAATTTTGACCCCCTCCGATCTTCTTGAAACTCTGGATTCTGACAGAGGGCCACGAGACTTCGACCAGCGCGCAAAAATGGAGGCTCTAGACCCTTCCAGAGCCGAGATATCGAAGGTCAAAATTTGGACATGAAAAAAAAACATAAGGGGTAACACTGTCATTTTTTTTTTTGGCCGAAATTTTGACCCCCTCCGATCTTCTTGAAACTCTGGATTCTGACAGAGGGCCACGAGACTTCGACCAGCGCGCAAAAATGGAGGCTCTAGACCCTTCCAGAGCCGAGATATCGAAGGTCAAAATTTGGACCTGAAAAAAAACATAAGGGGTAACACTGTCATTTTTTTTTTTGGCCGAAATTTTGACCCCCTCTGATCTTCTTGAAACTCTGGATTCTGACAGAGGGCCACGAGACTTCGACCAGCGCGCAAAAATGGAGGCTCTAGACCCTTCCAGAGCCGAGATATCGAAGGTCAAAATTTTGACCTGAAAAAAAAAACATAAGGGGTAACACTGTCATTTTTTTTTTTTGGCCGAAATTTTTACCCCTTCCGATCTTCTTGAAACTCTGGATTCTGATAGATGGCCACGAGACTTCGACCAGCGTGCAAAAATGGAGGCTCTAGACCCTTCCAGACCCGAGATATCGAAGGTCAAAATTTGGACCCGAAAAAAAAAATAAGGGGTAACACTCATTTTTTTTTTGGCCGAAACTTTGACCCCCTCCGATCTTCTTGAAACTCTGGATTCTGACAGAGGGCCACGAGACTTCGACCAGCGCGCAAAAATGGAGGCTCTAGACCCTTCCAGAGCCGAGATATCGAAGGTCAAAATTTGGACCCGAAAAAAAAACTTACCAATGCAGTGCATATTTTATATATTCCAAAATGGGATTTTGGTAAGTCGAACAAAAAAATACCACTCTCTGCAGCAACACCACTGCTGGATATCATCCCAGAAATCCCCAGAGGGAGGAGTTAGGTTATTTTCTCCCCCCCCCCCCTCTTTGTGTCCTGACCGTCTCTCATCCCCCAGCTGCAGATCTGGAGGATTTTCATCACCACAACCATGCTTCAGTATCCAGCCCGGTCTTGAACCAGGAACCTCCTGACTGGAGAGTGAGAGCTCACCCACTGAGCCACTGTACCATCCACACTCAAACTTCTTTTTTTGGGAGCGTGTCTTCTTTATTTGGACCAAACTGGTGAAAGAAGAGTTTTACCAACAAGTGACTCGAACCAGGATTCTCCACACGAGAGTGCAAGGCTCACACCACTGAGCCACTGCACCACCCACACTCATACTTAATTTTTTGGGAGCATGTCTTTTTCTCTCTTGGACAAACCCGTTGAAACTAAAGCATCATAAGAGTGAGGCTCGAACCATGGTTTCCCACATGGAACTATAACACTCAGACCACTGAGCCACTGGAGCTTGCACACTCACTCTTCTTTTTTTGGGAGCATGTCTTACTTCAACAATCCAGTGAAACTAAAGCATCACAAGAGTGTGATTCGAACCTGGGTTTCCCACATGGAATCACAACACTCAGACCACTGAGCCACAGGAGCTTCTTCATTTCAATGTTTCTGTTTGTCTCAAAAAATCACACTAAAGTAATTTCAACCGCAATTTTCAACACAGAACAGCAACGCTTTTACCACTGAACCACTTACAGTTGGATGTCCTTTTTGAAGATTGGTCTTTTATTTGGACCAAACCAATCAAACTAAAAATGTTTACCATCAAGAGACTCAAACCTGAATTCTCCAGACGAGAGATTGACACTCACACCACTGAGCCACTGCACCTTCAGCCCTCACACTTTTTGGGGGGTCATGTCTTTTTTTTCTTTTCAACAAACCCGACGAAAATAAAGCAAAGCATCGCAATAGTGAGGTTTGAACCCATGGAACTGCAACACTCACACCACTGAGCCACTGGACCGTCCACACTCATGAACTTATTTTATTGTGAGCATGTCTTCTTTTCTCTCGGACAAACCCGACAAAACTAAGGCTTGAACCTGGCATTCCCACATGGAATCACAACACTCAGACCACTGAGCCACTGGAGCTTCCACTCTTACTCTTTATTTTGGGAGGATTTCTTTTTTATTTGGACAAAACCAGTGAAAATAAAGCATTTTAATTCAAAGAGTGGGATTTGAACCCAAATGCTCCACATGATGGAGCAACACTCAAACCACTGAGCCATTGGAGCTTCCATACTTGCTTTTTATTTTGGGGGCATGTCTTTTTTTATTTGGACAAAACCAGTGAAAATAAAGCATTTTACTGCAAAAGCAGGATTTGAACCTAAATACTTCACATGCTGGAGCAACATTCAAACCACTGAGCCACTGGAGCTTCCACTCTAACTCGTTATTTTGGGGTCATGTCTTTTTATTTTTGACAAAACTGTTCAAAATAAAACATTTTAATGCAAAGAATGGGATTTGAACCCAAACCTTCGAAATGATACGGTAACACTCAAACCACTGAGCCATTCGAGCTTCCTCTCTTTCACTTTATTTTGGAGGCATGTCTTTTTTATTTGGACAAAACCATTAAAAAAAAGCATTTTAATGCAAAGAGCAGGACTTGAACCCAAATTCTCCACATGATGAACCAACACTCAAACTACTGAGCCACTTGGAGCTTTCAGCTTTCAGCTCCTGTGGCTCAGTGGTTTGAGCCTCTTGAAGCTTTCAGCTCACGTGGCTCAGTGGTTTTAGCGTCTGTCCATCATGTGGTGCTCAGTGGTTTGAGCGTTTCTCCATCATGTGCCGCTTTCAGCTCCCGTGGCTCAGTGGTTTGAGGAGGCATGTCTTTTTAATTTGGACAAAACTATTCAAAATAAAGCATTTTAACTAATGACGCTGGAACCTGGGTGCGCCAGGTCCCCGAATTCTCTGGACCTGGCACCACCAGGTTCCAGCGTCATTAGTGCATAGACATATGCAGCATAGATGTAGCTGTGTATACATCTATGCTGCATATATCAATTCACTCCTGAGGGGGGCGCCAAGTCAGGAGAATTCCTGCAGAATTCAGGGATTTTGGGGAGAATTTGCGGAGAATTCAGGGACTTGGCGCCCTCCAGGTTCCTGGAAGCTGTGTGCCAATCCCCGAAAACTCCCCGCAATTTTCCCGAATTCTCCGGATTTGGCGCCCCCGTCCGTCATTAGACGAAAGATAAATCTACAAAGAGAACCAATAGAACTGTGTTGTCTTCAGTGGCTCAGTGGTAGCAATACTGGCTCTGTAGCGAGTGGTTGTTGGTTCTATTCCACATTCTTCTTGTGTTTAGACTAGATAAAAGATTATCATCATTGATTAATAATTCATTGACTCCTCAGATCTATTCTTATAAAAAAATGTTTTTATTTCTATAAGAGTCATGTGCAAAATTCTATTTGACATTTAAATTTACAAACTGATGTATTCTCTAAACAAACTTTAAAATAAATGTATTATCATTTAAGTTATTCTTTGTATCAACTGTATCAGTGTGTGTGTTGTGTCCCATTGTCTGTCTATATAAATGTATATGTAAAAAAGTCAGATCTAAAATTATTGTCGCCCTCCTGTGGTGATTTGTGTGAATTACACCATTGCAAATCAAGTCTAATAAACATAAAATAGTGTCGCCCTCCTGTGGTGATTTGTGTGAATTACACCATTGCAAAGCGAGTCTAAAAAAAAAAACAAGTGGTGCACCCGCCTGTGGTGATTTGTGTGAATTGCATATAGAGAGTAAAAGAAAAGTGATGATTCGTGTGAATCACACCGTTGCAAACTGAGTCCGATCGAGTCTTATAAACATAAGTGTTTCGCCCTCCTGTGGTGATTTGTGTGAATTACACCGCTGCAAATTTCTTCTGTCCTCTCTGTTCTGTCCTTCTGTTCCGTCACACACACACACGCACACACTCACATATATAAATACAAAAAACTAGACTTTCTCATTCAAAGGCAAATCATTATTTTCTGCACCACAGAGCTTGTCAAACATGTTGCTGCTGCAATTTTACAGGAACTTTAATCCAAAGTCTCAGATGTGATCTCGCCACTATAACCCGACGAGAGTAAAGTGCAGTTTTCCTCCGCTCTTCAGTCTCATGCTTCTGCTGCTTGACAACATGACGCTTGATGACAATCACGACAACACATGCAGATCCTGCAGATGAGAAGATGACAGCTCTTAATGACACTTTAACAGCACATATTACAGCTCAACAGCAAATAAAGCCGACACACAGACGCAATCAAACGACACATAAATGAGGGAACCGAGTACGGCACAAGACTCACCTGTAAGTAACTTTTCCTTTAGCATGAAGTCAAGGTCTCTTGTCAGTCGCTGTTGTAGCGTTACCTTTTTAATCTCTGAATGAATCGCCCTCTGATATTCACACTGTAAAGTGTAATAAGAAGGACTAAGTGGATATTGCAGTGTTTTCTGGATGTATGTGAGAGTCAGCAGGAGTTGTGTCTTGTGTGAAGCTCTGATGTTCTCCTGTTGCTTCCTGCTTTTATTCTACTTCCTGTTATGATTGGGATCAGTTGTGTGCCTGTCATTTGCACATGTTGTAGCGTCTGTCATCAACAAGCGTCAATGTTGCCAAGGACCCAAAGGAGTCGCTCTGACAGTGAAGCCCGCTCACGCCGCCTAGTGGAGCGGATGAAAACTGCGCTTCGGTTTCTGTCATTCTGCTAAATAAATAAACATAAAGGTGTTGCGCCCTCCTGTGGTGATTTGTCTGAATTACACCATTGCAAATCAACACTTTTTTTCTTTTTTTTAAAGGATGTTAAGATACGCAACTTGTTATCAACATCTGTGGCTTTATTGTGTAAAATTTAGCACAAAATTTTTGCATCAAGAAGCATAGCCCCTGCTGGACATGGTGGCGGGCTTCAGGGGGTTATCCGAAGTGTGCCCAGCCCACATGTCCCCCCTGTCCCCTTAGGAAATTACGCCCATGGTTTAATGTCTTGTGAAAGTTGTTTTTACTTTTTTTGTATGGATTTAAATAGCTATATTTTGTACAGCACTTTGGTCAACCAAGGTTGTTTTAAATGTGCTTTATAAATACAATAAACTTGAAACTTTAATGCTGTAATGTATAAATTGCTCCTTTTCCTCTGGACACAAAAAGGTTGCACTGGTGTTTGACTGAAATGACATCTATGTAAAATAATCCTTGAAAGAGTTCTCATTAAAGGAGTAGTTCACTTTTGAAAAAAAAAATTTGCTGATAATTTACTCACCCCCATGTCATGTCCATGTCATTCTTTCTTCAGTCGAAAAGAAATTAAGGTTTTTGATGAAAACATTCCAGGATTTTTCTCCACATAATGGACTTCAATGGGAACCAAACGGTTCAAGGTCCAAAAGACACTTTCAGTGCAAACTGCAAACTGTTCAAAGGGCTTTAAACGATTCCAGACGATGAATAAGAGTCTTATCAAGCGAAACAATCGCTCAATTAATAAATAAATAACAAAGTTTACGTTTTATAAGCTCAAATCTTCACCTTGCTCTGTTCTGTGATGCATGTTTGTGACTCTCCTGTTCGAACTCGTTTTTCAAAATGAACTAATCTTTTTTCGAGTCATTTGGTTCATTCAACGAACGAAATGAACGAATTGACTTGGAAAAAGATTAGTTCATTTTGATAAACAAGTTCGAACAGGAGAGTCACAAACGTGCATCACAGAACAGAGTAAGGCGAGCATTTGAGCTTATAAAACTTAAACTTTCTTATAAAGATGACGTGATAGTATGTCACAAACCTTGCCTACTCTTTATCTACACACTCAAAAGTATGCAGAGCTGTTGGTCCCCAGGACCAGGATTGGGAACCACTGGGTTAGACTACTTGAGCATTTTCTTTTCAGGTCATGACTGTGCAAATCATTCATTGGGCTTTTCCAGGTTGATTTGACTTTTGCAACAGGAAATTATGATGTCAATAATACTTATTAGAAGTGCTGAAGTCTAGCAACTGTCCTGAACTCTAATGTGAAAGCCAGCAAATACACTTTTGAGAGCCCTCAAAAAAAAGCTCACTAGTAAAATGTGTATTACAATATAATGGAAAAAAGATTGTGATTTAAATGTTGCAACCAGTTTAAAATCACTAATTTGATAATGCACAAAATAATCACAGTAGAAAGAAATACAAACAACAACTGTTATGAGTGTTTTCATTTTTTTAAATTTATTTTAAAATTAAAATAAATATCAATGTAAAAATCTCTGAGAAAACAAACATTGCCCTTGTTTAATGTGGAATATTACAGCTCGTAATGTTTCCATGAAAACTCTTAATAAATTATATCATATACAGATGATGAAACAGAACGTTACACAACAAACGCATCCTTGCACTGCTTGAGTATGATTTTGTGTACTTCACAACAGCAAGTCTCATCTATTATTATTTAATTTTTTTCCAAACCAGGTTGAATCAACATCCACAAAGATGAATAAACGGGAACAAACAGAACAGAGAGAGAAAGAGAGAAAGTAACTAAAGATGGAAACAATGGAGTTTGGGAAAGCGGCCTTCTGTGTGTTGAAGGAAACAGCACTGACAAAGGTATGAAGGCCCGTGGAGTACGTGAGCACTGAATCCTGGCGGCTCCATCGGTCCTACAGGTGCGCTTTTTTATTATAGCTTTTACCAGCCGTGCTCGGACAACGCCACACGGAGGCATTTGGAAGGCCGCTTCTGCCTGACGCTTCATCTGTCCACTTAAACTGTGGCTTTTTACTGATCTGGAATAACACGTCCTCTTCTTTTCCCTCCGTTAAACAATATAATGATATAATGATGTATATATTTTTAAAAACTTTTTATAACTTTATTTTCGTAGAAATCTATATAACCCAAATTTTAGAAATCTTATTTACATGAAAAAGTTTAAAACGGCTAACGGCCCACCCCAAGAAATGTTCACACTTTTTTTTGTTTGTTTTTTTTTGTTTTTTGTTTTTTTGGAGTTTTGTCTGTTCAACTTTTTTTCTCGTACAAAGAAAAAACAGCAATAGACCAAGCCAAAAAGTCTCCTCTTCCTAAATGTATGATCATAGGAATCACCATCCTCAACCTGTCCACCTTATCCCATGACTCATTTTATTTAAGGGGCAAAATCGAGAAACAAAAACGGAAAGAGAAAAATAATAATAATAATAAAGGTGGGTAACTTCGTCATTCAGTGCTGTCCTCTTGGTTTACCGTTCATGGGCAGGAGGAACAGAGCTGTTATTGGCGGCAAAGGTAAGAGGAACGTTCTCTCCCTCTAGTGGTGCGTTTCAAGCACCGCAGGACACAAGGCTCACACCCCGCCCTCTTCCGCGCAGCCTCCGCCAGCTGTGTAGCGAAACTCCTGCAGGTTGGACACACCGTGGAAGTGCACAAACGCACCTGCCACCACCAGGATATGAAACAGCTGATGGGAGTGGAACTGCAGTAGACAAAATGATGACAAGGTACAGGTTAGATCTTATACAGAAGGCATTCAGTTTGGATTATAAACTATAAAAATAAATGTGTATGACTTTCAGGGACTTTCAACTCACCCAGATGTCACACTTGCCGGGGAAGAATCTCTCGGGTATGCGCGCGGCGTACAGGCAGGCTCCGGTGATGTACAGGACGGCCATGAGGAACAGCCAGCCCATTTGGCCCATGGTGGTGGCCCTCAGGAAGCCCTCTGTGATCATAAAGTGCAGCGTGGGAACAACTCCACTGAGACCCAGACCCACAAACACACCTGAGACACACAAGACAGAGCAGGAATTAATTTAACTGTTTATATTGCATTACTAGACACTTCTAGTAATGCAATATTACTAGAAGTAATTACATTATATTTCTTTGATGCCGACAAAACATATCAATTCACAAAATTAACAAAATACATAGTTTATATATATATATATTATGGCTGTCAAACGATTAATCGATTATTCACATCCAAAATAAAAGTTTAGTTTACATAATATATGCGGGTGCACTGTTTATAATTATATATATATATATATATATATATATATATATATATATATATATATATATATAAATACACACACATGCTTGTATATATTTAAGAAATATTTTCATGTATATAGATTTATATATATAATTTATAATATATATAAATATTTTATATATGAATAATATTTTTTTCTTAAATATACATGGATGTGTGTGTATTTATATATACACAACATAATTATACACAGTGCAGCCACATATATTATGTAAAAACAAACTGTCTAAAAATTAAATAAAAATTTTGGATGCGATTAATCGTGATTAATCGTTTGACAGCCCTAATATATATATATAGCAATTTTTGGACCAGCTGGAGTTCTTACTAGAAATCGGGAAGTAAGAACATATTAGCCCGTTTCTGTCAACACTGCATTGGCTCCATATTAAACAACGCATACATTTTAAAATCTAACTAATTACTTAAACAAAGTACTTAAGAGAGCTCTCAATGCATTAAAGTCCTTTACATCAATTGTGATCTCAAAATTTAGGCCAGTTGATACCTAGAATATCAAAATCTACTGCAGGCAGTAGATCCTTTCCCAATCTATCGCCTAAACACTGAAATAGTCTTCCTAGCCTTGTTGGGGAAGCAGACACACTCTGTCAGTTTAAATCTAGACTAAAAACACATCTCTTTAACCTGGCATATACATAAAACATGATCAATTTCCATTATTCAAATCATTAAATGATTGTTAGGCTGCACAAATTAGGTTAACCAAAAGCAGGAACACTTCCCATAACACCTGATGTACTTGTTACATCGTAAGAAGAATAGCATCTACGCTAATTGTCGTCTGTCTGATCCTTATCCCGAGGTTACCGTAGTCAGCCGGATCCGGTCCATATCCAGATCAGATGGTGGACCTGCACCTAGACACGACCAAAACGCAGCCCTGAATGTCAGCAGAGGGCGTGTCTACATGATAGCCGTCGGCACAGATCTTCAGCAAAGACCACGAGAACCAGACAGGTCCTCCAAATAGACCCTATGGCCAGCTTTGGCTCCATACCGGCGTGATGAATCTATCTTCAAGCAAAAGGATCTGGATGAATGTTTGAATGCTACCGATCTGATTTCTGACCTGTGATGCAGCCTGAATCATAATGACACAGAATTTTGTTCATTGGCCAGAAGAAAACTAGCCCCCCGACTGAGCCTGGTTTCTCTCAATGTTTTTTTTCTGTCCCCTGATATTTGGGTTTGATGAAACCTGGTGTTTGGGTTCCTTGCCACTGTTCGCTCAGTTGGGGACACTCAACAATATTATTGATATGACCATACTCAGGGTTCCTACAGGTTTCTTCAAGTTAAATTCAAGTCTTTTTAAGACCATTTATATAAAAAATTAATGCCAATTTCCCGTCCCTACCAGCAAAGAAAAACAAAATCCTTCAACTTGTGTTCATTTATTTTTCAAATGTGGAATGGGTAAAAGATGATAAGTCGAGCAGGTAAAATAAAAACATTTCAGTAGGCCACAAGATTGTTTGCCGAACAATGTTAAGTTGTGTTTTTAACATTAGCTAAACACACACAGGACATCAGTTCTGACTGGATCGCTTCCCAGATCCACACTATCGAACATTTTCATCTAGTTTTTTTTTGTTGACGAAAATGTCAATAGATTTGTCATAGTTTTTGTCATTCAAAACTAGCGTCTCGTTTTCGTCAGTGAAAAAATGTCGTTGAAGAAAAGTTTTTTCGTCAATGAAATTAACACTGACATACAGCACAATTTTTAAGACCCAGATATCAAAATTCAAGACTTTTTAAGGTATTATTTCCAAATTCATAAATTCAATGCTTTTAAGGCTTTTTAAGACCCTGTAGGAACCCTGCATACTGACGCTGTTGTATGAGAACTGAACGATGACAAATAAAGGTGACTTGACTTCTAGACCTCCAAAATAACACTCATTAAGCACCAAGTAAAAATAACAATAAAAATAATGCAAATATCATTTTATGACCAATAATTTCTCCATTCACCCATCACTGGCAAATGGCAGAAAGCTAGATGGTTTTTTCCTGAGACATTCCTGTTACACTACTCCTAGAGGTTATGATGTGTTAGATCAGGCTTTGAAGTAAATTGTAGCCTGCTCTGATCTAAAACATACAGCAGCTAAACCCACTAGTTGATGACCGATAAGTCTGCTTTTTTTCTTTAACAACAGAGTGAGACAGCGTCTTACCGGCCCTGACTCCACGGTACTGCGGCGTGGCGAAGAAATCACACTGCGAGACTGTGATGGCAGCGATCCCCAGGATACACACCACTATCAGGTATATGAAACAGGGCTGAGGGGAGCAGTAGAAGGAGTAATACAGCCACGGTACGAAACTGCCCATGATCAGGAACGCGATGCCCGAATAGTCTAACCTGTGATAGGAGTGAACGAGAAAGAGGAGGCTGAGAGATTAATTCATATATGAAAACATACTGAACTTCCATTAACCTTCATGACCTAACAACCGAATACATTTACATAAATATTCTTGGTTGGTGTGTGAAATCGCATTAACATTAGTGGTGCATTATGGACTAAAAATGAACCATCTACAAATTAACATCAGCTGAGATTATAAATGATAAAAAATGGTGCATCAACTAATAATAAAGTGTTACGTGTGCTTACTTTGAGAAGACACGGGACACCCCCTCTGAATGGCAGTAGACTGTGTGAAAGAGCCAGGAGAAGGAGAGGCAGAGAATGGCCCCCAGGAAGAACATGCCGATGACGATCTTCTCTTGGAACGGTGCCACAAACGACATATTGGGTCTGAACATGTACACGATGCCCAGACAGAGAAAGAACAGGCAGCCTGAAGACACAAGAGAAATAGTGGTTAGTGTAAAAACGTATGTGCAGATAAATGTGTTGATGCTAATTTTATCATTTGTAAAGTTATACAGTGGCCCCTCCCCACTACAGGTCAATTCTGTCAATCAATAAATGCATTAAAGTACAAAGAGTAAAATCGATCTGAACTCAAAGTACATCAGAAAGCTAAACGTTTACTAGTAGACCAACATCACACTTCTCCCTTGTCTATTGTGGCTCAGTCATACCACTAGTCCAAAGGTGTAGAAGATTGATAGCTGCACATTACCATATCACCTCATGATCAATTTCATTATCTAGGCCAAGAGTCTATTATGTTTAGAATGACTGTCCTCTACATTTGCCATGATGTGTGAAATATGCTCACATTCCTCTAGGTGGCAGCACAGAGTTGGACTATGCTGAAAGGGAGTGCTTATTATCTAAAACATGACAAAAACCAGTCTTGTCACCACTAAGTGTTTTCTTTGTTTTTAATTCTGTTCTTAATTTGTTTTGTTTTATTATTATTTTTTCGTTTTGTTTTGTTTTTTGTTATTTTGTTTGTTGTAATCTTTGTATTTTTGTTATTTGTCTAGGGACTACGGATGTAAATTAGTCCTGTGGCTATAATCCGGCATGTTTACGTCTGTTTTGTTGTCTCAATTCAGATGTTCATTAATGTGCATTGTCCCTATCAAATAAATAAATAAATAAATAAAATAAAAATAAAATGTAATTGTATCCATATACACTGACTAGACAACATTTGAAGTGGATCAAAACCTTTCATCAGTTATACATGAATTTTGAACAATGCACATTCTCGTCATAGGACAAGACTTTTTTTTTTTGCTCAACTTCAAAAAGGTAAATTGATGTTTAGTGTGTACCCAGAAGATGTGTCCAAATGTTGCCCGTTTCCGTGTGGATTCTGAAGATGCTCTTGAAGCAAGCTCTGAAGGAGGGCATGGGTGGCCGATGCCCATGCAACAGGAAGTCATTATCCTTTAGCCAATCAGGGAGGACGTCATGAGGAATGACACGCCATCTGCCCTCCCACATCTGAGACACAAAATTAAAAGCGTCACTGTAAGCGCACAAAAGCAACCCTGCAGTTAAAAATAAATAAATAGATATATCAGGCCACTCTTTGACATGTCATTACGCTTAGCTCAGGTCAGCATTACTGCTTGGCATGAGAAAAGCCCTCTCATTTAACTTCAGAAAGTAATTATACGCTCTATGCGTGTATGTGAGAGAGGACGAGAGCAAGAGATAAGCATCAAAGTAATTATGAGTTAAGGGGCGAGCAAAAATTATACAGAGAGCCAGAAATACTCTAGGCAGAAGTATGCTCGGCACACAAGCTTGTGTATTATTGCATGCACACGTATACACTGCAATTTATAGCTTGCTATCTGAATAATAAAACATAAAGACATTTGATTATAAGTCTACTGCTCCCTCAACTACCAAGTACTGTTAAGTTGAACAAAGTTAGTTAACTCCCTCACACAACCTGCACTTTTTACGTCCAAAAGAGGAATAGAAAAATTGTTATATTATAGTCCTTGTGAATTTTTTTTAAATGCTGAACTACATCTGGATTTTTTTCTCTTGTGTGGTTTTCATAAAACTAGGTTCTCTTTACCAGCTGTGGTGAGACTGCTGAGAAGCGGCATTAGTTTCTAAGTATCACTCTGCCAAACAAGACTGACGAAAACCACTCCGATTCATAGCAGTCACAGGCGTGACCGCGGGATTAACACATGCAGTGACTACAGCAAAGAGGCCTGGGTCTACATTCTGATCATGCTGTATCTGCTGAGAAGTGTTCTTAGATTTTCATGTATATCAAGACTTTTAAATAAATTAGGGGTGCACGATATATCGGCCACCATATTGGTATCGGCCGATATTTGCTCATTTTTATGTTATCGTTTTCGGCCCGATAAAAAAATTTGGCTGATATATTAAAGCCGATAAATAATGAATTATTTCCTTCAACACTTCAGATGCGCACTGTTCAACATGATTGATCCTAATTGCTTGACATATGATTGGAATCAAAAAGGAAAATATAGTTAAGTGCAAAATGTGCTGTCGTATCGGCTACATGAAATTATAATGAGAATATTACAATTGTGTTAGGGGACGGATTTTAATTGTGAGACTTTTGTTTTTGCAATCAGGCTTCCAAAAATTATTAGGGCTGTGCAAAAATTAATCGCATCCAAAATAAAAGTCTGTGTTTACATAATATATTTGTGTGTGCTGCTGTATATAATTATTTTGTATATATAAATACACACAAATGCATGTATATATTTAAGAAAATGTGTTATTCATATATAAAATACATTTATACATTTATATAATATAGATTATATATATTAAGAATTATTTGCGCTTAAATTATATATATATATATATATATATATATATATATATATATATATATATATATATAGAATTTAAGCACAAATAATTCTTAAATATATACATGAATGCATAGGTATTTATATATACAAAATAATTATGTACAGCACACACAAATATATTATGTAAACATAGACTTTTATTTTGGATGCGATTAATCGCAATTAATTTTTGCACAGCCCTAAAAATTATATAAAAATTGGATTTAGATTTATCGGCCGATATATCGGTTATCGGCTTTCAAATATAAAGAATTATCGGTTATCGGTATCGGCCAAAATGTTCATATCGGTGCGTCCCTAAAATAAATAAAAAACAAATGAATCTAGGTCAGGATGTTTGACACTCATGATGAGCCTTTCAGTCATCTGTCAAGATGTGTTCTCAAAGTCTGCGTTCCTAGAAGTGTTCCTTTCAAGACTCTGTACCTCAGTGCTGATAGTGAATGGCACTGATTGGATCTTGCACTCTGTTTGCTCTTCGACATAGAGAGCTTTGGCTTTTCCCCCCAGAGGGAGAGAGGAAGGAAAGAGCCATTAAAGCGGAAGGGGCTCAAAAAGCAAACTAAACTTGAGCTGGTTTATAGGGCACATAATTGCCGCACACGCTACAAAGGACGGCTTTCAGTTCCTGTTCCTCTGCATATGGCAGGCTCTGAATACAAGATGGAGATAAAGGCTGCTGGCGCCAAGAGATGGGTGTATGGTTTGGCAGGGATGTTTTCCGTATTGGTTCGTGCAAAAGCAGCTGTGAGCACTCAGCTCATGTCCGGTGCGTTGAGGTCATCTGTTTAATCTCACCGTGTGACCCTCGACATCTTAACTCAATGATAATCCACACGGAGTGTGAGCAGGGTCTCAGCTGCGACACTGATGAGCATGTGTGTTGGTGTGTGAAGAGATTCTGACCTTGTGAACAAACTCCTCCATCCTCTCCATGGCATGGTGTGCCTGTAGCAGAAGGCCTTCATCAGAGCTCTTCTCCTCTTCCTTCTCATCCTCTCTTTCTGTCGTTTCCTCCTTTTCATGTACCACCCTCCTCGCAACGAGACACTGAAAACACAAAAGCAGAGTGTAATTTCATAAGCAACACTAATAATGCTGATATTTCATTTAGGTTCAATTTTACAAAACCCTCTTGGTGATGATGCTTCTCGATATACATATTGCACTAAATATTAAAGATTTTCAAAAACTATCCTGACCCAAACACCCAGTCAACCCAGACATGACACTCAGGGCCAAAATAAAAGGTCATTTGAGCACTCTCTCAAACGCACGCACACATACTCAATTTAATTAATACTGCATTGATTGGTACGACCTTGCTTATGGCATGTTCTCAGCACATTGTGTGTTAGAAGCAAAGCCCTGCTGACTCGCTCCAATTTATCTTTCGGTGCACAGCATGTGCTTATACCAACAATCGGCGCATATTTAAGCCCCAAGAGGCATATATATATATGCTCGTCTATCAAACATGCAATGTTGAACACACTAGGGTGCATGTGCAAACATCACCAACACAAACTATTAACAATATCAGGGTGAACACTGCCACTGTGCTCACACACACACACATTTGGCTATACTTGTGAGGGCCGAATGAACATTTAACTGGTCCACAGTAGTTAAAAAGGTTTATAAATTGTACAGTACTTAATTTAAATCTAGTGTTTTGCACATCTGGTCACAGAAAATATCATTAACCTGATAGAAAAATCAATGGAAGTCTATGCAATGTCCTCACAGATGTTCCCAGAACAGCCTGCGTTGAATAAATAGTAAGTTGCCTTTGCCTTGTGGCAAATCTGCGGCAAAAGGATGCGTCCCAAACTGCTGAACAAACAGATTAGATGGAAGGAGAAAGGGTCGCAGAGGGTAAAAGTGTAAGATGTTGTTCAGTAGGACAGGATAACAAGCCTCTCTTAAGCAGATCAGACTAGGGCAGTGGGACAATCAGCATCTCGGTAATCAGCGCTGACATGGCATTAGCTTGGTACTAATTCCCAAGCAGCATTGTGAATAGCCCCATCCCCTTTCCTTCAGCTGATACTGAAACACACACAGCTGGAGGGTGTCCTCAACAGAATAGGGTATGACTGGAGCAGAGGCACAAACACAGATGACCTTGAAGGCCCTACGCAGGAGCGTCAGCGTCACTTCCAGTGGACAGCCAGCAGAGGTCTAACTGCAGCACTTTGACACAGCGTAAATGCACACAGATGACGGCAGACGAGATTCAACAGTGTATGCATCTGAACCACATTTTTCGCTATATAATTAGGAGCAGTCACTCAATAAAATCAGAAACAGACGTTTTGCGTTCTCGCAGCCACTTTTTGCTTTAGCCCAGCAGCGCTTTAAGGCTGGTCCATAAATAGACACACTTCAATGGTTTCTAAACTTATTCAGCCTCGAGTAGCTATTCAACATCACCAGATTAACAGAAAGACGAATTGCGTTTTTGCAACAAACAAGGCGTCTCAGCACACAGCACAAGCCTTCGAAGTAAAAAATTTAAAAAAAAATGACATTTTGAATTGATGACATCTACCAAGTAAAATAATTTACGTAACATTAAGAATAATAATACACCAATTTATACAATTATAAATATTAAAAAAAACATATTTTATAGTAATATAATTTTATATTTTAATAAATATATTTTCATTTTTTTTTACAATAACCATTAATACAATATTTTATTATTAACAGAATAATTATGAATTATAACATTGTTTTATTCATTTAAAAAAGGTCAGCATTAAATTATGATTATAATAAAATATTCCCTTTCATTCAATTTAACCATGATGAAGACTGATGTGCTGAAAGGCATCAGTTTAAATTAAGTTTATTCAGTCGAAAAAATGAATAATAAAAAAGAAAAATCCATTGCCAATTCTATGAAGGAGAAACCAGAGCCATATCTGAGGCTCACAGGACACTGTACAATACAGTAAAGCAGACTTTAAGAGTCTTATTTTCATGTGACAAACTATCTATCTGGGAAATCTAGGACACTACCAAGGACAAGCAAACCAGTGAGCAGAGAGTTCACGGTTATAAGGACGGCCAGCTAACTGTGCTTCTTTCTTGTCAACAAGAGGAACCAACCAGAACCAGAACTGGATCTATAATGCATGAATAACCTACTTCTGATGCCTGCCAGCATGACAGTGTTCTGGAAGTGTGACAGTGTTCGGTTTGCTCTCGTTACAAGAGTATGTGCGCATATGAAACGTGATCTCTGCCAGTTTTTCCACCTTAATGCTTTAAATCAGAAAATATTCGAGGCTGCTATTCGTAACTCAAAAAAAAAAATACCACTCTTGCTTCCTGTGAATGTGAGGTAAAGACATCAAGCGTTCCTTTTAGGGTACTTATGCCTAAAAAGGGCCCAAAATAGAGCTCTCGCTGGGCTTAAAAAGAAAGAAAAAGAAACAAACGTGAAAAATGAGTCTTATACACTGCTAAAGAAAGCGTGTGAGAGGACTCCTCGACAATCTTATCGTCTCTGTGAGCTGCTGTTGTAAATACGTGCTGTAGTTCATTCTCCAGTTTGAGTATGTTCGGGAGGGCGTGAAATAAAATTAACTCCTCTTCAGCTAATGTTTTCATCTTAAAGGTCACTTAAGGAATACTCAAACACACCCAGAAAGAAAACTAAAAACCAAATAAGCCTGCAAAACACGATGTGCACACCTCAGAAAGGCATGCGTGAACAGAGTCATACGACCAGTTTCTCACTGAATCTTCCAGAAGGAAGGAAATGGCAAGTCTTCACATCAGATGACATTTCTTTCAGTTTTCAGCTTTCGATGTCGTCGACACTTTCCCAGAGAGGGCATATTACTGTAGGGTTATTTAATATTTAAATGATTTTTCTACTGAATTTCCGATAAAAATATCTATGTTGAGATATATACTGTTACTGTGTGATATAAAATGACTCGTACTGTAATAAGATTTTGGTCATCCCACCCAGCCTTAATCCTAGAGTAATAGAGATTTGCAGTGTTATGCTCACTGCGTGCACTGACTGGTTGGATGTAATGACTCTCTCTAGAGATCATCAAGTACCATAATCACTTTCCTGAACAGTTTGCTTGTTAGCTGGAAACACAGCTGGGACAACTTGTGTAGGTCTGTGTCAAGGAAAGGGGGAGTAAATACAGAAAAAGAACTGGCTCAACACCTCATAAAACAACCATGTAGGTTTCGTATGGAGCCGGATGGGGAAACATTTAAAAAAAAAAAAACACCTCTAAATAAAATAGGCCACTTCAATGCAACATTGTACTCTAGTCCACTTAAACACTTCAGTATGTTCACTCAAGCTTAAATGACTTGCAGTCTGTCTGATTTGCTGGGTTTAGCATGACTCAGCTGTGATACCCACGCCACCTGCTACCTAAGAACAAGGCCAACATCTTAAAAGCTTTGTTTAGGTCAGGTTTTCCTTCACTGATCAGAAACAAGAGACTACATATGGTGAAAATAAAGCAGTGCGTATGGTCATGATGCATGTTAGTCAAGGCTTTTAGGACCAAAATAATTGTAATTCAGTTTCACATCACTTTCAATAGATTTTGTCTATAAAATCTGTTATGATTTGTCAACCTCTGCATATATTAGTGCAATCGTGCTTATGATTAAATACTACGGCACAGTACGTTCCCGTTCACAAGCTTGTGGTCAGGAAGATCAATTCTGTATGTTTTGAAGAAGTCTCTTGTGCACACCAATGCTGCATGCATTTATTTGCTAAATCATATTAAGACAGTATTAAGACATGATGATCCGACTCCTTCAGAAATCATTCTGAGATGCTGATCTGGTGCTTAATCATCATTTGGTTATCAATGTTGAAAACAGTTGTCCAACAAAAAAAAAAAAAAATCAAGAAAAGTCATGCGTTTCCATTAAAAGACTCACTCTTAAGAAGACAAAATGTTAAACTTCATCAGTAAATTATTTTGATCAGGAATGAATGCAAAATTGTTTGTGTATTTTCAGCTAAAAGTCAGACACATACAGTAGGGTCTCTGCAGGAGGCCAGCTGGTCTCTCCGTCAGCTCTAGGGTCTCGTGTGAGATTAGTGTGAGTCATACTCTATTCCAGCCCATGTCTGGAAGTCAAATTAGAGCCAGATCACGTGTGAGCTACAGAAGAGGGCAAGGCTAAGCTCAAACGGTCCTCAAAAACACAAACCAAATAGCTGAAAGAACTGCTTTGCTGAAATATATTGATTTTCTTTTTTTTAAACGTCAAACCTCTTACATTATAGATTAATTAAAACTTTTAAGATTAATCATCTATTAATTATTCTGTCAACAATGAATGCCAAATGCTGCCATAAATCATGTTATGAACATATCTAAAACAGAAACCAATTGCCTATCAAAAAGTCTTGTGGGTCAGATGCGGAGTAAAAAAACTCATGGTTGGTGCTTTATCACGTCGGGCCTGTGAAGGTTCATGTAAAGGCATGTTCCATCATCAAATGACCTCATTAAGTCAACAGTGTAAGCAGTCATGATGGTAAATGCCGTTCAAACATCAATAGACGCAGGCTATTGCTGTTTGAGAAGTCAGAATATTTATGGCAAGCATGCTGGCACCTCATCACGGGGAATATAAAAATAATGTAGCACATATGCGCAGCACTCAAAGGTGACTCTGAAAGACCTCATGAGATATTTTGAGACATAGGCACGTGTTTGACGACAACAGCAGCAAACGTTTGGCACGGTAGCACATGGTTTGGTAGGGATATGATCCTGCACATTTCAACTCCTGGAACATCCTGTTGCTGTCCTCTGGAATTGCATAGTCTCAGTGGGAGGGCCACGAGTCTCACTTAGTAGAGTTCAGCAACAACATCTACGTTTCTCTGAACCAGAACATTTATTACACGGGTGAGGTATTTAATTTCCCCTCGCTTTCCTGCAAAGTAAACATACTGTATGTACATTTGAGTTAAGCTATATGGTCAGAGGAATGATAAACGCATACAAAAAAAGCTAATGTTTTAGACGGAAGTCTCTTATGCTCACCAAGGCAGAATTTATTTGATCAAATGTGGATTTTTTTTTACAACTTATAATAACCCTTTGTATTTGAATATATGTATATAAAATGTAATTGATAGAAAGTTCAAAAGAACGGCATTTATTTGAATATTTTGTAACATTAAAAATGTCCCTACTGTCACTTTGAACCAATTTAACGTGTCCTTATTTAATAAAACTATTCATGTCTTATTAAACCCAATGTGTTATTTTAAAGGAAAGTCCTCCATCTGATAGACAGTTGTCCCATATCTCAGCATTGACAACACATCAAGGGTCTGAAGGTCAGTCATGGATCAACAGAACTGAACGTTAAGCAAAATCTACTGATTAGATTGCATGTGCACCCCAGGACTTGTGATTGCACAAGCATCCAAGAAGTTCGTTAAGTCCACAGCCACATGTTTAGTTCATTTCCCTCTCGGTATACTATCACATTGCCCCAAACTTGCACAGATTTGTTCTTCAAAACAACAATTTGTCCTTGGTTCACTGAAAGCAGAATGCAATCCAGCCAAGCAGGTTTAGCCAGCACTATCTGCGACCGATAATAATCTTTTCAGGCTGGCACGAAAATATATAACATGACTGGATGTACCTAGAACAACAACATTGTGTTTAAATGTTTTCATTTTCTTCAGGACATATTTTCCTCTATTGCTTCCTTAAATGCCAGACATATATCCCCTTTGTCACAGTAAGACTGACCTGATATACACTGCCTTGATACTCAAAGTTTACAATTCACATAAACTGTGTGCATAAACACAAATTTTGTGCCATCTATGCCCTCAAGTCAATGTAACCAGCACCTCTAGGTACGAACACCCAACGGGAGCAAGATTGAAACTTTCAGCCGCCTATCCAGGGAGACAATGTCCTTCGTCTTTGCTTACAGAATCCTACAGTCTGTGCTGTTCTGTCCCCTGCTCTCCTTATTGAACCCTTATAGCAACCTGTTCAAGACCACAGTTGGCAGACCACTAGCCATCCATTCTTCTTAATCCTCCTTTGTCTTCAGCGCTATATACATCACATGTTTGGCACATTGAAAGAACATGTTCTTGCTCAATCAGGAACTGACCTTTATACAGACTAACCCCAGCACCCGTTTTGCCGCGCACATGTGACGCTGACTCAAACTTTCACTTCGTATGCAAAGAGACAGAACTCAAAAACAGATTTTCAACCATTGCAAATCCTTAGGGACAGGAAGCTGGAATTAATAAAGCACTTTATCCCAAAAAATATCTCACTTCCGGAGTTCTAAAAATGGGAATGATCAAACTAATTACAATAACACTGGTCCCTTTTGTAATCAAAACATCCGTAACAAATACAAATACTTTTATTTAGGAACGTCTACAAATTTCCAAGCCCATGAGATTTCCAGACATTAAAGCTTTATTTGTGATCATTTTTCTAATGTACTCTTTCCACATTGATTTCTTCAGAAATGACCAACTGCAATAAGGCTACACGTTGATGATGAAATGAATTACGTGTCTCAGATTAGAAAGAAGAACAAGCAGTAGCAGAGAAATACCACAACCTGGAAAGCACCAGGGGAAGATCTGACTATATGGGGTGACTAAGTTATTAGGGTCAGTCATCTGAAGAGTTAATTGTTTTTAGTTCACCAGATGGAGGAGTGCAAACTATGGCATAAGGACACACGACATCATCACAAACGAGTGATTACAGTGATAGCTTTTCAACTTTATCCTACTTCCATTAATACAAAAAAAATCTGAGAGTCTTCCAAATCAACAGACTTAAGTAGTTCCTGGTTAAAAATTGACCTTGTGGAGCTGATAGATCTCCAGTCTTTCTGCTGTTACCATACGAAAACCAATCACCTAACTTCACTGTTGCCATAGCACCAAGGCAGAGCTTCGGATTGGAGAAAAACAACCTGTTACCTTTGGAACACCAAAGAGCATAACGCAAACAGATGGCATCAACCCCCTTTCATTGAGAACAATGCAACCTGAAGATCGAATGTACAATGCAACTAACATAAACCACTGTGGCTTTACATCAAACTTAAATCATCCATCCTAGCATCTTTCAGCCTTGCATGAAAGCAGGTGTGTTTGACGGTTGTTCTTTGACCTGGCTATAACCAAGTTAACAGGTGTAATTGTACGTGTGTAGTGAGCTTCAGTGCATGCTTTGACAAGCAGAAAAGACAAGCTCAACATATGGTCCAATGCATCCAGTGATCAACCAATGTATTTCAGCAGTAAGTCAAAATGTAAATCATATAAGGAACATAAAATATTCCTTTAGGGCAGCATTGGCCACACACGAGACGAGAGTAATGCGACATACTCTAGTGTTAAAACAGAAAGGCAGAATTGAACATTGCATTAATGTGTATAATATAAATATAATATAAATATCCAAGCTGTTTGTTTGTGGTTTAAACACCATTCCAGCTTCTTCAGCTCTATTACCGGTGAAAAGTAAGATATGCAAGACCCATTTTTCTTAAAAAGTCTAAAACTAAACCCAATTTCCCATTTGTAAATACTCGCCCGAAGGTTCATCTGATTGGTCCACTAAGGGAAAATATGTTCCTCTAGTGCATTTTTACATTAACCTATATATTTTCCAGATATTCACCCTAAGAACACTATAACTTTATGCACAAAGGTGTTAAATCTACACCTGGTTATGAACATAAAAATTAGCGTAGAAATAATGTTCACTCAGAAAGTGTTTGTAAATTGCACAAACAATTACAAAGAAAATTTGTAACTAGAAAATTAAAAATAGTATTTTCTTGTAAAAACATACCCAAATGATGGTTTTTTTTACAACTTTGGAAAAATTATTTTTTACAGTGTGTGAACGTGGACAAATATGGCACACTCGAGGGAAAATAGCTGATTCTCATTTTCCAGGTATGCTCACACACCAGTCTCTCCTCCTGTATATTGATGTTTAGTTCAATCAAACCCCTATTAAATTTTACAACGATTTCTCTTAGCTGCACAAAACGGGGAGTCCTAAAAAGTGTTTGCACTATGCAGACACAAAAATGTAACCCCGTCTACCAGAAACATGATGCAAAACAAACACAGAACAGTGTCTATTACAGTGTCCTGAGGCCTGTTTAAAATTTCATCAGCTTGGCCTTGTTCTCTTGGATCAACCTTAACCCAAAAAGCAAGCGGGCCGTCTGCTCCCTTCTGGGCATGGGATAGTTTTACACCTGCCCTGTCCGACCACACTACAGCCTGGCAGCCAACCCCCACGTGGCTCACAATGACTGACACAAATGTTCTCAGAGTCAAATAACACAATACACAACCATTGTGCATGCTTCTGTTGAATTCGTGCAAATAACAGAGGGCGATAGCACCGACATGCAAATGTCCTCTCTAAACCCGCAAACACTGTTACAGCTATCTGCGTATCAGTGTAATGTAGCTGATAAGATGTACGCTAGCTGTAGATGTGGATAAGAATTATTCAAAACCAAGCGAGTAATATAAACAAGCAACATCAAAATAAATGAACAGGACTGTGTCCTTGAAGCACATTTCTCTCAATCTTCTAAACCAGAAAACACTCCTCTGAGAGTAACAGACTCTGTCTATATTGGACTGTGATAAGTAATTATAGCTCACAAGAACAAATAACACACAGGTACATGGATCCCTATGCCGTTCTCCTATACACTACACCTCAAATAATGATTTAGCTGGTCTCAGGGGCCATAATGGACTTCAGATGCAAATTAGACTGTGTGCAGTCATTGTAAAGCATTCATTAATAGTTCATTAGCTTTTATAAACAGTCCATTGAGTTCTCAAGTGAGTGCACTTATCTTATTGATTGAGAATTATTTATATGCAACCAGTATAAGCTACTTGTGATCTAAATACATGCACTTTAATGTGGCTGAAATGAATTGCAGGTTTCATATCCCTTGGCGTAGATGAGTGCACAGTTTATAAACCTTTATAAAACTGAAAGTTTGAGGTCTAAAATCTGTTATAAAACAGCCAACATGCAAACACCTGTGACTGCACTTTAAATTAATTATTAATGTGCCACATTGCTACAAAAAAATTATTAGTTAGGCTAATAAACGGCCTTACTGTCAGAGGAATTGCTTATTACTATTAATATATAAATTATTGAACATTAGTGTATTTGATCATTTTAGATCATACTAAAATCTGTGCGTTCATGATTTTACCAAGGCTAAGGGAGTTTAATGCACTCCACTTTGCATTGTGTCTAATGAGTCAAAGAGAGCACACACGTCACTCCTCTCCTCACAAAATTGCACTGGTTGCCAGTTGCTCCTCGCATTAAATTCAAGTCACTGACGTTTGCCTACAGAACAACCACTGGCACTGCTTCCTTTTACCTAAACTCATTACTCCAGACTCTGCAAGCGAATGTCGTCTTGTGGTACCAACTCAAAGAGGCACAAAATCTCTTTCTCGGAATTTACCATAATTGTTCCCTGCTGGTGGAATGATCTGCCTAACTCAACCAGCGCTGACGAATCAGTAGCCACTTTCAAGAAACAGCTGAAGATGCATCTTTTTCGGCCGCACTCAACCCAGTAATACGAACACATTCGCTTCTATTCTATTTTTTTATAAAAAATAAAACAAAATTACATGGACTGTGTTAAAACCTGAGAGGTGTCATAATACTTGCATATTGTCCTACTGCTAGTTTAACTGCTTATATTGTTCTCATTTGTAAGTCGCTTTGGATAAAATCGTCTGCCATATGAATAAATGTAAACACCCCTTAATTGACAAAGAAATTACAGTAATGGACTTCCTCTCATAGCTTTTTGTTTTGTCATACTACCAATACAAACAGGATGGTAGTCATTCGATTTTATATTAATGCCAATATTTAGGGATAGGGTGGTTGGCCAAGAGTGATTAAGTTTAATTAAAGCGGATACATCAGTTTATCAATAATACATAGCAGTGGCCTCTGTGCGCTGTACTCACCCTGTTCTGCGTGGGGTCGTGTGGTCTGTGATCTGCGCTAGTACTCATGGTGTCCTGTTCATCTGAGGTTGATGTGTAGGTGGGGTCGGTATCGCTGCTGGTGCAGACTCTGTGTCTCAGGACAAAGGCGGCGGCCTTGTCCTCCCTCGCCTCCCCCCTGTCCAGCTTGCTTCCTGTTGCTTCTGGTCTTCCTTAATACTACTGGACCAAGAGGACGCTTGACTCCAAAACAGTCCTCTGTGGATTCACAGCAGAACACTGCTGGACCTGCTGAAGACATAAGAAATAACATTAAATATCTAAGTGAGATGCTTGGGGGATTTTACTCTACCATTCAAAAGTTCGAGGACTCTCAAAGAGTTTTTTTTCTGTATTCTCACTGACCACAAACGTCTAAACCATAGTGTACATAAGCCCAAGTTAATCATCATACTATGTAATTGGCACAAAGAAGTCACTATTTGAACTAAAGTTATGCATCTGGTTAATTACATAAACAGGTAAAGTCACAATGGGCTTACTATAGATGGAGTTAAGTTCTCAATAAATTCATAAATCCTGTTTCACAACACATTTTGAAATCAACGATTCTGCCTATTAGTACATGACGGGGTTTGTTGAAAAATGTCTCTTCAAGATCCAATAAAACTTTAATCCAAGCTAAAAATGCAATACTTTCATCCGACTACCACAATCAGATGTTGCAACCCCTGCGGTCCTGCCAGGCTACTCGCACCATTGCACGCAAGCGCACTTGAGTTTAAACCGTCACCGCAAAGCTTAAGCATCATATCATAAAGGGAATATTTTAACAAGGCCAGTCAGGATCTCTAAGCAATCTGCATCCACATTCTAAGGAAATAGAGACTAGCTTGGTTATTACGTCACATCTACTGCATTTGACCAAAATCAACCCTCTCCTTCAAACTCTCTCTGCCAGTCTGAAGTGTGTTTAATTTGAGTTGATCTCAGCTGCACGCCTTGAGCAGTCTGCCAAGCTCACAGAAGCAAGAGGCTTCACAGTCACAGCTGTGAAACTGACAGCAATCGTGTGCTTAGAGTCTCACTCCTTTTGTAAATGAAAAGTGTGGCAACAGCAGTCTGTTCACAAGCCAAGAAATCAGATTCAGCTAGAAACTCTTATTGCACGGTGGTCTGTGTCCAGTTTGGTAAAAACATGAAGATGCCCTTTTCTTCTCAAGTTCAGCACTCTCTGGTGTCACATCAACTGCTTCGGTATCATGTGACACTGTAGGAGTGTGAAACTGACCCCTGTTGCTCCCATGGACTACTGTTTTGTGCCCGAGGTGAAAACTGATACAAATAGTTTGAATGTCTCCATACAATCATCAATCCATCCATAGGGTGGGCAGGAGCCAACAAGTCATTATCGGTTAATTATCAGCTCATTCATTATGTTCACTTAATAAATGCCTGTTCAAAGGCTCTGGCCTCATTTAACTCCCACATGAGTGTCATATTCACATGCAAACCTATAGCTGTCGAGACTCGAAAGTTAACAAAATCAATGTATCATGCTATCTGACTTTGTTTTTTTTATAGTCTGAATGTCAAAAACATGATAGCTGATTGTTTAAACCTGCATAAAAGGGGTTTGAAATTAGATTAAAGTGATTTTGAAATTTGTATAAATAATCTGAACATGTTCTGAAATGATTTAATCACTTGCAAAATTACATTGCAGCCAATCAGTCCTAAAGTCTGGATATAAAAAAGCAGATTGGATTTTTTCGGTGCAACACACAGTCAACTAAGTAATCCTAGGAAACAAAGTTTACACTGAAAATTGGTGACAATAGGCCTTTTCATGAGCAAAATGCACTTCCAAAGAGAAAGGTAGTCAATTTCCATTGTGTAGCTAAGACTTTTACCGCAGGAAGAAAACAGAGAAAGAAATAAATCAATTGAAACACCAGTCAGCAAAAGTGCTTACCAGAGAATACAGGGAAACAGGGAAAAAGGAAATGACATTTGAAATTGATTTTCGTTTGCCATTCAAACAGCTGACCAGCTGCCATCTGACTTATCAGCTCTAAATTGTCACAGTTCGGGAATGTCAGCAATTACAAGATGCATATCTGCAAAGACAAGTTTCATTCTCGAAGGGAGGCAGTCTTCACACTGTGCTTTGGACCAGCAAGAAGTGTCAAAAACGCACCAGAGAAGTGTCACTGATTCATGACACCAGACCTTAAACTGGATCTAAGATTTCAAGTAAGAGAGGGATGTAGTGGAGATTCTACAAAACCTAAAAATGCATGTGTCCGTCCTCACTGACTCTTGGAAAGGTCTTTAGAAAAGGGGACAGCCTAATCCGGATTCTGTGCCAGAGAAACGAGCACATTTTTGCAGTAGATCTATATATTTCTATGGCATCGCTGTCAAAGAGTAATTAGCAGGTAAAGTGGATTTACTACTTGAACAAAAGTCATCATGTGCATCGTAATGTTGGAGCAGTTGTCATAAACATCAGTGAACCGGGAAGAGTTTAAAACAAGTGGTTCGTTCATAAATCCGTTCTTAAATTCATAAATTCTTGCTGTGAAAAAAAAAAAAAAACATAAGTGCAGAACTGAAAAGGAATAGGCTACATAGGTCTATAGTAGGATGCAAAAAGAAGAACAGTAAACAGAGCTTGTAGGCCTACAATATGTGTCGCAGGTTTCAGTGTCCATGTCCACTTGACTGTAGATGTAATTTGTGGCATCAGCCATTGTTCAAGTGTGAACATGAAGGAAATGAGTCACTCTTACACTGGAAGGAGAGAGACTAAGGCGGACACCTACAGATAGACAAGCACTTGGCTGCCAGACATGTCGTACACTACACCGTCACATGTGCTACTTCGATGACTGACTAAATTGGACAGAGAAATGCTTGCATTACGCTTGACTCGTGAAAATCTATACTGGATCCACCTCTCAGTTTACAGAAGGTCACGCGCACACAGAAATTCAAAGTAAAAGTGGTGATTCATGAAATAGCTTTAACGTTTTGGGAGTAGATGAACCTCAGTGAAACACATATATGATGACAACATGCGACTTATAATCTGTGTAGCGACTGCTGAGAATTGCATTTGTTTAATAGTAGTACATAAATGACATTTGTGTTTATAATATCGCACACACACACATTGGGTTTTCATGTTTTATGGGGACATTCTAATCGAGACATATTGATTTTTAAACAGTACAAATTGTATATTCTATACCTCAACTCTAACCCAACCTCTAAACCTAATTTTTAAGTTGTTTTCCTCAAGGGGAGCACATACACACACACACCAGAGTCAATCGATTCTCATAACATAAAATTTTTTAACAGAACATGCCTTTATCTGAAAACCTGGAAAATCTTGGTCCAAATCAATCTAGTGTTTAATCAATGCATGAATACATTTAAAATGAACAGCTATTCGTTTTCTTTAAATATAATTAATTAAAAATGTTAAATATTAGGGGGGAGAGAGAGAGAGAGAGAACATAGAAATGTACATTGTGTTCAGTGACATCCTTCAGCCTTATTCAAAAAGAAGACCACACTGGAGCTAACTAACATGTTAAACAGAGCCTGTAGGACTACAATAGTAAGTTGTGTCGCAGTTTCAGTGTCCATATCCAATTGACTCTAGATGTGACGTTACTTTGCGTACATCTACAGGACGCATTTATAAATACACAGCTGCAACATCTGATTATCGCTTTCCTGAGGATTATAGATGAAGGAAAAAAATGTCTTAACCAAAACAAGTGAGAGAATGGAGAAACCCAAACAAAAGCATTTGTTGGAGCCAGCAGTCGTGTCATGTGACCGTGTAAGAGAGTGAACGGAGAGCTTAGGGGTGTGCCGTCTGTTCTGTTGGTCATGAGACCAGTGCTAAACACCAGCGCAGCACTGAACTTCTGTCAGAGAGGCCCTTTGTGAGAGAGTGAAGAGGAAAATCATCAAAACTTCTAATAATATATTATATAGGTTTTATATTTAGGTGTGCCTCACGATTTGATTATATAAACGATTTTTGCTGCATCTTTTCCTCCAAATCTTTTATAAATAATGGCTATATTAATAATCACAAAGTAGTTGTGCAGTCAAGCAAAAAAATAAAACAGAAATCGAATATTAAATCAAATGTAAAAATAATCACTGCATAGTCTTTAGTGTATTAATAAGCATACAATAAATGGATTATTATTACGGCTTCAACAGTTACTCAGTCAAGCACAGTGAGTGATTCCCTCTCTCTTTTGTTGTTTGATCCTCATTAATGAGCAGACAGCAGCAGGTTTATTATATTAAGAAAGACAATGCACAGATCTATTATAATGTTGCACATCAGATTTTTTTCCTCAAATGTTTGCATTCACTTAAGACAAAACTAAATGTTTGCATGAATACATGCCAAGACAGATATTATCAAGCGCAATACGCCACTAAAAAGATCTGGATTGAATGCGGCCTTGAGGCGGCTGTCTGTTTTCCGTGGCTTATTGTGCTTAATAACATACACACACATGCATATGTGAAAAAAAAAAAAAAAAAAAAAACATGTTATAGACATTCATCCGAGTTTAAACATAAAATCCACATCAGCCCTCCAATGCTGAAATCAGACCAAAACATATGTGCAAAACAATTTTTCTGTGCATCACTATCTGACACTGGATAATAGTAGCAACAAGTCATGACGCAGAAAGAGGTTAACCTGTCCTTCACAGTTCACACCACACCATGTGCCATGCACAGTCATACCAGATTGTCAAATGCTTCATTTGCTTTGACACAGGCCCAGCTCATGTGCAAACCAGTGTGACCGGTCAAACTGAGATCTCCAATTCACCATAATGGGCTGAAGAAACTGCTGGTGTCACAATGAATAAACTAAGGCAAAATTACATGGATTACTGAGCAGCTTTCCAGTATATTATCTACACAAACAGGATGAGCCAGAGGAGACTGTCGTCTTGGCAACGTCATCCCACCTTGTTCAGATTATGGGAAGTGAGGAATGACATGCTGATGCACTGCACAGCACATAGTATTTTGGATTTAAACAGTTTATGTCCTCATACCGACTACACAGCAAATCAAATCAATGAGGATTTTCAGGAGTTGAGCAGTTCCTCTGCCATTTAAAAGATGTTTGCTTTGTGGATCAGTGCCACACAATCAGCCTCTTTGATAAGGTGTCTTTGCACACTGCAGAGGCCCACAACTCCTCCTGACACTAATAGAGACGGACTGATAATCGGTCTGACCGACGTGAACACTTTCCCCTTAATAGGTTATTAGTTAATATGTTATTGGGGTATAGCAATAAATTGCATAGCAAAATAAAGTGCATACAACACCACCCAAAAAAAAAAACTGTTTTAAATTGTTTGCAGAGTTCACCATTTAAACTGCAAAAAAATTAAAAATTATGGAATAGTAATAATATTATTAATAATAGTTTATATAATGATTATTTTGTTATTAGTAAGAAAATTCAGAAATAACAAAATATTTATTGTGCACATCTGTATTGGTCATTAAAAAAAACAGCAATATAAATTATAATAAATAATTAGGTCAATCCCTACATGGAAACACTGTCTGGTATTTAGGGATGCCCCAGCCATAAATCTGAACCGTTTTTTTTTTTGTTGTTGTTGTTTGTTTGTTTTTTAATTTTGGGCGATCTGCATGCATGTATGTAACATTTTTGTTTGGATCGTGATGCAGTGGTTGCCTCTAATTTTAAAAGGCTAAAGATAGTAAAATGCAGTGATTGCCAATGAGACAACAGTAAAGAGTGCTTTACACTTGCTCGATGCACAGACAGGCCAAGTCAATTTAAAATGGCAAGTGTTTGGTCTAAGATGCTTAACTGATGGCAGGGAGCTTTGACAAGCACAGGCTCTATTTATAGCTGATGTGACACTATTTGGGTGCCCTTGCCAACAACCAAAAAAAAAAAAATGCACTTTGAAGTAGTAGAGATCCCGACGCTATTATATTTAGCATTCATCCTATGCATGAACTTTGCTTTGGGAGAGGATCTGCCAGTCATGTGAAAGTACAACTGGCTTGGGGCAAGACTTCAGTCCCATGACAACCAATTTATTTTAAGATGACTATCTGTCCTGGAACATATTCAAACTAAGTGTGACACACAAGGCCTCAACTTACTACAAAAAAAAATACAGATAGGTATGGATATGTAGGCTATTAAAAATAACATACAGTGCATACTGGTGGCAACTAGAGATCAAATTATTTTTTTATGACCAATACGATACATATGATATTAATGTACAATACGATATTAATGTACATGAAAAAATTATTTGTATTCGTTTTTATTACTGTTTTTTGTTACAATAATAACTAGATTATTTCACTACAACAATAAAACCATGCATTAAGAACTTATTATGAGAAAGTTATTTTGTGAAAACAAGACTGTCTTTAATTTGCTTTTATGATAAATTGCAACACAATTGCCATATCACTTAAAAACAACATGCAGTTATTTAAAAATGTACATTTACATTTAGCTGATGCTTTTATTCAAAGTGACTTACAATAGCTATATGTCAGAAGTCGCACATCTCTGGAGCAACTAGGGGTTAAGTGTCTTGCTCAGGGACATATTGGTGTCTATCTATACCCACTATGCCATCACCACAATTTCTCAAAATAATGTGAGAAATTATTCAAACAATAGAAGTAACTGGTGTTTATACACTCACCAAACAGTGGCATCAGTAGACCCGAAATTATTAACAATAATAACATAATCAATTAAAGTTGAAAATAACAAATATCAGCTGAGGGCATAAAATCATATTGGTCAAACCCAACTAATAACAATCTGACTGTTAGTCTGACTGTTAGGAGTTTATCCTCCTAAAAATGTGTATGTGTGTGTGTGTATGTGTGTGTATATATATATATATATATATATAAAAGAAGAAACGTGTACTCAGGGTGGGAGGCAGGAGAAAACTAGGTCAGAAACGCCAGTCGTGATGAAGTCAATAAGATAAGCGGTGAGCTGTCAAAACACTTTCACACTTTGATGATTACCATAAACATCATCTGCTGTGGTTTATAATTATTTTATTCCACTACCAGTACACCGAAAATACACCCACTATGTCCATCATCATTTGACCTCTCTCAGTTCTATCCAGTTATTAAAAACGGTAACTTAAGCTAAACCAAAAAGTTCTATGACTTTCTTCGTTAAAAACACAAACGTAGATCTTTGGCAGGATGACAGCAGTAGTCAAAATTCGCTTTCTTTCTTTTGGAAAAACACATGGCGATTGAGATTGTCATTCTGCATAACATATTATTATTGCAAAAACATCTGGACGAGTCGTAACAGAATATTACAATTTGGCGAACGGTCCCTTTAAATTGAAGTGGTTTTGTTTACAACCCAAACAAAAACATCTTCTATTGTCATCTCTCTAGTAAGAACGTGACATTTTAGAACTGTCTACAAGCATATAAAAATGAGGATAAAACAAGACAGAAAGATGAAAACTCCAAACAAAAGACCCAGTGGTCACACTCACCTCTCAAAGACTGACACAAACAAGTCTGAAAGTGACTAATGCACGGGATTTAGACTACGTACTTCTATCTCCTCGCGTTCGTCACGCTCTTTATAAGCTTTAAGACGCGTCAGTGGTAACATTCCGGTCTGTTGAATAATTAAAATTTTAATTCCTTTTAAGAAAAACCTTAAAAACAATAGAAGATCCCTTTCAGGCAACGTAGCAACGAGAGCTAGTAGGCTAGCAATACTGACACAAACAACTTCATTAGCGCAAACATACAGTCAGAACACCTTCAAATATATTCTAACACCTACATGTGGATGTCAGATTTTTGCTCACCTGTTTATGTAGGCGAGGGGCTGTTGTCCTTCAGGAGTGTTTTTGTCGGAGAGGAGCTGCCGTTCCAGAAGACTGACTGACTGACTCGAGCTGGCTGGATTTTCTGGATATCGTTGCGTTTCAAAGTGACGTACCTCGCGTGAGAACGAGAGGCCAATCAGAATACGCCCATATAGTCTCGTGATCTAGTTTCAGGATAACGGGTTTGATGGGATTTGTAGTCCGCAGGTGACTTGTTTGTTTGTGGGATTCATGCTTTATTTATTTATTTATTTTTAAAGTTCCCACTCACAGTATTTTTTTTAAATATAAAATGTTATTTTATGTTTAAAGATTAACTATTTTAATAATAACGTATGCTCATTAAAATAAGACATTAATTCACAACCATTTTGTTAAACAACCATGTGATGAACTGGAGGAAATCTTTTTTTTTTTTATGAATGATTGCACAAATTCAAATATTTGCAATTAAGAAAGTTGGAATATGCAGTGACATCCCTCCCTATCAGTTATTCAGATATCATATCAGTGCTGACAGCTTTAGTTGTGCAATGTTGGATGGTAGCCTACTTGATTCAATGGCAAAAGTTAAAAATCCATGCACTATGATCCATTTTGTGAAATCTTTAGCAATCATCATGAAGCAAGACTTAAGTCTGTATATTGGTAAGACTGTGTCTTAAGACCCCCCAGCCCCAGTTTGTGTGTGCAAAAAAACAACTGTGAAATAATTTTTCACAATTAAAAACTGTTTTCTATTGGAATATATTTTAAAATGCAAATTATTCCTGTGATCAAAGCTGAATTTCAGCATTATTACAGTCAGTTTCACATGATCTTTCAGAAAACATTCTAATATGCTGATTTGCTGATCAAGAAACATTTATTATTATTATCAATGTTGAAAACAGCTGTGTACATTTTTTCAGGATTCTTCAATTAACAAAGTAGAAAAGAACAGCATTTATCTGAAATGTAAAGATTTTTAGCATTATTAATGTTTTTACTGTCACTTTGATTAATTTAATGCATCCTTGATGAATAAAAGTATTCATTTCTAAAAAAAAAAAAAAAAAAAAAAAAAAAAAAAAAAAAGTACATTGACCCCAAACCCTTTAACGGTAGTGTATAATGTTGCTGAATCAAAGAAATGCAGTAAGCAGATCTTTTAATTTTTTTTACAAAATCGTAGATCGTAATCTTTAGAATGGTAGTGTGTATATATATATATATATATATATAATGCAAACTTGAAGCTCTATTTTCAAGAGTGGTCTTGGGCTGTGGTTATAAGTTTCCTGTGGTGCTTTGACCTACATGAGCTTTCTGGAGAATTTCCAGTCTAAAACAGCTCAGGTCATGGTTTGTCCTTTGACCATAAACCCAATGAGATCCCAGACAAGTAGAACATAGGTCTGTGTGCTCCAGCCCAATATTAAATGAAACTGATCGCCATCCAAAAAACGGAAACACTCCCCTAATTGTAAAACAGATGTTAGATGAGGGCATGCCATGCAGACAGATCCCCACCTGTCAATACTTATTGTTCCTGATATTGGGCCAAAGTCACTGGAAACTCTCCCAACCTGCACATGGTTCACATGTAGTTTGTGCCAGTATCTGTCTACTAATTGCATAACAAAACAAGAGAACTGATCTACTAATCATGCGGTGGGAACTGCACTCATCAACAGCAGTGAAACTAATCCGGACCGGTGTAAAAGAGGGTGTGAGGCAAGGAACTGAAATCTGAATTGAGATGTTTGTGTTTGGTTAGTTTTAAAGAAAAGCAAGTGCCACCCCACCCAGCAATTCTCCAAAAACACAGTTGAGCAACTCTGACATCCATTATTTTGTGGTTCCTGCCTTATGGAGAATATTGGAGTGAGTGTAAAGGTTGCATTATATAGGCCTGGTTTAGCTTATACAACACAGATAAAGTACCAAAAATGACTGATGTAGTCCATATCAGTAGAATAAATATACGCATCATTTTTATGACTTATGACTTCTCTCAACACATTTTGTATGTCTCTATTATCTGACACGCTCAGTTCAGAGGTAAGTGTGCAACGAAGTGCACTTAAAAGGTTATGTCACCAACTTAAGGCAGATTTCAAACCGAAGCAGGTGTGTTTATATGGGGCTGTTCACGTGTTAAGTGAGTAAGACCCAACAGTTACAAGTCAACGATCATGATTACGGGTTTAAATACGACATTTATTATTTAAATAGTATCCAAATTACGTTTATTATCATATTAATGTTCACAACAAATGTCTCATTCAGTTTAGGGATTTTGAATTTGACATTAAATTAAGTGAAATTTATAATACATTTTTATCCAGTTGTATTGTAATGGATAAAAATGTATCCAATGTATACATTTTTATGATAAAATGATAAAATGTATCCAGTTGTAATGTTGTACATTATGCCATCAAACCTTAAACTCTTCTAATATGCCTGACTTGTGTTTTGTCTGTGTTTGATTTCATTGCAGGGTGTTGCGAATGAATGCATTTGGTCAGACTACCAGTGCTCGGGGAGTAGGGCGGAGTGAACATTGCATAGGGACCGTCAATTGGAACGCACCCGAATTCACTGAGTTCATCTGAATCAGGTATGTCAGATAAAAGAGACATACAAACTGCAGAGCGGGGAGGTGTGTGAATTAGAAACCCCTGCTTTATGCAATACACAACCCTGGTTATAAATTGTATGCATCAAAGCAAACAGAACGAACACAGAGAGCAAAACAGAAATAAAGCAGCTAAGTAGGTAATAATAATCACTATTCATATTTTTAATATTACTGGTTTGAATGAGGGGGGAATACACACAACAAGAATATGATCACAGGGCAGCAAAAAACTGTGGAGTGACGTGTCAAAGAGATTGTAAGTGTTATTTGCATATATGACTGACTGTTATTTACAAGTGTGGTTTTCCTCCAAAACAAAAGATCTCATTGTCACGTTCCATCCAGTGGCCAGTAATATCTTCTCTGCTAGCATATAAATCCCCAGTAAAAAGCTTCTTTATCAAAAAATAATAATCAGAACAATACATATGATGTATAAAATGAGAAGCAATTAATAAAATATAATCTGAACCACTAGTATTTGGTTACAATAATAGTTTTTGCAGTCCTTATGTAGCCTTGATTTCTTTTCTTCTTCCTATTTTCAGTTACGACACACACATTCATTACTGTGAGGTTTCGAACCGTTTCAACCACCAATGACAAAGACAGTGACAGAACAAACACGATATTCTCGGGAATAGACCCTGAAATGCATCAAACGGGCTTTTGAAAGCCTATAAGAAGGATACGGCAGCGATTTTGTAAGAATAAAGGGGAGTTTTGCGTGTGCATGTGTTGCTTGATGCGCCGATCCAGGCAAAAGGGTTCAGTCCTGGTTTTATCTTTCACACGTCTCTCCAGGTTTCTTATTAGGAAATGCTTGTGTGAAGGGTAACAGGCAGCGTTCTGTTCTTGTCATATCTCAAAGATTATTATGACATCATGGAACACAATAATTCCGCCTTTTTCTGACTCAAGGTTCTTAAGAGCTCTAATATGGGCAAGGTGGAGTGTGTTTGTGGAGGTGCGCTCAAGGATCAGCGGCGAATCGAAGGTCTGGATGATGTGCCCTGTTGTTCTCCGTCCTCTTTCTGCATCTTTTCTCGATCCCTTCTAGAGTCTCTAAAGAGTTTGTAGGCTCTTCCTTTTAGAACAAGCAAAGACTACGTGCCTCTCTGAACTCAAAGGCGGAGAGAACAACAGCTCGAGTCAGAATGCATCACACCGGTGCCTCCTTGTCATCAATGACGTCCAACTTTTGACTCTTGAGTCAGAAAAGGTCATTAAATTACTATCAACGGCACACGTACACTTACTTATATACTTTAATTTGTTGCTATTTAATATATCATTTTACATTTCATTATCTCTAAGTTCCCCCTCTGGGTCCGTTAAGGGTCCCGTTCTTCTCCCGCTAATTGCTCAGTGCCTCTCCAGGGCGTCTGTCCCTTTCCCTAGGGTGCTACTTGCACACGAACTGGTCCACGAGCGACGTGCAGCGTTTGCACTTGACGTAGCAGCACCAGTGGAACTTGCAGTGGCAACGCTCGTGTTTGTAGGTCTTGAACTGGTCGTAGCCGCGACCGCAGCACATGAGCTCGCAGCCGTCCATGCCCTCCGAGGTCTTGTTGCACAGGCGGCCCTGGGTGCCCAGCGAGCCGGTGGTCTCGTTTCGCAGGCAGTAGTCCGGGCTGGGGTCAGTGTAGACCAGGTCCTCGCTCGTCGGGGGGTTGAAGCGGTTGTTGACCAGCTCCAGCTTGCCCCGTCGGTTGATGCGCATGGCGGCGGCGCTGTCGTACTTCTCCTTCAGGAACTCTCCCACGCGACGGAAGTCGGCCAGCTGGAGCCAACAGGTTTTCAGACTGCACGAGCCGGAGACTCCGTGACACTTGCATGCGACGTTGGCCAGATTGTACACTGCCTGTGAGTGGAGAAAAAAATAGAACTGTTGTGAGAAAATAACAATGTAACTTGAAGAAAAGAATAAACCAAACTTAGCATCTCTAGCACCAAAACTTTCCAAGTCAAGGTATGCGCTTTTACATCATCATCGGACTGATGACATCTACTGTACATACGAGCACTAAAGGAACACGAATAACTTGTTTTTCAAACTGGTCAGCTAGGTAAAAATAAAATATTAGAATATCAAGTAGGAATGGGTTGAAAATATAGACTAATTGATAATACTTTGCCATGCATGCCATAACTTACCCCACTAAGTGTTTAGGGATTTACAGTTTGTCTGTCTTTAAGTTTCCTGTATAATTAATGGTATAATTACCAGATAATAATACAATTTTATTTATTTATTTTTTATATATATATTTTTTATTTACCATTATATGAAAAGATAGGGGGGAATAATGTGAGAATGTGTGGAATAATAATAATAAATACTATTTTGTAACAAAAAAAATCTGTATATAAAAATAAACAGTATAGAACGTATTAAAACAATAAAATGTTAAATGAAATATATGGTATAAAAATTTAATTTAAATAATGGTATGATTACCAGCTATTAATACAATGTAATTTATTTCTTTTTCATATATTTTTTTATTTAATAAAAAAATTATATGAAAACATAGGGGAAACTAATGAGAGAATGTGTAGAATAATAATAAATACTATTTTGTAAAAAAAAAATATATATATAAAAAATAAACAGTATAGAAAGTATTAAAACAATAAAATGTTAAATGAAATATATGGTATAAAAATTGAATTTAAAATAATGGTAAAAAAATGGTATAATTACCAGCTATTAATACAATTTTATTTATTTATTTTTCACATATATTTTTTTATTTAATAAAAAAAATATATATGAAAAGATAAGGGAAAATAATGAGAGAATGTGTGGAATAATAATAATAAATACTATTTTGTAAAAAAAATAAAATAAAATAAAATAAAAATAAACAGTATAAAAAGTATTAAAACAATAAAATGTTAAATGTAATATATATATATATATATATATATATATATATATATATATATATAATTAGTGGGTATGTGAAAAATAAAATAAATAATATTTTAAACATTATTTTAAAACAATAAAAGTACAAATTAAAATGATAAATTAAAATGTGATTTTTTTTTTTTTAGGCCAATGAAACTAAATGCATTTAGCTAATTTTTGAAGAGAGTGGAAGCAAACACTATAGCAAACACACAGCGTGCTATTCTTGGACTTTTTTTTTTTTTTACAATGTCATTAGGGTACACAGCTCAAGCCCTGGTGGAACAACAGCTCCCTCTAGAGGCCTAATGAGTTCAGTGCACCAGCCTGTTTGAAGTTAATGGGGCCTCCAGAGGCCTTTGAGTTTACGGTCCCTTTACAAACAGAGAGCCGCGGCGAGAGCGTTTGGAGAACAATGTGATGAATAGTCATTCTGTTCTAGAACACACAGAGAGCCCCGCGTCCACTGACAACAGACTTCCTGCTGATCAAATCCAATGAAACCCCCAGCTGAATCAATAAAGAAACGCTCGACATATTGTCCCACTAAACCAACGGCTGTTCTTCCCTTTCCTTTTTAATTATTTAACATGTAACATTAACAGACTATTACTTTTCATTAACCACCCGTCCCAAACACGTTTCATACAAGCGCGTCACGTTTGGCCGGCAAACACAAAAACGAGTAATGAGTGCAATCTCTTTTCCACGTCTGGCCTCAATCAAGGTTGGGTGGCCAGCGTGGTTGTTTCCGCCTCGGTATGTGACGTGTCTTGTTTGCTGTGTCTTTTGTGTCTGTTTAGTGTCCTGAACGAGGGAACATTAAAGGCATTTCTCTTTCTGTTTCTCTGTCATTTAAGAGCCGGCAGTGCTCCTCCCTTTGACACCTCACGTGAGAACATTTAACGGTCGTCTTTGAGGATGTGCTGCCCCGACTCTTCAACCCCCCTCCGGTGGCAGCTGTTTAAGCCCCCTTCCTTTTACCTGCTCGCACACAGACATTAAGGGGAGTTCCAACACCTTTCAAGTCTCTATCATCACCGGCCCAACCTGCATACCTGTCTGCAATCCAGAAACAACACACACACACACACTTTCCCACACAGCAGCGCCCCACATCACGCAAGCCATTCTCGTGCTATTTACCATCTTGCGTGTCAAGCTGCAGTTCCGCCACCTCATCTAAATGATCTCACACAAAAGGGTTTTTGAGCATTTCTATGCAACATGTGCGCCCAACTGAAACTGTGTTCACATAAAGGCTGCCATTTCTCTCTTTTATTCGTCCTCACTTTCATCTATCTCCTTTTCGCGCCCCTCCTTTTCACTCTCTGCCTGTCTTTTTTCTCTTTTTGGCCCAAGTGACCAAGGTGTGATGGATAGACAGGCTCATCGGTGCGTGGAAAGGACACGCATGCGGTGCTGTGCACAATGGAGCGCGCTCAGACGGGTCAGGGTCACTGCTGGGCGGGGTCGGGGCGGAGCAAGGAGGAGTGGAGATAAGAGAGAGTCTGAAGTAAACAAATACAAATCTCTCGGAGCTATGCTAAGAAAATGGAGCCGTTTTTAAGGCTACAACAATGTGAGACTTTTTAAAGCATCTGTATATATGTGTGTATTTATTTCTTTTAATCAGCTCCATGTTGGGGACAAAACTGGGGGCTATTTCAGGCAAAACATTGGTTTGGGGGAATTCTAAGTAGTAGAAAATGATTCATTAAGCATTTATCATACACTGAAAAAAATATTGTTGGTTTAACTTAAAAAAAATAAGTAACCTGGTTGCCTTAAAATTTTAAGTTGATAGAACAGGAAAAAGAGTTAACACAATGAAGGAGATTGATTTAATCATCAGAAACTTAAAGTCATAAGTTATCTGAACTAAATAAATTATTTAAGTTGATTTGACACAAGAAAAAATGTTGTGATAACAATTGTTGAAAATATTTTTTTATATACACACCCCCACAAACAATTACAGATTACAATTAAATCTGTTTGTTTTTTTAGGTAAAATGTAAAAAAAAAATACTTTTTTAAAATTATTATTACTGTTTTACATTTTAGAATAATAGTAAAGTATAAAAAAAATATATTAAAAAAAATTAGTGAAATTTTTTTTTTTATTTTATTTTCTATTTTACTTGAACTTTTTAATGTTCATTCGTTATTAGTTATTTTTTATTCTTTATTATTACTGTTTTACATTTAGAATAACAGTAAAGTATAATTCACACACACACACACACACACACACACACACACACACACACACACAACATTATTAAAAATTAGTGAAAACATTTTTTTATTTTATTTTCTATTTTACTTGAACTTTTTAATGTTCATTCGTAATTAATTATTTTTTATTCTTTATTATTATTGTTTTACATTTTAGAATAATAGTAAAGTATAATAAATACACACATACAAAACTATTAAAATATTAGTGAAAACAATTTTTTATTTTCTATTTTACTTGAACTTTTTAATGTTCATTCGTTATTAATTATTTTTTATTATTTATATTACTGTTTTACATTTTAGAATAATAGTAAAGTATAATACACACACACAAAACTATTAAAATATTAGTGAAAACTATTTTTTTTATTTTATTCTCTATTTTACTTGAACTTTTTAATGTTCATTCGTTCAATTTTTTATCGTCTTTAGCTTATAGTTATTTATCAAAATGGTGTTTGCTGTTGCAAGCTGATTATTTTGCTTATTTAATTTTCCTAGATAACAGCTTTTGAAAACACTCTTGAAGGAATCCCCATTGATGCTGGTCTCTCCCTTCACTATACAGTCCAACTCATGTTTTGTGAAGTTTTGTAAAGAAAATCCATGTCTATTTGTCAACAAAGCACTTAATATTATGTCTACATAAATACTTCAGATCAAAAGTTTAATAAAATGACAAGATTCAGTCACTTAGGACTGGTAGAGTCGATAAAAACGAGAAAAGTATATGGTACGTCCTCATTTAGATAGCTAAGTAAATATGCGTGTCTCTGAATACAAAAGCATTCAAACATTAGTAATGCAGATAAATTGAGTGAGACAGAAAGCCTTAGCGATGTATTAAAATACGTTACGCCTACGTGTGTGTGTGTGTGTGAGTGAGTAATAAAGTGCTTTAGATTAAGGTGTGTGTGTGTTTGTCTCCGCTGCAGTTGATTTCTAATGAAAGACACACAGAAGCAGGTGATCTTTATGGAGGGTGGAGGCCTCCTCTCTCTGTACAGTCTGGGTCACGAGCCTTTGTGACCCACAGCACCGGAACCACACGCACCGTCTTTCACTAAACCGTTCTTATCCACACCGTGGGGCATCCGATACGCTTCTGTCACCTCCACAAAAGCCCACCAAGAGCAAACCTTTCCAAGCAAGACAAATCTCCAGCAAACAGGCCCCCGCGAGGAGTATCGGGGGGTCACACCACACCATCAAATCCACCTCCGCCAAAAAAGCAGGTGCCAATAACTCAAAAGGACCAAGTTGAGGGTGGTCGAGTAGTTACTCGGCGTCACCCGAAAGATATAATCTCCCCAGCATGCACGTACAGAACATGTCCAGACCTTGACCTCCTCACCTCAGGGAACCTCCAGGAGAAGAGCCAGGGATCTCAGATGTGCCATAACTCCAGAAAAGAGGCCCTCTCTTCTGTAAACACCTTAAATACACTCATCTTCCCTAAGACAAACATATGTGGCGGAGCTCTGCGCACGGCAAGCACCCACATCGGCAGGCAAATGGACTTTTTATGGGGCCGCTTCGTTTTAAAAGCACTCAAATAACTAAGTGGAAAGAGGATGGGATCGGGGTGTGGTATGACAAAGCGTGGGACTCGCGAGGGGACGGAGGAACGCATTCCAGTTTGATGGTGTGTTTTGCCAGGATGTGGTGACATTCTGCAGTGCGTTCTCCCGCTCCGGTTTTATGCCCACCTGAACGTGGCAGGGGGGCCACAGTTTGCCGGAGCCAGACACACACACACACACTCGCATAGTTGGATACGTTCCAATAATCATTCCACCATATAGCTGTTCTATAAAACAGCAAGAAGCCATTCAACAAGAAAATGTGCAGTGTCAGAGCGTTCCTGACTAAACAAATTTGCCACACATCACCTTATAAAAAAAAAAAAAACTATTTGTTCTGGCATCGACTACTCCATAAAAATGAATAAAAAGGGAGATTGGATGGGAATCTGCGCTACGTGCTAAATGGGACACTAGAGTAAGAGCATATGAGTAACATGGGACGCTTTAGTGATCCCGGGGATCGGAGGTGCTTTGACTTCCTGACCCCCGGCAGACTCTATGGGCGCTGGCCTAGCACAGGCGCCATTTGGTCACTTTCATTAAATCGGCTCTCTCCCTAGTCTATAACCTAAAAAAGACGCCGTACAGACCACTGTTATTTTTATATAAAGCTAAAGTCTTAAAGGAGTAGTTCACTTTTCAAAAAACTTTTGCTGATAATTTACTCACCCCCATGTCATCCAAGATGTCCACGTCTTTCTTTCTTCAGTCGAAAAGAAATTAAGGTTTTTGATGAAAACATTCCAGGATTTTTCTCCACATAATGGACTTCAATTGGAACCAAACGGTTCAAGGTCCAAAAGACACTTTCAGTGCAAACTGTTCAAAGGGCTTTAAACGATTCCAGACGATGAATAAGGATCTTATCAAGCGAAACGATCACTCATTTAAAAAAAATAATACTAACAAAGTTTAAGTTTTATAAGCTCAAATGCTCGCCTTGCTCTGTTCTGTGATGAGCGTTCGTGACTCTCCTGTTCGTTGAATGAACCAAATGACTCGGAAAAAAGATTTGTCCATTTTGATGAACGGGTTCGAACAGGAGAGTCACAAACGAGCATCACAGAACAGAGCAAGGCGACCATTTGAGCTTGTAAAACTTAAACTTTTTTATTTATTTATTTAAATGAGCGATCGCCTCGCTTGATAAGACCCTTATTCACCATCTGGAATCGTTTAAACTTGCTTAAACTAAACCCTTTGAACAGTTTGCGGTTTGTAATGAAAGTGTCTTTTGGACCTTGAACCGTTTGGTTCCCACTGAAGTGCATTATATGGAAAAAAAAAATAATTTCTTTTCGACTGAAGAAAGAAAGACATGGACATCTTGGATGACATGGGGGTGAGTAAATTATCAGCAAAAGTTTTTTGAATAGTGAACAACTCCTTTATTGACTAATTAGTCATCTGACAACTCAAAATGCCATGCTCTAACATCAGGAACTCTTTACGTCTTTAAATTCATCCAATTAAAACTGAATGTCTCAGCATTGTTTCTCATGCTTTTCTGAGTGACCTGCCACAAGGATACCCCTTTCAAGATAGTCCAGGAAATAAAAACGTGCATTCAGACCCCTGCATTTGTGTCCAGCTGATTTAGTCTCACGTAAACAAACACCCCCCTGTAACACGTCCAATCAGTGCCAGGTGAATCCAAACCAGCCTAAATTAGCGGTCACATTAGCGAAATGTATGAAGCACAACTCAACCACTTTCAAAACATGAAGCTGTCTGTTGTTTGCCCTCCAGCAAAATTCCCAATTGCATGGATTCCTATTGAAATGACTGGATTTCGCCAGCAAAAACTTGCAGGACAGTTGTAAATCTTAACTATACCGGGCTTCCTGAAGATGAATTAGCTGACATTGGCTAGTCAGTTTTGAAAATATGTTATTGCACATCCCTAAAAGATACATATAATTACTGTAGACCACACACTAATCCCCCTTTAAATTTTTACCTTTGAGGACATCTCCAAAGGAAGACTTTAGCTAACTTCTAAAGACAATTGTAGTCCCAAATTTGAGCAAAGTAAACACATTCACTCAACAACAGAGGGAGGATGAAGTAACCGTGTTTGTTATTATGTTTGTGGTGATCTGCAGGAGACGTAAGGGCTGGCTTTGGTTTATTCACGCACAAACATATTTAAAGCCGTGTTTATCCATTCAAGTGTTCAACAGGTCTCTTGTTTCTCAATATCACAATAGAGGTTGCAACAGCCGTGATTCATTCGCTACGCGTTAAAGAAACACACCTTAACCAAACCAAATGCACTGTAGACTCTTGCACAAAATGAAATTAGGTGGATCATGGTGGATTTAACGACCACAGTACGGGACACTCATCAATAGGTCAATCATCTATGTGTGTGTTCATTTCCTCACCATTCTCCCAGCTTCATTGTTCTGCAGATTCATAAGCGTGCGTGCATTCTCGACCGATCCACGAGGGTAGTTCTTCTCGCGCTCGCGGGCGTCCACAAACTCCCGGGCGAAACGGTAGCCGTAGTTGACGTTGTCCCCGCATCCGCCCCATAGCCAGTCTCTCGGGAGGTCCTTGGGACGAGCCGCTCGGCTGCAGCCACAGGTGGAGAGCTCGCCCTCGCGGCACGCCCGACTCACGGCGTTCACGACACCCGCTGCGCTGATGGCGTAAGTAAAAGCTGTTTCTCTGCTGCCTGCAGAAGACAAGCCCAGAAAAACACATAATTAGGACATGGACGGCATTCCATGGGCTGGAAATCGCTTTGTTAAATCATCCACAACTCTCTTTCTTGATTATTCACTTAGGAAGTAAGGCAGAGAGTAAAACAACTCATTTCCAGAACCCCACAGATGGTAACAATCTTTTTGGTAAGCCCTGCAGTGAGAGATAAGATTATCAGAAACGTGTGCATGTACATGGACAGCACTGATTCATTATTCCATTGATATATTTATATATATATATATATATATATATATATCAATGAAAGTATATTAAAACCCAAGCAAAAAGAGGACTGACAGATTTTCCCGTTTCGGTACAATTCACACGAGGCATATGATAACCCGCAAAGCTTTCCTGCCAAAGAGGCGCTAGGTTTATAAAAATTTGTGCTCTTTTTCGCATCTGTTGTGCATGTGTTACCTGATTTTTCCCCTCATCTAATAAGCCATCTGGAATGCAGATTTCACATACCTCAACAGCACAGGCAATACAGTTAATAGCGTTTAACGTTTAAAAGCTGTTTAAACATGTTAAAAAGTGCTAGTACAACCATATTTAGAGATAAGCAGTTTGTTTCAATGCTTAGCGACACCATAATTACAAGAGGAAATTTGTCACACAAAACGGTTTTAAACTGTAGGCCCTGAGAATTCCTTTTTAATGATCCAACCTTCCTCAATGCCTCAATAAAAGTCAACTTGACCCTGACTAGACTGGACAAAAGTAAGCGTTCTGTGCATTATTAAATAAATAAATAAATAAATAAATAAATAAATGTAGCACAGACGCATATAGCTTAAAATGTTAGGTATTTAGGGACTTTAACAATAAATTATCATACAATAATTTACTTGATTTTGTGAGGGTTTTAGAGCACCAAGTAACTCCGATTTATGTAGGCCTATAAATTCATACATTTTAGGGCTAGACTTTAGGGGGGTGAGAGAAAAGAATTCCAATATTTTAAAATAATGTAAAAAGTCGGCATCACACTCACAATGCGTCGCGTGTAAACGGGTGTGAACCTGCATTCCAACGATGCGCCTATTGAATTTGGAGGGCCACTTTTATTGGCCTTTGGTGCCCGGACTTCAAATAGAGTCCCGGATATCCCGACTCTGTGTCATCGTGTCATTGCATTTCAAAAGCGACTCTGGACAATGGCCCGACTAACACCTCAATATAAACCTCGCGATTGACTGCAAATAAGTCCCGTGCTATTTGGGGGACACGAGAGGGGGGCATGTCGCGTCTTACACCTTGTTTCACTGATGAGCGGAACTAACACTCACTCAATTGAGGCAACGAGCGCTGTCTTCTGTGAGAAACGACACGCATACGAGCATGCATTCAGGTACACACTGCTAAATACATAGGCTACGAGAAGAAATATCTAGAGCAACTTTCTTCATTTAAATATGCCGCATATAATATCTCTACACATCTAAACATGCCTGCATAAAATAATATAGAGCATCCATATAAATAAAAAGCAACGTTATATGAAAATCAACAGAGTGATGCCAAGAGACCAATGCGTAAATCCCACGGGGAGCGGTTCGAGTCATGCTGAGAGCGATCCTCCATTAGCAGGTTACATTTAAGCTATGCATAACAATATTCAAAACTATACACTTATCAAAAACGTTTATCATATATATATATATATATATATATATATATATATATATATATATATATAGGCTATATATGCAGAACAGAATATATAAACTCATACCTAGACTACATATTACAAACATGGTTCATAATCAAATTTTCACTTATTCATACACTTTTCATAATTAAAACCAGTGGGACAACATTGTTCAGTTGCTCAATAAAAAGTTGCAAACAATAAAGTAGGCTACCATAAATGAATTAGTTTATGATAAACAAATAATATATGCATATTCCCTTATAAATGTTTCATTTAAAATAACAATATCCATCAAGTGATTGAAAATTAGTCTATAGCCACTTCTATTTTTACATGATTACTTTAAAAACATGAACCATCCCCCCCTTTAAACAATATACCAAATGAATACATTTATTTTCAAACGTTGAATATATTCCTTTTATAATCTTTCAGGGGCAAACTGGAGTTAAACAACTGGTCATGTGATTTACACCAGCCACTTGAACTTTTATTTGTAGCTGACAACTCTAAGCAAAATACATTAACTTCCTTGAAGACATTGTAACTCAAGAGTACACGGTGGGCTCAAATGTCATCAGAGGGATTTTCAAAGCGGCATGCTTTATTATTGTGCGTTTGATCAAATTGCATGTGGATTTTAAGCATCATCATCACATCGACTCACCTATCTGCATGACGCGGCCGAACACTGAAGTGTTGTCCACCGTGCTGCAGTTCCATCGCCTTTGCCTGAACTGATACTGACACTCCTTGATGCCCGTCTTCGCCCCCTCTCCAATATAAACCATATGGTCCTGATAGAGCTGGCAGAGCTTCCTCTGACCCTGAGACAGGCCTGTCAGCTGGCTGCACAGAGGCTGTGCTCCAATGATGTACATCTCCGGTCTCTGGATGGGGTTCATGGCTAATGACCTGAGAAAGTAAGACCAATGCACCGACCATCAAATATTGCACAAATAACCTGCAGCATACATGACACAAAATAGTGTCAAATTTCATTAGGACACTACTCTGGAATCTGGATGTGGGGTTTTTTGTGTGTTTGTGTGGTTTTTTTTTTTGTTTGTTTGTTTTTTTTGAGAATGCAAGGTGAGATAGCAGTAAGCTTTACTCTTGTGCTGCCAATAGACTTGTTTTATAGATAGACGTCAAACTGTAAACTCATTTAAATAATTATGGGACCAATTTAATTCCAAGCAAATTCGATTTTGTGTTAGTGAGTTAAGGATTGCACAGCGTAAATGGTGCCTAGGGAACTTATTATCAAGTTGAAAACTGTTTGAAAAACCTGTTGTCCTCAGGACACGAATGCCCTTATTTACAAACAGTTTGACCATTTGTTGCCCAAGGTAAATATTGTGACAAAGCCTCCACATTTGTTCTCAGTGAATAGTTTTCGTATGCATTGTTTCATCGTCCACACACAACTTAATATGGTGTTCTTTAGAAACATACAATTTGCAACTTAGAATAGTTTGCAATTACAATCTGATCTTACCACCATGAGTTGGCGACCACCAGCAGCTGTGAGTTGCAGACGATGAGGGTCACTGCCAGAAGTAGGTGTCCTGGGTTCATTCTCACATCCATCCTTCCTCGGCCAAGAAATGGAAATGCGAAGAGCCTCCTCTGGGGAAACATTTAGGAAATGATAGTAATCCACTTGGAGGAGCTGCTTCCTATAGTGACTAAAAAAGAAAGTCTTGAAGTGCAGTGCCTCTGAATCCCCTCAATCTCGCCCCAGCTCAGTTTTAAACACCAGCTGTGCGTAAAACACCTAGATGACCCGAGGCACTAACGGAGTCTGACATCTGTTGAGAATGTTCTTTTCAAACTCCGCTTCATAAAACGCAGCGAAAGTGGATGTCGGCGCGTAATGGATATAAGCGACATGGATGGAAGTTAACACGAAAGAAGAAAAGACACAAGTGCATCTGTGGTGGTGATAATCCAAACTCTCTCCCCCCTATGTCTCTGCCGGTTCTGTCGATATGAATCAACACCTCTGCGCTCCGATGGCACAACTTAACCCTCCCTCCTTCTGTCGCACTTCTCCGCACCCCCTTCGTTTTGACGCGGATACAATGGAGAGGAGGAGGAGCGCGAGGGGAGCCGCAGCGCGGTGAGGAATTTGGGGAGGCCAAACAACACAAGAGGGCAGCAGATGAGAATCCGATTCACAAGAAGAGCTTTGATTCGGTGCGTAAGAGCGCGTTTTTGGGCTCTTGCTAAATTAAACCACACTGCGTTTATTGGGAGGATATACTTCAAATGCTTGCGCACCTCAAGCCATTTGTATGAAAATCTGTTTCAAAAGTCATAAAGGCAAAAGTTAACACACACACACAGAGAGAGAGAGAGAGAGAGAGAGAGAGAGAGAGCGAGAGCGAGCGCGAGAGATGGATAAAAGAGTTAACGGCTTGGAAAATATCAATCTTCCATCAAAGTTCATATGCGTGTAAACTCCATTCTTTCCAGCTCTATAGTTTACCGCAATAAATCCGAACAAGGGGGAAACAAAAAAATCCCAGTTTGACATGGGGAATAAAAGCCACGCATGTGATCTTTGGCAGTTCAACTCCTGATACCCTCTAAATCACTTCGCACATAAAAGACGCAATTGCATTAAACGCACTTGGGCATGAGATATCCACTCACACTTGAAAGCAACCAAGACTAAACCGTGCTATAATGTGGGGAAATTTTTATCAGCACACCCGTTTTAGACGAATTTACAGCTGATAACCAACATTGCAGACATAAACAGCCACATTGCACCCTATCCTTCAGAAGCGCGGTGTGTAAGGAATGCAAATACAATGAGTGTTTTACAGCTCCAGACTCTTGGAGAGGTTTGGGAGTTATATAGAGAGCCCTGTGCCATTCCAGCATCACCCCCACACCTCTCTTTTGAGTGCCGTCCTACAGACATGTCAGAATTGGTGTGAGAGACGCCACTCAATTTCCGAGCAGTCTGTGCATGATAAAGCGCCTCTCCGGACCCTTTCATCTCCTCTAATCCACACGCCCAGCTATCACCTTTACGCCTCCCATCGCAGACCTGGGCTCGTCTCCATGCCCCTCCCGAGCTCACTTACGCACAGAGAGCAATATACCCCATTTATTTTACTTTACGTTATGATCGGCGTGTTACTTATAATTGCTGTTTTTGTAAATGCAATGTCAAAATCAGCATGCATCAGGACACTGGTTGAAAGGGGAAATTGTACACAAACACACACCCAACCCAAATCCAGTGTGTGTACAATTTCCCTCTCAACCAGTGTCACAAAAAATATCGTAGTAGGCTTACTGCCAAATAACTCCAATGACATTATTATGCAAGCTAATTTTGACATTGCAGTTACAGTAATTATAAGCAACACACCGACCATAATGCACAAAAACCTATGAATGATGTGGTTAGTAGTGGTTCATTCGAGTTCGCATATATTAGTAGTCAGGAGCTCCACCTGGTGTACCAATTACGTTATTACAACACTTAAAATAATATAGAACAAAATAAAATGTAATAGAATCTTATTACATAGAACATACATAATTTTTTTATATATATTTTATATACAGAAATATAAAACGTTCTGATGAAACTAATGTAAAATGTATTTTACATATGTAAGCTACCACACCTATTGTTAATAATAAATGTATTTAAGAAATAAGAAATTTAATTAAACGCAATCATCAATTTAAAGTAGAATAAATGCATCGTTTTAAATATCTACTTAATGCATAAACATAATAATGATAACAAAATAACAACTATTTAATTAATTATTTAATTAACTAAGAAGAAGAATACAATCTAGAATACATTTCTAAATTCTAAAACCCTCTCTTTCATAACTTGACTAAAGTTTCATTTCTATCACAATTTAATGTCCTGTGGGTGTTACGGCATCTTATCACATGGTGGCGCACTTTAACAAGAAATTAATAGAGACAGCATAACTAGCAATTGCATTTTCTCACGAGGTATATTTGCAATCGCAGCGCAACCCAGCGCAATGCTAGTGTAACACACGACTGATGCCTCATCCTTATCAGTATGCATTAAGCTCGTTGTATGTGCTATGAAAAACATGCACACAACGAGAAACATGTTGAAAGGCTCGTGCATAAATCCTTGCCTGTAATTTTATCCTGTCCTGCGAGGTCTTTTGAGGTAAGAGCCATTTCGACCTGACAGATGCTCCCCCAGTAGATAACATCTGACAGAGAGCAATAAAACTTGTAAAAGAAGCTGCGTCTTAGGGATAAGTGTGCTCACATATATCGCATATGCATTGCTTAAACATGATTTATTCTGCCTGAAATTGGTTCTAATAATACACATTCCAACGTGACCTTAAATGGACACTCTCTCTCTCTCTCTCTCTCTGTCGGTCTATTCTATGCCATCTGTGCCGCTGCCAGCTATCGTGGGTAAATGATGACATCACTGGCACGCATGAATAGGATCTGAGCATCCAGCTCGTTTTCAGAATTGGAGTCTGTCTTCATGGGCTTTGCAGATTTGTACAGACTTATATTAGCAGAGCGGTTGCTGGTGCTGGCAGATCTGTTAAAGAATGATAATTCTGTCATTATTTACTCGTCCTTATGTCATTCCAAACCCGTATTATTTCCTTGCTTGCATAGAACAAAAAGATGTCAAGCAGCATTTTGATGTTTCTCTTTTCCCTACAATAGCCTAGTAGATGGTGATCAATAACTCAAGCTCCACACTATAAAAATGAAGATGCTTTATCTAATCAAAAATCAAATATTATTAATTCAATTTAACAAATTAGAATTGAGTAAAAATTAATCAAATTATTTCCTCAAAAGTTAACCATTAATAAAAAAATTAAATAAGTAAAACGTACAACAACCCAAAAAAAAAAAAACAACAACAAAAAAAAAACATAAATTGAAGTCACCATTATGGTGATCGGTGTTTGTTTTAGGTTTGTTGAGGTTTTCTCCTTCAGTGATTTTGCTTGTTAACATCAAAAATGTAATGATCAGGGAACTGAGTGAAATACTTTTGCATGCTAAAGAGAATAAACGCCATGTCGTGCCATTGCTAAACGTGTTGTAGGCCTATGTTATATTTTATGCACGAACTACACATTCTGACATGATTGATCTTGAGATGAGTCCCTGTAATTGTTATGCCGATGTAATATTAGTGAATTTAACAGGTGACTTTTATAAAATGTAGTTTAATCACTATCTTCTCAGTTAAAGACTATCAAAGTTTGATCAAATGTTGATTTTTTCAATAAAAGATGGTAAATATGAACTTGATTCGTTACATTTGACCCATTCCTTGTGTACCTACTACTTTCACACGCGAACACCAAATTATAAGCCAACATTGGCAAAATAGCCTACCCATAGTCAAACAGCACGAATGAGACGTGAGAGCTCATTTTGATTTTGTTCCTCACACAAAGCTATCGTATGATTGCATCAGCTACTGTTAAAAGTGTATTTTTAGTCATTGTTGGTGCGTGACAGCACTTTGTCAGCATTCACTTTTATTGAAAGAGCAGCGTAAACATTCTGCCTAACATCTCCTTCTGTGTTCCAGGGGGAAAATTCAACCATATGGGTTTTGAACGACACGAGAGTGAGTAAACGCTGACAGAAATGTTCATTTTTGGGGGTAAACTATGGCTTTAAGGTTTGGGTCTGGTTTTGAGCGTTTATGTAAACAGCTTCCACATCTCATCGTCTGACACAGAACAGGAAAGAAACAGAGGTGAGAGAAGACGAGAAAAACACTGGAGCCGAGCAGACGGTGTGTGTGAATGTGCGAGCGAGCGAAGATGAAGACAACCTGGCTAAAGCTCAGGAGAGCTCTTGAACTCTGTGATGATCCTCCAGTTACACAACGGTGCACAAAGATCTCCGGCGCCAGCGAGAGAGAGAGAGAGAGAGAGAGAGAGAGAGAGACAGCGCCACTGAAGAGAAAAGATGCCACCCATACCAAAGATCCCCATGAAAACAGCCACTAATCAAAACAATCTGCCTAAGGCCTTGGATTGAAAAAAAAAATTGAATGCATGAAACAAAAAGCAAAAGCTCTTAATCAGACGGCATCAAAGAGTCATATGTGAAGCAGCTTTCCGACTGTGAATTCACAGCACTTATAATAACCAAAGTGTTCACAAGTCTGTAAAACTCCTCGCTTCCCCGTTGAGTCACACGTACTGTAAATGCCCCCCTCTTTCCACACACAGAACACCATGTGGTTCGGGGTATGGTGGAAATGAAGGGGAGGGGCTTTACACGTGCTGGGGGCGGGGTTAACCGGTCCAGCTGTGTTTCCCAGGGTGCTTTGCGGCAGCCGCTGGGAGATCAATGGTGAGGCAAGCCTGACAGATCTGTGTGCTGAGGTGTCTGAGGGAGCAGGCTGCTGTATATCATTAAAACTGCAGCGTCTCTCCATAACGCTGTCTGTGACTAACCCAGATAGCAGGCAGACTCAAATCAAAGACATGTGGGCTGCACACAACACACACACACACACACACAATGCCTCTTCATGCTCTCTTTTACTGTCAAACTCCGTCACTCCCACCCCATGTTTCTTTCTTTCACTCCGAGACATTTTCCTGACGTTCCTAGTGTGCACTCTTGAAATTCCATCATTTTTCCTCTCCTTTTTCCTTTAGCCTGTTTCAAAATCCTTCTGTCTCCTTTCTGCCCTTCACCTCTTGCCTTCCACTTCCTTTACTCTGCGTATAGTCTCTCCCATGGCTTGTTTTATTTCTTTTCTGCCATTTTGCGTTTATTTCCTTATCCTACACCTGCTTCTCAGATGTTTCATGGCCCGTCTCTCCTTCCGTCGTGCTCCCGCTTCTTCCCCGATTCATTCACCCACACCAGCCGTTCCCTCGATTCTTTCTTTTGCTGTCACTCTGCTTGTATTCAATCATTGATGTTTTATACTAGAATAAATAATTCAAATAAAAAACAAATAAATAAATAAAATTATATACAAATGTATATAGATGAATTATTCTTAGGGCTGTCAAACGATTAATCGCGATTAATCGCAGCCAAAATAAAAGTTTGTGTTTACATAATATAAGTGGGTACACTGTGTATAATAATTATACACAGTGTACCCACTTATAATTATTATTTTATACATATAAATCCACACACATGCTTGTATATATTTAAAAAATATTTTCATGGATACTGTATGTAGATTTATATATATTTTATATATAAATATAAATATACATGCATGTGTGTGTATTTATATGTATACAAAATAATTATACACAGTGCACCCACCTATATTATGTGAACACATACTTTTATTTTGAATGCGATTAATCACGATTAATCATTTGACAGCCCTAATTATTATTCATATAATTATTATCATACACATTTTTCAAAACTTTACCTGCATTATATATGATGTTTTATATAGGCTACCACCACAATTCATAATCCAGTCATTTTCTCTCCAGATAATTCATTTTAAGCTTAATGTCGAATTAGATCAACATTGTTTTTACTGGCACTGATTTGATCAGATTTTCAATAGCTATGACACTTGGTGATAAAAGAATAAGACATTGAACTTTATCATCACAATATATATTTATTATGAATATATATTGAATTTTTAGATAATATTATTTTGGATTTCATTTTTATTAAAATCTCATGACATTATTGTTTTTCTACATATAACTGCCTCTTCCTTTTTGGGGTATTTAAGCTGCTTCAGATGCAGCTTCTGTGCCGCCTTTGCTGGGTAAAGACGGGATTGTACTCTCTTTTTCATTTCCCTCTTTAAAGCTGGAGGAAGATGACTCATGCACGCTGCTCTGAAAGTGAACGCACGTCTCTCTCTCCCTCTCTCTCCTCCGAGCCCATATGGCTTTCTGCACTGACAGCTCAGGAAACCAGACACAGGCCAAACTGGCCACACATCAGTCACTCTCTCTCTTCTATGACGCACACGCCCCCCTCTCACTCTCTCTTTCCTCCTTCCTCTCCGTCAATTTGTTCCCAGTAAGAAGTCTGATAGGACTTGGTGTAGTGTGGAGAACCAGCAGGGATCCTGCTATAAAAACGCAGGGGCTGTTAGAGCTACTTTATTCCCTAATAAATAGATGGACGCAGCAGTCAGGGGCCTGTACGTAGCTGAGGAGGAGGCCATGTGTCTGCCAGGTTCCCGACCCGATGGTGGGGGTTATAGAGGACGCCCTCACCGGGACGGGACGGGTCTGGGGTCAGTCCCCCAGGGCGGTGGAGGACACAGCACATGTTATAGATTTAAGGGGTGATGGCACTGGAAGATTCTGTTCTTGTTCTCCCAAAAGCAAACTGAAATGACCATCAAATGCATTGACATGCACATCAAAACAAAAAGATGGACAATGCAAAAGCACCATGTTTGCATGATATTTTGAAATGATCTGCCTTTAGGTACATTTGCTAATAACTATCAGCATTGACCATTATCGATCATAAAACTGACAACACAGAAGATTTTTCTCAGTATCTGCATCAAAACTATCATAGAGCCACAACAAATATAATTAATTTACAATGAATAAGCTAAAAGCTTTTACATGCAAAATATAATGGACAAAAATCTAACTGCGATCAAGCTCAGCTTACACCGTTTATGACCTTTCCCTCATGAAAGCACGCAGATTTAGGTATATACATGACCTTACATGCTGTCAGGTTATTAAGCATAAAATCGGTGCAACATTGTGTGCCGGAACTATCAAAAATCAGCACATTAAAAAGCCACGTTTTACAGGAGTAGATGCAAAGCAATACAACGAGACCAGAAAAGCATGTTTACATTGAAATCTTTGGGGGTGTTTTTAAATCAAAAGAGAAACATGTGAAAGACATGATGCACAAATGTGTTTACATGCAAAGCAAAGGTCCTGATAAAAAGAACATGACACACGACTTTGTGTACAAGCACTTCTTAATCAAATCAGCAAGATTACACTGGAAGACGTTTTAGCATTTTCAGTATTACACTCTTAGAAGAAAAGGTTCTATATAGAACCTTAAAAGGTTCTATACGTATTTGGAACCCCTAAAAGGTTCTATACACTCTTAAAAAAAGGGTTCCTCTGGGTTCCATATAGAACCCTGGGGTTCCATACTTGGCCAATAGAACCTTTTACCAAAAAAAAAAGGTTCTATATAGAACCATTTTGGAGTTCCATATATGAAGCGGGGGATGGAACCATTTCTGGTTCTATATAGAACCATTTCTTCTATATCATAGGTCTCATAAAAGCCATGTTACACCTCATATACTCGTAAGATTGCTTGAGAGAGATATGTGACAGGGTTACCAGTGTCTGAAATCACAATCCTGTTCACTAACTACAACACTCGTTTCACCCTCTACAAAAGAGTCACAATTAGAGTTTTGTTGGGTGAAAAGGAATTGATTAAATGCTAAAAAGCATGCCAACTAAAAGGCTGGATGCTGTTTTTTTGGGGTCAAACAAGTCAATGGATGCACTTTGCTTATTTGACCCTGAATAAAATGGACTCGAGTCGGTATACAGGTCAGTTTCATGTATAATGTCCATTTCCCTCACTCTTATCTCACTATAGTATGGGGGGCTCATTCTCTCCCCAGGCAGCTCGGAGGACGCTTCCAGCCTGGGCACCGTGCCCAATTCAGTCCTGGCACTCTGACAGGCCGCTGGCTGCCCATCAGTCCTCCTGCGCTGCCCTGGAGAGCCCCTACCATGCACCTCCTCTTCTCCATCCTGGGACAACACAACATGACCCTCAGAAACAAGACCACAGGAAAAGGTTTTATCACGCAGCTTCACTACACAGACAATCAGTTATCAAACAGCAAAGGTGAATCAAGCTCGCACTCGAAATGCTCTTTTGTGTGAGGAGAGCCACAGAAATGCACTGCAGCACTGCTCATACGTGAGCACACAAGGAGAGGAAAGAGGACAAGACCTCAAACGTGACCACACATACAAACACTCTGGCTCGAAGCAGGCAGCTGGAGGGTGGAGAGGTCGGAGTCTCCACAGTCTCGGCCTGATTAAAACTCCCAGCACTGCCTCTCACTCCCCCTGGATTGATTAACCTGACCTGTATCGGATCAACCCCTCGGGACGCGAGCGCAGCCTACTTTCCTGAAGTGGATGAGAGGAACGGGAACGGGTTGGGAGGGGGCAAGAGAGGTGGAAAGGAGAGAGACGAACCGGGAGAGGGGCAAAAAAGGACTTGCACATCAGCGGTGCAGACGCTTTCAAGTTTTGCGTTTCCGTCCCTTTATGTTTAAAACTTCTCTTTGCTCTCTCGAACGCAATACACCTTGTAATGTTTAATTCAAATGCAAACAATGCATTTCTGCGGGAATGTATCAATTATTTAGGTTTTCATTATTGTTATTATGAGGGCAGCACAGCTGCTCGGTGCGCCGTCAGCAGACGGCTGTCTCAGAGACAAACAGCTCGGCTTTCTTTTACACAATCAACACTCTCTAAAAGAGATACCCTCTGACAGCTATGGCGAGATGAACCAAAAATAAACGGGCACACACACACACATACAAACACACAGTACTCAGACTAATAGTGAATTACAATAATACTAATACTTTTTCAAAGTTGGACTGCAAAGAACGTTAAATAGAATATTAAATATTAATTGTAGTATATATTCAATTTATTTCCTATTTGAAAAAAACAAAACTTTTATTTTGTAGGTCAAACATATATTAGCTTTGCCTTCTGTTGAGGTGTAATCTTTCGAGGTTTATTCAGGTTAGTTGATGACATGAGAGCACCGTAATTTTAAAAAATAATAACGTCAGGGATTCTCAATTGGATTAAGATCAGATCGAATCAATCACCAATTTCGTTCTTGTGCTTTTCCACTGCTAATATGGCTTAGGGTTTAGAAATATTCCAGGCCTTTTGGAGATTGAAACAGGCTCGTCTGCAGTATTTCCCTGTATTCTTTCCTCCATAATCCATTCTTCTATTTTAACAAGATGCCCAGTGTCTGCTGATGAAAAACAGGCCTGCAGTGTGATGCTATCACCAGCACACTTCAAAATAAATGTGATGTTTTATCCAGTGTGGGCAGTGTTAGATTGGCACTATATGTATTACTTCAGATTTTAGCTGAAAAGTTGGTCTTATCTAACCAGACAAACTTTTCCTACATTGCAACTGGGTCACAATTATGTTTTTTTTTTTTTTGGCAAACTCTACTTGCTTTTCTACATCTAACTCTTGTCAGATTTCCTTTGTGCAGATATTTTGAGAAATGATTAATTCTTGATAATTGACTTCTGCAGGGGCTGCGATATTGTTTTGTACCATTTGCTAATATGCATTTGCTTTACTTCAACTTATTTGGAACGCTTATTAGCCTTGATTTTCACAGCTGTCCTTCAGGTTCACAACCGCAATAATGATGCTTTAACTGTGGGGGTTTCATAAAAGACATAAAAGATAAAAGTTTCTTTATTGATTCACAGGTAAACGCCAAGTGCAAATCAGTATACGTTTGCAACCAGCATATTTCGATTTATCATTTTGCTCCCACTTTATATTAAGTGGCTTTAAGTACCATGTACTTACATTGAAATGAATAATTTGATACAGTGGACTTATTGTGTGCATACATGTTTTTACATTGTACTTATATTTAAAAAATACCAGCATGTAATTACAGCCTTAATTACTTTATGTAATTACATCTGTAATTACACAGCTGACCCATCCCTTACACTTAAACCCACCCTTAAACCGACCCATACCACCACACCTGTCCCTAACCTTACCCGTATCACACCTCATAGCAGCAAAAGTGATTTACAATACAACATCAGCACAATAATTGTACTTATTTTTAAATCTAAGTACATAGAACTTAAAGCCACTTAATATAAAGTGGGGCCATTATTTTTGTTAACAGTTTCACGCAAAAACAAAGCGGCAGGAATATTAGGCTGCTGTCACTTTAAGAGTGAATGCACGGATCTAATCCATTCCGTACCATCCTGCGCTTGAATAAATTGTCAAGGTTTAAACTTTCATGACGACGCAGAGCTGGGTCGTCAACAGTCGCGAGAGACGTTCATGTTTGTTCACTTTCATACATTTTTTTTTAATTCTTAATGTTACTCATCAACTCGCGAGTAACACCGTTTCTCCAGCGGCGATATTTACTCGTGTTCTTTTAGGCCTTATACATGATCCGCTGTTCAATAAAAGTAACCTGGTTGGTTTATGGGCCTAAATATTTTCGCAAAGCACATTTCCCAGAGTTCCCAAATGCTAGAAATGGTCTTTGTTGATAAAACGGGCCTCTTAACACTCACAGCTCATGACCTCACCACTGAAACTTGCATTAACAGTAACCTCTCCTTGTGGGTGCGGGACCTTTGACATCTCTTAGCACTGGATCTCAAAAGCTCCTGATGCTGAGGGCTTTACTATCTGGGTGGCTGATGTGTGTATTCTGCCCTTGAGTCACACACAGTTGTTTGAAGAACACTTTTCAATGCGTTCCTAGTTCCTCCCTCTCTCCAGGCCCGGACACGCAGCAGACTAATTCAGTCATATCTCTGTCTGTTTTGCTCTCTCACTCTTTCGGTCTCTCTATTTTGTCTCCCGAAGGTCTTTGGTGAGCAACATGACCATTGTGCAGGCAAACGGCCTGTTATTGTCGGTCATGCTATTGAGAGAGAGGTTGAGTTTGAGAGAGAGGGTGTGTTTTGAACCCACTGTTTTCTGCCCTGTCAGTGTCTCTCCTCTTCACCACATTAGCACGGGCTGTTCCCTACGACTGCTTTGATGGTGAGCGCCGCAGGGCTCCGATCTCTGTTTCAGGTTGTAATTACTCTCTGGAGGGGCCTCACCTGGCTGTGGGCTCCAGGCAGGCATACAGAGGGAAGACAGAGAGAGCAAGAAAAGGAAAGTTGAAGACATGAAAAAACAGAAGATGAGACAGAAAAGGTGGGGTAAGACAGTGAAACATTAAAAAAAATACTGTGGGGCCTAAAGTCTGAGACGAGGGGAAAAAAATAAATAAATAAAATAATTATTATAAAAAAAATTATGTATGCATGTGTATATGCATGCACACTGCCAAAGTTAGGACACTTCCAATAGTTTATTCAAAAGTTTGAAATAATTCAATTTTTTAATGTTTATTAATTTTTAATGTTATATATATATATATATATATATATATATATATAATTAAAGTTTTATGTTTATTTTATGTTTATATTTATGTTTATTTATGTAATTAAAGTTTAATGTTTATTAATTTTTAATGTTATTTATATATATATATATATATATATATAATTAAAGTTCTTTTTCTATACATATATAATGTAAATATATACATATATGTACATACAACTTGTTTATATATATATATATATATATATTCAATATACTTTTATAATTACATGTTATTTGAGATTTTTGTTAAATAGATAATATATTGTACTATTTCTGCACTCTAAAAAATGCTGGGTTGTTTTAACCCAATTTTGGCTAAATTATGGACAAACCCAGCCATTGGGTTACATTTTTAAATAACATTTTTAACCCAATGGCTGGGTTTGTCCATATATTACCCAAAATTGGGTTAAAACAACCCAGCATTTTTTAGACTAGGCTAACTGAAACTCATTTGTTACAACTTTTTGTTATAACATTTTAGAATTAGAACATTAGAAAAGATTGCAGAAGCATTTACATTAGCAGTCTCAGACATTTTGACTTGTATATAAAACCAATACAGTCAAAAAAAAAATGCTAAAAAAAGTCAAACAACTTCTACATCGCACTACTAATACCAGCATCAAAGATTCACACTCTGGAAGACAAATCTTGCAGCAGAAAGCACTACCTCAGTCCATCAGACTGGCTAGAAAGGAAAAGTGCATGGATATGACACATACAGAGCAATGAAATAAAATGTTATGGCAATATAAAGGGATTTGTTCATTTTATACCAGTATTGGTATTAACATTACAATGCATTATGCAGGGAGAGTATTACATCATCTCCTGTTCTTTACACAGGCACCGAGAGCATCGGCTTCCTGGTGTTTCCCCTGCAGAACCCCAACGGGGGTGCAGCTCCAAGGGAGATTCGGCCTGATTTGAATAGAGTAACGTGGCTTCCCCTGCCGTAGAAGAAACTGTTGTCTGATTTCATGAAAAGCCCATTCAGCTAGCTGGATGTATGCGAGCGTTTGTGCGAGTTACAGCCGCCAAAATCTCTCCTCAAACTGCCACCGCTTGCAAAACAAAAAAGCAGATTGGAGTCATACACGATGCAGAGAAAGACGGAGGAACTACAAAGTAGCCTAAAATCTATTCATGAGGTGTCAGCTTTCAACAGCATGTTGACACATGCCTACGTCTCCTAGGAAACGGTTGCCCCAAGCGCAGTTATCAGCACAGTTCTGTGGCATGCAATTATCCAATTATCTCCCTCCCCTGAATCAGCACATCAAATCACATGACAGACCTTTTTTTTTTTTTTTTTTTGCAAGGTCCTACAACACCTTCGCATTTGCATGTAGCACTTGTCCTTCCTGTTCTCACTGCCTCTCGGCAGCTTCATTTTCACTTTCCTTCACTGGCATCTTTTGTTTTTTATTTCACTAAATGATCTCAACATCCTTATATGCTTCCTGTTTACTCTGACGATTTTGCTTTCGCTTGGTTCAATTTAGCCTGAATGATCATAAACTGTTAAAGTAATAGCTCCGTCACGCTTTGCAAGAGCATGTTTTTTAATTGTTTAGCTTTCGCTTGCTTTCTAACTCAATCCCCTCCCTTTCCTTTCTGACTCGTCCCCTCCTCCCGCTCGCTCTCTCTCTCTCTCTGCTTATTTCCAGGAGCAGCTTGAGTCCTGCTTTTGGCTCCGCAGGCCTGCTTTGAGAGTCTCTGACTCACAGCAGTGCAGTTCTGGAGCGGCCCTCCTCTCTGGCGGTGAGGCCGGCTGGAGGAGCCAGGGACAGGGGCCGCTGTCACAGACCTCTCGCCCCCTTACATGCTGGGCATCGGGGCGCAGCGCACATTTAGAGCCCTTCATCTGTCCACCAGACAAGCCCAGGACCTGTCCGTCAGAGAGAGCGCATGAATTCAACTTGACGTCAGCATGAAATGGCGTCCGCAGTGTGTTTTTCTTCCAGTAATCAGAGTTGAAGAGAATATTCTATTAGACTAAAGACTCACTGGTTAAGTGGACGATAAAAAAATGAGAGGGTTTCGTGAGTCAAAGTTGTTTCAGAGACGAAGCGAGTTTTTATAAAACATACCCAAGACTCTTAAAATAATGTGCCCCCCTATTTTAAAGATGTTTGGGACTTTTTATCTCAAAATTCAGACTTTTTTATAAATCATAATTGTGAGATATTAAGTCCAAATTGTGGGATATAAACTCGCAATCCAAATTTTTTTCTCGAAACTGCGACTTTTTTCTGATAATTGCGAGTTTTTTCTCGCCATTGCGTGTTATTTTCAGAATTGTGGGATATAAACTTTACAATGGTTTTATTTCTCAAAATTTCTTACAAAAATATCTTACAATTCTGACTTTATATCTAGCAATTGCGAGTTTATATCACGCAATTATGACTTTCTCGCAATTCTGCCATTTTTCTCTCAATCATGAGTTTTTTTTCCACAATTATGACTTTTCTTGCAATCTGCCATTTTTGTTGCAATTTTGATTTTTTTTTGCAATTTTAATTTTTCTCACACTTGCAAGTTTATACTCGCAATTATGACTTTCTCGCAATTATGACTTTTTTCCTCGCCATTGCGTGTTATTTTCACAATTGTCATGGATTAGAAGGACACAGATGGGTGAGATTAACCAGGTTTATTGAAAGAGGGTTTAGAGTCAATGGCAGGTGAGTAAAGCAGAGAATGTTCCGGGGAGAACGGGAACCAAGAGTCTGATGGAGTGTTTCTTATCTGGAGCAGGTTGGATGAGTCAGATGTGCTGCAGCAGCGGAGCGGAGAGCAGAGGAAGACAGGAGCCGGAGCGGAGGAGGAAGACTGGAGCTTGGAGCAAACAGGTAAGTGGATCTCTGGAGTTGAGTTCGTAGAGTGGGAGTCTGTAGGTCGCATTACTGACGAGACCAGACAATGACTGTTTGTGAGGGGTGAGTTTATAAAGGAGAGTTAATGAGCCGGTGATTGACGGGGACAGGTGATGATGATCAATACTCAGGGGAGCCGGAACGAGTGGGAGGAGTGCAGGTATCTGGTGCGGATGGATCCGTGACAGTACCCCCCCCCCCACGGCCAGCTCCAGCTGGCGGACGGGAACGACGACGGGGACGGCCACGGCCCCTGGGTGCTGGACGGTCAGGGTGCGCTGCATGGAACTCTTGGAGTAAAGATGGATCTAGGATGTCGTCACGATGGACCCAACATCTCTCCTCTGCGCCGAATCCCTCCCAGTCGACGAGGTACTCCAAGTGGCCGGCCCGTCGTCGGGAGTCGAGGATCTCGTGGACTCTGTAGATGTTCTCGTCCACAGGATCTGCTGGAGGAGGGGGCACCGCCGTAGCACCAGATCCTGGGGAGGAAGGAGTGAGAGGATTAGTGTAAGGCTTGAGTAACGATACATGGAAGGTTGGTGCAATACGGTAGTGAGTAGGTAGGGATAGCCGGTAGGTGACGGGGTTGATCTGCCTCTGTATAGGGAATGGGCCGATATATCTGGGACTCAGCTTACGACAGGGCTGTCGGAGACGGATGTCCCGAGTTGAGAGCCAGACCAATTGCCCTGGAAGATATTGAGGAGCATCGGACCGTCTGACGTTGGCCTGGCTCTGATGTCTCCGAACAGCCCGCTGGAGGTGAATATGTGCTGAGTCCCAGACTCTCTCGCTCGTCTGGAACCAGTGATGGACTGCTGGAACGTCAGATGGTTCTCCAGACCAAGGGAATAGTGGGGGTTGGAAGCCGAGTATGCACTGGAATGGAGTGAGTCCGGTGGTGGTTTGACGGAGGGAGTTTTGTGCATACTCGGCCCAGGGCAGAAAACGATTCCAGCAGTCCTGGTGGTCATGACAGTAGGATCGTAGATACCTCCCGATCTCCTGGATCTTCCGCTCAGTCTGGCCGTTGGACTGGGGATTCGGCCCATGACGGTAGGCGGTGATGAGAGCCGACTCGTTCCATCCGAGAGTGGCGGCCAGGGTTCGAAATTGAAGAGCGTACGAGGCCACGGATGATCGTCCTTGCCTCAGGCGGAACAGCTGATCTTGCACGGAGATGGTGTGAGCAGACTGAGAGAAAACCTCAATGAAATGACTGGAGAAGGAGGTAAACGTGCGTGTGACCGGGCCTCGATCCTTCCAGAGGGCGTGAGCCCAGCTGAGCGCACGTCCTCTGAGCAGGGAGATGAAAAAGGCCACCTTCGATCGATCCGTGGGGAATGAGTGTGGATTCATTTCCATGTAGAGCTCGCACTGCAGGAGGAATCCACTGCACTCCTCCTCCTCGCCAGAGTAGGGCGCTGGTTGGGCCATGGGACTGGCGGAGGCAGATGTCGAGGAAAAAGTGACGGTGGATGTGGCCAGAGTGGCGGTGCCGGTGCTTGGAGTGGGTTGTAACATCTTGTTGGTCTGGTCTTCTGTCATGGATTAGAAGGACACAGATGGGTGAGATTAACCAGGTTTATTGAAAGAGGGTTTAGAGTCAATGGCAGGTGAGTAAAGCAGAGAATGTTCCGGGGAGAACGGGAACCAAGAGTCTGATGGAGTGTTTCTTATCTGGAGCAGGTTGGATGAGTCAGATGTGCTGCAGCAGCGGAGCGGAGAGCAGAGGAAGACAGGAGCCGGAGCGGAGGAGGAAGACTGGAGCTTGGAGCAAACAGGTAAGTGGATCTCTGGAGTTGAGTTCGTAGAGTGGGAGTCTGTAGGTCGCATTACTGACGAGACCAGACAATGACTGTTTGTGAGGGGTGAGTTTATAAAGGAGAGTTAATGAGCCGGTGATTGACGGGGACAGGTGATGATGATCAATACTCAGGGGAGCCGGAACGAGTGGGAGGAGTGCAGGTATCTGGTGCGGATGGATCCGTGACAACAATTGTGGGATATAAACTTTATAATGACTTTATCTCTCAAAATTTCAACATTATATCTTACAATGAGTGAGTCAGTGAGTGAGACAGTGAGTCTATATCACGCAAGTTGGAGATAAAAACTCGCAATTACCATTTTTTTTTTATTCAGTGGCAGAAAGTTTCCATTCCCTATATAGTAAGGCCAGGAATGTGTATGAAAGCAAAAGAAAGCAAACGGGTTCCATTTTGATTTCATGTGAACTTGCAGGACTGAGCTGCTTCATAAATAATGCTGGATAGAGTTTTCACAATTATAACCTGAACCAGTGAGAGTGGAAGAAGAGGGAAGAAAAAAGTGACATTTATTGGAGAGAGAGAGAGAGAGAGAGAGAGAGAGAGAGAGAGAGAGAGAGAGAGAGAGAGAGAGAGAGAGAGAGAGAGAGAGAGAGAGAGACATGTGGTGAGCTAGAGAGAAGGTTCGAGACAGACAGAGAGTCGGAGAGGGGAGGGTTGGACTTCTGCTGTCAGTTGTGCTGTGCTGCATTTTCTTTTGTAAACACAAACGTGTGTGTGCTGCTTTTCTTCCTTTTTTTCTGCTACACTCCAGTACCTTCTGCAAATGCTCCCGTCATATCGGCTAACAATGCCAAAGAGCCCACAGAGGGGGGCCTGAGGCCCAAAGACGGGGAAATATGCAAAAGGTAGAATAAAAACTACCTTACGTAAGACTGACGGGGCAAACAGGCTGTTACCGCAGATTCATTGAGCATAACATTATGTGCCCCTTTGTTAGGGTTATGATGCGAAATGTTTCTTTTACAAGAAGAGAACGGCAGTATGACTATCTATCATATTATAAAAGATTAAATACCATGATATTAGTCGACAGGACAAGAGAACTTTTCAAAGTAGGCTATGTACTTGAATAACATTGTTATTACAAATTAAGCAATGCCCTTAATGCAAAAAACAAAAACAAAAGTATATTAAATGTAGCCCTAGCATAATTTCTCAACATTTCACAATCAGCCCTTTCTATTGTTTGTTTTGTTATATACACACACATAACTGTGTTATTAGCACACTGAGAGAAAAATGTCACTTTAAAAAAGCTTCACTTTACTCTCATAATTAATCAAATTGAAATAACAACTTCAAAAATATCACCATCGGACACGGAAGCTGAAGGGTTAAGAGTAAAGTGAACTGAATTGTAAGAAGTTGGTTTCCAGGGGAACTATTCTTACTGTTCCAGCTGAGTTGGGCTAAACCACTTGGCTTGCAAAAAGGGGTGCGATTAACACACACAACACACATTTCTTTCATAACAGTTTAGTGACAAACAGAACACGGGGTATGACAATAACTACAAACATATGCGGGCTCCCTTTGCAAGTTTTAGACTCTTTTTAAATAATTTGCTCCGTTTTTAGCAGGTCTAAACATGCACGACTCCCCCGCAGCCGCTCTGTGCTCGCGGCCCTGCCAAGTCAGTTTGAAAAGATCAGACAAAGGCAGCAGGAAGCCCCTCGGCTTGGCAATGAGTGCGAGCGGAGCAGAAACGCGAAACGAAACCTCACTCTTTTATCTGATAGCGGACTGAATTTATTTTCTCCCGAGGTTTGTGGCAGTTTTAGACATCTTTTGAAAATGTACGACCGTCTGGATCCCCGGGTCGAGCGAAGACTATTATCAAAGCGCCAAACGGGCAGCAGCGCTGTCTGACCGCCCGTTCGCTGTCGGTCTGAATCGGATCAAGCGTCTTTTGGGAGGCATTTTTGCATTTGAATCCTTCCTACGCCACTGAAAGGATCGCTCGGGACGGAGAGTTGTCGATTTACCCAGTTAAATGTGAAAAGAAAAGCTTGAGGAGCTTTCTAAAAGCCTTTTCCCCCCTCCTAAGGGGACAGCGAGACGCGACGGTGACCGTTGGTGGGGGTTTGCCGCCGTTTGTTTTCTTGAGCGCGCGTGGAAGATGGAGACGCACATCTCGTGTCTCTTCCCGGAGATTTTAGCCATGATTTTCAGCTACTTGGACGTGAGGGACAAAGGCAGGGTGGCTCAAGTGTGTACGGCGTGGAGGGACGCGTCCTACCACAAGTCCGTGTGGAGGGGGGTGGAAGCCAAGCTGCATCTGAGGCGGGCGAACCCGTCCCTGTTCCCCAGCCTGCAGGCGCGAGGCATCAGGCGGGTGCAGATCCTCAGCCTGCGGCGCAGCCTCAGCTACGTGATCCAGGGGATGCCCAACATCGAGAGCTTGAATCTGAGCGGCTGCTACAACTTAACGGATAACGGCCTGGGGCACGCGTTCGTGCAGGAGATCCCATCCCTGAGGGTGCTCAACCTGAGCCTTTGCAAGCAGATCACGGACTCCAGTTTGGGCAGAATAGCGCAGTATCTGAAAAACTTGGAGGTGTTGGAACTGGGCGGCTGCAGTAATATCACGAACACGGGCTTGTTGCTCATTGCGTGGGGTTTGCACAGACTCAAAAGTCTTAATCTGAGGAGCTGCCGGCATGTGTCGGACGTGGGCATCGGACACTTGGCCGGCATGACCCGGAGCGCGGCGGAGGGCTGCCTCAGCCTGGAATACCTGACCTTGCAGGACTGCCAAAAGTTGACGGACTTGTCCCTCAAGCACATTTCAAAAGGTCTGACTAAGCTCAAAGTGCTCAACCTGAGTTTCTGCGGGGGCATCTCGGACGCTGGCATGATCCACCTCTCTCACATGACGAGCCTGTGGAGCCTTAATCTGCGCTCGTGCGACAACATCAGCGACACGGGCATCATGCACCTCGCCATGGGCACGTTGAGACTCTCCGGACTCGACGTGTCGTTTTGCGACAAGATAGGCGACCAGAGTCTGGCTTACATCGCGCAGGGCCTGTACCAGCTCAAGTCCCTGTCGCTGTGCTCGTGCCACATCAGTGACGATGGCATCAACAGGATGGTGCGCCAAATGCACGAGCTGAGGACGCTGAACATCGGTCAGTGCGTGCGGATTACAGACAAAGGACTGGAGCTGATCGCAGACCACTTGACGCAACTGACCGGCATCGATCTGTATGGATGTACGAAAATCACTAAGAGGGGACTGGAGAGGATCACGCAGCTCCCCTGCCTTAAAGTTTTGAACCTGGGCCTTTGGCAGATGACTGAAAGTGAGAAAGTGAGGTGAAACTTGGGGGGGTTTCTGGAGAGAGAGAGGGGGGGAGAGGGAAGTTGGGCGGGAGGGGGATGGGTGGATTTCAATAGAGCAAAGTACATAAAAGAGGCTTAAAATGCTGAATGTGATACATGTGTCACTTATTGCTATTAACACACACACAAAAGTGTTTTCCCCCCTAACAAATCGCAATATTAAACCTCCTCCCCAAGTATCGCGATATTTTGGCTACCTCGTTAGATGTTACATTATATTGTTACTCTTAACAAGAATGAAAATTTGTGCCTAGAAAAACAATTCCCTCCCCCTGTATCTCGCCTTTGGCTTAAGGAAAGCAAAAAAAGACAGGATGGATTGAGACAAGCTTTTTTATTTCCCTTCCTTCAGCTAGCCAACAAAAAGCAAAGGGTTTCAAAACAAGTCTATGAATAGGTATAGTTGATATCAAATTTCAAGCATTTTTTCAACTGTCCTGTGATTTGACAGTTCACCTTAAAATATCTGAATTCGTAACTTTTTGTGAGAGGCTAAATGTATTTATCACACACCACAGGATCATTTAAAATGAATTGGATTCAAAATGAGAAACAAATAGTTACCAGTCCCAGGACCCAAAATACGCATTTTCCATTGTTGACGCAAATTATGTCCTCAAATAAATCTCCATGATTAATAAAGAAAAAAAGTTCATGGACACATGTCAACTGCCCTTATGCAAAGACAGACAAAAATACTGGGTTTGTACACTAAAGCTTTTATATTTCCAAATGCTTTTAGTTTTTGCTCAATTTTACAGGCCTGAAAGCCTTTAATTCCTGCTTTGAATAAGAGGTTGCCTCTGCTGATGTATTTATGCTTATGTAAGCAGATATTAATTAATGGCAGTGTTTCAGAGCGTTGTACTTCAAATTGAAGTGAATTTTGTCCCTGAAAAAGAAAAAAAACCCTGTTTGCAATTCACTGACACCTTGTTTGCCTCTTCACAGGGCCGAAACAGGGAACATCGTGTTATAAAACAATCTGTCTGTTTTAAATACATTAATATTCAACTTTACATATAAAAGACATGGTCGCGACGAGGGTAACGCGCAAAATGCATGTCAGGCCTATATATGTACCATGATGTATCGACCTGCAACATGTATTGAGTCCTGCTGAGAAGCTACTGTGTTCTAATGTACTGTAAATGTATTTGTAAAAAGAATCCCAAATTAAAATGTTTTATATTCTTACAGTAAAAACATTAAAGTTGATATTTATATAAATAAAAGAGCCACTTGGAATTTCGTTACGACTTTGGTATAATTCATGCATGCGGTGTGGTTTGTTTCGTGCCCTTTTTGATGCTATAGATGTTTAGGCAGTATCACGGATAATTTTGCCATAATAGGGTTAGGGGTGGATTTGATTCATTGCCAACGTAGTGGATTTGAGAAATGAGCGTTTTAGAGGGCGACGGAATGGAAGTGAGATTTGTGTGTTAAGGGCATGCATGTTTGTTACATTATTTATGAAGCGCAACAAAATGGATGCTTCCCTTAATTGTGCTAGTGAGGGTGTTAAAACTGCAATGCTGCCTTTATTACAACTGAGGACATCCACTCCAATAATATACACATCGTGAAAGCATCTGATATTAATTTAGGGACTATTACGTTACGATTTTTTTCACCCACCAAAATATTATAAATCCCGTTCTCAACAGTTGCCATTGTTTCCCTAAGTTAAGAAGCCAGGTCTAGGATTTTTTCTTTTCCTTGCTCAGTCACGCATACCAGATCTGAGAGACGGGGTTTGTCCCACGGGAGTCTTCCTCCCCCCCTAAGAAAAACTCAGCCCACCCCCTTTCCTCAAACAGACACTTTTAAACATTCCTCACCATCATTCAAAGCATTTAAGCTTTAGTCTTTGCTCCCCTCCACCGTCCGGAGGGGTGGAGGATTTAAACGGGGGCGCTTGATGAGAGAGCGAGAGAATTTAAGCCCTTCTGAAGGTTACCGCCATCTCTTTTACTAACTTTGCTGAGTTCATCGATTTTTTTTTCTTTCCCTGGAGCTACATTTTTTTTTTCTTGCATTTTTACCACTGGAAATTTTTGTCAGACATTCTGATGTCTTGCTCACATACAGTAGATCTCAAAGTTATCAAAACTACACTATTGTATGTGTTTGCTGAACCGAGCTAGCTACACATGTGAAAAGAAAAAAATAGCCTGTTTTTACTGCTGGGAATTTTAACAAAGCACTTGGAACATTAGCGGTAACCTGTATAGCTCTCCCAGCGCCTCTGGTTGAAGGTGTTTCTGGGTTACAGTGAGACGCTTTGAAGTTTCGGAAGGTTCCAGAAAGGTGGGGGTTGGGGGTTGAAGGGTATTTTGCTCTTGTCTAAAACTCCAGGCATTTTAGAAGGTCCATGTGATATGCTCAGACAGCCTAAATCAAGCACAGATAAAAAAAAAAAAAATGAAAAGTCACTTAGTGTTTCAATTCAAAATCACGATCTGATTTGGTTGCAGTCAGTGTTAGAGGAAAGCTGGTTAAAAGCTGTGCCACATCGCTGGAAAAATGGACAGGAATTTGTGAGTCACTGTTTGACTTTGCTCTGTTAAGAAAAAAAAAAAAGTGCGGTGCAAGAACCCTGTCTGACTTCAGGAGACCGGCACCGGATAGCAAACATGGCACACGAGAGGTGCTTTAGATTTGCATCTCTGTGTGTGGCATTGCATCCGTTCAGAACAACTGGATAAGGCCAAATGTGAGCTAAGAGAACAATCTGTTGCTTCGGATAAAATACTTCAGATTGAAGTTTCCCTCCATGAATGATATAAGCAACAGAAAACCTTTTAACTTACTTTAAAAGAACCATTCTGGGTTCAGTACAAGTTTAGCTCAAATAATACATTTGAGCCACACTTTATATTAGCCGTTGTGTTTTTACATTAAACATTTTTAGATACAAATACTTATTGTGTTCATATTGTATTGCGAAACAGTTTCTCTGCTATTGAGGAGGGGTACGGGTACGTTTAGGGACAGGTTTGGTGGTATTGGAAGGGTTAACAGTGTAATTATGGATGTAATTACAGAAATTAAAGACAGGTTTGTTCACAATAAGTGCATTGTTTTAAATGATTAATTTAAATGTTAGTACATTGTACATACACTTTGTGTATCATTTGAGCTTTAAATAAATTTTACAGTTGGTTTGTGGCATTGCATTGTAATGGCAATGTATGTATACAACTATATAACAACTACATGCATATTGTTTGTCTTTTGCTATGATATTGAAACAGTATTTTAACATTGCATTGACCCCAATTTTCTTCCATGTAAACCAGATTCCAGCTTTTTTAAGATGAGGAACAAGATTATTCCAGAAATTCTATCGATTGAGCTTAATTTGTACTGAAATTGCTTAATTTAATTCACAATTTTGATTTATAAAGCACGACTGTAGACGAGTCACGTTTTGATGGTTAAACAGATTTTTTCTGTGGCTTTCGGTGAATTCTGATGCAAACGTTTGTGACTCACGGGTTTGGGTTTAAAAAAAGAGTGGAATTAACTCTGTGGTGAAAGTGCGTATGATGGCTAACTGTCTCACATGGCTGTCAGGTTTTAGTCATAGCTCTCATTAAAACTAATCCACAGCGGTCTTTTCACACTGCGGGCTGGATGATGGCCATATGGTATTTTTACAAGCAGACAACTGGTTTACTGCACATACTGTACGTCAAAAGCTTTTTTTGAAGAAGCCAGATGAAAAGGTAGGTTTGTGAGTGAAGGCGATCCTTGTGTGTGTGTGTTTAGCTACTAGGCTTGCTCTGGTTTGTTGTTGCCAGCTCTCCCCCAGTGAGGTTGTGACAGAGTTTGACTGGTGTCATGTGACCTTGCTGGAAGTGTGAGTACAGAGGGGCCAGAGCCAGGAGACCCAATCTGTCGCCCTCTCGCCCCACCCTTCACACACATGCAGAGATGGAAGCAAATTTGCAAAGATGAACCTTATAGGTGCAAAATCCACCATGCACGGTTCAAATTTTAGGCAAATTTTAGTCTGACTTGGCTGATTTGAGCATGTCTCGGTCTTGTTAGGGAGTGTTTGGAGGCTCTATCCTCTCTCACACACACACAAACTCACTATCTTAGACTATTTTTCTCTCTTTGGCATTTCTTTTCTCTGAACAAAATGTGACTCAGGCTTGTGTTGCACCAGTTTCCCCCCTTTGTTCTGATTGTATTAGGTGACGGGTCCACATGTTCTGGATCGTATCTGCTTTCATATGCAGTGAAATGCAGCTCTCTGGCTGCACTCTTGGAGGCAGGAGGTCTGTGCATGAAAGAAACTTGAGTGCGAGACTGAAAACCACACCACACAACAAAAAACGATATGGGGGGAAAAAAGACAACCAGTGATTGGAAGCTTTGTTGCGTCTAAACCACCCATTTTAGCGTTAATCCTTGACCTCAAACTGTCAGGCGAAACCTTTTGACAGTCAAGAATAGAAGTTCTGACTGAATCGCTGCTATAAAATGTAAAAAATAAAACAACTGACTGATCAGTACGTGCTAAAATACACATTCTTTAAAAGCTAAGATGACAAAAACCTTTTCACGGCTCAGCATGAGATAGAGAGGAAGGTAAAACAGGAAGAGATGCTTGGGAAACAGGAAGGTAAAAGGGAAGAGATGCTTGCGAACATAACACAAAATTGGGTAAGACACAAGAAAATGTTTTATTTCTCTTTGATTTTCGTGGCTTGGCTCTATAATTGAAAGGGTAGGCGATTTGTTTCAGAAACTTTTTTTGTTATGCTGGTTGAAAGTGTTTTCACATCCCGATAGCAGTCACTAAAATATGTATCATCTGTGAAATGTTTTTTGCACTGAAACTGTCTTTAGGACCTTGAACCGTTTGGTTCCCATTGAAGTCCATTAAATAGAGAAAAATCCTGGAATGTTTTCATTAAAAACCTTAATTTCTTTTCGACGGAAGAAAGAATGACATGGATATCTTGGATGACATGGGGGTGAGTAAATTATCAGCAAAAGTTTTTTTAAAAGTGATCTACTCCTTTAATGGCAGACGCGCCCAATAGATGATTCGCGCTGTGATTGGCTGAATGTTAGTTCACTCAAGTCTAAGTAACAAATCAGAGAACACAGGCAGAAATAGTGACACTGGGTCAAAATGCCTGGGACGTCCCCCGGTTGCATGCTTTTCTGTGTCAACACTATCAATGCCGAAATAAATCTGCAGCAGTCAAGTGGCAAAGTCACTCTAAAAGTTGTCTAAGTTCATTATTATTGTGATGTTATGTGCTTTGAGACATTAGGTAGTTTAACGCGGTCTCTCGCTTCATGCGTTTTGGAAGTGTGGCTTTGGAGACCCTCTTGAAGGGAGGGTGGGAACCCATGCTTTCAAAGCTAACTTGCAATTTCTAGCCGCTACGAAAATCGCCTACCCTACCTTTAAAAGGTAAAAGCTGATAGACCAGTACATGTGTGTGTGTGTGTCCGGGCTACAGGCCGACAGCACAGGAGGAGATTTGTTACTCAAGAGTGTGGGTGGTAGAGAGGGCGTGAGTGTTGTGTGTGGGGCTCTGAATCCACTCAAAGAGGGAAGCGATGGAAAGAGAGAGAGGGGCAGAGTGCTAAAAGGAAGAAAGTGGATGAGAGATGGATGACGGGGAGACACACACTGCTGTAGCTAAAACCTCTTCACAGAAATACAGCAGTCACATCTGTCGAGACCCCACACAGCCAGCTGAGCTGCTCTCCACAGGAGGATATATTTTTAAAACCACTGTGGCATTTGGAATTATCTAAGAGGTTCATCCATAATGTTTTGGAAAGACAGACACTTTTTCAAGCACTACATATACAAAAAGTACTGTAGGTCTGATGGGTTTGTAAATCCAGTGGAATTTGCAGCTTGCCAGATGTTTTTTTTTTTTTCAGAGTGAAGTCGGATCAAAGTTATTGGTTGAAATGGAATAAAGATGTATCCTGGGTAAGGTAGAAAAATCCTCATGCTGCCAACAAGACCAGGAAATCTGGATTAGATAAATCTAGTAGATCCAACATGGCACTATAACCATTTCAAGAAACTTGACTTTACCGCCATACCACAGATTGATGACATGCCATTAAGCGAATGACAGAAACGAGCGTCATTGTGACATTTAAAAGAATGAATGGGATATTTACTTGAAAGATACACATTTTTACCGAGCTCTCATTCCAAAAATTCAAATTTCGCTCTTTGTGAACTTCAAAATCACTCCACAAAAAAATTATTTTTATGAAAGTTATGAAATTATTGAAAATTAAATAAAAAATTACGAAAGTCACTCAAAATGACATTACTCAACATGACGTTAATTCAAACGTCAAACTCAAAACGACGATTTGAAAATGTCAATTCTTTCTTTTAAAAATCACGAAACTAACTTCTGTTACAATTCCAGACCAAATTCAATGTTTGTCAAACATTCAGTTCTTGAAAACAAGGAATATTCTGGAAGAGTGCCACATGTTCAAAGGGGAATGTGTTGAGCAGGAACATAATTATGCTGCTTTTCTCTCTCTCTCTCTCTCTCCCGGCCCTGGGTATTGCGTGGCTCTGTCAGAGATGTAGAAAAGGCAGTGTTACACAACAGGAAGTGAAGCATGTCTCGGGAGCTTTAAAGACAAATAGACCGGTTTGATCAAGTTTAGTGTCGGGCTCTCTGGAGTCCACCTCTCAATACCAGCTCAAGTGCACAAACACGAGAGTTCAGGGGAGAAGGAACATATCTATCTATCTATCTATCTATCTATCTATCTATCTATCTATCTATCTATCTATCTATCTATCTATCTATCTATCTATCTATCTATCTATCTATCTATCTATCTATCTATCTATCTATCTATCTATCTATCTATCTATCTATCTAAACTAAAATGGACAGCAGACCTCAAGTGGTGGTAAAAGTATTACTAAAAACAGGATGCATTATAGATGAGTGAGTCATATTAAGATCCTGCTTTAGCAGTTAGCTGTTTATTAACACACGCACACCCACAGGGCTACACGCTTCAGGCCCACTAGCACAACGAGTACGTTTAAACTAGTGTCAGCAAAAAAAGGGAACAACCATTGTTTCAGCTTTTCAAAAGCACATATAGATTGGAATGTTGACAGGAAGTGTCTGGAGCAGTTAATACACAGAATTAAAAATAAAATGTTGTAATGGTTGATCTTAAAGGGATAGTTTTGAAATTAATGTTTGATATGTTTTAGCTTACCTCAAGGCCATCCAAGATGTAGGTGTCTTTGTTTCCACAGTATTTTTAATTTTGATATTTTTAGGTCAAACCGTTCTGGTCTATCAGTCATATAATGGAGGTCTATGGTCACCACCTCAAAGAGCATGCACAGAGAAGTCCAAATTAAACATGATTTAATGACTCGTAAATGTAAGTACACATTGATGGCCTAAGACACGAAACGAGCGGTTTAGTGGTAATTTGGACTTCTCTGTGCACACTCTTTGAGGTGGTGACCATAGACCTCCATTATGACTGATAGACACAAACGGTTTGACCTAAAAATATCAAAATTGAAAATACTGTGGAAACAAAGACACCTACATCTTGGATGCCCTTGAGGTAAGCTAAAACATATCAAAAAATTAATTTCAAAGTGAACTATCCCTTTAAAGGGATAATGTTCCAACATGTCAAATGATGTCAGACTTTTTATTTCTTTAACAGATGACTACTATAACTTTTTGACTGAAGGTGTATTAACTTCCTGCCTCACATCTGAATCCTCAAGAGAAGACACTCGCCATGTGAAGTCCTGTATAATGACAAAGCAAAATTACTGTATTTCAAGATGATTGTTCAGAGGGACTTAAATTAGAAAAGAGATCAGAAGCGGTACTTCTGTTCCTAAAATAAATGCTTTACAGAATGATTCGATTTCTTTAGGCCGAGCTAAAAAGCTGAGGGAGATATGAAACCAAACATATTGGGCAAAACAGAGCCCATTTTTCCATCCAATTTCCTCTCTTTTTTTGTCCTTCCTTTTTCCTGACGAAACCTCACTCTGTACCGACCATCCATCACTTTTCTCTCAGCCCACTGTAAATGCCATGCTCTCTCTCTCTCTCTCTCTCTGAGATTTAGAGGCTCTGAGTGTGACATGGAGAAGCTCAGCTTGTGTCTGCCTCGAGGCAGTGGTCCGACTCAGTAGGGGAAATTTATAAAGTGTCTGACGTTATCTCCATGCGGTATGCAGAGCATTCGTTCTCTCCCTTCTCTCCTTCTGTATCCACTCTCTCTCTATCTCACCAAATCTTCAACCGTTTTACATTACAGTCATCTCTACCCTGTTCTCTAACACTGTAACCACCAACATTCTTCCTCTATTGTTTTTGCACTCCCCACTTGCTTTTACGTATTTAAAGGGGTAGTTCACTAAAAATGTCAATTCTGTCATTTACAAAACCCAACAAAAGAAGAAATTTAGAAGATTGCATGAAAAAGAAACAATGAAAGCAAATGGACAAGGATGCTGTCAAGCTCTGAATAGGACAAAAAGCAAAAGAGGGGTTTTTTTTGCAGCGATGCCATAGAAGAACCATTTTGGGTTCCCCAAAAAATAGGGGATTTCGAACCGGGTATTCAGCAGCTCTAAAAGAAAATAGTGTCATTGTTCAGCTGAAGTCAGTTCAGTGTCGATACAGTCAATTATTAAAAGGAAACTGAGAAATCAAATTTTCCTTGAGGTTTTGACATATAAGAGGTCATCATATTAAAATAATATCCTGAAAGTTTCAGAACTAGTCCAAAATCAGCTTTTATTGTTACCAAGCCCACACTGTAAAAAACAATAAGTAAAATTTACTTAATTTTTTCAAGGCAAGTTTTTGCACTGATATTTTTAAGTAAATTTCACACATATAATTAAGCAACTATACTTACCTAAGTTAAGTGAAGTAACAATAAGAAATTAAGTAATTTTTATTTAGCTAATTAAAGATAAAGTAATATCTATTCGGTTTAATTGAATTTTTCTTAGTACAACATTTCACTCAAACAATATAACATTGAATTAGACCACACTGTTTAAGTAATTAATATTTGCAGTGTGTCTCATCATGGTTTCACATTTGATAAAGCATGTGTGAATGCAGACCTCAATACTTGGTAGACAATACACAATGAACATATGATACATATGATTGATCGTTTTTGTGTTTGAATGCGTCATTTTAAGTAGAAAATGGACTCCAAATGTCACAAAATGGCAAATTACTAATCCTAACAACAAAAGTAATGATAAAACAGTGTAAATACAGCTGGAAAACAGTGAAAAATCAACCTCATTAATTATTCATGGCCCAGTGCATGATGGGAACACCAGTATCAGAAAAGTTGAGTAATTTTTACTTAATTTTATAATGTTAATATGTACGCTTTCATTTTTACACGATTGAATTGAGTTCTACTATAGAATTTACTTATTTTTTTTAATTCTTGCCTGAACTAACTTTTTTTCATGTAAATTACATTGTTTTTTTTTTTTTCTGTAGTATTTACTTCACCACAAAATCATTTTTATCAGTGCAGCGGACGGTTTGAAACGGCATGAGTGGGAGTAAATTATGACAGCTTTTTACTTTTCTCACACACGCATTCATGAAACTCATGTACCTGCATATCTTACTCATAAAACCCACATGTATGCCAAGCTAATGTCCTGTTTGCAGTGTATCTGCAACTTTTTCCATCTGTTCTTCCTGTTTCTCTCTCTGAGCTGAGGCCGGATGCTGGGAAACTGTGGATAGTGTTTTACTTTTGTGCTGCCACTTCTCTCACTCTCTTTTTTTTTGCTTTGTCACTCAACACGACATGTCCTGTCACATGGTTCATTCACTCCGACAGTCGCAGGGCCGGAGAGTGCTCTCTCTCTCTCCCCCCACATTTCAATCTCCCTCTTCCTCCCTCTTATTTCAGCCCAGGGTCTATTCTGAGGCAGGAATTGGAAACTCAGTCTTGTGCTGATGTTTATCAGCCCATTCCAGGCCCTGCATTGCATTTCTATCTGAGAGTGTATCAGAACCCCTGATTTTAGATAGGTATGATTAATGTTGTTACACACTCCATGGCATTACGTGGGAAGGCGAGAGGAGGGGATACACAGCCAATACTTTTCATTATAATCTTCTTGTTTTGCTCCACATCTGAGTGGCTAAATAGAAAACAACACAAATGTGTAAATATGCACAGCCATATTTATGAATCTGTAAGGGTGTTTTGGATGGATGGAGGCTGAGAGGAAGCCAGAGAAGCACTCTAGAGGAAACGAGGAGAGAAAAAAAAGACTGACCCTATTAGGGAACCAATGTTAATACATTTCAGCAACATCTACCTGCTCGTGTTACTACAGCGATGACACAAGACTTCAATTAAACCCAGGCCAGGCGGGGAATTCACACACCGGCCCCTCGACAACTCCCTGCCTTGATTTCTCTCCCTGCAGTTGAGTCGCTTTAAAGCTAAAGCTATTCAACACACATCTGACCACTTAAAAAACATGAAATCAAAATGCCTTTTTGCCATCGAGTTCCACCTCATTCAGCCATTCTCAACTTGAGAGAAGGTAAATGATAACAGAATTGTCCTTTTTGGGTGAACTATCCCTTTAAGTTTAAGCTTTTACTACTATTTCGAAAAATATTTACACTCTAAAAATGCTGGGTTGTTTTAACCCAACTGGACAAACCCAAATGTTGGGTTAAAAATTTAACCCAATGGCTGGCTTTGTCCATATTTGACCCAAAGTTGGGTTAAAACAATCCAGTATTGGTTAGACTGTATATTTAAAATTGTTTTTTATGCTATTTATAACTTTATAAATAAATGAAAAATATTTAAATGTGTTTTTTTGTTGTTGGCAAAAATAACAAAACTGGAAACATGTCAAATTATGGAAATAAATTGGGTTGTGTATTACATTTTTATGTATGAACTAATACACACAAAGAGTTCCTCCATAAATGGCATTCTCTTTGTACCTTGTTTCTTGTTTAATGTCTCTCTAAAACGGATTTGTCTCTCAGGATTAGAGCTGACATGATTGCAGATTTTGTTGCAGATGTGTTTTGTTTATGAGCGTTAAGTGATTCTGAAAAGGCCTTGCCACTTCACTGCTCCCCATTTCCGACTCCTGCAATATTCTGCCCGCTGATATGCTTTACAGACTTTTGGAGAGACAGACAGGGACTTTCAGACAGAGCAGAATTTTTAATAAGTGGAAATCTCCTGCACCAGAAGGAGGAAAAATATATATATCACGGTTTGAGGGGGGAAAAAAATCATATGGGACAAACCCCAGTGTGTCTGGCTTTAATTCAAAGCATACAGGCGGCAGAGGACCCTGTGCTTTTTCTCCTTCAAATCATCTTATCCATATTTAAAGGATAAGACCTGAGTGCAATAAGTGAAAGCAGCTTTGCATACGAGATCACAGCCAATTAAACTGACAGGAGGCGAGGGGGTGGGGGGTGGATGGATGGGGGGGCTGAGAGTCAAGTCAGGAATTTCTCAAAAGTTGCCTCAGACAAAAGAATACGACAAGAGAGGGAAACAGAACTAAGAAGATAAAGTAAACAATGCTGGTATAGCTGTTGTATTCAAGCATGCAAACGCAATAGCTTGGTTGATATTAACTGCACCACTGCCACTCTGTACACAGTTAACAACTTTTTAACACATACAAAACATTGGGTAAAATAATGTAGAGTTTTACTATCTATAAAAAAATAGCATCCATTCTGGGAAGGATATATCTAAAGATAGCCTACCTTTTATTTGCAAAAAGTTTATTTAAAGACAGGTTACCAGCCTTTTGGAGAGACTTTCAAGATGCCACATCCTCTTAAAGAGGACCTCTTATTCTTTTTTTTCTTTTTTTTTTTCTTTTTTTACATTTTCAACTTTTTTAAGTGTGTAATGTTGCTGTTTGGAAAACATCTGCAAATTCACAAAGTCACTCCAAAGGGAGTTATTTTGTTATCAGAGCGCACTGTTTCTGAACCCCCTGAACGATGCATTCTCAACCCAAGGCGTCATAGTGGCGCTTTTGACAATGCGTATACATCCAACGCACATGGCACCCTTTAGCGTCAATATAACACGCTTCGGTGATGGGTAGGTTTAGGTGTGGGGTAGGGTTAGGGTTAGACCACTAGGAGGCGCCTTCTGGCCCATATATATCTGCGTCTCATATCGAAGCTAAAGGGTGCCATATGCGTTGGATGTAAACGCATTGTCAAAAGCGTCATTATATGATGCCTTGGAATGAGAACGGGCTACAACTCCATTATAGTCTTGAGTTTTCTTCTGGATACAAACACGTCACAATATTATGAAATAATTTCCGCTCAAAGCGTTTCCCCCCCCAAAAAAGGGGCGAGGCCTGGTTGAGTTGCATTAGTTGTTGAAACTCGTAATTATGGTAAGTGTCTTGACATTTCCCTACCACGCTTTTACTAATCACAGCACACTGGTATAGTTGACCAATCAGAGCACACTGTGCTTTTCTATAGGAGGGGCTTCATAGAGACAGGAAATAAACAGAGCGTTACTGACAGACTGGGAAGAGAGGTGCTGCAACAACGTAAAATATGTGAAAAATAATTTTTAAACATTTAAGACCTCAAAAACAACATCAAGACTTTGTAAAAGGGCATAATATGGCCTCTTTAAAGTGCTGCCTCGGTAGACAGCGCACTGTTTGGAACAGTGCAAATGACTGCGGACATTATTTCAGCTTTTAAAAAGCAAAATAATTTGGCATCGTTGGCCATGAGTGAAAAAGAAACATTCCAAAATTTCTCCAACTTTGTGAAACTAAAATGAAACTGTTCTCTCCATGAACCGCTCATGACCGATAAGGTCATTCTGAACAATGTCACATATTTACAGAGACACAGCAGAGAGAAAAATGAGGGAGGAAAAGACTAAATAGATGAAATAACAATCTTGTGACTGTCAGGCACTGGAGGCGTGCCAGTAGCCGGAGCAGAGGAGGCGGCTCAGGAGAGAGAGAGAGAGAGAGAGGGTGAGTGAGGGGGTGGAGCCAGGGAGAGAGACTGTGAAAGAGAGGGAGAGAGCCAGGGGGAAAAGAACAAACCGATAGATACTGAGACAGGAGAACAAAGGACAAGAGTGTGGGTATTTTTGTCATTGAGAAGAAAAAAAAGCATGAATATTAGATAGTATGATTGCTGAAAGGGAAAGAGAAAAAGTTAGGAGAAGGACAATACAGACAGGAATACAATGCAAAAAACAAAACCAAAAAAATACGAGAGAGCAGATTGTTGGAGATGTACACTTCTTTTGAGAGAGTGTGGGTGTTTCTTCAAGCACACTTAAGTCTCAGTTGAGTTTTATTGCAACAGATTTGAGCTTTTTATTTTTGTTACATGGGGGTCACATTCATGGAAACTTTTTTCCAATGATTTCTTTAAAAAAAAAGTCATTTTAATTTATTTTTTAATCTTAAACTATGGAAAATTATTCCAAAAAATATATAACAAAACTAACACTATAATAATCTATTCAAAGAGTGGAATAATTAAACCATGTAAATCTTTATTTAAAATCAGTTTCTTTTCTTTCTCTCTTATTTTGAAGATGACTTCCAAACAGCAATTTCAACAACTACAAATTTTGCCTCGGATAAAGTTTTTTCAAAGGTAAGCTGGTTACCAAGGAGACAACCTTGGTAAAAACATTTTAAAAAAGAGGGAAAAAAAAGAACATTTTTTACCTGCGTATATTTAGGAAACATAAAATAGCCCTGGCAAGACAAAGGAACAGACCACTCTGACAACATCATAAAACAACACATCATTTGAGTTATGCAGTAAAAATGTGCAAATGTTTGAGAAAAAACTGACAATTCTCCTGTGATGCGCCTATGTCCACTGACAAATTAATTAAACAAATGTGAAAAACGTTTTTTTTTTCTTCTAAAAGATCTACAGGGCCAAATGTGCCTACAGTTGAAGAAATACGTGTGTGTGTGTGTGTGTGTGTGTGTGTGTGTGTGTGTGTGAAACAGAGAGAGAGAGAATAAGAGGGAGGGGTGAGAGATTGAGAGAGTTTGTGTGAGGTATGAGTGTGATGGTGATAGAGCTTTAAGTTCTTTGTGTGAGTGTGTGTGTGTGTGTGTGTGTGTGCGCTGGTCAATGCACAGCAGTGCAGCAGCTCTCAGCCGCCCAGCAGGAAAAATCCCATCATTCTCTGCATACCGCACAAATTCCAGCTCGGCTTTCACCTCCTGGCCCCCACTCCTCCACCCTTCCTCTCTCTCTCTCTCTCTCTCTCTCTCTCTCTCTCTCTCTCTCTCTCTCTCTCTCTCTCTCTCTCTCTCTCTCTCTCTCTCTCTCTCTCTCTCTCTCTCTCTCTCTCTCTCTCTCTCTCTCTCTCTCTCTCTCTCTCTCTCTCTCTCCCTCAATCACCTCGTCTCGGCCTGCTTTTACAGATGGAGACTCGGCCTGACCCTCTCAATCCTGAGGCCTCTTGTCTTCTCTTAGCCTCACCTTTGACTGCAGACCCCTCTGCTCAGCTTTATTATGCCATAACAATATACAACACAAATATAACAAAAAATGTGACGTTAAATAGTATATAAATCGCTCGCTTTTCTAAAGTAACTGTCCAAGTGCGACACCGGCGGGTGAAGTTACAGCGGGAGTCTGTGACGATCTTGCCTCCCCTGAGCCCATTGACTTTTAACAGACCCCCCCTAAAGCATGTGGTGGGTTTCAGTAGGGGGTAATTGAGAATGAATGGGGTAAAGTCACATGAGAAGAGGCAATGCCTCCGCGCTATGATTGGATATGACTGTTAATGATTGGATTGTGAAATAAATCCCACCTCTTGTTTGTGAATTTGCAGGACTAATTAAAAAGTAAGTAAACAACTCAGTCATACGTCACTGCTCTGTCACGTCACAATCAAACTTGAATCACATGATGATTGTGTTTTGTTTTTTTTTGTGGGCAATCAGCTTTATTTTGTTTGTATAGAATTGCATAGAATTGTCAAATTCTATTCTGTTTGTCCAAAACACTTTTTTATTTCTCCCAATGAATTTAAGGAGACACATTTGCTACATAACCAAACTCCATTAAGTCTATTTTTTCCTGCTGGTGGATAATTATTTACTGTGATACATGCTGGTTTTCAACAACTCAGCAAATGAAAAAAAAAACTCAATGTAGAGGACATTCATTACGCTTCGATGCTCATTATTATATCACCATAATCAAATTGGCTGTCAGCCAGTACAATTCTGATATCAACACATCATCAAGGGTATTCACGGAGTCACTTTACACCATATTGAGATTGGAATTACACTATCATTATCAACTTAATTTTGCATACAGGCTCATGGGCGACTTGAAAAGCCCTGGTGCTTCAGCCTTGATAAAACTTGCATAAAAGCATGAAAGACTCTTTCATGTCTCCGACTGCATTACGCAGCGCTTTGGACCACATGAAATACAGAAAACGTCAGAGTCGTCGAGTTCATTATGACCTGACTTTGAAAATAAGACTCTTGACTTTGGTTTGGACTGCAACTGCTGTACGACCAGACAGAGAAATCAAACAGAGACTGAGACCACTAGTGTAAGTGCGTCTTTTCTCCATTCTTTTTTAGGCAAAACTATTAAAAAGAACAAGATAGAAGAACAGAAAAAACTTATCAAGTTAACAATATTCAGAAAGTTCTGTTTTGATTTTTCAGAAATAATACTTTAGAAAGCAGTTTTTTTTATTGTCCATATAAAAATGTATTTCTTTATTTACTTCTAAACATTAATTTACAGTCTAAAAAAATGCTGGGTTGTTTTAACCCAATTTTGGGTCAAATATGGACAAACTCAAACATTGGGTTAAAAAATGTAATTTAAAAATGTAACCCAATGGCTGGGTTTGTCCATATTTGACCCCAAATTGGGTTTGGGGTCAGATTTGGGGTCAAATCTGTTTAGACAAGCCTATTCATTGTGATTACGTATGATACTATTTATGATGCTTTATATGATTTATGTATGATGCATTTTAAATGTTTTATGCAAGTTTTTACTATAGTTTGTTTTATTGTATTTTTGTAAGGCGACCTTGAGTGTCCAGAAAGGCGCCAAATAAATAAAATGTATTATTATTATTATTATTATTATTATTATTATTAAAACAACCCAGCATTTTTTAGAGTGTAGACTTTACACTCCAGATTATGTGCTCAAGCTTTTGGACCCCTTTATATTTAAGGATTTCTGGATTTCTCCAGATCATATACACACATAATGTCTTCATCTTGATTTAAATCTAGTTTTCTGGAGTGGATTGAGAGTGAATACTCTCTCAGAAGAGGAAGAGAGGAGAGCCGAGGGGAAAACAGAGCTCTTGTTTTGCCTTTTTCTCTCTCAGGGCCTCCCAAGATGCCACTCAGGGAGAAGCTATTAATCATTGACAGGCCCCTGTGGCTGTGTGTATGTGCGTGTGTGTGTGTGCGCGGGGCCGTATGGACTCAGCACAGGCAGGACATTGAGAGTAAGATGGCTAAAGCCAAGCTGCGCATAGAAACATTAGCAGCATTCTCCACGCCCACTGTAAAGCCCTCTCTAAGACCTGGGAGTCTGTCCCTACAGCAGGTGAAAAAACTCCCCAACACCCCACAAAGAGAGAGAGAGAGCTCAACGGTGGCATGCACAAACACACACACACACAGCTGAAAACTGATCTCCCACAGGATATGCTTACAGCCCTGGCTGCTGCCTCTCTCACAGACTGCCAACAATGTTACACCCAGGAGAGGGTATGTGTGTGTGAGAGAGAGAGAGAGAGAGAGAAAAAGAGACGGAGAGAGAGAATCATACGCAGGGTGAGGGGGGACAACCAGAAGGAGAGAACGAGGGCAGAAAAAGGCCGAAAGAGAAAACAAGGGGGTGTCTGTAGGGACAAAAACACAATGGAAACTGAAGATGGAGGGAGTGTGGAAAAGAAAATGCGAGGAACAGACGGAGGTGGGCAGCTATAGCATGAAAACCGGTCTTGGACTAATGTAGCTTTAATCTGGTATTTCCTTTTTGCAGAGCGAGGGATATTCCTGGGGAAGGGTGGGAGAGTAACACACACTCGACTCGAGACCAGGCTGTGCTGCCCTGGCTGCTCACTGGGCCTTAACAAGAGCCATCAGACCTGTATTACACACACACACACACACACACACACACACACACAGGAAAGGTGGTATACAGACCCACCACCTCATAAGAGTGACAAAGTCCAGGTGGACCTAACACTCATAAACACATAACCATACCAAAGCAGTGTGATGTACACCAAAAGACCTCAGTATGTGAGAGTAGATGCAATATTTCATTTACACAAATGAACATTAATGACTTTCTAATGGGTAAAGATAATTGAATATAAGGAATATTAAAGCTAAAACAAAAATTATGTTTACATTTTATTTCAACAGTCCACATTATATATCGAGGGCTTGGAGCCAGAGGGGCGTAAGTGGCATTTTGGGCGAATATGAGTTCTTTATATCAAAATAAAGGTCTCGATGAGCTCTATCCTGGTGCCAAAAATACCTGTATGAGATCAAACTGTATTGAATAAAGCAACAAAAAGGCATATTTGACTTATTTGACTTTTTTTTTTTGTTGTTCATTGTGTTAATATGCTATACATTTTTTACTTAAATTCTCATTTCATCTAATTATGCCTGTGGTTACAATGTTTGTGCTTTAAGGTTAATAATACAGGTGATTGAAGCATGGTCAAAATTTTGTTTTGTCTGTCCTGTAAAGTTTGTTAAAAGCCACTTACGCCCTTCTGGCTCTAAGCCCTCGATATATTACCTTTAGCTTTAATAATAATAATCATCATCATAATAAATGTATTTTAAGGTGTCCTTGTTGTGTAATTATTATACAGTTAAGTAACAAAATGTACTTACTATAGGGTTACGGTTAGGAATAAGGTGTGGTTTAGGGTTAGTTGCATGTAATTATGCATAATTTACTGTTATTACAGTAAGTAAATGTGACACATGTAACAATAAGGACGCTGTAGAATAGTGCAACCTCCAGAAACAACGCTCATCGTTCTGATCGGTTTGTAGGCTGTAATCAGTCTAATTACACTTAAGGCTTCAGGCCTGACTGGCTGATTATGAAATATGTAGACTATTATGTATTAATTGTCTCAAACCCGGAAATTCTAATTAAAGATTAAAAACATCTGAAATGAGCCTCTGTTCATAAGGGGTTGCCAGTGATAATCTGCTAGTAAGAAGATTAATAATCAGCAGTGGGTTACTCGTTTCATTGAAATCTGTGTATAATACACAGACAGCACAAATGGAAGAATTCATTATTACACGAGAAATATACACAAGGTTAGTAAGAAGGCATGTAAAAAGGCATGCATTGATTCACATTACAGTCTTCCTCTCTTGTGCAATCTGAGGTCAGAGGTTATAAAGGTCCCTTTACAATTCAACTGCAGAGCTGTGTGTGTGTCCAACATAAAGTTCAATAGTAGTGCATAAAGATGAGTAATTTTGTAAAGCACCATTACATGCAAGAAATTCAAAGTTGTAAAGTTGTGAAGTTAGATCATATGATTAGCTAAATGGGTTAAACAGAGCAAGGGATTCATTTGTCTCTTTTGATTGAATATGCTTGGATATAGTTTGGGAGTAGTTAAGTGTTACTACATTTCTATAGTGATCTATTCAGTTAAATGTGGTTGTTTATCACTATATTTTCAATCCTGCCATTTTTTATTTGTTTAGTCTAAATGTATAGCTATTTGTTCATATTAATACTATCACTTTAATTTAGATAGAAGAAAATGGTCTTTAAATAGTTAATGCCATTATATTGCCCCTAAACTTACAGTGCAGGTTAAGTTTGGGGTCAGTAAATTGTTTTCATGTTTTTGTAAGTCTCTTATGCTCACTAAGGTTGCATTGATTTGACGGTAAAAATAGTGACATTGTGAAATATTTCAAATTATTATTTTCACATATTTTAAAAGGTAGTTTATTCCTGTGATGGCAAAGCTGAATTTTCAAAAGCGGTTCTTCAGTGTTGCATGATCCATCAGAAATTTAGTGCTCAAGTAATAGTTCTTATTAATAATAATGTTGAAAGCAGTTGTGCCGCTTAATAAAGTCACTACCCCTAAACCTAAATAATAAGTCATCCTAAGAATCAGAGGGAAATGATTGGTGAATAACACTGATGTAGAAGCACCTAACCCTGTTTGTAAGCCTAAAGTTGGTTGATTGGAATGTTGTTTCAGGATCAACAAAGATAAAGATCCAGGAACATGGAAATGGAAATGCACCATGTTGCACTTGGTGAAATCAGGTTCTGCTAGAAGATCTAGTCCACCAAGACCAAACTTATGTACATTCCATTTACATTAATAAAATATTTAATAAACTATCCAGAGAGTTGCCATGACATGGTCCATCCATGATATTGTGTTTCCAGGATTCTTCGATGAATAAAAACATTTTTTACAGCACTTTTGTAACAGTATGAATGTCTTTAAGTTTATAGTGTCACTTTTGTTCAAGTTTACACTGTAAAAATGAATATGCTTTATCTAATCAATAAAACTGATTGTGGCAACAGATTACAAGCAATATTATTAATTAAATTGAACAAACTAGAATTGAGTCATAATTAATCAAAATATTCCTTAAAAGTTAACCATTTCAAAAATGAGTAAAGTTTACACCAAAAAATAAACAAAAATATGTGAATAACAGACAGACGTCAAGGATTAATTATCTAATCTTTATATATTATTATAGATAATAATAATATATAAAGATTATATATATATATATATATATATATATATATATATAAGCTATATTTTTTATTATCTTTATTTAATATTTCCAACATTGAAGACACCAGATGTTAACAAGCAGTTACTGAAGGAGAAAACCGTCATTTTAAAATAAACCTAAAACAAACACTGAGCACCATAATGGTGACTTAAACATACTTTAAAAAAAACTTTTACTCATTTTAAATGGTTAACTTTTCACAAATTAATTTGATTAATTATTACTCAATTCTATTGTTAAATTTAATTAATGATATTGCTTGAAATCTGTTGCAACATTTTTTTGGGGATTAGATAAAGCGCATTCATTTTTTACAGTGTAATGCATCCTTTGTGAATCAAACAATTAAATAAAATTACAGACCCCAAAACATTTGACCAGAGAGTAGATAACTACATTTTCAAAATAAAAAAAAGCGTACCCAACTCACAAACGACCGAGCGCACGTGTTTCTTCGCATTTTATTGCAAGCGCAGCTGAAATCTGCACACATGCACACAACCACCCCAGCTGTTACGCCCGTTTCTGGCCTTTCCTGTGCAGGCGGACTATTCATGCACAACACACAATGGGCTGCAATGAGTCCAGACTCCAACTCCAGGTGAAGATATTAAAAAAAGAAGTGCACGGGGTTAGCGGACCAATACAGATAAAATGACAACGCGTTTCGTCTTTTGCATTTCTTTACACCTCTGCATCTGTCACAAATCCGCTCTCTCTGGTTCTCTCCAGGGCTCGCTGCGCTGATGCAGTGTGGCTGTCAGCGGTGCCTTACATACTGTTTGAAACAGGGTGCTGCACCGTCTCAGGGGATTATCATGGCATAGCGGCACAACATAAAAGATGCTGGCTAATAAAATAAAACCGTGTGCATGAGAGAGAGAGAGAGAAAAGGGGGGAGAAACAAAAAGAAAAGCTTGTTCAATATGGATCAGAGTGTCTTCCACCCTCCCCCTTCCCTCCACTCCTCCTTTATCCCTCTCCATCACTCTCCCTGGTCCATCACCTGCCGCGGTTGGTCCTGAGGCAGCAGGCGGGCGGGCAGCTGGCCAGACAGGGAAAGGCACGGCTGGTCTGGTCCGCGCTGGGCCTGGCTGGGCTCAGACCCTGTCCATGGCCTTCTGAGGTAGGGAGCCGCTGGCTAGAGCCGCTTTCATCCTCCCAGCAGAATTAATCACCAAAGCCTTCAAGCTGCCAACCAGCAGAGGAGACTGTCAGCCAAGAGGGGTTCTGGCACCAGCCCAGGCTTCTATCCCTGCAGGGGCCTTCTATCAGATCAAAGACTGCCACCATCAAGTCCCCCCCACCATCTCCCATACACCTCTTTTTTGTTGATGTAGCAGTGGAGATGTAGATGATTCTGGAGATTTTAGGAGAAAAAAAGATAGCTGGCTTGATGAGGACGTAGATACGTGTAATTAGATTCTGAATGTCTAATGAGGGATGTGCCGTTCCTTTCAGAGCTTGGGGAAGATGCTGAGCACCTGCTCAAAGCAACAACAACAACAAAAAAAAAATCACTCCATCCACTAGCACCTCCGCCAAGGCACGTCCCCATGACAACCACGATCCAATGAGACGGCTGCCACACGGGTCACACAAGCCTCCCACAGCACTGGACAATACGTCTGAGAGGAAACGCTCTCGCTCTGGCCTGTGAGATACAGCTCTGTTCTTCAGGTTGTGAAAAATGGTTTGTGCGCAGTGGTTTGCTATGGTGTTCGCCAAAATGCCATAGTTACTGGAGTTACTATGAAGTTGTAATAAAATAAAACGGAATTGCTTTTTCTATTCTCTAAGACATCAGAAGTGAATTATAGTAACAATAACCAGCCCGTTCTCATCCCAAGGCGTCATATACTGACGTTTTTGCCTATGCGTATACATCCAACGCACATGGCACCCTTTAGAGTCAATATGAGAAGCAGATATGGGCCAGAAGGCGCCTCCTAGTGGTCTAACCCTAACCCTACCCCAGACCTGAACCTACCCATAACTGAAGCATCTCATATTGACGCTAAAGGATAAATTCTGAACAATCACACTGATAAATCAAGCAAATGACAACTTCTAACTAGGGATGCACAAAATACTTCTACGATATTGGTTATCGGCCAATATTAGAGATTTCTTTCGAATTTTATCTGCATCAATATTGGATATTTGAAGGGAAAATACACCCAAAAATATAATTTACTCGCCCTCATGTTGTTCCAGGACTGTAACAAAAAGAGCACTGTATCCAATAAGGATAATATTTTGAAACCAAATATTTTTGGTTCCCATTGACTTTGGTTCCCAGACCAAAATAAATAAATAAATAAAGACATTGGAAGCCAATGGGAACCAAAACTTGATTGCCAACATTCTCCATACCATACCATCTCATTCATCTCAACTATCCATCCATCCATCTCTTTCACTCAGGGGAGCGTGAGGAATCATTTGCTTCTCTCCACTCGACAGGGTTTTAATTGATTAGCAGCTGGCACCAGATCAGATAAACATGTAGATTTGGCATCTAGGCAGGGACTGTTGCTCATCCGCCTTAAGAGCGCGCACCCACACACCCACACACAGTATTTTGTCAGTGTGTTGTGCTTCAGTGGCACAAGGAGCCAGCGTTAGGTGTCTGCAGGGACTCCACCCCGCTGAAGGCAGTCGACGTCGTGGCTACTTATAGCCATGCCATAAATCAAGCTGTCAGTCTCAGTCACGCTTGCTGGCACACTCATGTTCCAGAGAGGTCCTCTCCACACGCCCTGTGCTAAACTTTCTCTCCGAGACACTGTGAGAGCTCAGCGTGCCGTGACCTGAGTTGAAGTCACCACAGAATATGTTGCAGGATAAAAACGAGAAACGAGAGGCGGCTCAACATGTCGCTGCATATTCAGAAGGGTGTCTCGATTCTTAACATAAACGCCGTTGTCCTGGGTAAAGTTTGCTTCATTAGCGGAGTTTGGAAGATTATCTGTGCTCTGGTTGTATGGTCTGAATGAAAAGTGACTCAAATAAATGTTTAAATTTTTTGTGAATTTTGACTAGATGTTAGAGTGCATTTAAATTCAGCAATTTTATATTTCATCATTAATTCACTAAAACATTATAAAATCTGTTTTATTATATCGGCTATCAGCCCCTTTCTGCAGATGTTCTCCAGAGCTGCTTTATAGATTAATTAAACTCATTCCATAACTGATTAAATTTACATAGTTATCGAACCAAAATGAATCCACACCGAACTGATTTCACCTGAATAATGAATGTTCGTACTATCGTCTTTTTCGAGCTGCTTAACAGCAGAATTGAAGTCTGTTTGCATCATTGAATCATTATTTTCCCGTTTATCAACGTGAAGCAGCTTTGAAACAATCTGGATTGTATAAAGCATTATAAAACTAAAGGTGACTTGACTTGGCATTGGCCAAATACAAAAAACAAACAAACTAAATGATATCGATCAAATCGACCACAGTTAGCATATTAGCATACAGATGTGGCACATCTGGATATATAATTATTTTATAGATTTAAAGGGATACTCCACTTTTTATGGAAATAGGCTCATTTTACAACTCCCCCAGAGTTAAACAGTCGAGTTTTACCGTTTTCGAATTTATTGAGACTATTTTTGGATATTTAGAAGAATATCAGTAACCAGACAGTTTCTGGTCTCATTGACTTCTGTAGTATATTTTTTCCTACTATGGAAGTCAATGAGACCAGAAACTGTCTACTTATTGATACTCTTCTAAATATCAGAAAATCAGTTGAATGTTTTCGAAAACGGTAAAACTCAACTGTTTAGCTCTGGGGGAGTTGTAAAATGAGCCTATTTCCACAAAAAGTGGAGTATCCCTTTAAAGTTACTTTATAAGTGCCATTTTTACATATCTCTACAGTTTTAATTTATTTAATTTTTGGGTGAACTATCCAAATCTCTTTAATCAAGTAAAATGAATCAAGATCCATTATAGCTGGCATGTTTCCGCAATGTTACAGGAAAGATAGAAATGCGTGTTAAGCACTTTAGGCCACTAGGGGATGGGGCTGCTGATTCCCTGCCGAAAGAAGCTCCAGGTCAGGGGAGAATCAGGTGCTAATGAGCCACGGCTCAGGGCCAGCTCCAGGGGCCGGAAGGGTGACGCCAATCTCGCTTCTTTAAAACTTAACAGAGAGAGAAACAGAGACATTAGAAGTAAAGTAACGCAGCACTGTGGGTCAGACGGCACCTGTTGTCCACCTGACCCCGCACGGCTGCTGCACACACGTCCTCATTCCCAGCAATCCCTCCATGACTAATGTCAGCCTCCGTGGAGTCTGCCGATTTCACGCTAATGGGAAGTTGGGGCAGGCAGGACACTTGTCTGTCCCGCAGCCTACGCACTGTCATCAGCCCCCTGTGGCTTGAAGCATATGGGAAAAGCTTGTGGTAAAACAGAACGGATCCGCTCTGGACACGGGAGTGACGTGCTGGGGCTTTATGATGGATGAAAAGGGAAAAGCGGTCTAGCTTGGCACGAACGAATGGATATAAAACGTTTGAACGTGTAAACAGGGTCCAAAAATGTTTTGTGATATGGTCACATAAACCAAATCAGATGTAAATGCTAATGCATCCTGATGCATCACAGACAACAGTGACGGAATACCCAATACAAAATATCACAGCATCAAAACAAGAGTTTTAGACTAGGTGCGACTATAAAAGAAGACAATCTGACAACACACATGTACATTTACATACAAATGTGCAAAAATATCACAGAATATTTTCAGTTTATTCGATTTAAATACTGAAAATGCAAGTATATTGGAAGGCATCAGACTTTTTAGAGTTTTTTCCCCCTGTTTTAACGTGCAGTAAAACGCTGACATAATATGTGATGTAGCCACAAAATTACAGACCCTGCTTTTGAAATCTGATCACACATGGTCACAGGAGACACATTTGAGAAGCATGTCGCTACTAGGTGTAAACAGCAATGTCTTGGCTGAACCCGAGATGGATGTTAATACCAGTGTCAACATGGCCAAAAACATGTGACCTGTATAATATCTCAGATCAAGTGAAGCTACTTGATTTAGGTTTGCAAAACATGTGACAAGCTGATACGAAAAGGGAGCGTTCAGACAGAACACATTTTTTCTGCAGATGGATGGATTGCGCTTGTGTCTTGCAGCATGATACTGTTTTAAAAGAAATGTCTTGCTCAAGTTAAAGGAGTAGTTCACTTTAAAAAAAAAACTTTTGCTGATAATTTACTCACCCCCATGTCACCCAAGATGTCCATGTCTTTCTTTCTTCAGTCGAAAATAAATTAAGTTTTTTGATGAAAACATTCCAGGATTTTTCTCCATATAGCCTAATGGACTTCAACGGTTCAAGGTACAAACCGCAAAATGTTCAAAGGGCTTTAAACGATCCCAGACGTTGAATAAGGGTCTTATCAAGCGAAATGATCACTTTTTATTTAAAAAAAAAAAAAATAAAAAAAAATATATAAAATAACGAAGTTTTAGTTTTATAAGCTTAAATGTTCACCTTGATCTGTTCTGCGATGCACGTTTGTGACTCTCCTATTCAAACTCGTTTTTCAAAATGAACAAATCTTTTTTTCGTGTCATCTGGTTCATTCAATGAACGAAATGAACGAGTTGACTCGTGGAAAAGATTCGTTCATTTTAATGAACGAGTTCGAATAGGAGAGTCACGAACGCTCATCACACCCTAACCCTAACCCTAACAGAGCAAGGCGACCATTTGAGCTTATAAAACTTAAACTTTGTTATTTATTTATTAAACGAGCGACCGTTTCGCTTGATAAGACCCTTATTCATCGTCTGGAATCGTTTAAAGCCCTTTGAACAGTTTGTACTGAAACTGTCTTTTGGACCTTGAACCGTTTGGTTCCCACTGAAGTGCATTATATGGAGAAAATCCTGGAATGTTTTCATCAAAAACCTTCATTCCTTTTCGACTGAAGAAAGAATGACATGGACATCTCATCTCGGTTTTTTTTTTTAAGTGAACTACTCCTTTAATGACTAAATACTGGCCTGGTTTCAAAGACAGAGCTTAAGCTTAGTCTGTCCTGTTTGAGATTTCTTAACTGAAAGTAACTTGTCTTAAAATATGTCAGATCTATTATTTGATCTCAGGATGCACATCATGATGTTTTTATTCTAAGGCAACTAATTCTGGCTTAATCTAAGCCCTGACTGTGAAACCAGGCCAACTAGTAATAACATATTAAAATAGTCAAACTCTAAATCTCCCTCAATAACTTAAATTTTGAATATTGTGTTGGACATTGGGGAGCCTTCGATTAAAAAAGGTTGAGCACCACCGGACTAAAGAATTTACATGACATTTTAAAAATACACATTTAGTTGCTATTGTACTTAGTGTGTCTTTGGTAGGTGACCGTCTTTTCAAAGGCTTTGACCTTTAGCTGTGGGTTCCTCAATGCCTCAGACCCTTCTACCATGCTGCTGAGGATAAATGCAGGACACGAACAAAACTGTGCGATTCTCTCGTTCCCTCTCTCTCTCTCACGTAAGCCCTCCCTTGTGTTTTTCCAGCCGAGCTCTTTCTGTGAAAAACAATTAGACTAAAACTGCTCAATACCCAAGGTCCTCCGAACGCTTCTTTTTAAATAGAGCCGTCAAGGTGACTTTTCTCCAAACACCCACTGCTTTTGTTTTTCTCTCGCTTCTCCTCCTCCTCCTCTCTCTCTCTCGCTCTGTCTTTCACACACACTCATCGCTTTCCTCTCACGCTGTTATTTCCCACTGAGAAGACTATGTCCGATCAGAGCACCTTTTTTCTGACACAACGCTGCAAACGCAGTAACAGTGAACAGTGTGTGTCATCCCTGTGAACAAACCCATGATTCCCTAGTGTGTTGGGCACAGACAACAGGGCAGCTACACACACACACACACACACACACACACACACACTGTGTATTTCCATGATTCACTCTAAGAATTTTTTTTGTAAATTTTGACAATTTTGTATGTCTAATTTAGAATTGTTATTTTTAGTAGACTCGTTCCACATTTTTTTTGTAACTAACCCTTTATAATGTTAACTAATGGGATCTTATAGTAAAGTGTTATCATGTTTTGCTTGGAAACTGTGCTTGAGCTATCTATCTTTCTTTAAAATAAATGCTGAGATACTTTATTAAATGCAAGGACATTCGGACATCTCCGGCTCAAGTGTCTAGATGCTTTTTAAGGCCACTGTTGATTTAAAAGAACTTGTGAGTGTTTGAGAAAAAGGAAAACAACTCAAAACAAAAGCGACAAGGCCTAATAAACGGAAAATAAAGCATTTCGCTTGGAGCATCTGTCCTTCTCTTTCTCTCTCTGAACAGATTAGCTATGAGAGAGAGAGAGAGAGAGAGAGAGAGAGAGAGAGATTGATAATATGCAGAAAAAGATCCCTCAAATTCTGTATGCATCAAAAAAAGCATTTTAAAACACTACAAACCCAAGACCTGATCCCGAAAACTAACCTGACTAACTCTACTAACACTAACCAGTCTCAGACTAGCACTGCTTCTCAAACAAACATCAAAATACACCAAATGATCAAACAGTTTAAAAATACATATCTGGAACATTGGGATCAGGAAACTAAAACACAAAATAAATTACAATTCTATCGAATTCTGAAATCAAATTATGAATTGGAAGAATATCTCCAGAGTGTGAGAGACACAAAGCAGAGACGGATCCTGAGCAAGTACAGGCTCAGTGAACACACACAGCCTAGCCATCGAGACCGGCAGACACAGAAAGAGCTGGTTACCCCGAGAGCAAAGGGTGTGTGTTCACTGCAGAACAGGACAGATCGACACACTTCCTCCTTCACTGTCATACAGTTCAATCAGAGACCTCAACTTCAGCAAATTCACTCACTTAATAAAGAACTTTACACCCGTGACTGAAATAGATCAGATAGGAGAGGGTCAGACAGCAGCACTGGCTGCCAGATGTGTGTGTGCTACAGCCTGAGAGAAAGCAGGTGAATGTGTGAGTAATGTGTGTGTCTGACCTCATTGTGCTTCACAGTGACCCTCAGTAATGTTTGTGTGTGTGTGTATACGTTAAAACACTGTAGTATCAAATGTTCACACATATTTGTTACACGGTTCATTCGTACAATTCATTTAATTTGTAATAACTTTATAATTATTCTATGTATTCCAAGCTTTGGCAATATTGCATTATGTACAGTCTTGCCAAAAAAGCAATTTTGAATTGCATTGAAGAGAGACAGAGAGAGAGAGAGAGAGGGAGAGAGAGAGACAGAGAGAGAGAGAGAGATAGACCAAGGCCACGGCCGGTCTGATCCGCCCAGCTCCCGAGGCACTCTTAATTCTGACACACATTCATCACTCTCTCCCACACTTCATCATGAGCACTCCTCTAAGCTCACACCTCCAGATGAGATCCCAGCACTCTCCCTCTGTCTCTGCATTCATGTTTCCCCTCGTACAGCTAAGAAACATGACTTGCTTTCTTAAGAATTAACAACGTCAAATGTTAAAAGCATCAACAAAAAAACTCTGATGTGTCCAAACTGGTTTCTGACGTGTCTCAAAAAGTAGGGCAGAAATTGGGTAAAAAGCACCAAGGTCATTTAGTCTCTCCCTTCTGGCTCACGTAGACTTCTCCCAAAGAAAAACACTGAATCTTCCGGGCCAGTTTTCCATGATCAGGGCGAGGTTGAGCTCAACCCTCTTCCTGAAGCGAGACCCAGGCTGACGGACAGCCGATCCTGCTCTGGCCAGGCTCAACAGCAAGAGCATCGTCAAATCATCATCCATAAATGCAAATGAAAATGTGTGATTTTACCGCAAAAATAGTACTTTCTAAATCTAAAACAGCTGATCTTGGTATATTCAAAAATGCATTTTATGACGTCAGCTTATAAAACAATAGAAGACCCAAAACATACAGTGTGCAAGCTCAGTTTTACATGCGAAATGTGTGTCAGAAAGCAATTCAAACTGCATGCACATTTCAGCATTGCCAAAAAGAGTGGCATTCATGTAACACATTGTCAATTCAACTATTTCATCTGTAATGGCAGAGCAACAATTTTAGTTAAAGTTAGTAACATTATCAGCTATTTGAGTTCTGATATCTGTACTGTAAGGGTGTAAAGCTGAATGTTAAAGTCCATGTCAAATGCTGTTTGCAGCCCATAATCTTGCTTTAATGTGTAAAATAAGATATTGAGCGAGAAAGGTATTGTAGGGTGGTGCTTGATTTTATTTGTCAGGAATCATTTAAATTGAGAAGAGGCCGTTATATATCAGACTGGAGCCAGAAAGAATGCAAATTGACTAAATCAATGCCTAGCTATTTGGCTTTCAGTCAACCTGAGCTTGACAAAGCACTCAAAAAAACCCCCCAGCAAAACAGAAAACTAATGACCAGCAGCAGCAGAGACGTTTCCTTTCCTGATGTCTACGTCTAACACAACAAATCACATAAAAATCTAAATGAAAGTACACCGACTACTGAAGCAGAAGGAGAGACGCTGCAGAGTTCTGCCTGACGACAGACAACAGATGTGTTTGTGTCCAACTGCCTCCTGGCCGTCTGTTTGTTCGCGCACAGAAAGACCACATGCAGATATCAAGAACAGTTACGTGACAGCAGACTTATAGAAGTTTCAGATTAAATTCCCTCTAGAAAAGACCGAGGACAAATGACAACAAACATAAGGACTGTGAGGAAGTCTATGAGTTTCCAAATTGCGGAGAGATGTGTGATGGAGTTTAATCCTCATTTTCTTTCAATCCATCTGCCATTTCCTTTAAAGTGTGATCACAATGTGTGACTGTGAACATTCTATTTTTGGTTCTAAACTTGACAATAATACGGATGAAAATCTCCCAGTGACATTAAAAGAATGTTCAGCGTTCCAAAATCTAAAAAATGGCGATGACATCATTGGTATATGTGCATACTGAATTGTGAATGGCCACTCACCTCCGCTTTTAAATTGATAATCGTTATATTGAAGACTAGGTATAAACCAACCACATATCATAGCTAGCGTATACTCACAGCTAAGTTAGCACTATTGGGTGAATGCTACGTCACCTCATTAATATTAATGAGCCCGGCTGATTAGGTTCAGATCATTCTCACGTGTCTGATTGTATGAGCTGCGTGTCTCTCATCCTTTCTACTTCCTTCGCATCATTCTCGCCACATTCCTGTCTTCTCGCCCTCCAGCAGAGTGAGATTACAGTGTGGACGGCCTGTTCCAGAAGCAACTGCACTCTTTCACAGACCTTCAGGCTCTCCGTCTCGAACACAAACACTTACTCTGGTCTCAAGGTCTTATCGCCATTACACAATCCCAATTTTTGGACTTTTTTGAAGTGCTTCTCTCTCTCACATCACACACACACACATTGACCCTCTCTCTCTCTCTGTGTGTTGAGTGTCAGGATGTTTGCTACTCTTCTCTGCAGCGTTGCGCTCCACTGCCCGCCTCTTCCTCCTCCACACAGGCTCGGCTCTCTCTCCCGCTGCTCCCGGGAGAAGGCTGCACAGTTCTGACCTCTCTTGCTCGGGGAGGCTGGCTCGTCTCCACCTGCCCTCCCCTCTGCATCTAGACCTGGCAGACACCCAGAGCCGGCTCGCTCGCTCACACCCTCCCTCAACCCCACAGCGGGCGATACCGCGCCGCTTTGGTGGGCAAGACGCAGTTTGAAGGCCGACAGAGAGAGGCAGAGTTAGACAGAAAGAAAGGGATGAGATTGCCACTGTACTGCTAAGCAATGTTTTCATCAAAATGCCACACTTACAATGCTAAATTTACATTAAACTGATCAAAAGTGACATTTAGAATGTTACAAAAGATAATATTTCTAGTTACCAGTATTCTAGTTATAAAGAGCCCCTAAAAAAGTATCATGGTTTCCACAAAATTACCAAGCAACACAACTGTGATAATAAAAAACTGTTTCTTGAGCAGCAAATCATCATATTAGAATGATTACTGGAGGATCATGTGACACTGAAGACTGGAGTAAGGACGCTGAAAATTCATCAAGACCAATGCCTTGAATGCAATGTAAGATGCTTTAACAGCTACCGTATTGTCATCTACAGTATAAAACTTTAATTTAACACGAAAAACACAAAAACAGTAACAGACCGTATAGTTACGGTATGACCACAGCAGCCAGTAGTTTACCATTTTTTTTACAGGATTATTTTTTACAGTGCACATTAAACTGATCAAAAGTGACATTTATAATGTAACAAAAGTTAATATTTCTAGTTTCCAGTATTCTGGTCATAAAGAGTCTAAAATAATCCTGTAAAAAAACGGTAAACTACTGGCAGCTCTGGTCATACCGTAACTATACGGTGTGTTACTGTTTTTGTGTTAGAGCATATAACTGTTAAATTAAAGTTTAACACTGCAGCTGACAATACGGTATTTAGCTGTTAATTTCAAAAACAGTAACACACCGTATTTTTGAGCCCGATTTCATGAAAGATCGCATCTATGGCACGAATGTCATTTCTCGTGCCATTTATACGCCAAAAATAGTTTTTGTGTGTATATGGTACGCACTTTATGGTGTATAATACGCACAAACTCCCCCCTAAACCTACCCAAGGAGTTTTCAGTCAGTAGCATATGCACGCAAAAACCATTTTTGGCGTAAAAAATGCCACGAGAAATGACATTTGTGGTAAAGATACGCACTTTCATGAGACTGTGTTGGTATTTTTATGGTATGATGCTGGCAACCACAGCTGTAGTTTACCGTTTTTTTCAGGATTATATTTTACAGTGTATCTTTGCAAAATGAAAGAATAATTTTTTTAACAGTACTGGATATATACTAACAACATGATTTCAGTGTTTGCGAATATTACCAACTGATGTACAGGCATATTCCGAGAGATTCAGCTATCAAACAGCGAGGACATAAAAACAGACGGAAGCTATAAACTGCATGATTTCATTAATATTTCAAAAAATTGTAATTGTTTGAAAGTTATTGAGCGATCCACCAGGGGCGAGTGTGTATTAGAGCAAATGTGGGCCGCAATGGGGGGAAATCCATTGCCAGCTGAACCCAGATTGATGATCGTCTCTCGCAGCGGCAACAGCATCTGGTAAATGCCCACACGCAGAGAACAACCCCCTTCACAGGATACTAATGGAACGGCCCAAATTGGTGTTTGGGCCCAAACCAAGTACACGAGTGTTGTCTGTAGCCATGCAGAACTAGAGAGCAGACAGCTGGGCACAGATACTGATTGATCACAGTGGTGCCTACAGGAATGTTGAGTGCGGAGAGGTAAATGGGAAAAGGGAAGAGAGAGCCTGGAGGGCTGCGTGTGGCACTGAAGGACAGACGTGGGCCATGACGGACACTGGAAATGCTGAAGCGTTGCATTTTTCTGACTGCCTCACAAACGCCCAGCTACAAGTGCATGGGAGAGAGAGAGAGAGACCACAAACAGTCTATAGCACTGGAGTTTATCAGCATCAGCACTCATGCATTATACATGTTTTTTACAGAGAACATGTGACGCATGCTTGCTGCCACAAATCCCCATTGTAAACATAACTGCTCGACCAAATAATCATTGCAACTAAAAAAAAGACAAAAAGAAGAGACCTCATATTTCCCAAATCCTTTCAAATCTCTCCCCAATGTTTTTGAGATGCTTTGAATCCTCTTTGGCCGATCCTGAACTTGTCTAAAATCCCCTTCGATGGCCACTTGCATAATTTAAATTCCCAGAGCTATCGGTTTGAATTTCTTCCTTCCTGCGTTCAATGTCTTCATTTTCCTGAATCAGGAGTGAACAGCTATGTAAGGGGAAATATTATGTATAAGTCCATTTATTGTGTGATAATGACTGACTGTGCTGTTTAATTATATTAAATACTAATTTCAATTATATTACTTTATGATTAAAAAGTGACGACAGACCAATATGCATTTACATTCACAATACCAAGAATTTGCTTAAATATGTCAGATTCTCTACACTACATGCTCTTTTAGCAAAAACAGAAAAAGGCAAATTAGTTTTTTATTTTTATTTTTACAAATATTATTCTAATTACAAATATTATGTTTAGTAATTGTTTTAAATGTAGGCTAATTAAACCATCACAGTATAAGGAATAAATATTATAAATATTTTAAATATGAGGAAAGAAAAAAATACTAAACTTGGTTAGGGTATTTATCTAGCAAAATTATTTGGCCAAACAAAAAAAGCATAGATTGCTTATAACATTATCATATATATATATATATATATATATATATATATATATATATATATATATATATATATATATATATATATATATATATATATATATATATTGTTGGTTCTCTCTTGTTTTTGCATGTGTTCATAATTTCTTTGTACAACAGCCTGGCCTAATACAGGTCTCTCTCTCTGTCTCTCTCTACACTCTAAAAAATGCTGGGTTGTTTTAACCCAATTTTGGCCCAAATATGGACAAACCCAGCCATTGGGTTAAATTTTTAAATTACATTTTTAACCCAAAGTTTGAGTTTGTCCATATTTGACCCAGAATTGGGTTAAAACAACCCGGCATTTTTTAGAATGTATATATGCACACATATTCATTTATTCTATATGAAATGCCCTATTCTAATGCCTGGAGTTATCTTCATCTGCTGTCAGGACAACTTGGGTTGGTTTAAAGCGAACACTCTATCTGTCCTTCTTGCGGTGTGACCCCCCTCGGCCCCGCCGTGTGCTCTCAGGGCTGATTAGTGGCCCTCAGAGGCTCTGCTGGGAGCCCTGTCTGCCTGCCCACTGTTAGTCTAATTGCAGCGAGTGCAGCCGGATCCCTGGGGAGCGCTGGTGTGAAATCCAGATATGATATGTACTATTAACTAAACTGCAAAAATCCCCATGCACACATGCTGCCTGAGCTCTCTGTGCATCATCCAGCCCGCGCCACAGACACAGCCTGCCTCTCGAACACGCTATAAATTACAGCAGGAGAAATTCAGGAGAGTGACAGACCGATATATTGGCAATGGGGGAAAACCATACCTCCTTGGCTGATTAACAGATTTCCATTTCATTTATATCATTTGTAGCATTTCAGCAATATAACAAAATACTGAATATAACCTGACCTTAAAGAGATAGTTCACCAAAACCCCAAAACCCTGTCAGCACTTACTCACCCTCAAGTTGTTCCAAACCTGTATGAGTTTCTTTCTTCTGTTGAACACAAAAGATATTTCGAAGAATGTTGGTAATCAAACAGCCATTGACTTCAATTGTATTGGGGAAAAAGATACTATGGAGGTTAATGGCTACCATCAACTGTCTGCTTACCAACATTCTTCAAAACATCTTGTTTTGTGTTCAGCAGAAGAAAGAATCTCATACAGATTTGACACAACTTGAGGAAGAGTAAAAGATTACAGTCATTCATTTTTTTTTATAATATTGTCTTCTTCATATCTTGCTGTCTCCTCTCACTCCAACTCTCTTTCTGCACAAAATCAGAAAACACTTACAAGATAACTCTCTCACTCCATTCCTTCTGTGCCCACTTTCCCACTGTTTCCTTCGCGGGCAGATCTTTCCCTCTGAATCTGTCTTCCCCAAATCTTCCCCTATGTTTTCTCTAAAGGAGAGAGCGCCCTCTGTCTGCAGCCGCAGGAAGGACTCTTCAGCACAAGCCATTGTCTTCACACCAGAACATCTGCCAGCATGAGATCATTTTATAAACTCTGAAGACAGGAAAGACGACGACAAAGGAATTAATCTTGCTCGAGGTATCTGTCGTGACAGTACCAGCAATCAGAAACAATTCAAGGCCCTCCGTTCTGAGAGATCCCCAAATCAATTCCCTTGACAGTGAGTTATCACCTCTCCGGCAGCAGCATCTCTATCCTCCCGATGCAGAATGGGCTTATAGTGGAGGAGATGATGGTGATAATTGGAGGACAAATGCTTAGGAGGAAAATAGCACAAAACCAGACACAAGGCAAAGAACTGCTCTCAGTTATGTTTGGTGATCTTATATGGTTTCGGCTGGTCTAGCCAGTTTCCCAGTCTGGATAAGTCGGATTTTGGACAATCAGTCAAGCTGGTTTCCCAGTTTTCCCCCTTTCCCCCTCTAAAACCAGCAGGACAGACTTGTCAAACCAGCATGGGAGAACATATAAGGAAAGCCAACAACACGTGTCAACACTTAAGCCTGGTTTAAGATGTCAGCACAAGAAATAAGGTTAACCTTTGAATCTGTAAACCTTTGAAAAGAAAGCATTACAAACACAAGCAGACTAAACTGAACTCCATCAAAACAAAAAAATATATATTTAAAAAAAATGTGATAAATCTGAAGGATTTTGCTGAGCTATGCGGAGGCAGACGCCTCTCTGGGTGCTAAAGCCCTTCACGCTTCGGATCAATAAAAGAGCTTACACTTCCTCCACTCATTTCCATCGTCCCTCCATCCTTCACGTAAACAATGATACAGAGAGCGATCTGTGCAAAGATCTATGGGACAAGGTGACAAAGAGGAAAAACCCGTAGATCAATACTGCTTTTCATCTTCTTAATAATTTCATCTTTTCCCTGACATCTTGGCTCGTCTTGTTACACGCATTCACTCGGTGCTGTTTCTCATGCATTCCAGCTTTCAGAAACCCATTCTCTGTCTGTTTTCCCACAGGCGGAGGAGCAGTGACACTAAGCTGCCATAGAGGGGCGATATTTCCCACCAGATATGACTTGTGTCCATCTTCCTCTCTATCCCTCCCTCTAACGCCATCATTCACTCCTCTTGAACGGTGAAAAGTTGCTGAGTTTCCGCACAAACACACACAACTGCAAAGTCACATAAACAACGGCAAATGCACTAACACACACAAACTTCAACTTTCTCTCTCACAAATATTCACTGCAATCACAGTTCTGACAAACACCACGCTATAACTGGCATGCACTGCAGACAACTGTCTCTCTCTCTCTTTCTCTCTAACACACACACACACATGCTGCTCCACCATCTCACAGTGCTGAAGAAGAGGACCTCGGGGCATTGAGCTTCACCAAAAGCCGTCACGCTGGCAGAAAGGCCTGCAGGGCACTCACACTCTCTGCGCTCCCACAGGCTTCACCCTCACATCACTGTCAGTCTGCCTACACCAACCGTCTTTCAAAACTGCTAACCATCCGTCTGTCTGTACCATCGTCCAATCTGTGCAGTTCCCCCCCGTCCCATCACTGTCTGAGTCCATCGCTAATGAAACTCACTGTCCACTCCAAATCATCAGTAATATTTGGTCATTTTGAGATTATTGGCTTTGGTTGATATTGATAACTGTGCCCCTACTGACAGCCTTGACAATGAATGATGGATATGCTGCAATTAATGTTGCATTAATTGTGTGTGACATCACACACATTACAGTTCAAAATATTTTATTATTCAGCTTAAATTAATCAAAGTTGACAGTAAAGACGTATGTTTTTAAAAAATATTCCCAAAAAATGTTGGTCATGTGAAGTTTCCGTTCATCAAACAATCCTGAAAAAAATGTATCACTGTTTTCAAAAATAAATAAATAAAAAATTAATCGGCACAACTGTTTTCAACACTAAAAATAATTAGAAATGTTTCTTGAGCACCAAATCAGCATATCAGAATGATTTCTTAAGGATCACGTGACACTGAAACTGGAGTAATGATGCTGAAAATAATCACAGGAATAAATTAAAAATGTATATAGTAAAAGAAAGTTTTAAACTGTAATATTACTGTATTCCCAAAAATTATTTAAAAAAAAAAATAATTCCAAAAACTAGATAATTTAAACATAAAGTTAAGTAAACTTTTCCTTTAAATATAATTATTTTTAGAATTATATATATATATATATATATATATATATATATATATTTATAATGTATATTTATAATTAATTATAAATTAATATTTGCATCTATTAAACTACACTCTAAAAAATGCTGGGTTGTTTTAACCCAATTTTGGGTAAAATGTGGACAAATCCAGCCATTGGGTTAAAAATGTAATTTAAAAATGTAACCCAATGCCTGGATTTGTCCATATTTTACCCAAAATTGGGTTAAAACAACCCAGCATTTTTTTAGAGTGTAAGATATTTCATATATTTTATTTCGCACTAAATAATACTAATTTATAATTTATTAAATATCTTCCAATGCATTATATCTGTCATCAGCCCAAACTCATATGGGTCATTCATAATAACTTTTCCTCCTGATTTACAGACTGCAAATCAATTTCATCATCTATCTAAACATCTGTGTGTTTGCCATGTAATAACAATGACACTACTGGAATGCAGAACACCACCAAGGGAACCTTAACTCACAGTTAACATGCTCGGATGCACACACACACACAGATGCACGACGCAGCACCTGTTGAGCCTCCCGTCCAGCGTCCGCTTTAAACGTCGTCTCGAGGCCTCTGCACGCTCTAAATGGCTCTTTAAAAGAGCCTCCGTGGATGTGGAGGCAAATAAACGGAGGACCACACCGGCAGTCCAACGAGTCCCATTCACCGGGGCCGTGTTTGGGTTGGCCGGCTGAAAGAGGCGTGATTTACAATAGATCAACACAGCCGTCCGGCCCGGGACACACAGAGCGGGCCCCTGCTGTGTCATTTGGGGTCAGACGGTAAAGATGTGCCTCGCTAGCGTTCGAGACGGGCCACGACACCCGGCTCTTTGTCCAGGGGTGTTGCTGCTTGGTTGTTTGTTTTGCTGGTGTAAAGACCACATACTCTTGGTATCACGGGTTTGGAGGAGTTCATGGTCCGCTGAGCAACATCTTTGATCTGCTTGGCTCTCTGACAAACATTCCCTGCCCCGCTAATCCTCATTAATGGCAGGGTTAGAATCCATCTTTTCATCATCCGAGCAAAAGAGTGGAGAGGAGAGGTGGTAAGAGCTGAGAGAAAGTGACGATGCAAAATGCCAAATCGCTCCCAAATGCTGCTCACAATGAACGGAAAACCCCGGATTCTGTTCGTCCATTTGAACGCCTTTCCTAGCACACACTCTTAGAAAAAGGGGTTCTATAAATGAAGCATAGGGTTCTTTACTCAACTCCAAAGAACCTTTTATGCTAAAAAAGGTTCTATAATGACAAAAAAGAACCCTTTTGCCACAAAGGTTCTTTATAGGCTATTATTCATTCATATTTTACATTATTCTGCAACATTTTGTAGTTGTAATTAAATTGTTTATTAAACTGTTGTAGTAACTTAATATCACATTTTAATCATGCTGATTTTTGGAGGAGAAAAACGTGTGATATTGATTAACTACATAGAATGATATAGGCTAAATATATACATTTTCTAACCCCCATATCTTGAACTTTGTGATCATTCACATGCATTCATAAATACATTTAAGGGTCTTGATGTTTGTCAATAATATGAAATATTTAATCCGGAAAGGACAAAACAAATGATAAAAAATGAACCTAAAAGGTTCCATATAGAACCTTTTCCTGGTTACACAGTTCTTATTATTGAACCCTTAAAAAGGGTTCAGAACCTTTTAGGGGTTCCAAATACGTAGCGCTGATAGAACCTTTTAAGGTTCCATATAGAACCTTTTCTTCTAAGAGTGTGAGATGAAATCAGTCGTGAAATGCGCCTAAGGCAAAGGTTTTAGGCTTTAGAAAGAGAAAGGGAGTTATTAGGGGTGTTGTTAGACAGCGAAAAAAGCAAGACAAAATTTTAATTAAAAAAAAAAAAGATGCTTGGAAGAAGGAACGAGAGAGGGGAAAACAACACATCAGCACGTTATAGACTAAAAAGGAAATTGACAGAAGCTCCAACCCCCACAAAACCTGAACTTCCCAAGAGTGTGAATCTTGCTGTGAACACGTGAGGGGTTTCTAATAAAAGCCATAATGTTGTGGCAGTGGAGTGGGAAACCTCAATGGATTCAACAAAAGACCTGCTGCTGTTTCGAATCCCTCCAGACATCCTGATGCCCCCACAGAGCCCACCACGACTCCACAGAACCAAGCACTCGTTGGTCTCCTTTCACTTCAGAAAGGCCATTCAGGGTCTGGTTCTGAATTTTAGCAAACAAAACCACAAGTTCTATTGCATGTTTAGTCTGAGACACCCATTTCATTCACCCTTTATTTACACTTGGAATAGCAACAATGAGAAACAGAGTTCGCATTTACATCACATTTAAATGACTAGAAATAAAAGTAAAAATACCAGTGCAATTTTAGGCTTTAAAACCACCACTAAACGCTTTACAGTTGAGAGAAAAATCTGAGTTTCAATCGTTAACTTGAACTATAAAACTAAAAACCATTTATGGTTAAATAAATGAGGTTTAAGTAATAAAAAATAAAAATGACACACACAACAAACCGACCTTAATTAAATGATAGTAATTATACTAAAATGACACTAAAATGCTAATTTGATCCCTATAGCATTCCTATCTTCAATAAGCTGCATGTTTTGAGGTAGCATTCACACTAAGTAGTGAAGAGTGCTTTAGTAAACATCACTAATAAGAAAATGGTGCCCTACTCTTAACATCTGTAAAAATGAACTAGAGACACATCTCAGAGCAGGCAAATTTGGAACAATAACAGCCCATTGTGTTTCAGTGTTACCAGGTCACGGCGTTAGATTAGGTGAACTCCCACCATTTGCCCCCGAAAATCTTGTTTAAGAGAAACCCTTTTTTAACCCAAACACCCCATTTCCCCCTCTCTCGCTGTCAGCCCTCTTCCCAGGACTCCCCAGACCCTCACCCTATCACGCTGGTAAATGACTCCATTGAAGTCCTGTTTGCTCAAGTGGGCCCGGCCAATTATCTCCCAGCTTTCAGAGCTCTTAATGACACCAATTAAGGCTGCTGTGAGGGCCGGGGCAGCGAGGTCAGTCTCTCGTCTAGCGAGTGTATGTGTGTGAAGCTAAACTGTGGGGAAATTGTGTTTCAATTGGTGCAAGAACAAGAAAACATGTGAGAGGAGAAAATGAGAGTGTTTTAGAGAAAGCGTGGCCATATGTGAGTGTGTGTGTGTGTGTGTAGGCTCAAGCAGGATTTACACAGCTATTATACCAGTCTATTACCGGCGCTCTGCGAGTGCCCTCGCAATCTCCTTAGCTCACTCCTTAAACCCTATTCCTCACTCAATGTGTTCAAATGTGCAGAGCAGAACCGCCCGCTCGCACCTAAATCCCCTGGCAGCTCTTTAGTGCTGCCCCTGTCAGACCCTCCGATTGCAACACATCGCTACAGGAAAAAAAGACAAATGCATAATGCATAATAATACCCATTTGCTCACAAGCAACATTCATGAATGCATATAGACCCGACAGTATTCACAGAATCGGTTTTGATGAAATGCAGCCCGAAGTCACGGTGCAACGAGAAGGACTTTTTGGTTTAGATCTACAATAAACACTACAGGCAGAACGTGTTATGTGCAACAGAAAAGCACATTTTTCGATATCTGATATGTTCTAGTTTCCACTAAATCACAGGAAAAGAATAAGTTAAGTGTAAAAAGAGTGACTTACACACTGCATTAATGAGGTAAAGCTCGTTGAAACCCTGCCAATGCAAACTGTGCATTACAGATCTCATGGCAATACTTAAATGGAAATATTTCCAGTTGTGAGCTAGCATGAGCACAAGACTAGTATAGACAGGCAGACAGACGGATCATTCCATGGTTAGAAGACCAGCATGTTGATCTCCAGCATGGTATCTTAGAGTGCTGGTATCATCATTACCAGTTTCTGAACTAACGTAACCAGTACAGCACCAGGGGAAGGGTCAAAAGAGTTCAGCTTGCAGATGGACATCTTTAGCCACTGCATTGTTTCGCTCAATTTTTCCAGTGTCTTGACTCTTGAAGCACAAACATGCAAAAAATAAAATAAAAAAATGGCATGTCTTGGAATTGGTTAAATATTTTAAAAAATGATTAGGAATTATTATTAAGCCATTATAACCGTGCTCCATTCTGTTGTGTTCTGTCTAGTTAAGTTTAAAAAGGACCTATGCCAGGCAACTTCGGTCCTCAAGATCTACTAGTTCAGCTTCAACCCTAAACAAACACACATAAACAAGTTAATCAAGGTCTTCAGCACTACTAGAATCCAGGTGAGTCTGATCAGTTGGAGTCAAACTCTGCAGGAAAGTGGATCTCGAGGGCTAAAGTTGCCCAGCCCTGTATTATCAACTTTTGCAAGGTCTTGATTTTAGGCTCTACTAGAATAGGTTTTCATATTTGAATGTTAAAAAAAAAAATACTTTTTTCAAATATTTGACATTGTTGCAGCACCTCTCTTCCCAGTCTCTCAGTAACACTCTGTTTAGTTCCTCTAAGGCTATGTTTACACTAAAACGATTCTGAAGAAAAAAACACAAAAGTGGCGTTGCGTTATCACTTTTTATTTTGCGTTTTAGACGAGCGTTTTGGGTGGGAAATCCGCGTGCATATGGTGACGCAAAAGTCTGTGAAATTCAATGTAGTATGCACTCCAGGCGGCTAGGTGGCGATGTGAAGCACTGCCACAAAACAACACCAAGTCCGCGTGCCCGCGTACAACCTTCACTGTCAAGCAGACTTTTGCGTTTTTACCCTTTACACGGGAACGCGACGGTGGAGTGTTTTAAGGATTTCCACTCTGGAGGGTGGTTTAAATTTTTTGTTTTTAAGCCCCAAAAAAGCCGTCGCCGTGTAAACGAAGGGCACATCCGTCCCGACGCCTGTTGTCGTTTACGAATCCCCATGACACACTACGTCAAACGGATCGTGCCAAAATCGGGCTAAAATCGTGTAATCTGAACCAGGCATTACTCAACCAGGCCTCATCCGTTTTTGGGGGGAAATTACTTGGGGCGGGATTATTTAAATGTGCAATATTGTGACACGTTCGTTCCCTGAAGAAAACTGAAGATTACAATGGAGGCGTTTGAGGGAGTTCAGAAACAGTGTGCTCTGATATAGAGAATAACTGTGCTTTGTGATTTTTCATGCTCAAACAACAACATTATACACTAAAGTTGAAATGTTAAAGGGGGGAAAAAGCATAATATGTCTCTTTAACATAGTATCATCCAAAATACACATGACGACCCATTATAGTGCAAAAAGTAATTTCCTAACTCAAATGTTTGTCCTGTTTTAAGCTTTAACCTCAAAAACAAGAAAACAAGTAACTGTCTGGTTACTGATATTATTCTAAATATCAGAAAATCGGCTGAATGGATTCAAAAACGGTAAAACCCAACTGTTTAACTCTGAGGGAGTTGTAAAATGAGCCTATTTCCAAAAAAAGTGGAGTATCCCTTTAACATAGTATCATCCAAAATACACATGAGGACCCATTATAGTTGCTACACTGCAAAAAGTGATCTCCTAACTCGAATGTTTGTCCTCAAAAACAAGAAAACAAGACTAAGTGTCTCATGCAATTTATCATCTGAAGTAATTATTTCTTGATTTAAGAACGTTTGGATATAAGCGAGACAAACACATTATCCAAAAAAAGCCTCTGGTGCGCATCTCTTGTAAATATGTACATGTGAATACACAAACACACACAAACATTCAAACACGAAGTTCGCTAATATCCAGATTACAGAGGAGACAGTAAACACTGTGGAGCCAGACTCTGAACCAAAGAAAAGCTCAATTAGGGCATAAAACCAGGAGAAAGAGGCACATCATCCATTCTTGCACCCTTCAACAAGTTCCAGAAACCCCGCTGCGCTTCAAACCCGTCCTGCCGGCCAGGCCACACTCAAACACTCACCGTCAAGACAACCGATTTTGCACATCATTATCTAACAGCGAGGGGGAGAGATTCACATGCATGGCTTTTATCTATTACAACACCTTGAATCTTGAGCAGGAATCCACAGGCCTTAAAGTGGTTAAACACACACACACATATGCACAAAACAGCAGTCTATATCTGTAAAATCTATTCGCTCTCATAAAAAAACTCTCTAAATAAGCAGAGTCTTTTTGCATAGCTGATTAATGTGCTGGAATATCCCTGAATTGTGCCGACGGGGAATCTTCTCTTCACACCCAGAGGTGAACACACACACTCGCAAATTAACAGCTGGCCAGAAGTGTCTCATACAGCTGTGTTTACACTGGGTCGATGCCATGGTGCACTGACAATACATCCTAGTGGGGAGAAACATCATGTATGAGTTATACTACCGGTAACATCCACAGCCACTGTTTCACGGGTGCATTGTGGTTGCGGTTTCAAGATTTCAATATTATGCATACAAAGTGGGAAGAAACTTTAAGGCCATATAGATACTCAACACTAGCAAACAAGCTTTTGTTTTCATGTTTTATTAACGTTACATCGCAGTGGACTCAAGGGGGCGATAGAGTTTCCTTCAGATGTCTGTGACGTTAAACTGTGTGTTATTATTCAGGTTGCTAGCTATAAACATGCTTAAGCTGACACTGCTTACGACAGCTTCTTTTGCACTTGATAAATGTCACGCTAAGTCCGCACCAACAAACGTGGCACTCTAATTTCAGCATTACTCATGATGTGTCTGAGATGTTCTGCTGATCATTGTCTGTGTCTGGACAGTACGTCAATACGCATGTGTGAGCGATAGATGCTGACGCACGTCAAAACACACGGCACAGGTGATGAAGGTAAATGCACAGACAGACAAGGCTGTTCGCACTCAGACATGATGTCGATACGCTGTGCCCTTCAACGGCAGAAAGGCAAAACGTGAGCATTTCACAGCCCGAATGTCTCTAATCGATGAACCCAGCCTGCTGTTCTCAAGGCGGTGTTGAAATAGTGGCATGTTTTGAAGAGTGCACACCTGGTACAAAGAGCATCTGAACAAATAACACTGGCTCTGACATGATTACAAGCTAGAAAACATCTCCAGCCAGAAGCCCATAATCTCTGGCGAAAAATAAGTGCAGTGCAATGCAGAACTGTTATATAGTTGCTCAGCAAGTCAAGATTTTAGTTTACGCTGCATTATAAGTCTGGGATAGCTGGGAAAAGGATGATCCCATAACCTCATATTCACATGACGTCTGACCTATAGTCAGGCCCATGAAGAGTCTGCATGAACTTTGCAGAATTGGCATTTTACACTCCCCATGTGTAGTTGTTTATTAAATGTTTTGGCTAATTTATGATTTTAGCTATGCATGAGATAAGAATGCTTTTTTATCTTCTCCATTCAACACATTTAACTATATATTATTTATATAATTATATATATATATAATTATTTATAATAATATATATATACATAAAATATATATCTATAATTATTATATATATATATATATATATATATATATATATATATATATATATATATATATATATATATATATGAAGAGTTCAGATGCAAAAGCCTCTAAGTGCCATTTGAAATTTTCTTCTAAAATGGTCATTTTTATCAAGCTTGTATATTTAAGTTCAGTAATTTCACTTAAATGGCAATGAAGATTACCTATTAATTGTCATTTAAGTGAAATTACTGAACTTAAATATACAAGTTTGATAAAAATGATCATTTTAGAAGAAAATTTCAAATGGCATTTAGAGGCTTTTGCATCTGAACTCTTCATATATACACACACACATGCTTGCATGTATTAAAGAAATATTTCATGTATATACTGTATATAGATTTATATATAATTTATATTACATGTAAATATAAATATTTGATATATAAATATTATTTTTTTCTTAAATATACATGCATGTGTGTGTGTTTCTATATACAAAATAATTATACACAGTGCACCCACATATATTATGTAAACACAAACTGTTATTTTGGATGCGATTAATCAAGATTAATCGTTTGACAGCCCTAATATATATAAATATTTAAAATAAATGTCAAATTATTTCAGGACCATTGCATCTGTTTACTATAAGCTTTACCCAATTTTTATCAAAAAAATAAAATAAAAATAATGCGTTCGATCTCTCATGTCGATGAAAGGGTCATATCCACACATCAATGCTAGACACATCAGGCTCGAGCCAGACAGTAGGCACTTCAACACGTTTATCAGTCCCTAAATCAGTCAAAGAAAAGCTTACATGATAGAGTCAGAGGCCAGCACAAGTGCTTGTGGGTAAAAGAGTGGTAATATTTACACTTAAAAGAAAGAGGCCTAACTTCTCAATGGACTGCATGGCCTGCTGGGGAGAATTGTGACACTTTTGCAAGGCATCTGGTTCATGGTGATCAGGAACAACCTCACAGATCACATTTAATTCCTAATACGTTGTGTTTCAAGGAAAGTGTGAAGAATACATTCGGATCTGTTAGATTGCGTGAAGGTTTGTGTGTATGCATTTTCCTGAAAGCGGTAGAAAGAAAGGTAAGTGATAGGAGAAAGAGAAAAACAGACAGAGAGCCAAAGAGTGTGTGCGCAGCAGAGGATGGGGGATGTGTGTGTGTGTGTGTGTGTGTGAAGCACGTGCTCAGGCAAGAGAGGCAGGTTGGCTTGTGCAGGTGGGCTGTTGACGGTTTTATCTCTCTGAATCAGATTTTGAGAGGTTTCCCAGAGCTTTGGCCACAGAAACACGACTGGTGTCTGCAGCTTCTCATTCCACCCCAGAACTCAAACATTTCATTAAATGAATCAATGTCTTAATCAACCCAGCCCCCGTCACATTCCAAATACCACGGAAAAACAGATAGACACATAGAAAGGAGAAAAGGGGAAAACCCTTGAGGAACGAAGCTAAACAGCAAGCTCTCGATCAGATATCCGACCCTTTTCCCTTCGAAAACGAGGCTTTAGGCTGCGGGATCAAAGAAAACAGCCGCAAGCCCTTTTAAAACTAATTCAGAAAAGGAAAACCTCAACAAACGCACTTCCATACACATCCTCAGATGACGTTTACCACACCGTGGAGAACACATTTTCAGATTCATGCTGATTCAAATCAGCACGTCGCTGTAAAACAAATGGGAATAATCAAATACAAGACAGATGCCCTTCTGCTCTCACACGGATCGTCCTGCTCAAAAAGAAGGAGCATTAAAAGGAAAGTACAGGACTATGTGAACCCTCTTGACCTCAGAGAGCAAGAGGAAAGAAGTAATGTGTAAGAATGAGCGTTTTTAAGCATCACACAGCACATCTGGCCAATGCGTTTAACACAAGGCCGGCATATCAATTAAACCTGCACAAGTACAATCTCTGGCAGGGAGAAAAGGTAAAACACAAACACATGAAATATATAGGGGAATGAAACCCGCAGCCAGCGTTTACACACACAACAGGAGATATTGCTTCCCACTGTCTGTTCTTCAGTTGGAGCTGATAAAAGAGAGCCTCAGAGTACATCTAAATCTTCACGTGTTTGGTTAAACGACACCTGTTTATATTTTGCGGTTAGAAACTATTTTGGCCCGGCAGACAAGAATCTTCTTATCATTCCAGAGGCACTGAAAAGGTAGCTTTACATTACACAAACTGTGGAGAGAGCAACACAATAAATATCCGTAATAATCAAACAAAACAGAAGCACGCAACGTTTCGCATAATGTTTGTTAACCCGTCCAAATATCTCAGGAAAAGGAACTGATTTCTATTTTCCAACACATTAAGACTTCTAATAATATTTCACAGTTTGGGATCCGTGACAATCTCCTAGTAAAAGCAATTTTTATGGAGAATTACTTTAGCAAAAAAAATATTAAAAAAAATTAATAATAATTACATCTGTTTTGTTACAAATTGTTCTTGCTTGATAATCTTCAAACAATGTGAATGCTTTGACAGTTTCCATGGAAAACATTTCAATGAAAAAGTAATGCAAAAAAACAACAACTTTGAGATGAAGATATATTAGCAAGACTCAAACAAAAGACGCCGCTTTTTCGAGATGTTGACATAACTAGTTTACAGAGAAATATTATTTATATATTTTCAATCATACTTAGAAAACCATCTCAAAGACTTTTCACACAAAACACTAGCTATACTTTGATATATTTATTTAAGGGATAGTTCACCCAAAAATGAAAATTCTGTCATCATTAACTTTTTGCAAACCTGTTTGAATTTCTGTCTTCTGCTGAACACAAAAGAAGATATTTTGAAGAATGTTGTATTACCAAATAAGTGATTGCCCCCCTTTGACTTCCATAGTAGGAAAAAAAAAAATACTTTGGAAGTCAACATTCTTCAAACTCTCTTCTTTTGTGTTCAACAGAAGAAAGAAATTCATACAGGTTTGGAACAACTTGAGGGTGAGTAAGTGAAATGATGACAGCATTTTCATTTCTGTGGTGAACTATCCCTTTAAGTGTATATCTAATAACACGATAAATAACGATTTCGTCGCTATCCAGTACTGATCTTGACGGCAAGCGCTGTGGTTACCTCCTCATAGTGAACAACTTCCGATCCCGAGCCTATACTTGCGCTGTAGACCTAATTAATTTGTAATTATATTTTTCACACATCAAAAAAAAAAAAATTCTCAAATAGGCCTATGTAACAACAGCTGTCGTAAAAGAATAGACACTTTAAAAATCCTGGCTTCAAGAATCAACCCCCATAATTTGTACCTGGCGCTTTTCAAATGCACGAGCATGTTTAATTGACAAACTAGACATGGCTTATTTAAAAGCTGCACCAAAAGTCAGCAACTGTCAATCATTTTTCAGCTTCAACACATTACATGAAGTAGCCTAGCCTATTTTCACAAGGAAGTCCAAGCACGATCCAGATAATCATTTCAAACATTTGACCTCAAATCGAAAGATGGGCCCCAAACTGAGACTAAAGACCGGTAGCCTAAATGACTCAGATTAGCCTATTTTAGTATCCCAACTGTGTAAAAAGTGAGACATTGGGCCATCATAAAATTAACAAGAGTGTTCTTTATGTAAACGACTGCTAGCCTAAATAAGACTCGTTGAGGAAAACGGGGAGTGATGACAACATTTTTTTTAAATTTTGATTTGTTTTTATCCGTGTGTCTCCAATTTTATATAGCTGGTATTTCCCTATTTGTCTGATACATATTTACGTAGGCCTACTTCATAAATCTACAATTTACGTAAATTAGCCCAATGCCAAGTAGCCTAGGCTACAAAGAGTGCGCATGGATGCAATGCTGTTGTAACGCTATATAGAAAACATGCACATTACGCGCGTCAATGTATTGTGATAATTTACTTGCTCAAAATATCACTAAAATATTTTCACTTCTGCTCCATGCTATTTTTATCCAAATGGTCAACAAACAAGAAACATTTATTTTGCAGGCAAAACTGCAATTAAAAAGGATAACAAAATAGCCTAGCTACATAAAACATAACTGTGAGAGTGTTATTGCACGGCTGTGTCAAACGCAGGCCTATACACACGGTCCCATTATGCGCAAAGTGTTAAAACACTCCCTGTCTGCCCAACATTTCCACTTTTTTAAACTATGTTTTAAAAATGTAGATGAAACCTTCTGTGGGTCAAACAGGAGATCCTACTTATTCAGATAACAGGCTACTCGTTTAGTCATTTAATATCCTTCCGCATGAACGCAAATCAGGACTAGAAGTTACATTTTACCCCAGTAAACCTATTACATTTACACAAAGAGTCCTCCAACTCGCAGTGTGACCTCAGGAAGGTGACAGTGATTTTCCTCCTGTAACTAATTTCTGTAATTGCTCAAACCGATGGTGCTGCAGCTCACCCCTCTCTCTCCCTCTCTCGATCATGCCTTAAGCAAAAACATACTTTTGGGTTTATGAAGCCTGTACGTTTCGCTGGCCGGCACAAATCTCTCTCAAGGCATGTTCTGAAACAACCACATCAACAAACATCCTTTCCAAACAATGTATGCTACATCTTTTAGGTTTGGTAATTGAAACTAGAGCTTACTTGTTTGCAGATCTCGATCTATCCGTTCAGTGTAGGTCTCCAAAAGTTCCTCCAAAGTTCCAGAGTTGAAGTCTTGACAGCTGAACTTGGTCTTCTGCTCTCCGTTATGTTCTGTCGAAGCGCTTACAGAGTAGTTACTTTTGAAAACATGAAACAATTCCACTTCCGATCAATTCAACATTCTACTCGTGATTCCAGCGTTTCTCTCCCTTTCATTCACTTACAAAATGAAAAACATATCTACTCCAAAACACGGCGCTGTCCATTGCAAAAAAAGAAAAAAAAGTTCCGCGAAAAGGACTCGATTTAATTTTTTTTCAAACTTTTGATACACTCACCGGGCTACAGTGCATTAGGACGTCACGCAACAGGTGTCAATTAAACCTTAGATAGTTTGACAAGAGCGCAAACAAACGCGCTGCGCGTGCGGTGCGCAACAGGCGCGACTAAAGCCTTTTCCTCCTTATTAAAGAAATTAGCGGACAAAGGCAGTCTGGAGTCATTCAGTCCACCTCACAGAGCTCATGCATTCACAAGTTTTGCGCTTTAAAACTTCAGTTCGGCATTAAATCCTCCTTTTGCGCAGGAAATACGGAAACCTTTTCAAACTTTCCCCCTCTTTTCTTTCCAGATGCTGTTCGGGCTCTTAACCCCAAACCTAAAGCAGACGACGAAGAAACTCCAGCGACTGCTTCAGTCCGCAGGCAGGGGGGTGAAAGAGTGAGTTTTGACTAGTTTGCGCTTTGCCTCCTCTCATGGGCCTGCCCTCCCCATCTCTCCAGCTTCGACACAGGGGAGGGAGAGGAGAAACCACAGTCCTCCAACAGCGCCCTGCCATTCGACAGCGTCCCAACCACTGCTCCTATTAGTCAGACAATAAAGTTGTAGTAATTAGTTTTTATAAGAGAGATGATCTTTATTGTGGCAGGCCTGGGTATACTTTGGGAAACCTGTTTAAAACTTTTCAAGAGTTTTGAAATACTCATTTACCTTTCACTTTACATAAAACACACATATACAAGTGGGCAGAAAACGTTACACTTTTAGTTTTAATTAAAAACTAAAAGTTTTACTTTAATCACGACTAATTGGATCTAACTTTAAAGTTTGTTTATATAACTGTGAGTGTGTATACACTACAGTATATACACACTTATACACACAGTATGCTGTACATATATATATATATATATATATATATATATATATATATACATATGAAGAGTTCAGATGCAAAAGCCTCTAAATGCCATTTGAAATTTTCTTCTAAAATGATCATTTTTATCAAGCTTATATATTTAAGTTCAGTAATTTCACTAAAATAGCAATGAAGATTACCTATTAATTGTCATTTAAGTGAAATTACTGAACTTAAATATACAAGTTTGATAAAAATGGTCATTTTAGAAGAAAATTTCAAATGGCATTTAGAGGCTTTTGCATCTGAACTCTTCATATATATATATATATATATATATATATATATATATATACATACACACACAGTATATGTAAATATATATATACACACACACACACACACACACACACACGGGCAGAAAACGTCACACTTTTAGTTTTAATTAAAAACTAAAAGTTTTAGTTTAATCACGACTGATTGGATCTAACATTAAAGTTTGTTTGTATATTTGTGTGTGTGTATATACACAGTATGCATACACATATACAAACTTATACACACACTATGCTATGCATATACACACACGTGTACCTGTATATATACACATATATATAGATATGATGATTAATCGTGATGAATCGATTTGACAGCACTGATATAGCAAATATATTTAAAATATAAAAGTAGGTTTACCTACAAACTTGATGTCAAATAAAAAAAGTAGTTTAAGGTTAAATATATCATTTTTAGGAGAATGATAGGCTAATATTTGTTTAAATTAGTTTGTCACATTTTACATCAACCCATAATGTATAAAATGGAATAATAAGTATAAAAGCATGATGATAATTTGAACCGTTTCTATCGTTTAACACGGTTTTGGATACCGCTGTAATTCGAATCTGCACACAGATTGCATAAACGCATAAATACAACAATCATACTTTTGGCTCTGAGCTCCATATGGAGCGACTGAACCAACGGTAGATGACAATGGAGGACAAACACGCAGGAGAGGCGTCTCGGGTTTCCACATGTGAAGGCATTGCTTTAACGAGCGTGGAGGGGCCGGCGGGTCAGACCCGACTCCATTCCTCCAGAACACACACTCCTGAGTCTCGGCGCACATATGGACCTGATCTACCGCTGCGTGCCCACCTCTGACATCTGGAGCTTTGTGCTGGCAACGAGTGTGAAAGATTCTGACAAAAGTATCGATAACATCTCAATCTGCTGAGCCCTTTTTCCCATCCCAATTGTTGTAACAACATTGAGGGATGAAGGTATTATAAGGGACCGTCTAAAGTTTCATTTCGAACCGGTCCCTCAGAGGAAAGGGTGAGCTGACTGACACGGCGATTGTCATGGGAATACGAGGCCTTTGAACCCTCTCCCTCTTGTCTGCAATGGCAGATCAAATGTATGCAAAGTGTCGACACGGATAGAGACGAGCTAAAAACGTGACAAACGTCCCAGGACCGACATAATCAGACCCAGCTCCCGTCCTCAGGCTCTGACTCGGCTCCAAAACTCTTCTCAGAATCGCTCCATTCATTGCCGATTTATAAAATGAGAGCTTTTTCAGCATTTCAGAGGTTTCCCAGAGTGCGTCTTGACATTGTCCCGTTTCTCAGCAGTTGGATCGGGACAGACATTCTTTCATCCAGGGCTGTTTTTGAAGCGATCATCCCTCTAGAAACCTGTCAGAGCTTGTAATGGCTCTTACATGTCTGCTTCTTTGTACATGCGTGCGTGCGTGTGCACTTAATAATGGCCTTGTAATTAGTTGTTTAACTCTCAACAAGCCTGTTAATTTCAGCAAGATCACTTCTGATTTACAGTACAGGTGAAATCCCAGCGCAGGTCTGTCTGTTTATCTTTTTTTAAATGTGTTTTCCCAAAAAAAGGCCAGTCAGCAGAAACTCTGTGTTCTGTTCAATCTATCATTAGCTCTGCTTGCTAAGGCAAGTCTCACTGTAACTATTGCTCACACTAAAGGTTGGGGATTTCAACATACTGCCAATCTTAAGTATGAAACTTTAGGCCGCAACTCGAACGAATGACACCTCAAATCGAGCGTTTGAAGAGAAGTGTGCTGATACTTAAGATTAAAAAAAGCATAATTGTTTTAAGGGAGATGATTCATAACCAGGGTCCAGACCACCATTGTGCATTGTGTAATATCTCTCTCATAACCGTCCTCTATCCGCTGTCAAGTAGTTAGCGCAGATCTATACGCAACAATGCCAAATTGTCGAGTGCAACTCGCCACAAAACCCAGACAATGCACCGCATTCATGTAAGTGACGGGTCTTGTTTTCCTTACGACCTTCACGAAGTCAAGTGATGTGAAAAAATACGCTTTTTTTCCATGTTTCTCTATCCTATAGACGCGGCGTTTATTTTAGGAGCTTGCTGTTCTTTTTTCACTCTCTCCGCTCGCTTTTTGCAATCAGTGTGCCTTTGGCCACTACGGCTGAAACCACATCATTTCCACACCCACACACGGACCTCTTATCCTCTGTGCCTCTCTGTAAAAACACATGCAGAAGTATTTCTATATATACATGCACTTTAAACAGAAAGAGAGCTCTACAGGCCACTCTTGTTTGGATATAGGGCTTTATGGGATTGAGATGGTTGCCAATCATTGGCCGGTGTGCTTATCCAGGAGTAGCAGCGTGATGAGTCCAGACTCCCTCATTCCTGAGGTGCACCAACTCTCACTGCGTCACGATCAGGGTCACGCAACATTTAGATCATGAGTGTCAATATACATCGGTCAAATCTATAGGAAGTTGAATTGGCATAGTAGTTTAATTTAAAATAAAACGTTTACTGATAATTTACTCACCCCCATGTCATCCAAGATGTCCACGTCTTTCTTTCTTCAGTTGAAAAGAAATTAAGGATTTTGATGAAAACATTCGAGGAGTTTCTCCATATAATGGACTTCAGTGGGAACCAAACGGTTCAAGTTTGAAATGAGATTTTCAGTGCAGCTTCAATGGGCTTTAAATGATTCCAGACGATGAATAAGGGTCTTATCAAGGACCTTTCAAGTCACAACTCAAAAAAAAAAGAAAAAAAAAAGATTCGTTCATTTTGATGAACGAGTTCAAACAGGAGAGTCACAAACACTCATAACAGAACAGAGCAAGGCGAGCATTTGTGCTTATAAAACTTAAACTTTTTTATTTATTTTTCAAATGACCGATTGTTTCGCTTGATAAGACCCTTATTCATCGTCTGGTGTCGTTTAAAGCCCTCTGAAGCTGTACTGAAACTCTCATTTGGACCTTGAACCATTTGGTTCCCAATGAAGTCCATTATATTTTCATCAAAAACCTTAATTTCTTTTCGACTGAAGACAGAAAGACATGGACATCTTGGATGACATGGGGTGAGTAAATTATCAGCAAAAGTTTTTTTAAAAGTGAACTACTTCTTTAATTCAAAATATGGAACCGAATTGGAATTTAAAAGGCGACTCTGAATGGCAAAACCCTGACTCTTCCCTACCGTGCAGTTGCAGTATGGATGAGGCCTGTCTGGAAATGTATTTATACTTACACACCTGCATACCTTGTCCTTCATTAATAGTTGAGAAGTCAATTCTTCACGGAACAGCACATACTCTGAAAGTATGAACTGAGTGATTTCTGGACCAGGCTCAGTCCATTAGTAAGGCCTTCCCAGGGGGAAATTCCCTTGAAATTGGCATATTTAAATGGTGGCTTAAATAGTGGTCATATTGCCTGTTGTTTAGCCAGTGATTTTCCCTGAAAGCGATGGGATCTTTCCCACTCCACATGCTCTAGTCACTACTTGATGTACACTGCATGCAAGTTGTATATCGTAAAATGAGGAGTGTAAACTCGAACAGGAACTCTGCTGGGTGGCCTAAGTGCTGATGTGTAATCGGCAATAAATCCAGTCCTTGGGGGGTCTGTGTGAAAACCTGGAGGCGGAAACCAAGACATCTCGATGGGCCATCTGTGTTCCTTTTTTGTGGGTTGGGCATCGGTATCAAACAAGATCCTTTCTGTCTGGAGAGACGCACTGAAGATGACGGGAGGCTCCCGCTGAACACTGGAGATGCCACTGCAACAATACAGGTTACACAGATATGACTCTTATGGGTTGACTCAGAGTAATTATAGAACACATTAGCTCTGATCCACAACTTAGTGAGCGATCCTGCTGTTTACTGTCTACATAGGCAGCCACTCTTTGAAGCGGCATCCTCACTGAAATGGAACGTCATAATGTGACTCATTTGGAAAGCCCTAAATGTGCCACCAAACATGACTCAATTGATTCTAAAAATGCATAAGCATAGAACACATGGCTAACATGGTCAATTTTCAATTTGAGTGAAATGTTTTTATGGATACTAGCAGTGCTGGTATTGAATGCAATTCAATAATCAACATATTTCATAATCAACAGGCATTTTGGGAACATTTTTACCACTTAAAGTAGTAGTTCACTTAAAAAAAAAAAAAGTTTGCTGATAATTTACTCACCCCCATGTCATCCAAGATGTCCACGTCTTTCTATCTTCAGTCGAAAAGAAATTAAGGTTTTTGATGAAAACATTCCAGGATTTTCTCCATATAATGGACTTCATTGGGAACAAACGGATCAAGGTCCAAATGAGAGTTTCAGTACAAACTGCAAACTGTTCAAAGGGCTTTAAACGATTCAAGACAATGAATAAGGGTCTTATCAAGCGAAACGGTGGGTCGATTAAAAAATAAATAACAAAGTTTAAGCTTTAAAAGCACAAATGGTCGCCTTGCTCTGTTCTGTGATGCGCGTTCCTGCCTCTCCCGTTCGAACTCGTTCATCAAAATTAACGAATCATTTTTCGAGTCACTTTGTTCATTCAACGAACGAAATGACTCGAAAAAAGATTTGTTCATTTTTGTTCAACCAGTTTGAACAGGATAGTTGAGCAAGGCGAGCATGTGTGCTTACAAAACTTATTTATTTTTGAAAAGACCGATCGTTTCGCTATATAAGACCCGAACGGAGGAGACCGACAAACTGTAAAATACGAATGAATAAGAGTGCATCGTAATTGACAGAAAAGACCAAAACACGATAAAGGACTGAATGATAGAGTTTATATACATACAAAGGCAAAAAGCTGAATACAATACGCCTTTTTCCTATTTTACAGAAATCATCTCTCCACACAGACATAAGGCAGTATTTTTTGTGAATGTGAAAAAAAAACAGATATGAAATATGACGAGCTTTGGGTTAAAGTTAACATGTTTCCATTTATTTTTCTTCATTAAATTAAAGGGGAAAGGGCGAGAATCCTCCTTGACAGTGTTTCAGTGTACTGTGTAGAAAAGGAGCATGAATCATTAGAAAAGACAGACCTTTACTGTGACAGAAGGCAGGGTTGCTGGAGCCAAGAGAACATGATGTTGAACGGGGTGATATTGAGGTCTGACACTCTCTTAGGACAAAATCCAGAGGAAAAAAGAAGATACCACATCGAGCGCCAACCTCAACTTTACATATTCTCTTATATATAGGCACACAGAACGTTTGTAACAGTCTAAAAAATGACTGATACGACATTGAGTTGAGATGAAGATTAGGTCCTTGTGAATAATGCTGTTTCATTCAACTCTATCATACACTATAAAGGCGTCTGTTCTGGTGTCTCATCTAGCTGGAGTTGGTTTCGGTTTGACCTCTTATCGTGTCAATTAAGGTTTAAAGGTTTAAATAGAAAGCAAACACGATATAAACAGTAAAAGGTCACGTGACCTGGCTTTGGTTGCTGATGAACGACAGGCAAGTTATTATTTGTGGCACTTTCTAGAGCTGACTAGCTTCGTTTGGCACCGAATTCGCTCAGATGGAGAACGGAAAGTCAGACATAAACTTGCCAAATCCTTCAGTGGATGTTTTATGTGGTTTCATGCTTTAAACAGTCTCAGTCCATCAAACTAAGTGGAGGGAAGTAATGCATGAAAAATGTGGACGTGTTGACGGACCGTTTGGGTAAATAATGACAATTCGAGATGAGTTAATAAGTAAACAATTTAATAAGCAATCTACTTAGGCGGCCATAAAAATTCTGAGTGTGTTTACGTGTGCAATAAATGACTACGAACGACGAATGAGGCTTCGTGACGAGCGATGCTGATCATCTGAGCAAAAAGGTCAACGCAACGTGCTTATTATCTCCTGAAAACGCATAAACGACGCTAAACCCTAAAATAACACTGACTTTCCAGCAACCCGGAGTGCTATTAGGATCACAGTTCTCAAGCAAAGGTCCCCTCGAAACACGGTCACAGATGTTTCTCTGGCCCTCCAGAACAGTCATTCATGTTTTGTAATATAAAACACGCTGCAGTTTTCAACATTGCAATCACACACACTATCGAGGACTGCAAAACAAAAACAAACAGGAAAGAATAACAGCTGTACGGCTGGAATCAAAACCCGGCGAGATGCGGAGGAGATAGCAACACCACATTTTCAAAATCTTTATTAACAGCTTCGATTTGACACTTAGAAAGGCTTCTTTAATTTTCATTTCAAGACAAAAGTTAGTGTTTCTAGATCTTTTTTTTCTTTTTAAAAGGCAGACAGCCATTTTGTTCAGACTGATATATATTCTCTTCCCCAGACGCTTGTGCAAATTGTTCAGCCATTAACATATATAAATATAGATTTCTCTATGCGTGTACGAGACGTCTCTAGCAGTGTTCTCACAGTTGTGTCAAGGTTTTTGTCTTTAGTAACATAATAAAATAGGATTATAGCAAACTCAGGAGAAAACGCAGCACTACTGATTAACGCTAAGAATTATGGGACGTAGATAGACTTTAAAAAAAAAACTGGATTTAAGTAGACATTTTGATAAATGTCTATGTTATAGGACAAAATCGGGTTGAATAAAAATCTAGACAGCAAATTGTGAGACTGGAAAATATACGCATTAGAAGTGGCTGGCCGTCCCACGCTTGCTCTTTCTCTCTCACCCTCCACAGACATGCCTCGCTGAGTTTAATGAGGATGAAAAATGCTCATACTAGAACATGAAGCAAAACCTCATGCTCATTCACACTCGTGGCTGAACACACTTTCAAGCCAGGTAGACGTAAAAAGCCAAACGCTATGGAAAGTCAGCTGACCACATCCTATGAGCGGCTCCGCTATAAATTAACAGGAGTGGTATGCAGAAAAAAACTTGCGCTATAAGCAGCTATGCACCATCACGGTCACAAAATAAATATAATACCCTTCTATGAAGCCTGTATAGGAGTGAATTCATGCTATAATGCATTATACAAACTGTTCATCTAACAATTCAGCTTATAAAAGTGTTCCTAAAACATTCATAATAGAACTTAAAGTACTTATGAATAATTACGACTAGTTTAAATACTTGCATTAGAGGTGTAAACACCATTACGCAGTGTTATAACTTATTGTGAATCCACTAGCATTTAAAATACTGTGATCTATACAGGCTTCATATAGACCATTTCGCAAGATGTAAACAACACTGGTCCAGAAACACTTCCTGTTTCAGTTTGTAACTGTTTTCTTTATTTCACATGTAAAGAAAACTTCTTAAAGATGTTTGTTTAACTTTTTGATTCAGTTTTACATGTTCTGTTGGTTGTATTTTATCCCAGCTTTTATGTAGTGTTAAAAAACTGAAACAGGAAGTGCTTCTGGACCAGTGTTGTTTACATCTTGCAAAATGGTCTATGAAGTGCTACAGAATAGCTTTGCTAGAGCAAGAACGCTGGTGTCGATCTCTTTACTTCTTCAAACACACACACACAGAGGAATCACTGAGACAGGGAAGCCTCCGAACACAAGTCTGCAGGGAATTTCCAAGCTCCTCTGTGTGATTAGGTCTGCCTATAACCAGCAATCACACAAATAGCAGAGCTCCAGAGAGACACTCACTCAACACACAATAACACCCTCTGCAAAAGCGCCGGGTCATTCTTTCTCTGATCTGATCCCGGTTATCACAGCGTTCCTTCTTTTTGTTTTCTTAGTGAATTCTCCGGAGTGCTCTAAGCTGACAGCGGTAAGAGGCCAGCTCCTGTACTGAAGGACATAAATCGCCAGAGCGTCTCTGTGATAGCGAGTGTGTGCGCGAAGGGTCTGTGTTTAGTCTAAGCGGGGAGATTCAGCCACGGCGCAGATAACTGAGCCCCAAAACTGTGTTTGTGTGTGAAAGATAGCAGACGGAAAGAAAGCGATAGAGATGAAAAACAGGATGGGCCTCATCCATCAGCTGTTTCATTTTACGGAGCTGCTCGTCACATTCATGCCCTCATAAAGTGGTAATTAAGAGCATAAAACCATAAAATAGAGATGCGTCGTATATGACCGCAATATGATATACAGTGCCAGGGGTGAGAATGGCACGCGAACAGGCGTTTTATTGGCATCGCCCACATAAACGTGGGAATATGATGTTAAAAGTGGCCTCATATATCCATAAATTTAGCTTGGTTTACTTATAAATGCATTTGGGTGAATCTCACGAAACCGATCAGCTTATGAAAACAACAATATTTTCACAAAAACTGTAATGTGACAAAAAAAATATTTAAATTGTAAAATGCTTACATCTATTTGGTATTTGCTTTACTGATTTTATTGCATATTCATTTAATTAAAATTCACGATTTGCACAGGATTTTTTTTTTAACTTTAATGCCGTACTTTTTGTAATCAGAATCTCATGAGCAACACCATTGATAGAACAGCAATAATAATAAATGCCTCAAGAATTTTAAGGGAAAATGTTGTCATGCTGCAATACATTTTCCGAATGATAACACAAGACCTAAATGTGTTTTCATGAGATTCACTCAACTACTCTTCTTTTAATCTAAAGCATTAAAAGAGACATTTTTGTGTACTAGTTCTATGTGACTCACAGAATGACTCGGCGGTCAATCAAATCTGGCCCAAAATCCCATGTCTGTTTGCTAGTGAGAATGGGCATGAGGAGAGGTGTGGCGATATGGGAGCGTGTGGGAGAGAGATGATTATATTCGCTGTGATCTCGTGCTGTTTGTCTTGTCTGTGGAGCTTATCGTGCGGAGAGGAGTTTGACTAACACAGCACAGCAGGTCAGAGCCATAAACTACACACAGGCATGAATGAGGGAGGGATGAGGAGATATAGAGAGAGAGGAGCAGAGGGCATGTTACGCCCAGTGTCATCCACAGGGGCAGCGGGAGGGGGAGTTGACTCTGGACTTTAAAGCGTCGGCCGATCCGCACGATGAGGCAACCGCCGTCGAGTTGAACGAGGTTGTGTCTTATCGCTCCTGTGGTCGTCCAAAGACGGACACCCGATGCCAACGGATATAGACCCATATAACCATAAAGTGAAAGAGGATACACCTGCCGGCTGTGCTAACAGAGACGCCCGGGTCTGAGGATGATCGAAGTCAAGCAAAGAGACATGATGGTACATGCAAGATGCTCGGGATCAAAGCTTGATGTTATCAAAGCAACCGCAAAAAAAACAAGTTGCATTTGTTTAGAAAAAAGAGAGAGTGGAATAAAGGAGTTATCTAAACTTGACCCTATCTCTCTCAAAAAAAAAAAGAACAACCCTGTAGTTTCCAACTCAAAAGGGAGCAAACTGAGAAACCCAGTGTGAGACCACATAGTTTTCAGAGTATGGAATGAGTGATAGGTGCCTATTTTCCTATTCCAGTGATGTGTGGCAGCTGCTCTCTGATGATGAGGCACTTCTACGTCCACAACATCTGCGTCGGCAATACACCCACTGTTTTACCGCCCTCGGCATCGGGACGGGGGGGAAAAAAAAAAAAAAGAAAAACATAACCAAACCAAACCTGCCACATGCAAAGACAAATGTTAGCAGCAATAAACCTACAACTTCCAAGGCAAATAATTTTCTTCCTCTCACCTTTAACAGACACAAACCAGGACTGTGGTTTCTTTAGCTGGTGACAGGTGCATACGGGATAACATTACCCACATTGTCCGTTTCATAACTTTTATGAACGAGACTTCGGCCGCTAACCAAGTCAATAGTGAATTCCCAGATGGCGGGGGCTGCAGTAATCTAAACCCGCTACTGACTACGATAGTAAAAGTATGTTTAAGTCCTCACGGACTGTCTGCTGGCACAACCGGAGCATTAACCAAGTTTTGAGTGAAACCAGATGGTTTGAAAGTGCAGGAGTTTTGCCCTGCGCGAATGACCCATAATTTAACGTCAGTAACACAGCATCTACAAAAAAAAAAGGGGGGGGGGGGGGGGTGTCTAAATTTCTTCAAAACGGTTTCAAAATCCTGCAGCTTACCACTACCTGGCAATAGTGTATATCAAGATAAGGAGACTGTTTCCTGCCCCTCACAGAGAGAACCACCTCCTGCAGGACGCCATTCAGAGATAGACTAAATAAGTGAACATGTCTTATAATACTGAGCTTCTCTGTTGCTCATTTCCTCCTTTCGGTTCCTTCTTTCCCGTGTTTATGTAAGCGTAAACCGGATTCTGAAGGAGCAGAGAGGATGAATGTGGTGGTAGGGGATGGCAGAAGGAAAGCCCACCATTCCCACACCCCAAAGCCAATCCGAGCGTGCACTTGACTTGCGAGCTGTCAGTCTCTCCCGTATGCGTCAGTCCTTTGAATTGTGCATGAGGGTGAGGGAGTTTGTGTTCTGGCGTCCTGTGAAATGAACAGAAGAAAGAGGAGGAGGAGGAGAGGAGGGGGCAGGACTGAGGTCCAGTCAGCACGACTCCTCCAGAGCGTTGACCACCTGCTCCAGGATGTCCGGGCAGTGATCGGCGATCTGCTGCAGGACGGAGTTTGCGTACTCCTGCAGTTCGGCGCTCTCTCGTTCACACTGCTCCAGCTCGGATTCCAGCTGGGGAAACACAGAGATAAAACAAGGGTTTAGTAATATAACATTTAATAAATCTATCATCCCAAATCAGAGATATGAAATGACCAAGCAAAAACCCAAAGCATCAAGCTGACGTGGTAGATACTCCAATGACAAATGTTATTTAGAAGATGCACCATATTTTCATTATTTCAACTGGAATCATACAATGTTTCATTTCCTCAAAGCCAATTTTGGCGAATGTTAATTTTAGACTCCAATTTCAACGTTTGTAAAACACTTAACAAAATAAATACTATAATATTCCTCATCCTGCGGTTTCACTTTCACATAGTACAGTGATTTTACCGCTTTGTATTAAGCCTAACACCCCTTACATCTTGAGAAAATAGTAGGTTTTACAGTGTCATTGTTCAAGTCAAGTCAAGTATATTAATACAGCGCTTTTCACAATATAGATTGGATCAAAGCAGCTTCACAATATCAATCAAAACATAACAACAATGTTCGTTTCTTACTGGAAAAACATCCACGTTTGGTAGAGCTGATCACGTTACACATTACAAGTAGTTACTGTAGTAATAACTATAAATTATGCATAATTACATTCAACTAACACTAAACCAACTCATATTCCTTACCATAACCCTAGTAAGTACATGTACTTTTAAATGTTTAACTACAATGTAACACAGACACCTTTAACATACTATTATTGTTTAACATAATTCAACAAGACTAGCTTTCGAGATCTGATGCATAAAGGCACACAAAACGGGAAACAATTCGGGAGTTTCAAAGTCGTCATCTGATTGGTTGAATTCGTCAGGATTTCCGGGAGACGTGTGTGTCACATTCTTTAACGTTCTGCCAGGAAACAAAGCTGTCATGGAAGACTAAAGCTGTCATTGATGAGAAGTGCTTATCAGGATCAACTAAACACTGGATGTTCAAAAGTATATGAATTTCAAGCCAACTTGTAAACTTGCACAACGTTCTTGAATGATTGATTTATTAGATGCACGCTTTTCTTATATCGTAAGGAAATCGATGTTACATTTCCACGCCCCTGAACATGACGCGGAACCAAACGAACTGTGATTGGTTGCTTTATATGTCTTTCAGACATCCTCTTGGGCGGTCCTTGGCCAATGAAAGCTGTGATGGAGTCCAGACCTTCTGCAGTCAGTCTGAAGATCTGGCTAAGTGAGACTACAGTGAGATTGACAAACAGCGATGTACCATCCAGCACACTGGTTCCACTCTCCTCCAGTGTTGAAAACTGGAAGGTAACAAGCGTCCAGAGAACTATTAAATAGACCGAAGAGAAGGGAGTCTAACGAATCAAACTGACAATGAGAAATGAGAAAGCTGTGGGGGTGATGCTGCAGACAGCAGACATGTGACCTCATGAGGATCCAGACCTTAGTAAGAGGGTCCTTCTCCGTCTCCCTCGTCTAGCCCTTAAAACACCACTGAAAACAAATCACCTCACCAAGCACTTCTTTTTAAATCGTTATATAAAATTCAACACTTGGAATTTGCCCGAAAGGTTTAATTTTCCGCTCATTAAAAGAAACTTAAACTAAAGAGGGGGATTTAACATTTTACAGCACCTCTGTCTAATGATAATCACAGGTGTGGTTATCTTTAATGCTCAAATCCTTTTTCCAAATGATTTCCGTAGAGGTTTGGCTAAGGGATGTGGAGAAATGAGAGGAGGGAAGGGGGATTCCTTAGTGCTGGCAGTGCCAAGCACGCCAGGAAATATGCCATGGCAGAAGCAGGTGCCTCTTAACTAACTAAAACACACAGACACACACAGGAAACAGATGCTAATGTGTCCAGCAGACTGTTTATTTTCATTCAAATGATTTAAAAAGACAAAAATATACTCTCATCAAGAGGACTAATTATTCAAACAGTGTGAGACAAAGAGAGCAGGAAAAGATTAATAAAGGGAGCTGAAGCATGTGCGTGGATTATCAATTACCATAATCACTATTTTTGTCTTGTTTTCCAGTCAAAACATTTAAAGATCTTTAAAATAAGAACTTGAGAAGCAAAATTGCATAACACAATAAACTAGCGTAGGATACTAAGATAATCATTGTTTGATAATCGGGAATGTAACTGTTGTGTTTATTTTTCTTATCCCATTGGCAGGCCAAGGGACTTTTTCTGTACTGGTTTTGGGGGAAAATCTGTGGACGTTTGTGCAATGGGTTTAAATTTGGTAATGTGTGTTAAATGCATGTCCTGGTAGCGTAAAACATAATTAATGAACCAACATTCAAGGGGTGAGGTATATGCATGAATGTAATTCAATTTAAATTCTGTAAAATTACGTCTTGCAATTTGACTGGGAAACAAGAAGATCCTGCTTAAGCTGTGTACCAGCTTCTGTTTCAGGTTTTGATGGAGAGCCCGCTGAACCCAGACTGTCCCGGGTCCCCGTCCGTGGCCTCTGTTTGGCCCTATCTGGACAAATCAGTGTTTCGGGGCTCTGTACTGCTTTTAAATTGCTTTTCGGATTTGAACATGAGCCACTGAACCAAAGCCCATAGAAAGTGGAATATTTCACAAAAACCCACAAAAGTATTTTCTTTGGCTCTCCTGGCCTACGAACGCCAACTTTAACAAGGTTAATGATAAAGACATCTGTAACAATAACTGGAAGTAATATTCATACATCATAAAATATGTTTCCCTTTCATGTGTGTTTTTGTGTAGCTTTGGATCGTGCAACTATTTCATAATTAATGAATCAAAACATGCCACGGTGGGTCACTGGGGGCAGGCGGGGCGATCCGTCAGACGGGTGTTTGCTCAACTGTAGGGCAAACACACTGGGAAGTGAAGTCCCGCCCCTTCACAAGCTAGTGCTAATGCTATGCTAGGTGCTTTCAGGCTTTCCATCTCAAGGCCTCTGAGTGAGTGAGTGAGTGAGGGGGCTGGTCAAATCCTGGATTTCAGACCTGGCCAAGAATTAAGTAGGCATAAAAATGCAAAACAGTGACATTATGTCACAAAATGCTACGCAAGAAGGAA